>OX359282.1:31235720-32455720 GCA_947179155.2 Hedera helix | reverse complement strand
GACTATACATTAAAATTTTCTCTTAACTTTGTCCATGGATCTTAACTTGATCTCGATCTCATTATTTATACAACTATCATCTTGTATTTCATCCGTATAAATGAAAAATACCATATATAACGGTCCAATTTTAACCTTAAGATTTAAATATTCTATAACTTTACATATTCCAAGATTCACGACATTAAATCATTAGGACGACTCTTGGGAACAGAGAATCTTGCGATGAATGTTTGTATCTTCACCCGTAATAAATGTTTGCATCTTTATCCGTGATAAATGCTTGCATTTTTGTCTGGTGCAAAATTCTCTTTCTGTATAGAACATTACCCAACTAGTTAAAACCCTCATTCAAAACATATTTGGTTATAGTGATATCTATTCATATTAATAATCCTGCTTATCCGACATTCAAAATAGTAATAACGAGTTATACCTGGGTTCGAGTAACCTTAACGATGGATTTGACCAGTCAACATCGCTTAGTACTGTCTCGGATGTGACACCCCCAAATCTGGGCCCACACAGCCCAAACTTGAGTTGTCAAAAGACTACAACAAAATTATTACAAAGTAGTACAACGTTCAACAATACAGTGTATAATTGTAAGACCCCGAATTTTATGAAATACAAAATTTAATTTTTCTTCATATATATTTTTTTGAAACAGTAAGTGGTTAAATCGATAAAGTTAAAAGTTAAGGATGTTATGTGCAAATTTTATTTTGTCGGACAATATTCGCTTTGTCGGGGAATATTCGTTTGGTCGGGGAATATTCGTGCCGTACGACGGCGCCGAAATAACAAATTATTGGTGGACCCCACAACGGAATATTTGTCGGATATAGAAAACGACAGAAATAACCTTTTTAAATAAAAATAGTCAACGGAACTGTTAAAATACCGGTGATAAAAGAATAGTAGCATACGGTAGTTATTGGTATTTTCTGTAGCACTCAGTACTCTACAGTAACACACGGTATTGCATAGTGTCTCATATTATTGGTCTGATAATTGACACCGTAACTGTTACGCATCATTTCATCGATAATTGTCACTGCATAATATTTTATATTATCAATTCAATAATTGTTGTTACACAGTATTTTGCATTATTGATTTAATAATTGTCATTACACTGTATTTTATATCATTGAGTCAATAATTGTTGCTGCACTGTTTTTAAAATTATTGAACCTAATAATTGTCACAGTAACATATGCACAGTAATTCACGTTATTGAATCAATAATTGTCATGACACAGTAACGTATTTTTCTTTTACATACTTTCTGTATTATTGTTATCTCTATTACGGTATTATTTAAACAGTTGTATTTCATTAATTAATTGACTTGATATCTAAGAGCTAACTATACTGTATTTATAACAATTAGTCATAATAATTGAATTGATAAAGTTATTTGTTTATAATATAAAGTTAGGTGATTATTAGGTGATATGAAAGGAATGGTGTAGATTAAAGTGTGAATTATTGTTGAATAATTGAATTGATTTGTTTATAATATAAAGTTAGGTGATTATTAGGTGATATGAAATGAATGGTGTAGATTAAAGTGTGAATTATTGTTGAATAATTGAATTGATTTGTTTATAATATAAAGTTAGGTAATTATTAGGTGATATGAAATGAATGGTGTAGATTAAAGATAATATAATATTTGAAATGGATGGTGTAGATTAAAAGATGATCTTTAAATGAATGGTTTAGATTAAATGAATGATAAGATTTTTGGCTATAAATAGAAGCCTTAACTTAAGGATTTTTCATAAACTTCCTTACTTGTTCTTTCTTTCTCTCTCTAAATACTTTTTGTGTAAGTTCTCTCTAAGTGTTCTTAAGTCATTCCTAGTTTTGAAATCTTTTGCATTCTTCTTTGAATTCCCGAGTAGAATTTTCTTATGTACAGCAACTCTTTCGAAAAATCGTAGTAAATTCATTATTTGTCAGAATTTAATGAATTAAAAGCCTGTCTCTTCAGTTTTTCGTCCTCTACAACTTTGAAGAAGGAAGAAAAGTCATCTGAAATCATATTCATGTCTTAAAATACTAAAAACCGTAACCTATTCTGATTTTCGTCACTATTTTCAGTCTTAGTTTTGAAAATTCATAACTCATTCATATTAACTCCGAATTGAGTGATTCTTGAGTCTATGTCGTCTATCTTTCCGAGAGTAACATTATTTTAAAAACATAAAGAGATTTTAAAAAACTCTAGAAGACTCAAAAGTCAGATTCTTTACTGCTACAAACAAGGAAGGATTTGTTCGGCTATAAACTTGTTTCACAATATCAAGGTAAGGGATACAATCTTTTTCATCTTCCATTATTCAAACGTACTATGGTAAGGGATTATCATTATTTGATTCTCGATAATAATATTGTTTCTTCCTTACTCATAAGACGTGCCTTTTATTTCCATGTATTAAATTGTGGGAATAACCTTACGGAGCGGATTGCCGCCTGTTGGTGAATAACCTTTCGTATTCATTCATTATTAATCTCTGAGAATAACCTTACGGAGCGGATTGCCGCCTGTTTGGTGAATAACTCTTTGTACTCAAATTCTATTAAATTGTGGGAATAACCTTACGGAGCAGATTGCCGCCTGTTTGGTGAATAACTCTTTGTACTCAAATTCTATTAAATTGTGGGAATAACCTTACGGAGCGGATTGCCGCCTGTTGGTGAATAACCCTTTGTATTAATTTCCTTCACCTTTTGTTAATCAAACCTACTACGGTAAGGGATATTATTTTCTTTCATACTCCTAAATCGAAATTTATTATGGAACTATTGCTTCTATAATTCCTGAAAATATTATATGTTCCATAATAGTTGAACTTCATTATTTCAACTGAACCTTCCTATTTACGTGAACCTTTCTATTGAATTGTAACCGTTATTCTGAACTGTGGATCTTGAATATCATTTTTAAATTTCACTCCACATCATGTTGACAATTTGGACATTATTTGAATCTGTACAAAGTAAACTTCCGATACTTATTGTTATCCTATTTCTTCTGTTCATCATTTATATCATTCTAATCATCCAAAAATCAAGCTGTTGTGAATATCTGTTGCCGGGGGCACAGATGTGATATATTTGTTGAACAGATGATAGGTTAAAGGCGATATAATAGGTTAAAGGCGATACATCTGTTCGGTGTCTTTTATGGCACGTGGTGAATGTTCTCTTTGGCCCATAGTGCAAAGATGAACTGTTGTTTGGTATGATTATGACCAAAGGCTGAATCTGGTATAATCATGACCGTTGGTGCTATATTGAATATCTTTGGCCCGTAGTACAAAGATGAACTGTTGATGTGCATGATTATGATCAGGAACTGTGAATTTGTATTATCTTGACTAATGATATTTCAGATGATAAAAGTTGATGATGTTTTTCCTAAAAAGAGAACCGAGTGGACATTATAGTCTGCATTATTCTTCTAATAGATTACTCATTCCGCTGCTATTATTGATCTGAACGTTGTTTAAGAATTTAACTGCAGTTTTTGATATAAACCTTGTAGTCTATTGTATTCTATCAAGAACTCAACTGTTGAAGACTAATGATAATTTATTCGTCATTATCTTAGTCATGATATTCTTTACTGGGCTATTTGAGCTCACCCTTTCTTTTGTTCCATTGTTTTTCAACAGGAGATGAAAACATAACAGGGTCTAGCCGGGGAATGGAGTGAGGGTCCGAGGAATAGTTATCATAGTCTTCACGTTTTGTAAAATAGTGTGACAATAATAGTGAAGACTTAGTTGTGTATTATTATACACTGTATTGTTGTACGTTGTGCTTTGTTGTAATAATTTTGTTGTAGTCTTTTGACGACTCAAGTTTGGGCTGTGTGGGCCCAGATTTGGGGGCGTCACATAAGAGCTAACTATACTGTATTTATAACAATTAGTCATAATAATTGAATTGATAAAGTTATTTGTTTATAATATAAAGTTAGGTGATATGAAATGAATGGTGTAGATTAAAGTGTGAATTATTGTTGAATAATTGAATTGATTTGTTTATAATATAAAGTTAGGTGATATGAAATGAATGGTGTAGATTAAAGTGTGAATTATTTTGTTTATAATATAAAGTTAGGTGATATGAAATGAATGGTGTAGATTAAAGTGTGAATTATTGTTGAATAATTGAATTGATTTGTTTATAATATAAAGTTAGGTGATATGAAATGAATGGTGTAGATTAAATATAATATAAAATTTGAAATGGATGGTGTAGATTAAAAGATGATCTTTAAATGAATGGTTTAGATTAAAGGAATGATAAGATTTTTGGCTATAAATAGAAGCCTTAACTTAAGGATTTTTCATAAACTTCCTTACTTGTTCTTTCTTTCTCTCTCTAAATACCTCTTCTGAAAGTTCTCTCTAAGTGTGCTTAAGTCATCTTGAGTATTTGTGAAGATCTATAAGTGTACGTGTACTGTTCAAGTTAATCAACCTCATCCAGTCACGTGTTAAAGTAAGGGATTATCATTATTTGATTCTCGAAAATAATATTGTTTCTTTCTTACTCATAAGATGTGCCATTTATTTCCATGTATTAAATTGTGGGAATAACCTTACGGCGCGGATTATCGCCTGTTGGTGAATAACCTTTCGTATTCATTCATTATTAATCTCTGAGAATAACCTTACGGCGCGAATGACCGCCTGTTTGGTGAATAACTCTTTGTACTCAAATTCTATTAAATTGTGGGAATAACTTACGGCGCAGATTATCGCCTGTTGGTGAATAACCCTTTGTATTAATTTCCTTCACCTTTTTCAAACCTGCTACGGTAAGGGATATTATTTTCTTTCATACTCCTAAATCGAAATTTATTATGGAACTATTGCTTCTATATTTCCTGAAAATATTATATGTTCCATAATAGATGAACTTCATTATTTCAACTGAACCTTCCTATTTTCTGAACCTTTCTATTGAACTGTAACCGTTATTCTGAACTGTGGATCTTGAATATCATTTTTAAATTTCACTCCACATCATGTTGATAATTTGGACATTATTTGAATCTGCACAAAGTAAACTTTCGATATTTATTGTTTATCTTATTTCTTCTGTTCATCAATTGTCACACTATCATTTGAACTAATCTTCAAGAATCAAGCTGTTGTGAACATCTGTGGTCGGGGGCACAGATGTGATATAATTGTTGAACAGATGATAGGTTAAAGGCGATATAATAGGTTAAAGGCGATACATCTGTTCGGTGTCTTTTATGGCACGTGGTGAATGTTCTCTTTGGCCCGTAGTGCAAAAATGAACTGTTGATTGGTATGATTATGACCAAAGGCTGAATCTGGTATAATCATGACCGTTGGTGCTATATTGAATATCTTTGGCCCGTAGTGCAAAGATGAACTGTTGATGTGCATGATTATGATCAGGAACTGTGAATTTATATTATCATGACTAATGGTATTTCAGATGATAAAAGTTGATGATGTTTTTACTAAAAAGAGAAGCGAGTGGACATTATAGTCTGCATTATTCTTCTTATAGATTGCTCATTCCGCTGCTATTATTGATCTGAACATTGTTTAAGAATTTAACTACAGTTTTTGATATAAACCTTGTAGTCTATTGTATTCTATCAAGAACTTAACTGTTGAAGGCTAATGATAATTTATTCGTCATTATCTTAGTCATGATATTTCTTACTGGGCTATTTGAGCTCACCCTTTCTTTTGTTCCATTGTTTTTCAACAGGAGATGATAATGTAGCTGGGTCTAGCCGGGGAATGGAGTGAGAGTCCGAGGGATATTTATTATAGTCTTCACGTGTTGTAAAATAGTGTGGCAATAATAGTGAAGACTTAGTTGTGTATTATTATACACTGTATTGTTGTACGTTATGCTTTGTTGTAATAATTTTGTTGTAGTCTTTTGACGACTCAAGTTTGGGCTGTATGGGCCTAGATTTAGGGGCGTCACATTTAACCTAACATCTGTTCAACAATTATATCACATCTGTGCCCCCGGCCACAGATATTCACAACAACTTGTTTCTTGAAGATTAATAACAGTGATACGAATGATGAACAGAAGAAACAGGATAAACAATAAGTATCGGAAGTTTACTTTGTGCAGATTCAAATAATGTCCAAATTGTCAACATGATGTGGAGTGAAATTTAAAAATAATATTCAAGATCCACAGTTCAGAATAACGGTTATAGTTCAATAGAAAGGTTCAGAAAATAGGAAGGTTCAGTTGAAATAATGAAGTTCAACTATTATGGAACATATAATATTTTCAGAAATTATTCAAGCAATAGTTCCATAATAAGTTTCGATTTAGGAGTATGAAAGAAAATAATATCCCTTACCGTAGCAGGTTTGATTAACAAAAGGTGAAGAAAATTAATATCCCTTACCATAGTAAGTTTGAATAATGGAAGATGAAAAAGATGGTATCCCTTATGAGTATAAAGGAAAATAATAACATTTACGAATATGAAAGAAAATGATATTACAAATGAATATGGAATAAAAGTGTCATGTGATAATTCGTGTAGACAAATTATTTCCACACGAGACAAATAAAAAGGGGTATTCACCAACAGGCGGTAATCCGCGCCGTAAAGTTATTCCCATCAATTTGAATACGAAGAGTTATTCACCAAACAGGCGGTAGTCCGCGCCATAAGGTTATTCTCAGAGATTAATAAGGAATGAATGCGATAGGTTATTCACCAACAGGCGGTAATCCGCGCCGTAAGGTTATTCCCACAAATTAATAAATGAAAATAAATGGCACATCTTATAAGTAAGAAGAAACGATATTATTTTCGAGAATCAAAGAATGATAATCCCTTCCAGTAAGAAAGAAAATAATATCCATTTATGGTGATGAAAAGAATGATACCCCTTACCTTAACACGTGACTGGATATTGATTTAAATGAGGTTGATCAACCTATATATTTATAATAAAATTAGTAATTACCACATATAAATTTCAAAGTGTATGATAACTCGTATAATATGAACTATCAAAATTATATATATTTAACATAATTTTTGTAGTATAATATAACTACTTTAAAATAGTTTTTAAAATAATATTCCAAAATAATTCTTCCAAATAAAGCTTTTAAAAATGAATCTTCTCAAAGAAAAGTCTTCTAAAGGAAAATTTGTGAATACCGTGAAAAATAAGAATTTATAAAATTATTACTCTTTAATAAAAGACTTACTTGAAAAATTGCTACACTCCTTTTGGCTTTCAAACACTCAAGATAACCTTACTATTCTCAGAGAAAACTCATAAAATTCTTATAGAAAATTTTTATGTTTTAGGTGTAATTTTTCTATTCAGCTGAGCAAACTATTTATAGGAGAAAAGAGGACACTATGCGCGGTAGGTGGCAACAGGCGTGATGTATGCCTGTGTTAAAATTTTCAGCAGATGACGGTTGTTGCTTTTTGCCTCACCAACTTCAGCACCCCCAAATCCATACCAACTCTCATGTGGCCCCCACAGAGGGCCCACATGTTTACTATTCCAAATAGTAAAATTAATTAATTAATTATTTTTTATTTTTTTTATAAAATTTATTTATTTATTTATTTATTCTTCCTATGGGTCCAACATATAAAATAAAATAATGCTACAACAATAATTTAACAATAATGTAAGAAACACGTTACAAATCAATATTAATTTAATAATATAAATTACAGGGTATTTGTTACTGTGATAATTATTAGGTTCAATAATTTTAAACTACAATGCACCAACAATTATTGAGTCAATGATATGAAATACAGTGTAATAACAATTATTGAATCAATAATGTAAAATACTGTGTAACAACAATTATTGAATTGATAACATAAAATATTATGCAGTGACAATTATCGATGAAATGATGCTTAACAGTTACGGTGTCAATTATCAGACCAATAATATGAGGCACTGTGCAATACCGCGTGCTACTGTAGAGTACCGCGTGCTACAGTAAAATACCATAAATTACCGTATGCTACTATTCTTTTATCACCGGTATTTTAACAGTTAACACCGTTGACTATTTTTATTTAAAAAGGTTACTTCTGTCGTTTTCTATATCCGACAAATATTCCGTTGTGGGGTCTACCAATAATTAGTTATTTCGGCGCCGTCGTACGGCTCGATTATTCCCCGACAAAACGAATATTGTCCGACAAAATAAAATTTGCACATAACATCCTTAACTTTCAATTTTGTCAATTTAACCACTTACTGTTTTATGAAAAAAAATATATGAAGGAAAATTAAATTTTACATTTCATAAAATTCGGGGTCTTACATCGGATGTACAACACTCACAAGTTATTTACCAATCCTCATCCAGATAAATAAATCATTATTAATACTATGTTAAGTTTTAACAATTATAGGTTTAATTAAAGTAAAGACGTAACAAGAGAATGTGATACAATTTGATAATATTTATATAATATTCGGTTACATGTGTGGAGCTTGTTCTTATTATAAAATATCATTATGACTACAGTTAAGAACAATTAAGGAAAACAGTAAACTAGTATACGTATTTCTTCTTTCCTTTCTTCTTTGAGCCGGAACTCTCGAGTTTGTTTGCAAATTAGGTTTATTTACAAGGGTGAGCTAAGATGCTCAGCAAGTATTAAACACATAACATATAAGTGAACTCACACCGATATGGATTATAAGAATTCATGGCACAACAATTGATATTACAAAATGTTTTAACATAGTAAGACTAAGCGATGGTTAGACCTTGAACTGTCCTTTGTCTTTCGACTTAGAACCATTTACAGTAGATATAGAAAGGGGATCAACCTAACGACATCCTATGTTATGCATAATATATCCTACACTGGACGAATCATGAACAATGATACATATTCATTCATCTCAGCTTGCTTCACATGTCAGGATCGCCCCAAGATAACTTAGTTTGATAAAATAAAGCATAATTAGAAATACATCACGAATAAGCATTTCATTTTACAAGTTATGCCGAAATAAGAAGCAATAACTCTTGTATTAAAGATTTATAACACGTTGCATGTACAAAATGTATAAATCACATAAAAAGCAAGTAAACAAATGTTAAGGATAGAAAACTTGCCTTTTTGCATAATTAGGATTTTTCGGTAATCATTTAAAGTGTCTATATAAAGGGTTAAGCGTACTCGAATATTAATTCATCAATTTTTTCTTCTTTATACGTGTTTTTATACCTAAACTATACTATTTTCATTTGTGAAATTTTTAGAAAACTTGGCTAACTCAAAATCATTATTTTCGGTGCTTTTTAGGGTTTCCACCCGAGAGCATGCTTAAATTTTTTAGCTTTAACGTCATTTGTGGTAACTGCCATAACTTTGTTATACGAAAATATTTTGAAGTGATTCTTGAGTCTAAATTGCTTATAATTTCATGATCTACAACTTTCATTTGTATTGTTAAGGCAAATTCGGATTTTAAGTTCGAAAAATGGCAAAAACAGATAGTAAGCATGTTTTGACAAATATTCTTAAGGTTAACCATGTGAAACATGGTACCGCTTGCTTTAACTCTTTAAGAAATCATATTATAAAACTCAATAACACTTTATAACATAAAAATAATAAATCATAAACCTTCTCATAGAAAGATTCATGACTTTTGCTCAAGAACACAAGAAGAATACGAAGAACGAAAATCGTACATGGCTACGACTTATGTTCTTAAGCTTTTGGATTTTATACTTGAAATAATTTGAGCATTATAACTGCTTACATAAGTGATTATCACACTTTATAATTGACAAAATTTGGTCATTATAATGGCTTGTATAATTGATTATAACAATTTATAATAATTGCTCAAAAATATACGAAAAACACGGAGAACGACAATTGTACATGGCTACGACGTACGTTCTTGAGCTTTAAACTATGAAATGAAATTCGACATTATAACTACTGTAAAATGAAGAAAGGCTCAAGAACACGTGAAGAACATGGAAAACGACAATCGTACATGACTACGACTCACATTCTTGAGCTTTTGAAAATTAAAGACGAAAAAAAATCGAGCATAATAACTACTAGAGATTGTACATTTTGAATTTGTAAGCTTTAACTATTTCTTTGCAATTTTCAATGTAGCAACTCATAAGAATTCTCTCTCAATATATGTATAGCTTTGAAATACTCTAGGAAATGCTAGGAAAATGAATGGTGGAGGTGGGTATTTATAGAAAAAATCAAGTTTCTTTAATTGCACTTTTAGTCCTTGAAGTTATAATTAGTTTACATAGAGACTTGGACACATATTTAAGAACTTAGGACACCTCATCAAGAGCACAAAATGGCTGGTCATCTTGATCCAATGACCTAGATTTCATCTTGCTTTACTTTGTTCTCATTGGTCGAGAAATAATCATATGGATAGCTAGCTTGGATTTTGACTGGTTAACTCAATTTTACATAGATTTAGTTAATAATTAGTTAGTGTAACTAGTGTTTCTTTACCTAGTTTAGTTAATCTAATTTGTTTTTCTTTTCTTAATCAAGATTGGTCCATTTAAGTTCACATGGATTACAATTCTTGCACGCGATTGGTCGAAAATGTTTTAGTTGGATTACTAGTTAGTGTTTAGTTTCATTTCAATTAGTTTGTAACTAGGTTTAGGTCTAGATTAAGTTTCCTAATTTAGTTATCTCTAACCTAGTTCATTTCTAAGTATTCTGGTTGAATTTTATTAGTGAGATTTGAAATACTACAAGTATATCCCTTGCAAAAATAATAAACATAGAGAATTGATATTTTCAAAGAAAAATTGATAGTTTCGTAAGCTTCACTCACATGAATATTAAGTGGGGTCCACCTTCATGTGAATGAGATATTACAGAAGTATCAATTTCTCTTATAAAAATATAAACCCTCTAAAAATTAAAATTAAAATCGAAATGCTGTGAAATTGAGGGCATTTCAATTTTTTGAGGGAGTCCATATAAAAGGCATAGCGGGAAGATGAGGGAGATTTTGGATTGAGGGAATGAAATGAAAGATGAAATGGAATAGAAAAGGGAATGGAATAGATGAAGGAATTAAATGATTTTTAAGGATTCCATGTGCACGTTTGGTTGGTATTAGGAATACATCCAAGAATGAAATAAATAATATAAAAATGACTTAAATACCCCTCAAATGTTCAATTTTAATTTTAATTTAAAATTTGACTCATATTTCTCTAATTTTTTTTATAATTCTATCTTCTTCTTCTTCTTTTTTCTACTTATAATTTTTTCATCCCTACTTTTTCTTTATTTTTTCCCTCAATCTTTATTTTTAATTTAATACAAAATTTTATCGTTTTGTTAAGTAAACTTAACCATACTTGGTTAAGACATGTATTAAATTATTTTATATATGCATATATTAGTATTTATATTTGTTTTAAACAAATATGCAAACAAATACAAATACAAATAATATTCGTTTGGACACAAATACAAATAAAATCATTTTTACAACAAAGCACACACAAATTTTTTTAAACAGGTGGGTGTAAATTTTATTAGTGAGATTTGAAATACTACAAGTCTATCCCTTGCAAAAATAATAAACATAGAGAATTGATATTTTCAAAGAAAAATTAATAGTTTCGTAAGCTTTACTCACATAAATATTAAGTAGGATCCACCTTCATGTAAATAAGGCAATACAGAAGTATCAATTTTTCTTTAAAAATATAAATCCTCTAAAAATAAAAATAAAATTAAAATCGAAATACTTGGTTCTCTGGCAATTTTGACAATTACCAATATTCTTTTTTCCTTCCGAGTTACAATTAAAGGTCGGTCTGAACCGGCAGCTTAGTACTCCCCCAACAAGATAAAGCTAGCCCACTTGATTGCATAACGTCCAAATATATAGGTTCTCCTCCTCCTCCAAGCCAGCCATATTCGACTTTATTATGCTAGAACCAACCAACTGCGAGCGAGGGAGGGAGAACCAATTAGTCTAACCGACGGAATCGACCGGGAACATCCATAAAAGAACTGTGAAACCGAGTGACTCTTTATTTCAAAATTTTGGGATTTTGAGGATTTCAACTTAATCTTTGTCGATGGACAAGCACGTTGTTGCTCTGTGGGTGTTAGATTTCATGCTCCGGCAACCTCTCGATGATACTGATTTGAACTCTTTGGTTCGCATTTTACGTCGTTCCGACACCAATTCGAATCTGAAAAAGCTTTTGCTTTTGAGAAAAATCGAGTCGGAAATCTCAAAGGGTTCGATTTCTGAGAATTTGCTCGAATTGCTGGAACAGATCGAAGAGTTAGAGTATAGAGGCAAGATTGGGGTTACAGCGGCTATGAAGAACGCGTATTGTGCAGTGGCCGTGCATTGCGCGGTTAGGTTTTTACAGGAGAACGAGAAGGAGAAGTATTTTGAGGCGGTGAAGAATATTTGGAGGGCTAGGGTTTGCAAAATGGAGAAGACCGAGAATGTGGGGTTGGTTTCGGATGAACTGATAAGTTGGAGCGAGGAGATTGAAAGTGCAGTTTGGGATGAAAGTGTTTGTAAGAATTTGTTGCTGAAGAGGAAAGGGATTGATGTATTGGAGGTTGTTCGAGTTTTTGTTGAAGAATCTAAGGAAAGCATGGGTCCATCATTTCTTGAGTTATTGGCTGAGAAATTACTCAGTCAGCATACACTATGGGAACTGCTTGGGTTGGGAAGTAAAGGTAAAATTATTTATTTTGAGTTTATGGTTTTCATTGCAAGTATAGTGAATGATTTTGTTGTTTTGAGTTCTAAGAGGAAAGAAATGCCTAAAACAAAACACCCTTAACTAGGATTGATACAGCATTATTCTATTAGCATATGTATTACTGTTTATTTGATATATTGTTGATTTTTGTTCTTTCCTGTAAGAAATACTCCATTCGTTCCACAAAAAGAGTCACATTTGAGAAAGCATTTTGTTTTAAAATACGATTCTCATTTCTATTGAATTTAGTATAAAACAACATAATTTCATCAGTTTACCATTATACTTTCATGATCTTGTCATCACTTTAAACAAGCACTCAAAAAAGTTAGGGATGATATGAACAAAATATATGCTTAAAGCTTGTAAATACTGCAAATGAGTCTTTTTTTGGAACGGACTGAGTAAGTTATAAACACATGTATTTCGAACCACATATTAGAGGAGCCGAAATTAAAACAAATGAGTCAGCAAATCTGCACTATTAGAGCTTTATTTTTTGGCAGATTGAGTTCTCCCTGAAATCCCTTTGAGATGTTAGGTTGTAGAGGACTTCTTTCATGCAGGGTGTGTTTCTTTTATCCATTTGCATTTTGTGTACTCTGAGTATATATCTCACTGATCAAAAAATTAAAAGAAAATAGTAAGGAGTCTAAAATTGGCAGCAAATGTTCTCATGCACATAAAATGTATCAACTTTGAAATTTTTAAGTTAAATTTATAAGTTTTCATGAGTCCCATTATGCTGTTTTTGAAATGATAACCATAATTTCATCAGAAATTTCTAGAAAATAGTTCAAAGAGCAGAGTTTTGAAACTTGTTTTGGGAAAAGCTATCCAAAAGGTTCCTCGTGGTCTTTTAAGGCTTTTTTATATGACTCTGCCATTGAGCAATTATGTGTTTATCTATGCAATACAGATTCACGATAATAGCCACACTTTTTGGGATTATGTTGAAATCTAACATTCGTATCTGTTTTTTCCTTTTTGAATGTATTGAGCTTTAATATATATATATATACACACACATATATAATATTAAGTGAATGATCTTCATCTTTGTTCAGATATGAATAAGGGGAATGTGCTGCGCAAACGCAAACGTGCTGCTGGAAAATCATCTAATAGATTAAACTCTAGAATGTCAAGAGGAGTCAAGATTGTTGATACTGATGACTTGGGTGTCGGAATATCACCCAACAAATACGGCTGCCTATCTACTCCTGAAGTTACTAAATTACAGGAAGCACTTAGATCAAGTTCTTCAGAGCTACTAGCAATGGTGAAGGACCCTCTTTCTGATGCGTTACGAATGGCCAAAAATGTTATATCTAACATGTCTTCTGCTGATAGGAGCGCTGATGTTGGTCAGGCAGATAAAATTAATCTTGGTGATAAGGTCTGCAGTCGTCAAACTAATGATCCTAAACCCAGCTTAATGGCACGAAACAGTACTGCCCGTACTTATGAGTGGGACGAATCAATTGATGGGTCAGCTGATCACTCAAGTAGACCTCACTTGCCTAGCCCAAAGGAAAGAGTGGTCTCTCCTCTGAAAAAGTATGACAAACCAAAACCTTTAAGGAGGAAACGCAAGCTTTGGAGTAACCTGGAGGAAGACACTTTGAGGACGGGTGTGCAGAAGTTTGGTGTAGGAAACTGGAAGCTCATCTTGAAAACGTACGCAGACATATTTGACGAAAGAACTGAGGTCGATTTAAAGGACAAGTGGAGAAACTTGACCACATGATGGTGGTTCTTAGCTGCGTGGGCAAACTCAACAAGATACAGAAAATCGTAATCGATTAGTTAGCTGAAATATAGTCTGTAGGTTAGAACAAAAGGTGTCGCAGGGTTTCCAGGATCATGGTATCGCATGGCTTGATATTCTAATAGGGCATGGGACCTATCGTTTTTGGCCTTATGCTATGCTTGGTATAGTTTTTGGGTGTGGTGGTTTTCTTGTTTGGGGTGTGTTGGCGCAGTTGTAATTTTTGGTTGGATAGCTTCCTAGTGCATGTTGGGTAAGCTCTGGGTTCTAGTTACTGCTTGTGACATTCTGAACACTGGACTTGTTCATGCAGTTCTGGTTTTCGTTATTGTATACAAGTATATGCGTTGCTGTTTGTCCTATTAGGAAAGTATGTAGACATTTTAGTTATTTGGTATGGACAGAATGGATTGATAAGCTCCTAACCGGCCACTCTGTGAAATTCATACCTTTTGCCATAGTTTTTAATCAGTAATAGGGCCACTATAGCTCATTCATTTTTATTTTCATATGCATAGATATGTTCAAAGTGATGTAAGAAGACCAAAAATTAAGCATCAGGGCCTTTCTTCATGCTACAAACTCATAGTATTAATCATCTGGACCTTTAGATCAACTCTTGTAGCTTGTAAGCTATGTATAGTGCCTGCTTGTGTTCTGGATTGCTCCGACTGTCTTCAACATTGCTACATCTGTGCGGATCCTTTATTTTTTCCTTTTTTGTTCAAGACCTAAGACTCTGTTTATTTGACTGGAAAATTGGATTCTAGGGAAAATTATTGTTCATATTTTGCTCGAAAATATAATTTATAACCAATAATTTATAATTTGATTGATTTTTTTTTTGCTAAGTTAATTTTATTGATTTGTACATTTCAAGAAAAGAACATTTTAAATAGACTAAAAAGCGATATGACAATTAAATTTTCTTTAATAGAAATAGTTAAACCTTAACTTCTATGTAGTAGTAATATTTATAGATAATTTTTTTATTAAAAAATGGAATGGGACTTCAGGACTTGTATGAATTTATAAAGAAGAGGAGAACAGAAAGGGGTTCTGGTTCTGTTTTTGCTGACTGCCATTTCCCTCCAAATTGAAGGCTTGGGGAAAAGGTTTAGGAAAGATTTTACCAGACGAAAGAATCGGAGAACGGCAATGGCGTCCTCTTCTTCTTCGCCGGCTAGCAACGGCTACGAAATTCCATGGGTAGAGAAGTTCAGACCCACTAAAGTGGCCGACATCGTTGGCAACGAAGACGCCGTTTCGAGGCTTCAAGTCATCGCACGCGACGGCAATATACCGAACCTCATGTTAGCTGTAAGACTAAGAACATTAAATTGCTATGAATAGTTTTATCAAATACTTGAATTTTACCCTTTTCATCATAATTTGTAGTGATGTTAGGTCACAGTAACTCGAACATTTTATAATACAAGAATTATGCTTATGTTACAAATATGAATATTTTTTTTTGCTAATGTTCTTGATATATTTTGAGGATTTTTAATTTTTTTGATGGGTTTTTCATTCAAACCCTATTGTGGGTTGTTTTGTTTCAGAGATTTAAATTGTTGAGATTGAAGAAAGAAGAGCGTGGGGGGGGGGGGGGGGGGGGGGGGGGGGGGGGGTGGGAATTTTGGAAAGATTTTACATTTTAAGAAGGTGGTTATTTATTTGCTTATGTGTTATTTGATGAATCTGAATATTTTGTTGGATTGTTATTTTGGTTTGGACCAAACTTATTGTTGATTACAATATGTTAGCTGCCCAAACATGATAGAGAAATAGAAAACTGTGACCAACTGGGCACCAAAGGGGTTTATGGGAAATTTCTTAGTAATGATAATATCATACACGTGGTAGGACGTCCTTTCTTTACCTCGCAACAATGTTCAATTAAGCCCCTTGATGTCATTTTCATCATGTTCTCTGTCCACTTTATCTCCCAAGGACAAAATATGCCAAAGTTGTTTTTTTGTATGTTTTATATATATATATATTTTTTCTATTTTGGGGAACCGAATAATTTTTTTCAAATACGATATTACAAAGAAGGTCCCGAGGAGGACGTATCAATTGGCATCAAGTGTTTGCATGCCTAGAAAACATAGAAAAGGGCAGTGAATGAAAAGACAGATTTTTAGCTTTAACTGGTATCTTGTAGAGCTTGATACTGTTATTTGGAGATGAAGATTCAATAGAGGATATCTATAGAAATGATAAAAGAGCTCTCTTGATATTTGTGCTGATAAATTGTATAGATTATTTTCCTGAACTCCACATTATAAATTTCTATACTATCACTGACAACATCTGATTGTAAGAACTGGTAAAACCACCAGTATATTGGCTCTTGCACATGAGCTCTTGGGGCCAAACTGTAAGGAGGGGGTGTTGGAGCTCAGTGTGTCCGATGACAGGTTTGTAAAATCTTGATATATTTCGCTATCTATTTCATTCTGTATTGGGGTGCTTAACTTGATGTGTCCTGCTCAGGGGCATTGATGTAGTGAGAAACAACATTAAGATGTTTGCACAAAAGAAAGTTATGCTACCCCCTGGGCGACGCAAAATAATAATCGTTTTGCACAGGTGAGTGATGGTTTATTTTCTTGATAAGTTGTTGATACTCGTTTTGGTAAGAATTTTAGCACAAGTTATTTCACATACCATATTTTACGTTAACACTTGTGTATTTTATTTCATCTAAATATGTGTTGGATAATTGTTTCTCAGCACATTTTATATTTTTGTTTTTCTTTCCAATTCAAAGCTCGTTTTTCTCTTGGCATTTTGGGTATGGGGATTAGTACCTCAAATTACTGAATTATAGCATGACATCTGGAGCGCAACAAGCCTTGAGGAGGACGATGGAGATATATTCGAACTCCACTCGTTTTGCTCTTGCTTGCAACACATCCTCTAAAATCATTGAGCCTATTTAGAGTAGACTAGGAATAACCCGTGCATGAAGGCACGGTACAATTAATATAACAGTTGAGTATTATATTTAATATTTTTAAATTAAAAAATCTAAAACTGTTGTGGCCAACCATTAATACAAAAATATTAGTACTCAATTCAGTCATAATTTATTTTTGAGATAAACATTAGTGTGCTACTCATTCACAACTTAAAATTAGTTCTTAACATGTTTAAACAATTAATTGATTGACGATAGCGAAGTCAAATTTGTGTAATATAATATTTTTGAGTATATTACACACCTTTCCTTTAATGACAAAATAGAATGAGAAGTTTGACAGCATTTACTTGCTTCTAGTATATCTAACCATCGATCAATATGATCCATGAACAATATTTTCTGTGGAAAAATGGTAGTACTGCAAGCCATTTCGTGAGATCCAATAAGAAAAAAAAATGTAAAAATTCAAAAGAAATATTTTTGCATATATACTCAAAAGTATAAAATGAACTCTCTAAGTCCAAATAAAAAAATATTGTCATTACACCAATTAAATCGCATTACCATAACATTTTTTTCTCTATATTTTTTCTTGAAATTGGACAAAAGATTTTCATAGCATGAGTCAGAACTTACTACAATAGTTACTTTCGATATATCCCGCAAAAAACACCAAAGAGATGATACGTAATTATCCGTGCCTAAAGGCACAGTGTAGATTAAAATTTTAAAAATACTCTATTACCTAAAGACTCTTTGCAACATAAAATAACTTACAAATCAATTAGAATGAATCTGAACCGTCCCCGTGATTTTCTGCCCAAATTAATTTGCATGTGTAAATATAACGACCGCAATACCCGACAAATAGAAAAATGACATCAATGCTAAAAAGGTGACTCATGTTGTTTATGTGCAATTTTTTATTTATTATTATTATAATTATTATTATTAGTATTACTACTACTACTATTATTATAATAATAGTAATAATAATAACAATAATTATTATTATTATTGTTATTACTATTATTATTATTATTAGTAATAATAATAATAAAATAATAATAATGAATATAATAATAATAATAATAATAATAATAATAAAAGTAATAATAATAATAATAATAATAATTATTGTTATTATTATTATTACTACTATTATTACTATTATTATTATTAATATATTAATTATTATTATTATAATAATTATTATTATATTTATATTTATTATTATTATTATATTAATTATTATTATTATTATTATTACTATTATTATTACTATTATTACTATTATTATTATTACTATTACTATTACTATTACTATTACTATTATTATTATTATTATTATTATTATTATTATTATTATTATTATAATAATAATAATTATTATTATATTAATTATTATTATTATTTTTATTATTATTTTATTATTATTATTATTATTATTATTATATTAATTATTATTATATTTATTATTATTATAATAATAATAATTATTATTATTATTACTATTATTACTTTTATTATTATTACTATTATATTAATTATTATTATTATATTAATTATTATAATTATTTTTATTATTATTATTATTATTATTATTATTATTATTATTATTATTACTGCTATATTATTACTATTATTATTATTATCATTATTATTATTATTACTACTATTATTATTATCATTATTATTATTATTATTATTATTATTATAGTTTTGAATTTGATTTTGGTGGGAAATGGGAGTGGGTAGATTTTTGAAAGTTAGAATTTGAATTGGGGGGAGGGAAAATGAGAGATAGATTAGTGACCGTTGGATGTTGAAGCCTTAAAAGATTTTAGACCGTTGGATGTTGAAGCCTAAATTGATTTGTGATCGTTGGATATTGAAGTATTGGGATTGGAGCCGCTCTGTTTTATATAATAGATGTGCTCTTGTTCGCTTTTCAAGATTATCTGATCAAGAGATCCTTGGGCGCCTCATGGTGGTGGTTGCAGCAGAAAAGGTGCAAATTTCTTTTTAAAATTGTAGTACAAAGGCAATATCTCCTCTAATATACATGATCCGTCCTTGAAAGGAACACCTCCGTCTCTTACCTCACCCACACAAGCAGCTTTCGTGCCTGGTAGAAAAATTGGGGACAACATCTTGCTTGCTCAGGAACTTATGAGGAACTATCATAGGAGCTCGGGTCCTCCTCGTTGCACCCTCAAAATTGATTTGAAAAAAGCTTTTGATTTGGTAAAATGGGACTTCTTATTTGATGTTCTACACCATTTGAAGTTTCCTCATAAATTTCTTTTTTGGATTAAGGCTTGCATCTCTAACCCAAAGTTTTCTGTTAAGGTTAATGGCGCCTTATGTGAGTTTTTTAAAGGTGCGAAAGGTCTTCGACAAGATTGCAAGCCTCTTACAGACAGAATCATTGCTAAAGTTAATGCTTGGACCAAACTTCTCTCCTTTTCTGGTAGACTTCAATTGATAAGGATCTTCTCTCCAAAAGCATAGTACCAAGGTTGCTTGGATTAAAGTTGCCTTTCCATTCTCGGAAGGGGGTCTAAATCTGAAACAAATAGATGACTGGAACAATGCAGCAATTCTCCTCCATCTGTGGAACATTATCAATCATCATAGCTCTTCCTTGTGGGCGAAATGGATCAGAGATACGGTAATTAAAGATAGGCATTTCTGGTGTATTCCGATTCCTTTCGACTGTTCTTGGATCTGGAAAAAATTCCTAAAATTGCGCAGCATAGCCATCAACTTCATTAATTATAATATTGGTAATGGTAACCTTGTTAGTCTGTGGTTCGATCCTTGGATTCAGCATAAGCCTATTGCCCAATCTGTTCATGATCTTCTTATAGTTCACTCTGGCTTGTGCTCCTCCTCTAAAGTTGCTGCTATCTTGGACGAAAATGATTGGAATCTTCCTACTTCTAGGCACCCTCAGGTACGAAATTTTCGTAATGCTTTTGATTTATCTAGACAGTATGACCATATGAAGCTAGACCAGATTCTATGGGATGACTCGGCTACCGTTTCAACTGCTATTATATGGAATTCTATAAGAAGAAGATGATAGGAAATGAGTGGACAAAGTCTGTTTGGCATAAATTACATGTTCCTAGATTCTCTTTTTCATTGTGGCTGGCATTTCACGGAGGATTTAAGACCAAAGATGTTCTCATGCGATATGGTATTGAAGTTTCTGTAGGTTGTAATCTTTGTTCTGCTTATTCGGAAACTTTCAATGCCATTATTCTTTCCAAATTCTTTTCAATGTCATGAGATTTTGCGGATGGAGGGGATTCCAAAGAGATTGGTATGCCGTGTCCAACTGTATGCTGCACTTACAGTGTTCAAAGCTCAAATGTTATGTTTTCTACTTGGGATTTGCTGTTGTGATATACTACATCTGGAGAGAAAGAAATGCTAGATTACATAATAATCATGCTAAACCTATTGTCTGCCTTAGCGGGGAAATCATCCACACTATCAAATGTAAACTCCATAGTTATAATCTGTTTAGGAAAAAAGCTGCTAGCTATGTATATAATCACATGAGGATTTTCAATTTAGCATAACTTCACCATCTTAAGGCATGTCTTAAGATGGTCATGGTATGCCTAGTAACCTAGTAGGTGCTTTCGTAGTAAAACCTTGGGGGTAGATTAATTCATTTACTTGTATAAGTATATATGAAGAGTTTATGTTTTGTTGTGCTATAGATTAGCAAACTTAAAATGTTAAGAGAACATTTACATATTATTTTTAATATCATTTTCAGACGTTGTCCTTTATGTATAAGGATAATAGGATGATGTGATTGAGTCATTATGCATATGATCTCAAAGTGGTAATAGGATTTTAAAGATTGCGATTCTGGAATAGAAAGAGACGATGTAAAATTGTCAATAAATGATTATTTAGCAATTATAATATTGTTGTAATTCATGAACAATAAAGAAAAGTAGTATTAGTGTTGAACTGGATCCGAGGTTAAAGGAACTCGAATTTGGGGTCGTCACAAGTTGGTATCAGAGCTGATAGGTTATAAACCTTAGGTAAGAGTACCTTAGGCTATAACCGTAGTAGAAGATAAGTAAAATGAATAAAACTCCAAAAGAGTTTAAGTAATAAAAGATGAGTTTGGAAAATTCATATAGAGAAGATTATCTAAAGATGGATTTGAGAAGATATAAGAGAGATGAAAAAGGTCATGGTGTACCTAATTTAAAGAAATGATAGAAAAATATCTTATGATAAGATTTTGAGAAGCATAAAGAAAATGCTAATGAGATCATGAAATGATCTTGAGAAATGAACTCGTAAGGAGGCAGATATGCTAAAATATGAATGGAGAGAATTCGTATTCAGATAAGAAAAATTTGAGGTTTGTGGGTTTTTAATTGATGACTCATATTAGTGGTTGAGTTGTACGATTCCTTTTATGGATTTGTGCTTGCTTTTAGAACCGCTTAGCTTCCTACATTAATATAGTGGTTGAGTTGAACAGTTCTTTGTATGGGCAGAGAATTTGTTCTTGGGTTAACGACCGCTTAACTTCTTATATTGATTAGTGGTCGAGTTGACCAATTTCTTGTATGGGTAGGAGATTGTGTTTGGTTTGACGACCACTTAACTTTCTATAGTGATAATCGATTGAAACCCGGTGTCGCACTATTCATTATATGTATGTTAAGAAAGTGATTCTTTTCTTATATATAACGGATAGGTAGAGGATGTTAAGATAAGTTCGTGTTCTGAGAACCGACACGCATGGTAAGTTCGTGACTCATAGTCATGTGGTGGAGCCCCTCAGCGAATGGACGATTTTGGTCTGACTAGGACAAGCTCCTCAAACCATATGACTGTGGTAAGTTACTTCACCAAATACATGGTAAGTTTGATGAACAGTGAGTGTGGGTAGAGTTAAGTTGCAAGATTAAAGCTATAATAGATATAGTTATTAAACTGAAAAAGATGAGGAGAAATTTGAGATATTTTGAAGTTTTAGGATATTCCAAATCTTCTAGCTATGCTAGACTTTGAAATTCTTAAAAATCGTGCTAAATTCGCACTTTTGTGCTTTTGAAAAGACAAATGTATTCTAAATATCATTAATGCACTTAGTGCAGAGATGATAAACGATGGAGTCATCAATGCAGAGTAACCTAGTGTTGGATGTTTAAAGCCCACTATGGTATGATGTAGTGTGACAAAGTCATAAAATAATTTTCAATATTTTGAAACGTTTAAAGAAGAGTCTATGCTAATTGTTTCGGCTAGACAAATTGATTTGAAAATATCAAAATGTATTTCTGAAAACATCACACGCCATTAAAGCCATGGTGTGGGGATGAAAAGGACGGAATCCTCAACATACTGTCAAGATGTGCGGTATCATGAAGTCATAAATTAATGACGAAATCCTCAACGTACTGTCAAGATGATGCGGTATCATGAAGTCCTATAAAAGAATTTTAGTTATTCTAACTAATCTAAAATGATTTTTAGTTCGTAATATACGAACAGTTCAATGACGTGAGTCTATGTCATTTATTTTGACAGGACATTTTTGGTCAGAAATGATTCAAGTTGTATTTCCAATCCAAATTATTCTGGTACGGAATTTGGTAGTAAGTCTGAGGTGAACAAGTGCAAGTGTAATGACCCGGAAATTCATAAGACTGATTTGTATGGTCTTAGGTGATTATTGTGATTTAAGGCTACACTAATTCTCGGATGAGGGAGTAGTAGATAGTCGATTTGGGAAATTTTTAAGCTTTCGAGGATTCGAGCGGGAAATTGAGGTTTAGATATAAAACTAACCCTGGTAAAGTGATAGACGATCACTGAAAATAAATTAGAGTCTTGTCACGAAGGGACTAGGACAGTGTTATAAAACAATGCCCATGTTAAGAAAATCGATGAGATTGTTCGGAGAGGCAGATGTTGTAAGGATCTAGAAATGGACCAAACTTTAACCAAGTGGTGGTAGTGGTAATTCCAAGGATGAACTCATCTTTTGGGTAAGTCAAAAATTTAATCTAAGGAAGAGATAAATGCGTAGGAATGATTAAGCATTTAACCTAATACGAATATTAGGGTTAAAATAGAATATTTTAATATAAATAAATGAATTTATTAAACAGTAATTGTAAATTTCTGTGCGATAAATTAAATCATTACATGATGGCTTGAGTTTATTTAATTATATGTTGAGATAATTAAAGGAATTTAAGGAAGGTTCAATTAATAGATTTAGTAAATTAATGGACCAATCTAGGATGTATAATATCAAAGTTGATAGGATTATTGAGCTATGTAATTATTTGATTAAATAGCTAGCAAGTTAAATTGGAGGAATAAATTAATTAATGTGCTTATTAATTTATGAGAGTGCTTAAACATTAAAAATGTTATTTATTTCCATTTGGAAAGTTGTTAATAGTGGATTATTAATATTATATAATTCCACTAGGAAATTAATAATTTGGATTTGTCAAATTGGTTTATTAAACAAGCCCAATTTAATTTAATTGTTAATGGACTTGTAAATTGGTTAGGAGATAATTTAATTGGCTCAATATGGTGAATATGGCAAGCCATATAGGAGGTCCAATGACTTATTTATTTGAGCCCAAATGGTTTTAACTAGTGGCCCAAAGGATAGCCCAAGTGTGTTATCTAAATAAATTTATTGGTAGCACAATTGATTTAAAATGCCTAACCCATTGGATTAATTAATGCATGGCCCAAACATTTATTTAATTGTGGTCCTAATCAAATGTTGGAAAGGCCCAAGTAAAGTATTTAATTGTGGCCCAAGTGTATGTGTGGGTGATTATATATATATGTATTTATATATATATATTTTTCTAGCACAATTGGGTAATAAAAAGAAAAGGAAAAATAAACAAAAGTTGGAGCTTTGGGAGGGGCATAGCCGGCAGCTTTAGTGGAGTATTGGGAGCTGATTTCTTGCTTCTTTTAGTGGCTCAAAGTTTGGGGAAAAACAAGGAAAAATGGGCACAAGTCTAGTAGGCTTATGCTTCATTGGGTGAAGGAATTGATGTGTATACTTACAATGGTTGTAAGTATACATATCAACCAACATCAATACACTATCTTACTCTCTCTACACTTCATCTCATTATTCATTTTCATCTACCAAGTTGCTAGAGAGAAAAGAGCTAGAGAGCAAAAGAGAGAGGAGATTAGAGAGAAAATGAAAGAACACTTGGTGTTCTTGAGCTTCTATAAAAATAAATCACCAAGTGAGACTTGGAGGAGGAGTGCACGGAAACTAGGAGGGTCTTGGTGGTCTTCAAGCTTCATCTCATTCTTGGAAAGGAAGGGAAAATTAGCACACAAGCCCAAGAGGTATAAAAAGTTCATACAAACCCTAGCTTGTGCTTTCATTTGTATTTTTGGTAATTTCCATGGTGGAAAACCATTTTCAAAGATATAAATGTTTATATCCATGCTAGATTAGTAAATCTAGGGTTCAATGGATTCAACATGGGTATTTATGGGTATCTATTAGGAAAAGTTTAGCAAGAAGCTTGAAAACGATTTCTACCGACGGAACCCTAATCGAACGTATGATTCGAGGCTATACATTTTGAAACCTACAAGTCGTATGTGTGATTTACTTTGTCATATGTTAGATATGTAAGTAAAAAGTAAAACCTAGTTGGAATCATGTCAAAAGGTGTTGAAATGAGTAAGTTATGATTTTTGGAACCAAATGAGTTCATTTTTCAAAACCCTAAACCTAACAATCCACTTTAAGCCCATTTTTTTGTGACAAAATATGTCCAAAAATGTGTTTCAATGATGGAATCTTGTAGTTCAAGAAGATACGAATCCATGGACACCAATTTGAGGTCATTTGGACTTATATTGAAGATTTTATGAAAGTTTTAATCAAAGGGGCAAAATTGGAAAAATCTGAAAATTTTGCCCAATGAGGTTTCTGTTTTGAAAGCCGGGGCTTTCAAATCAGTGCAATTTTGAAAGCCGGGGGTTTGATGCCAAAATTTTGAAAAATGTTATTTTTCAATCCGGGACGGGTCGGGCCATTCGGGACGGGTCGGGTCGGGTCATTTAAGTCCAAAATGGGTCAAAATGTTTTAAAATTAATATAATTAATTTGAGAGCCAAAATTAATAATTATTTATTATTTATAATAAATAATAAATAAGGTAAATTAAAAGTCATTATTATGATAAATTAGTTAATTAATTATTATTCAAATGATATTAAATAATAATTAAAAGGAGATAAAGTTAAAATAGTAATTATTTATTATCTAATAATATTAAATAACGAATAAGGATAATTATTTAATTAATTATTATTTAAATGATATTAAATAATAATTAAAGGGAAATAAAGTTAAAATAGTAATTATTTATTATTTAATTAACATTAAATAATGAATAAGGATAATTAGTTAATTAATTATTATTTAAATGATGTTAAATAATAATTGAAGGGAAATAAAGTTAATATATTAATTATTTATTATTTAATAATGAATAAGGATAATAGTTAATTAATTATTATTTAAATAATAATAAATAATAATTAAAGGGAGATAAAGTTACTATAATAATTATTTGTTATTTAATTAATAATAAATAATGAATAATGATGATTAATTATTTAATTATTATTTAAAGGATATTAAATAATAATTAAAGGAAGATAAAGATAATAAGGTAATTATTTATTATTTAATAAATAAGGATGATTAATTATTTAATTATTATTTAAAGGATATTAAATAATAATTAAAGGGAGATGAAGTGAATAAAATAATTATTTATTATTTAATTAATATTAAATAATAAATGAGGTTAAAATAATTAAGAAATGATTATGTATTGATAATCAATAATCATTAAAGGAATTAAGGAGAATTAATTAATTATTATTTAAATTAAATAATAATTAAAGTGAATTAAGGTTAATGAGATAATTGTTATGTGATAATAAATAACAAGTAATGTTAATGTTAATTTAATTATTTATTTAAATAATATTAAATAAATAATGTGAAGCAATTAAGGAAATAATTGTTTATGTGAAGATAAATAAACAAGTAAAATTAATTGAATTAATTATTTATTTAAATGATATTAAATGAATAATGAGAAGTAATTAAGGAAATAATTGTTTATGTGAAGATAAATAAACAAGTAAAGTTACGTGAATTAATTATTTATTTAAATGATATTAAATAAATGATGTGAAAGAATTAAAGGTAATAAAGTGTAAACAATTTACGGGTAATTGTTGGAGTGTTTAATTATTACCAATATTATAAATTATCATTAAAGGGTTTATAATTGACGGTAAGTAGTTAAATATTATTAACGGATTAATAATATTGATAATTGGGTAAATATTATTAAGGGTTTAATAATATCAGTAACCAATTAAGGTATTGTTAGGTACCTAAGTACAACTTAAAATTTAGTGATGCATTATTAATGTGTAATAATACTGATCGGTAATTAAAATATTATCTAAGGAGGATAATATTGTCTTATAAATTATGAGTTAATAAATAGGAGATGCTGTGTTGTAGAGTCAATCCTTTTATGAATAACAGCTGAGTTCGTATGTACTTTACTAATTGCCAGATAAGCAAATTAGGTCTTTCGAAGGCAGTAATTCGATTTGTTGAGCGTTAATGATGGAACGCGGATTTCAGACTGGTAGCGTAAGTCAATGCGACTATCAGGCAAGTTTTTCAGTACTATGTGTTATACTTGCGAACCTGTTTACTATATGCATAAACTATTAAGTGTGCACTCATTTTATGTGCTAACTGATTTTAAATGTGCCTGTGTACAGTCATATGTTGTTAATAGCTGATTTTAATGAATGCTATGAGTTGAGATGTGTTATATGAGTTATATAACCTGGAAATATTAACATGAATGATAAGCATGGGTTAATTATATAAATGCAAAGCATGATAAGCACGATGCCTATATAAATGCAAAGCATGGAGCATAGAGCATAAAACATAAATTAAATGTGACCTACGTGTTATGTGTTAGCTGTTAGACTTGCTGAGCCGTCGTGCTCACTCTTGCTATAATAAACATTTTCAGCGAGGAGCGAGAAATTTGAAGATCCCGGTAATCGCGATGAAGATGTGTTGAAGATTAGTTATAATTCTAGACGTTACTAGAACTGTTCAAAGATAACGTCGTACCATGTTGGGAGTAATTATCATTCGGTATTATCCCTGTTTTAAAGCCTTGTAATAATAGTGAAAGGCGGTTGTATATCAAGACGAGTGTTAATGTTTTGTAAACTCGTGTAATTAAAAACGGTTAGTAAATAGTCATGTCGACTTATTGTTAGGTTGCGAGTTTTATTTGCTCACAATGGTTGTAATACACTAGGTCATAAAAATATAAATGATCTGAGTTGTAGGATTTATGTAAAGATTGCGATTCTGAGGCAAGGTAAAGTAAATGTTATAAAAACTTAAATTTACTGAGTTTTTCAACAACACGCCTTTATTTAAATGTTGTGGAGATTATTCGTTGACGAGTGGGAGTCACGGTCGGTTTAAAGTAGGTGATTTCTGCGGGGCGTCACAACAAGAAATAAGTATATTCTGTCGGCTAAAGCAGATATACTTTCGTCGGCATATAGTTCCGACTGACGCCCAATAACTAAGATGTTATGCACGACGTATGGTACAATAGGCTGATCACCTAGTGTACAGCTATGGAATGTTTTCAGTCTTTGTGATTGATAAACATTCTGTTTATAAGTATTTACAGGGATAAATACTATTTATTCGGAATTCAGTTAATTCCTTTCGGATGTTCATTGTCTTGATGACCCCTCAGCATATTATGAAAGTTTTAATGAATTTTTTGATTTTTAATTTATTCTTTTGTAAGATATTGATTTTTAATTTATTCTTCTGCAAGATATTCCATAGTTCTGGAATTGTGAGTTTAGAAGTATGAACTTCCTAGAAAATGGTGGTCATAGAATTTGATGAGTAAAGAGATATTCTCAGAGATGAAATTTGTAGAAATGAGTATGATAAAATTTCGGGGACGAAATTCTTATAAGAATGGGTGAATGTAATATCCCAGATATTTACAAAAATTGTAAATAAGATTTAAAATAATCAATTAAAGGTTATGGTTTAAAACCTAGAGTTTGAGAAGTGAGATGTGTAGAATTCGGGTGAATATTTTTTTTTAACATAATTTATTTGTTAGAAATTAAATGTGGGAATATTGTAATGATGCATATTGTAATATCCCGGATATTTAAATGAATTAGAAATAAAATATTTAATATTTAATAAAGGTTGGAGTTTGATAACCTAGTAGTGATAGATAAATAGAGGTCCAAATTAAATTTAACGGACTAACTTAGATATGGTGATATCAAAATTTTTGATAAGTTAGCAAGTAAAGTGATAATTCAATAAACTTGACTAACAACAAGTCTAATTAAATTAAGAGAATTAATTAGTGGAGTTATGTAATTATACGACGTGGTTGCGTGTAAATTAAATATGTATTTATATGAATATATATATGCGTGCATATTTAGTAACATAATTTAATGGTTAATTAAATTGTGATAAATAGATAGATTAATATTAAATTAATCCGAATTGAATTAAAAGGTTTATTATGGAATTAATTTATTCATTAATCAACAATTATGCAAATTGTTGATAAATTATTTGTGAGGAATAATTATGTAAATTATATAATTATAAATTATATAAAGTAGTTGAATTAATTAAGGGAAAATAGTAATTGTATATATGTACGATATTTAATTTCATATATATGTATATATATATATATATATAAATGGATTAAATTAATTGAGTAATTGAATATATTAAATGAATATATTCTATAATTAAATAAGTCATTGTAAATGATTTATGGGAGTGAGAAATTTTAATTATACAATTATTTGTGTAATATTAATTAAATAATTAAATAAATTATTTAAATAAGAAATTGAGTAAATATATTATTATTTCAATGTATTTTCGGGTAAATGGAATTATTTCCATAATTGATGAGAAATGAATTATTTAATGTAAATGTATTAAATAATTTAATTTATGGCCTAAATAATATATATTAAATTATATATTGTATTTATTTTAATTTCATAATTTATTGTGAAATTGTTTTTGAGGTAAAGTAATGTGTATAAATAATATATATAGATTATATATATTATTATTAGCGAACACACTCTAAAGTTTTAATATCAATATAATTGATAAGTTGTCATTAATTAAATATTCAATTAAATTGAATATAATGAGTGAATTAAATATAATAAATTAATTAATATGATTATTAATTAATGTAAATAATGTGAAATATTAATAATAATATTTATTAGTCCATTTAGTAATTTAATACTTATGGGTTAGAATATTTAATTATTTATTCAATTTAATTATTTATTTAATCATGGATTGAATAATTAATGTGTAAATTATTAAATTAGCCCAACATGGGTCAATTAGTAGCCCAAGTGGAGAATAATAAAATTTGACAATTTAGTAGCCCAAACAATTTAATAGAAGCCCAATTGGTATTTTAAATTAAAGCCCAATGATTGGCCCACTTGAAAAATACTTAATTAAACTATTATTTATTTAAAAAGTAAAATGCAAGTGACAAACATTTTGGGACAAGCTTCTTGGATCAGCCGGCAAGGAAGGAGTAAAAGAGATTGAAATGTTGATTTTTTTATTTTATTTATTATTTATTAAATGGTTGCTTTTTTGCTTTTATTGTACATGACTACAATGCCTCTTTTCACCAACTAAGTCATGGGTTATTTTTCTTGTACAAGTATCCAAGTAGGAACATCATGAATTATAGATATAATTTTTGTATCTAGGAATTTTGCTAATATACTTAAAATTGTAGACATTACATTTTATTTATATTTTTTCCAAGTTCCAAAAGAGAGAGAGTTTGAGAGAAATAGCTTGGGAGAGTAAGTATTTTGAGAGAGAGCATGGAGAAGGTAGAGAAATAGTTCTTGGTTCATTTCTTCAAGTTGCACAACCAAGTTTGGAAGAAAAATGAAGATAGCCATTAAAATGAGGTAATGGTTATTTTAAATGTAGTTTGTTTTTAAATTAAATAAATTATCATGTTAGTATAAACATGTTAATATAGTTAATAATGTGTAGTAGTAATGTGACGACCCCAAATCCAGGTTCTTTAACCCCGGGTTTGGTTCTCACTGTACAATACTTAACAATAATGAAATACATAAATTGTATTCAAACTTCGCGGAATAATACAAAAGGTTCCTTAATCAAAAGGCTACACTTCCCAAGGTCTATTACCTTAATCTTAACATTACATATCTTAAGGGAAATACAAAAGATTTACAACAGTAATTACATAACAGTAATATAAACTAGCATGCAATTACTAAAACTAAGCATTCGCTTTCCCCTTGCCTTTGTCCGATTTAGAGCTTTCGGGAATGACTGAAATATAGTCATGATATAGCAAGAATGAGCAACTAAATGGCTCAGCAAGTTTATAAACAATAATCATACGATATATCATGATGAAGGGAAATAACTTCAAGGTTTCAACAATAGCAATTGTGAAAGATAACAAGAATCAATGTTCAATAAAAGAAGGAATTGACTCTTTACTGCTGAGTGGTCTTTAATGACCCTGAACTGCTACTAAGGTAGAACAGACATACAATGTCTGACTCCTTGTTAAAATAACGGGACACTTGAGGGGATCAGTCCTCTCATGTCCTATGTATATGCATCACATTTAGTTTTCTTGCGCGCTGTCGGGTCTCCGACAAATAAAAATCCCCTTTAACTAGGGTTGTTCTATTTCAGTCTTACTGTAAGAATCCGCACCAGCCAATGGTTTGGATAAGCTTTTATGATATTCAACTAAATGAATTTAACATGCATTTGTCTAGCCGAAACAATTAGCTTAGACGTTCTTAAACAGTTTGCAAAAGCACTATGTGCGAATACAATAATCAATAACGATGTGAAGTAATTTTCGATAATTAATTCACTCAAGGGTCTGTCAAATATCTACGAGTGTAGATACTTGCTCAACAATAATTGAATTGCTCAAAGTAATTAAAGTTGAATAATAATTGCAACAATAAGTACAAGTTAAGGGTAGAAGACTTGCCTCGTGCGTCGTTTACTGCTAACCAACTTAATTTAACAATCCTTGAACGGACCTAACAATTAAATCAGTTTGATCTTAAATTAGTATCATATACTTGTAAGTATAATGACCTTTATAAACCTTACGAACCACATAATTGATTAACTACGGGTAACTAAACACTTAGGAAATATTATCACTACTTGATAATATTTCAAACACAAGGAACTTATATTAATTATTTAATATAGTTCAAATAAATATCTAATATTATTAATCATTTAATAATATTTTATTAAGTATCTAATATTATTAATCATTTAATAATATTTTATTAATTATCTAATATTATTAATCATTTAATAATATTTTATTAAGTATCTAATATTATTAATCATTTAATAATATTTTATTAAGTAACTAATATTATTAATCATTTAATAATATTTTATTCATTACCTAATATTATTAATCAGTTAATAATATTTTATTCCCTTATTAATAATATTTTAATCATCATCTAATATTATTACTCATTTGATAATATTTTACACAATTACAAAGTTATTCATCATTTAATATCTTTTTAATCATATACTTAATATTATTCATCATTTAATAATATTTTAATATTGTTCAAACAATACCACTAGTTAACCTTTTAATTGTGTTAACTTAAGTCTTTATTTTATACATTTAGATACCATTAAGTCACTAATAAACTTTACATATATGGTTTAGTATTGAAATACACTCATTTTACATGTATTTCAACTTAAATTTTCATTAAAAACTCAACCCGGACCGACCCGACCCGACCCGGACGGCTAAAACAGGTTTTTAACAGAATGTTTGACCGCTGCGGCGGTGGTTTCCACCGCTGCGGCGGTGGTACAAATTTTCTGAAACCCGAATTTGAGGACTGCCCGACCCTCCGACGCTCCGACAGCCATAACTTCTTCATTTTAAAACATTTTGGGGTGATTCTTGAGTCCATTCTCATCAGAATTTCCCCCTCTACAATTTCTCTTTAGAACACAAATCCAAATTCCAAACGTAACTAGACTAAAAACTGCTCACAAGGATAAGGTGAAAACTAACTTCACAAATCCTTGGTTTTATTGGTTCAAACTTGAATAAAATGTGATCTATATGTCCAAATGACACAAACTCAGTTTTGTTAACCTTGTAACTTCTTGTTTTACAATATTCTATGGTTCAATCACATTTTTAAAACGTTTTACACGAAATTTACGGATCGAACCACTTAGGATTTAAAACGACATCTTTTGTGGTTAAAGCTATAACTTCTTTGTTATTCAATATTTGTGAAAGGTTCAAAAAGGGTTTTTCTTTAAAACTCATAGATCTAGCTTTCTAGCCATATAAATCAAATTTCCAATTTGTACATTTCAAAATACAACCATAAACCTAGCATGCATAGTTAGGGTTTACCGGTAAAATTGTGTTATGAACTTTTCTACCATTTTTATGTATTTCTAACATACCAAAACATGTTATAAACACATAGATCTATGAATATACATATATTACATAGTTAGATACTTCTAGATCATCAAAACGAGTTTTGATCGGTTAAAAATATATTTTAACCGATCAAAAGCTTTCTAAACTATAAAAATGAAATAAGATGAAGTTGAGAGCACTTTTAAACCTTTGTGATTTGAAGGCTCTTCTTCTTCTCCTACCAAAGTATGTGGTGAGGCTTTGTGTCATCCACCAAGCTCAACCTCTAGCTATATCACTCAACACTTAAGTGTTTCTTCTATTTTTCTCCCAAATGCTCTCTATTTTTCTCTCTAGAATTCTTGCAAATGAACTAACCAACATCACCAAGGTTGTAGGATGTCTTATTTATAGCCAACAACTAACCCTTCATTAACTTGCTAATTCACCCATGTTGGTGAAATTAAAGCCTAATCAAGCTTACTATTCCATTGAATGACCAAGTGATAGACATATGGAATGACTAGGGTGGTTGAACAACTTATGACATGGATGGATTTTCAAGCAATCTAGGAAATCAAGTTATCCATGTGGGGCCCTCAAAAATTCAGCAAATTGAATTATCCAAGCCATTTTTCCTTTATTTTTAATGCAAAAATGTGCATATATACATCTATATATATATATACATATATATATATTTTGACCAAAGTTTGACCCTTATTGGACTTCACATTGGGCTTGGTAATAACTTCTATTGGGCTCATTCAATTAAATTGTTTGGGCTCAATTTAAATACCACATTGGGCTTCTTTTAAATAGTCTAGGTTACATTTAATTAAATCAAGCATTGAGCTTGTTTAATTAATTACATGGGCTAGTAATTAAATTAATTACATGGGCTACTAGGTTAATATCTTTAACCTAGTTTATCAACTCATTTGGATATAAAATATAATCCAATTAGGTTTGCTTTAATTAATTATACACTTTGCTTTAATCCTTTAAATAAATATACAAGCACATAAGTACATTTATTTAATTATCTAATGCACAATTAATTAATGAGAAAATTTTAAATTCATTGCTAAATATTTATTAAGTATATTTACAATGACTAATGAAATTCGTGGTCATTACATTCTCCCCCCCTTATAAGAATTCCGTCCCCGGAATTACAAATTTAAACTACTCAAACAGATGCGGATAGTTAGCCCTCATCTTTTCTTCAAGCTCCCACGTAGCTTCCTCAACGTTGTGGTTCCTCCAAAAGACTTTGACAGAATGTATAACCTTATTCCATAAACTCTGCTCTTTCCTATCTAGTATCTGGACAAGAATTTCCTCGTACGATAAGTCTTTCTCGACTTGTATTGGCTCATAGGATATGACATGTTTGTGGTCTGGCTTGTATGGTCGCAGCACTGACACATGAAACACATTGTGAATATGCTCAAGTTCAGGAGGTAAAGCTACCTCGTACGCCACTTCGCCCACTCTCTTTAATATCTCGAACGGTCCTATGAACCTCGGACTCAGCTTCCCTTTCTTTCCAAATCGGATCTTCCCCTTCCAGGGAGATACCTTCATGAACACAAAACTTCCAACTTCGAAGTCTCGCTTCTGTCGATGTAAATCGGCGTATTTCTTTTGACGGTCCTGAGCTGTTACTAGCCGAGCTCTTATTACCTTGATAATCTCTACCGTTTGTTGAACCAATTCCGGCCCCAACAATCGGCGTTCTCCTACCTCATCCCAACATAGAGGTGTTCTGCACTTCCTTCCGTACAATGCTTCGTAAGGCGGCATGCCTATGCTTGCATGATAACTGTTGTTGTATGCAAACTCAACTAATGGTAGATGGTTCTCCCAACTGCCCTTGAAATCCATCACACAGGCCCTGAGCATATCTTCCAAAGTCTGTATTGTTCTTTCACTTTGCCCATCGGTCTGCGGATGATATGCTGTACTCATTCTCAACTGTGTCCCCAATCTCTCCTGAAGACTTCTCCAAAATTTTGACGTGAAGCGCGGATCTCTGTCTGACACAATCGATACCGGCACCCCATGTCTCGAAACTATCTCCTTGATGTACAGTTTAGCCAACTGGTCCAAACTGAACTTAATCTTGATCGGCAAAAAGTGCGCTGACTTTGTTAGTCGATCTACAATCACCCATATTGCGTCAAATCCCTTCTGTGTTGCTGGAAGTCCTACCACAAAATCCATTGTGATATGCTCCCATTTCCACTCAGGAATCTCTAACGGCTGTAATAATCCACTTGGTCTCTGATGTTCGGCCTTTACCCTTTGACAAGTTAGGCATCGGCTGACACATTCTGCGACCTCTTTTTTTTAAATTCGGCCACCAAAAATGCTGACGCAGATCTTGATACATCTTCGTACTCCCCGGATGTATCGAGTATCTCGTACTGTGGGCCTCTTGCAAAATCTCTTCTCGTAGTTCGGGCCCTAGCGGCACCCAAACACGATTTTTAAACCTTAGCAATCCCATGCTATCCTCCTTGAATTTGACCTCTTCTCCTTCGGTCATTCTCATCCTTATTCTGACACATTCTTCGTCTTTATCTTGAGCCTTTTTCACCCGATCTAACAGGGTTGGGCTCGCTTCTACTTCCATTGACTCATTTGGATTTCTCACCTCCAACTCCATTCGAGCCATCTCTTGAACCAATTGTTCCTGATCTGTCAACATGAACAATTTCTCCCTGCTCTTTCTACTTAGAGCATCTGCTACTACGTTGGCCTTGCCGGGATGATATAGAATTTCACAATCATAATCTTTGATCAATTCTAACCATCTCCGTTGCCTCATATTTAACTCCTTCTGTGTGAAGATATACTTCAGACTCTTGTGGTCCGTGAATATCTCACATTTCTCTCCATATAAATAATGTCTCCAGATTTTAAGGGCAAACACTACCGCAGCCAGCTCCAAGTCGTGGGTAGGGTATCCCTTCTCGTAATCCTTCAACTGTCTGGACGCATACGCAACGACCTTGCCGTTTTGCATAAGCACACAGCCAAGTCCCTTGTGCGATGCATCACTGTAGACCGTAAAACCTCCCGTATCGTCCGGTAAAGTCAATACAGGTGCTTCACTAAGTCTCTTCTTTAGCTCCTGAAAACTCTCCTCACACTTCTCCGTCCATACGTATTTCACCGTCTTCCTCGTTAGATTGGTCAACGGTGTTGCTATCTTTGAAAAATCTTGAATAAATCTCCGATAGTAACCTGCTAACCCCAAGAAACTTCTTACCTCCGTCGGCGTCCTTGGTTGTTCCCAATTCATCATCGCTTCCACCTTTGCTGGATCTACTGAAACTCCCTCCTTGTCAATGACATGACCTAAAAATTGAACTCTCTCCAACCAGAATTCACACTTCAAAAATTTAGCATACAACTGTTCCTTTCGTAAAATCTCCAACACCAATCTTAGGTGTTCAGCATGCTCCTCCTCCGTTTTAGAATACACCAGAATATCGTCAATGAACACAACAACAAATTTATCCAAGTACTGCTTGAATATTCTGTTCATCATGTCCATAAATGCGGCTGGCGCATTCGTCAGTCCAAACGACATCACCAGAAACTCATAATGCCCATATCGAGTTCTGAATGCCGTCTTGGGTACATCCTCCTTCCTGACTTTCAACTGATGATAACAAGTCCTCAAGTCAATCTTTGAAAAGTACTTCGCCCCTTTCAATTGATCGAAAAGATCGTCAATTCGTGGCAACGGGTACTTGTTCTTAATTGTCACCTTATTCAGCTCTCTGTAATCCATACATAACCTCATCGATCCATCCTTCTTCTTTACAAACAACACAGGTGCTCCCCATGGAGAAACACTTGGCTGAATGTACTTATTATCCAACAACTCCTGTAGTTGGATCATTAACTCCTTCATTTCTACCGGTGCCATCCTATATGGTGCCTTTGATATTGGTGCTGTCCCCGATACCAAATCAATTACAAACTCTATCTCCCTATCTGGCGGTAAACCTGGCAGTTCGTTTGGAAACACGTCCATGAACTCCCTCACTACTGGTATTTGCTCCATCTCGGGACTCACCAATTGTGTGTCCACTATGTGAGCTAAATACCCTACACAACCTTTCTTCAACAGTTTCTTGGCCTGCATCATCGTCAGACATGTTGATTGTCTAGACGACTTGCTGCCATAAAATACGACCTTAGACCTGTTTGGTGTCTTAAGGTGTATACACTTCCTTTGACAATCAATTATAGCTCCATGGTTAAACAACCAATCCATTCCAAGTATAACGTCAAACTCCCCCAAACGTATTGGAATTAAATCTACACTCAACTTCTGACCCCTGATTTTAGCACAACAGTTTCTATGTACACACTCTACAGGAATCACTTCTTTATTAGCAACTTCTATATTCATTGGGTTCTCTAGTTTTTGTCTAGGCAATTCTAACCGTCTAGCGAATTCATCAGACACAAATGAACAGGTAGCACCCGAATCAAATAATACATAAGCATTTATATCATTGATCGGAATAATACCTGACACCACGTCTTTTGATTCAACGGCGTCCTGCACCGTCATGTTGAAAGTCCGTGCCGTTGGTTTGTTCTGTGGCACCGGCCCTCCAATGGTCAGTTTGGCGTTGTTGTTGTTGTTGCTGTTGCTTCCCCTATAGCCCGAACTCCCTCCGGTGTTCTTCTTCTTCGGACAATCTTTAAATTGATGGTCCATGGCCCCGCAGGCGAAACAACCTCCCTTCCTTTTTGGTGTGGGACAATTAGGAGCGATGTGCCCCTCTTGCCCACAGTTATAACAGACATTTCTTCCTTTCATGCACTCCCCGGTGGTTCTTTCCGCACTGACTGCATTTATTAGCTTTCTTCGATTCACTGCCCTGGGGTGTCCCCGAACTGCTGTTGTTATTCCATTTGCGTTTGTTCGAGTTGCTGCCCCCACTGCTGCCCTCTCGGTTTCCTTTCTTCTTGTTCCGCTCCTGGTTGTGCTTATTCAAAGCTTCATTTCCACCCTCAGCTATGATAGCTTTCTCCAGTAACGTTGCAAAGTTTGTAATCTGGAGAACAGCTACCCGACTGTAAACCCACGGTTTCAGCCCCTGTTCGAATCTTCTGGCGCGCCTCGCCTCAGTATCCACCTGGTGTGTGGCAAATCTCGCCAATTCATTGAATTTGGCGGCGTATTCCGATACCGACATGTTACCTTGCTTCAGCTCTAGGAATTTAATTTCCATCCTAGCCTTTGTACTCTCTGGAAAGTAGTTTTCCAAGAATACCTCTTTGAATCGCGCTCACGCGATCGTTCCCTCCCCTGCTCTACTCTTATTGGCCATCCACCAGTGGCTGGCCTCTCCTTTCATCATGAAGGTAGCAAATGAGGTCATTTGCTCCTCCCTAACTCGTGCAACCTCGAAGACTTTTTTCATCTCCTCTATCCATGTCTGTGCTTCTATAGGATCTGTGGTTCCTTTGAACTCGGGTGGTCCTATTAATTTGAAATCCTTAAAGGTTGCTAGTGGAGCGGCAGGGTTTGTTGCTCCAGTAGCCTCTGCGTTGCGTCCGCGGAATGCTCCCATTAGCATTTCCACGAACTCTTGGACAGGGTTGGGTGGTACCCCTCCGGCATTTACTGACTCTTCGGGTGGTGGTGGGGGTAGTCGTTGATTCCTTCTCTGTGGCGGCATTTTCTGTATAAAGAAAATTTAATTAATTAAAGTTGTTTCAATCTTTTTACTTTCGTTTTGTAGCTTAGGTATTTTAAACTAAAGCACAAATAATCATCTTGACACATATAAACATAAACGAAAATGCATTTATATTCATATGCTAAATCACAGTGCGTAGCACTTTTACATCATAAGCATACTGCTATAAACGCTGCTAACCCCGATAGTTAAAACAAAAGACGGGATCTAACATATCCCACAACTTCATAGAGTTGGGATTTACAACATACTAACCCTCTATCAAAACAAAAGTTGGGTTTCTACTGCATCTATGTACGTACAACATAATAAAAGAAATAATACAACTAACGGCGCATCCCTCGACGAACCGCATCGTAGTACTCCTCATCCCCAATAGCCCTGACCACATCCCTACTGATGGTGTGCAAGGTCTGGCCCTCCTCGGCAGGGTAATAGTGCACCCTACGCTGGATCCTACCAACTGATGAGCGATAGACGTAACTGAGTCTATCTATCCTCACCTTCTTCTCCCTAACCTCCTCCTCCAGCTCCATCATCTGACCGTGAGCTGCATCACGCTGTACCTCCATATCTAGTCCATCCTCAACTGCCTGCTGCATCTGGCCCCTCATGGCCTCCCTCTCTGCCTCTGTCTGCTGAATCTTCAGCTCAGCAGCTACCAACCTGGCCTCCATCTCGGCCATCCTCGCCTTCAGCTCTATGTTCTCGCCAGAGAACTGATAAGCTGTATCTCTGTACTGATCCTCTGTCTGCTGGTGGATCTGGTTCTGCTCCTCAAGGTGCTGAACCCTCTCCTCTAGCTCCTCGTTAGCCGTAGTGAGAGTATCAATGATGTCACTGGCGACAGTGCCCATGCCATCAATATACTCAGCTGGCTCCTCATCCTCCTCATCATCATCAGTATCAGCCTCCTCCTCGCTGTACTGCCCCATAACTCCGCCCCAGACAGCGTCCTCTCTATCTCCCTCCTCGGGATCTGACTCTGGCTCCTCGATCGGTGCAGCCACCCGTGGCTGTGCGGTATCCATAGGGATATCCGTATAAATCACCTCCTCTACCGCAGTGCTCGACTGACCTATCTCCGTCATCCTACAGTAACATAAATAACACATGTTAGTACAGCAATAAAATATATTCATTGATGAAATGAAATGATATTTTATCATGTACATCTCGGCTCGATGGATTTTCTCAATCCACCTCCAAAAATACACAGCATGATGAATCTCCCCGATTCATCTCCTAACGCACTCGATATGAGTTTAGTACTAAGGTTATAACCTAGGTTTCGCAATCCTAGCGTTTCTAACCTACAGCTCTGATACCAACCTGTGACGAGCCCAAATCCAGGTTCTTTAACCCCGGGTTTGGTTCTCACTGTACAATACTTAACAATAATGAAATACATAAATTGTATTCAAACTTCGCGGAATAATACAAAAGGTTCCTTAATCAAAAGGCTACACTTCCCAAGGTCTATTACCTTAATCTTAACATTACATATCTTAAGGGAAATACAAAAGATTTACAACAGTAATTACATAACAGTAATATAAACTAGCATGCAATTACTAAAACTAAGCATTCGCTTTCCCCTTGCCTTTGTCCGATTTAGAGCTTTCGGGAATGGCTGAAATATAGTCATGATATAGCAAGAATGAGCAACTAAATGGCTCAGCAAGTTTATAAACAATAATCATACGATATATCATGATGAAGGAAAATAACTTCAAGGTTTCAACAATAGCAATTGTGAAAGATAACAAGAATCAATGTTCAATAAAAGAAGGAATTGACTCTTTACTGCTGAGTGGTCTTTAATGACCCTGAACTGCTACTAAGGTAGAACAGACATACAATGTCTGACTCCTTGTTAAAATAACGGGACACTTGAGGGGATCAGTCCTCTCATGTCCTATGTATATGCATCACATTTAGTTTTCTTGCGCGCTGTCGGGTCTCCGACAAATAAAAATCCCCTTTAACTAGGGTTGTTCTATCTCAGTCTTACTGTAAGAATCCGCACCAGCCAATGGTTTGGATAAGCTTTTATGATATTCAACTAAATGAATTTAACATGCATTTGTCTAGCCGAAACAATTAGCTTAGACGTTCTTAAACAGTTTGCAAAAGCATTATGTGCGAATACAATAATCAATAACGATGTGAAGTAATTTTCGATAATTAATTCACTCAAAGGTCTGTCAAATATCTACGAGTGTAGATACTTGCTCAACAATAATTGAATTGCTCAAAGTAATTAAAGTTGAATAATAATTGCAACAATAAGTACAAGTTAAGGGTAGAAGACTTGCCTCGTGCGTCGTTTACTGCTAACCAACTTAATTTAACAATCCTTGAACGGACCTAACAATTAAATCAGTTTGATCTTAAATTAGTATCATATACTTGTAAGTATAATGACCTTTATAAACCTTACGAACCACATAATTGATTAATTACGGGTAACTAAACACTTAGGAAATATTATCACTACTTGATAATATTTCAAACACAAGGAACTTATATTAATTATTTAATATAGTTCAAATAAATATCTAATATTATTAATCATTTAATAATATTTTATTAAGTATCTAATATTATTAATCATTTAATAATATTTTATTAATTATCTAATATTATTAATCATTTAATAATATTTTATTAAGTATCTAATATTATTAATCATTTAATAATATTTTATTAAGTAACTAATATTATTAATCATTTAATAATATTTTATTCATTACCTAATATTATTAATCATTTAATAATATTTTATTCCCTTATTAATAATATTTTAATCATCATCTAATATTATTACTCATTTGATAATATTTTACACAATTACAAAGTTATTCATCATTTAATATCTTTTTAATCATATACTTAATATTATTCATCATTTAATAATATTTTAATATTGTTCAAACAATACCACTAGTTAACCTTTTAATTGTGTTAACTTAAGTCTTTATTTTATACATTTAGATACCATTAAGTCACTAATAAACTTTACATATATGGTTTAGTATTGAAATACACTCATTTTACATGTATTTCAACTTAAATTTTCATTAAAAACTCAACCCGGACCGACCCGACCCGACCCGGACCGACCCGACCCGACCCGACCCGGACGGCTAAAACAGGTTTTTAACAGAATGTTTGACCGCTGCGGCGGTGGTTTCCACCGCTGCGGCGGTGGTACAAATTTTCTGAAACCCGAATTTGAGGACTGCCCGACCCTCCGACGCTCCGACAGCCATAACTTCTTCATTTTAAAACATTTTGGGGTGATTCTTGAGTCCATTCTCATCAGAATTTCCCCCTCTACAATTTCTCTTTAGAACACAAATCCAAATTCCAAACGTAACTAGACTAAAAACTGCTCACAAGGATAAGGTGAAAACTAACTTCACAAATCCTTGGTTTTATTGGTTCAAACTTGAATAAAATGTGATCTATATGTCCAAATGACACAAACTCAGTTTTGTTAACCTTGTAACTTCTTGTTTTACAATATTCCATGGTTCAATCACATTTTTAAAACGTTTTACACGAAATTTACGGATCGAACCACTTAGGGTTTAAAACGACATCTTTTGTGGTTAAAGCTATAACTTCTTTGTTATTCAATATTTGTGAAAGGTTCAAAAAGGGTTTTTCTTTAAAACTCATAGATCTAGCTTTCTAGCCATATAAATCAAATTTCCAATTTGTACATTTTAAAATACAACCATAAACCTAGCATGCATAGTTAGGGTTTACCGGTAAAATTGTGTTATGAACTTTTCTACCATTTTTATGTATTTCTAACATACCAAAACATGTTATAAACACATAGATCTATGAATATACATATATTACATAGTTAGATACTTCTAGATCATCAAAACGAGTTTTGATCGGTTAAAAATAGATTTTAACCGATTAAAAGCTTTCTAAACTACAAAAATGAAATAAGATGAAGTTGAGAGCACTTTTAAACCTTTGTGATTTGAAGGCTCTTCTTCTTCTCCTACCAAAGTATGTGGTGAAGCTTTGTGTCATCCACCAAGCTCAACCTCTAGCTATATCACTCAACACTTAAGTGTTTCTTCTATTTTTCTCCCAAATGCTCTATATTTTTCTCTCTAGAATTCTTGCAAATGAACTAACCAACATCACCAAGGTTGTAGGATGTCTTATTTATAGCCAACAACTAACCCTTCATTAACTTGCTAATTCACCCATGTTGGTGAAATTAAAGCCTAATCAAGCTTACTATTCCATTGAATGACCAAGTGATAGACATATGGAATGACTAGGGTGGTTGAACAACTTATGACATGGATGGATTTTCAAGCAATCTAGGAAATCAAGTTATCCATGTGGGGCCCTCAAAAATTCAGCAAATTGAATTATCCAAGCCATTTTTCCTTTATTTTTAATGCAAAAATGTGCATATATACATCTATATATATATATATACATATATATATATATTGACCAAAGTTTGACCCTTATTGGACTTCACATTGGGCTTGGTAATAACTTCTATTGGGCTCATTCAATTAAATTATTTGGGCTCAATTTAAATACCACATTGGGCTTCTTTTAAATAGTCTAGGTTACATTTAATTAAATCAAGCATTGAGCTTGTTTAATTAATTACATGGGCTAGTAATTAAATTAATTACATGGGCTACTAGGTTAATATCTTTAACCTAGTTTATCAACTCATTTGGATATAAAATATAATCCAATTAGGTTTGCTTTAATTAATTATACACTTTGCTTTAATCCTTTAAATAAATATACAAGCACATAAGTACATTTATTTAATTATCTAATGCACAATTAATTAATGAGAAAATTTTAAATTCATTGCTAAATATTTATTAAGTATATTTACAATGACTAATGAAATTCGTGGTCATTACAAGTAATATTTATGCCATGCTTGAGTTTAATATGTTTGGTTTGTATTTTGGTATATTTTATATGCTAAAATATGTATTTAATAGTGTGTAAATAAGTTTTGGAATTTATGTCCAAAAATATTTTTATAAAACTTAGGTTTGATGTTCTAGTATTATAGAACATTAAATCATGAGAAAAACAAAGTTTGAATCACTCAAAATGGAGTTATACACAAAAAGTTATGATTTGTGGTAGTTTATGTGATGTAAAAAATTTTATAAATTTTTTTTTTTATATTAAATCATGAAAAATTATATTTTCATGTTATAAATTGATATTAAGTGTTTGGTAATTTTTTTGAATTTTTATTGAGGACTTAAAGATTTCTTGAAGGTATAAATTTCATTAAGTTGTGTATGAAAGTTACTGTTCACAATTTGCTTAAAGAAAAAAAAAATAAAAAAAAATTGGCTGGCTGCGCATTGCGCGCCAGCAGTTGACTGGGAATAGCGGAGCCAAACGACGCCGTTTTAAATAGAAAAAATTTTACTCCGCGCGTTACGCGCGGAGGTCGGCTCCGGGGTCCCCAAAACGGCACCGTTTTGGCCCCGGGTTTTTGTAAGGCGCGCCATGCGCGGAAGACATTTTTCGGCTGAATTACAGTTTTGCCCTCCGTTCGGTTTTCTGATTAATTACGAAATTGCCATCGGTCCGGTTTTTCAGTTTATTTACGATTTTGTCATTCTGGATAATTTAAATTAATTTAAATGTTTAAAAATTAATTTAAAATTATAACAAAAATATTAATAATACAAAAATGATATTTAGGTATTGAATATTATATTTTCCAAATATAATAAGTATTTAGGATTAATATTTAAATGTTTTAAATATTAATCTAGTTAGTTTAATATTATATTTTTCAAATATAATAAATATTTAGGATTAATATTTAAATGTTGTAAATATTAATCTAGTTAGTTTAATATTATATTTTTCAAATATAATAAGTATTTAGGATTAATATTTAAATGTTGTAAATATTAATCTAGTTAGTTTAATATTATATCTTCTGAATTTATGATTAAATTAATTATTATTTAATTAATATTAAATAATAAACAAGGATGATAAATTAATTAATTATTATTTAATTACTATTAAATAATAATTAAAGACAACTAAGATTGATTATTTAATTATTTGATTAACTTTAAATAATAAATAAATTCAGTTAGTTATTATTTATTATTAAATAATAACTAATGACATTTGAGTATTTACTATATAATTGTATTATTTATTATTTAATTTACTTTAAATAATAAATGAATCTAGGTAGTTAGTTATAATTTATTATTAAATAATAACTAAAGATATTTGATTATTTTTAATATAATATAATTATTTATTATTTGATTAATTTTAAATAATAAATAAATCTAGTAAGTTATTATTTATTATTAAATAATAACTAAAGGTAGTTAATTACTTACTATTTAATTAATGTTAAATAGTAATTAAATGAAATAAAGAATATGTCTTTTAACTCTTTTGTTTAAACAATTATAATAAATTGTTTAATAGTTTAATAAGTGTTTAACACTTGAGAAAATTATTTTCTAACTTATTAAATTATTAACCTAATTTGATTGAAGGTCTATAAGGTTAATAATATCGTTTTGGCTGATGTAAATTATGTGTTAGTACTTATGTGTGGTAGATAAGTTCCTTAGTGAGCGTATAGTTGTACAAATACGCCGTACTAATTATTAGACCAACTTTATTAATGTTAGGTCTTTCAAAGCCAGTTAGTTAAAGCTAGACATTTATTGTAGCTGAGCAGACAGGCAAGTTTCCTAAACCCTACTCAATTTATATTCGAGCAGGATATATTATTTTATTGTTCAAGTTCCTAACTCAAACTCAAGTTGTTACGTTTCAAGCATGCTATGGTTTAATTCTGTATAATTATTCCACCTCTTTAAATTGTTGATTCGCACATAGTGCATGTTGCATGTGTTCATCAGGTATGAAAGGCTGATCACCTTCATTACCATAAGGTTCAGTTAAATTGTTCATGGTCATTATTGACACTCAACATTTATTTATTCAGTCATTCAATTATTGAAATTATGACTCGTACTCTTTCACAATTATTATATTGTTGAAAATTCAAAAGCTTATTCTTTCTTTCAATCATGATATATCGTTATTATACTTAAACTTGCTGAGCAAATTCGTTGCTCACTCTTGCTATATCATGATAACAAATTTCAGAATAATACGAACGTCCGAGGAGAGACGGTGACAGAAGCAAAAGACAAGATTATAGTGTTATGCATGATAACTAAATTGTTATATGATGTAAGTAATTTTGTAAACATTTTTATGAATCTAAAGGTATATATGTAAGTTAAGGTTAGAAACCTTTGGAAATGTTGTAGAATAAACAATTTATGTTTATATATTCCGCATTAGTTATAGAACATGTATGAAGATGATGTATCGTGACGTACCAAGTCTGAGGTTCAAGGTACCCGAATTTGGGGTCGTTACACATATAGAGAATTTATTAAGGAAATAAATTCATTTGAGAAGTGAAGACGGTTATAAGGATATATATACATAGTTATATATTTCTAGAATTGTGTTTGTTAACCAAACAAGAAGATGAGTAAATTAATACTCAATAAAACTAATAAATTAATTAGTTTAAATATTATGTAAGAAGGAAAGTCATGAAATATAATTAATTATGTTAATTATATTATTTATGAGTTAAAGTTATATAAAAATTAGAAAGTTGGTCTAGAACGATAATATTAAGAAGTTAATTGATTAAGTAATTAACTTAATTATTAAGTTGTGGTATAGAGTCCAAGTAATTTAATTACTACTAGTGGACTAGCCCAAAAGGATTATAGATGTTAGCTCAATATGAGAATATTGGTATGAAATGAGTAATTAAATAATAAGCTCAAATGTTATGTTGATTAATAGTTCAAGAGGTAATTAATATAAGTCCAATTAATTAATGTTGGCAAGTATCGTATATAATTGGGTGGTAGTCCAATTAAATAAATTATCTAGCCCAAGTTATGGAAGATGTGTGAATTGTGTTAGGTAGCCCAAGTAATTAAATAAAAAAGCCCAATGCAAAGTAGTCCATGTAGCTCAAACACATTAAAGTTAAATGATGGTCAATGTGTTAAGAGAATATTTTTTTAAGTATTGATTGAATGTAGAGAATTAACTAATGTAAGGTTAATTGAATAACCCTAGTTGGTAGACATAAGAGAGCATTAACCAAACATTGGTTAATTACTAGAGGAAAGAAGGTAGTGTTGAGAATTAACTATGGATGAGTTAATTATGTAACCCAATGTGGTAGAATAATTAAAGGTAAGTCTAATTGGATTATATTTTAAATCCAAATGAGGTATTAATCTAGGTCAAATGAATTAACCTAGTAGTCCAAGTAATTAATTAAACCTTGATCCATGTAATAATTAAACTAGCTCAATGTTTGTTTTAATTAAATGTAACATAAGGTATTTAATGTTAGCCCAATGTAATAATTAAATTGAGTCCAAACCAATTAATTGGATGAGCCTAATATATTAAATCCTAGAGTCCAATGTGGAGCTCAAATGATAGTCAAAGTTGTGGTCAATATATATACATTGGTGTATATATATATGGATACTTATATAATGATATATGATATAAAAATAAAGCCAAATTGGTGTAATATAAATGTAAATCCCGAATTTTGGTGCTCACATGGTCAAAAAGGTTGCTTGTTGGTGATTTTGGAGTGCAAAGTTGCTCAACAACTCCCCACCAACCCTAGTCTTTCAAGTGGTCATTCAAAATGTCACTCATGTGGTCATTCCGTGCTATAGTAAGCACAATTAGTACCTAAATTCACCAACACTAGTTGATTAGTGAAGGTTGATGGTGATTAGGGAGGGTCTATATATAGCATCCATCACACTCTTGTTATGTTGGTTAGTCATTTTTCAAGAACTCCAAGAGAGAAAAGAGAGAGAGAGTTCTAGAGAAAAGTAAGCAAGCTTTGGGAGATAGATGTTCCACCAAGGAAATTTGCTAGAGAATGGACAAGAGGAAGTCATAAGCCAAGATCATGTTAAGAGGAAGGAGAGCATCCATGTATATGAGGTTAAAAAGTGTTCTAAACCCTCTTTAGTTCATTTTTATAGTTTAGATATGATTTGAACGGTTAAAACGTAATTTTAACTGATCAAAAGTTATTTTGATACTCTAGAAGTCTAAATCTATGATATATAGGTAGATTCATGGTTTAGTATGTTTAAAACAAGTATTGGTATGTGCGTTATGCAAATAAATGGAAGAAAATTCCATATTGCGATTTTTACCGGTAAATCCTAGTTGGGGTTGTGATTTATAGCCTTTCATTTTGAAAGCTAGAGGTTGTGTATGAGATTTTCTTCTTTGGTGTGGTAATTATATGAGTTGAGAACAAAACCTAGTTGGTATAATGTTCATATGAGTTGTTATGGTTAAGATATGATTTTTAAAACTAAGGATTGTGAAGTTAGTTTTCACTTTTTCCTTGTGAGCCATTTTGAGTATAGTTCTGTTTGGAATTTGAATTTGTGATCTAAAGAGAAGTTGTAGAGGGGGAAATTATAATGAAAATGGACTCAAGAATCACCCCAAAATATTTTGTAATGAAGGAGTTATGACAGTTTAATCAAAGGAGCAAAAGTTAAAAAATCTGAAAAATGACATTTTAGCAGTTTCTGCAACACAAGGGCTGGGGCCCTTGACACTGTTCACAGACAGTTCACTTTTCCGTTCCGGGTCGGTTCGGGCCATTCGGGTTGGGTCATTTAAGTCCAAAATGGATAAAAGTGCTTAAAAATTAATATAATTAATTTGGGACCCAAGTTTAATAATTATTTATTATTTATAATAAATAATAAATAAAGTAAATAAAGCTATTATTATAATTAATTATTATTTAATTGATAGTAAATAATAATTAAAGCAAATAAATACAATAACTAATTATTTATTATTATATAATAAATAAAGAAGGATATGAAGTTAATAAAATAATTATTAATTATTTAATTAATATTGAATAATAAATAGTTAATTAATATTAAATAATAAATGGGGTTAATTAATTAAGAGATTATTATTTAAATAATCATTAAAGGATTTGAGGATTGTTAAAATATTATTAAAGGATTAAATATGTAAGTAACTAAAATGTTATGAAATGAGTATTAACATTAGTATATGATGAAAATGTTATTAAATAATTAATGACATTAGTAAGTGATTAAAATATTATTAAATGGTTAATAATATTAATAAGTGATTAAAATATTATTAAATGGTTAATAATATTAATAAGTGATTAAAGTATTATTAAATGGATAATAATATTAATAATAGATTAAAATATTATCAAATGGTGAATAATATTAGTAAGAGATTAAAAATATTATTAAATGATTAATAATATTTGAATGTAGTTATATATTATCAAAGGTAGATAATATTTTGAGGTATTTGGTACATTATTAAATGTCCAAATCATTAAGAAGAAAGTTTAATTGACTTAAACCAATGTAAATAGTCCTTTGTGACTAATTTAGACAACTTATTAAAAACGGGTTATACGAAGATCGTATAGTGTTTTTGTCCTGAACTTAAGAGTTCGTTTGTCGGACATCTTAAGAGTTAATAATTTAAAGTTAGAGTTTTATATAAAGGCTAAGTAATAGTCATTATATCTAATGATTATTTCAATTTCCTATATAAATTGTAGGTTGAACGAAAGACGCAAATAAGCGTAAATGGTAGAAGTGAATCAAGCAAGTTTTTCAGAATGTGTTGCATTATGTGCATGATTTATAAGTTTATTATTAAACTGTGAGGTGCTCATACGTAGTTATGTGCAAAGATGTTTTAATGTGCTTTTGTGAAACAAGTTGACTTGAACTGTTGATATGTGGTAGTTGATTTAAGACAATTGTTCTCATTGCACTGTATGTCATGATAGATACTAGACATGAAGTGTAGATTAAATGCGAGGCATGTTATGCATGAGATATGTATGTACTGCAAAGCATAGTATGCATGTAGCATGAAACATGATTGAACTGTTTTACGTGTTATGTGAAACTGTTAGACTTGCTGAGCCGTCGTGCTTACCCTTGCTTAAAACAAAACATTACAGAGTATCTTGAAGAAGCCGATTACTTCGGTAGAGGCAAAGATGAAGATTGACTAACGAGTCATCAAGATTGAAGCGTAGGTGCTTTCGTAGTAAAACCTTGGGGTAGATTAATTCATTTACTTGTGTAAGTATATATGAAGAGTTTATGTTTTGTTGTGCTATAGATTAGCAAACTTAAAATGTTAAGAGAACATTTACATATTATTTTTAATATCATTTTCAGACGTTGTCCTTTATGTATAAGGATAATAGGATGGTGTGATTGAGTCATTATGCATATGATCTCAAAGTGGTAATAGGATTTTAAAGATTGCGATTCTGGAATAGAAAGAGACGATGTAAAATTGTAAATAAATGATTATTTAGCAATTATAATATTGTTGTAATTCATGAACAATAAAGAAAAGTAGTACTAGTGTTGAACTGGATCCGAGGTTAAATGAACTCGGATTTGGTGTCGTCACAGTATTTATACTAATATAAATAGGAATGAAAGAATTGTAACTATAAAATACTCGGAATATATCACATCATATCGTAATAAATATTACGTAACCACAAACCTAAATTATATATCTTATATTTCGATTGGATTAAAACTAACATAAAATTGTAATATATGATATTATAATGTGTTATATTGTCTTAATTAATTATATAAAATTGTGATAATTTTTTTTGTAAAACCAAAACTAAAAATTCTTTAAGAAGTTATTTTTTCTATTAAAAATTGGTTGGGTTTATTTTGAATACTTTACAAATTTAGATAGTATGTATTTAATCATTATAAATTTGTATAGTACTTATACTAATTTGAATATAACAGAAAAAGATCTTTCTTTTTTGTATTCCTATTAGAGATAGAAATATTTTTAAATTTAGATAGTTTTTAATTAATACAAATTTGGATAATACTTATGTTAATATAAATAGAAAAATTGAACAGAAAAAAAATTAAGTTTGTATTTTTAATTATATAGTTGATTTGTTTATGTTTTTGTAAATATGGGTCAAAGAATTTAATAATATAACATTTACAAAGAGCCTTGGTTCCAATTAGGCTTAGCTGCAAACCTGATGTACTGAATTTTTGGTTATTTTCAAGATAGCCTAGCCCATTGACTTTCATCTAATAGACTAAAAATGTTGTTTGGTAAAGCTGAATGATTTTTTTTTGAATGACTGAACGAATTGAATAAAGCAGATGTTTGATTGAAACTAAATACTAAATGAAAAAAGTTATTTATTAATTGATTTATCTGAAGTAACAGAATGACAATATTTTTCATTTTAACCCAAAATATACATAAGAATAATCATACTTATTTTTGTAAATATTGAGGTGGAAGTAGTATTTTAAATTGTTTAGTTTATTTTTTCATATTCATATTTTAAAATACTTTATATCAATTTTTTTCTTCTGTTTATATGTATTTAAATAAATAATAACAATAACGAGATTAACATACATATGCATGCATTCAAATAAATAATAAAATAAATATTTAAAATTCAATTAGGACTCAATAAAACATATAAACTTTTGAACAATTTTTAATGAAGTATAGTATCAGTAATATAATTTTAAGAATAAAAAATTAAAAATATTAATGACATTTTATTGGTCCATTAAGTCAAAATAAAAGATTATAACAACATTCATTAAATTAGTTACTAATTTGTTAAAGAAAAATCAAAAGCAATTTGTACATAACAAAAATTGGTTGTGAAAATGTAAGTAAAAATATCATTCAGTACTATATCTTACTGATTCAACCATAATTTTTTGACTGAATCATTCAGACTCATTTAAACGTGTTCAAAGTTTAAAAAGTGTAAAATAAACAGTCTGAATGACTTATTCGGTCAGATTTAGACTCATTCAGACATAAACAAACGCTCCTTAAGTCTAAAATCAACAGACCTATAATCCATCCCAATTGCTTCAAGCCCAATAGAATAGGAAAACAATGGGGTATACTAATTAAATATCTCTAGAGTATCTTTATTTTTTACAAAGTGTTATTAAATAAATATTTTTTCCTACTAACAACATTTTTAATTAGGATCATATTCACTACACCTTTTGTCTAAATTTTTTCAATACTTATATATGGTACGTTTTGGATTGCAAGAATATACATGTGAATGAAATGAATCATTCTTATGAAATTAAAAAATGTGTTTCATTATTCCATTGGAATGAAATATATTAAACATCCCTATTCTTAAAAAAATTGTGAATTTTATTCCTCAGAGTAGGGTATGAAATGATTCATTCCAGTTAGAAATGGAATAAATGTAATGACCGTGAATGTTAAATCGCATTGTAATAAGAATTATAACTAATTATCAATGAGGAAAATTTTGTACAAATTAATTGAACACCTATGTGATTGATGAAATATAATGTATAATTATTTTTAATTGTTATCAAATGTAACAAGAAAGAACTAATAAACAAGTCAAGTCATTGTATGGGTTAGGGTTTATAGTTAAACCAATTTGTGATAGTCTAAATAATTTTATAAAGACAAGTCTAATTGAATTATTTAATTAATCCAAGTGTGACATTTAATATGTTAGTCCATAATGATTTATTGATGAGTCCATGTTATAACTAATTAATTAAACCAAGAATGGGTGAATTAAATAAACTAACTAGTAGCCCAAATGAAGTTACATTTGAGCCCAAGCAAATTGAGTGAATGAGCCCAAATGAATTAAAATAAAAATCCAATAGGTGACCCAATTGATGCAAGTGTGATATATACATGTATATGTATATATATTATCATTTAAGCAATAAAAGTAAATAAAAAAATTGAGGGAAAATAGGGGGAGAGTGCTGTGACGACCCCAAATTCGGATTCCATAACCTTGGGTTTGGTTCTCACTAACTCAAATCATAATAACAACTAAATACACAGTCCTCATTAATCTAGCGAAAAATGCATACAGTTCCTTACAAAAAGGTAATACAATCCCAAGGTCTTAACCTTAATCTTCATCAAATCTATCTTAAGGGATTACAAAAGATTTACAAAAGTAATTACATATAAAGCAATTAATTATTATGCATTGAACTAATCTAATCTTTAGCTTTTCCCCTGCCTTTGTCCTTTTTGGAGCATTCGGGCTTAGCTGAAAATAAGTCATGATATAGCAAGGATGAGCAACTAGCTTGCTCAGCAAGTTTAACAACAGATAATACAAGATATATGTAAGACCCCGAATTTTATGAAATACAAAATTTAATTTTTCTTCATATATATTTTTTTTGAAACAGTAAGTGGTTAAATTAACAAAATTGAAAGTTAAGGATGTTATGTGCAAATTTTATTTTGTCGGACAATATTCGCTTTGTCGGGGAATATTCGTTTGGTCGGGGAATATTCGTGCCGTACGACGGCGCCGAAATAATAAATTATTGGTGGACCCCACAACGGAATATTTGTCGGATATAGAAAACGACAGAAATAACCTTTTTAAATAAAAATAGTCAACGGAACTGTTAAAATACCGGTGATAAAAGAATAGTAGCATACGATAGTTATTGGTATTTTCTGTAGCACTCGGTACTCTACAGTAACACACGGTATTGCATAGTGTCTCATATTTTTGGTCTGATAATTGACACCGTAACTGTTACGCATCATTTCATCGATAATTGTCACTGCATAATATTTTATATTATCAATTCAATAATTGTTGTTACACAGTATTTTGCATTATTGATTTAATAATTGTCATTACACTGTATTTTATATCATTGAGTCAATAATTGTTGTTGCACTGTTTTTAAAATTATTGAACCTAATAATTGTCACAGTAACATATGCACAGTAATTCACATTATTGAATCAATAATTGTCATTACACAGTAACGTATGCTTTATTTTACATTATTGTTATCTCTATTATGATGTTATTTAAACAGTTGTATTTCATTAATTTATTGACTTGATATCTAAGAGCTAACTATACTGTATTTATAACAATTAGTCATAATAATTGAATTGATAAAGTTATTTGTTTATAATATAAAGTTAGGTGATTATTAGGTGATATGAAATGAATGGTGTAGATTAAAGTGTGAATTATTGTTGAATAATTGAATTGATTTGTTTATAATATAAAGTTAGGTGATTATTAGGTGATATGAAATGAATGGTGTAGATTAAAGTGTGAATTATTGTTGAATAATTAAATTGATTTGTTTATAATATAAAGTTAGGTGATTATTAGGTGATATGAAATGAATGGTGTAGATTAAAGATAATATAATATTTGAAATGGATGGTGTAGATTAAAAGATGATCTTTAAATGAATGGTTTAGATTAAATGAATGATAAGATTTTTGGCTATAAATAGAAGCCTTAACTTAAGGATTTTTCATAAACTTCCTTACTTGTTCTTTCTTTCTCTCTCTAAATACTTCTTGTGAAAGTTCTCTCTAAGTGTGCTTAAGTCATCTTGAATATTTGTGAAGATCTATAAGTATACGTGTACTGTTCAAGTTAATCAACCTCATTTAAATCAATATCCAGTCACGTGTTACGGTAAGGGATACCATCTTTTTCATCTTCCATTATTCAAACGTACTATGGTAAGGGATTATCATTATTTGATTCTCGATAATAATATTGTTTCTTCCTTACTCATAAGACGTGCCTTTTATTTCCATGTATTAAATTGTGGGAATAACCTTACGGAGCGGATTGCCGCCTGTTGGTGAATAACCTTTCGTATTCATTCATTATTAATCTCTGAGAATAACCTTACGGAGCGGATTGCCGCCTGTTTGGTGAATAACTCTTTGTACTCAAATTCTATTAAATTGTGGGAATAACCTTACGGAGCGGATTGCCGCCTGTTGGTGAATAACCTTTCGTATTCATTCATTATTAATCTCTGAGAATAACCTTACGGAGCGGATTGCCGCCTGTTTGGTGAATAACTCTTTGTACTCAAATTCTATTAAATTGTGGGAATAACCTTACGGAGCGGATTGCCGCCTGTTGGTGAATAACCTTTCGTATTCATTCATTATTAATCTCTGAGAATAACCTTACGGAGCGGATTGCCGCCTGTTTGGTGAATAACTCTTTGTACTCAAATTCTATTAAATTGTGGGAATAACCTTACGGAGCGGATTGCCGCCTGTTGGTGAATAACCCTTTGTATTAATTTCCTTCACCTTTTGTTAATCAAACCTGCTACGGTAAGGGATATTATTTTCTTTCATACTCCTAAATCGAAATTTATTATGGAACTATTGCTTCTATAATTCCTGAAAATATTATATGTTCCATAATAGTTGAACTTCATTATTTCAACTGAACCTTCCTATTTACGTGAACCTTTCTATTGAATTGTAACCGTTATTCTGAACTGTGGATCTTGAATATCATTTTTAAATTTCACTCCACATCATGTTGACAATTTGGACATTATTTGAATCTGTACAAAGTAAACTTCCGATACTTATTGTTATCCTATTTCTTCTGTTCATCATTTATATCATTCTAATCATCCAAAAATCAAGCTGTTGTGAATATCTGTGGCCGGGGGCACAGATGTGATATATTTGTTGAACAGATGATAGGTTAAAGGCGATATAATAGGTTAAAGGCGATACATCTGTTCGGTGTCTTTTATGGCACGTGGTGAATGTTCTCTTTGGCCCGTAGTGCAAAGATGAACTGTTGATTGGTATGATTATGACCAAAGGCTGAATCTGGTATAATCATGACCGTTGGTGCTATATTGAATATCTTTGGCCCGTAGTGCAAAGATGAACTGTTGATGTGCATGATTATGTTCAGGAACTGTGAATTTATATTATCATGACTAATGGTATTTCAGATGATAAAAGTTGATGATGTTTTTACGAAAAAGAGAAGCGAGTGGACATTATAGTCTGCATTATTCTTCTAATAGATTGCTCATTCCGCTGCTATTATTGATCTGAACATTGTTTAAGAATTTAACTGCAGTTTTTGATATAAACCTTGTATTCTATTGTATTCTATCAAGAACTCAACTGTTGAAGGCTAATGATAATTTATTCGTCATTATCTTAGTCATGATATTTCTTACTGGGCTATTTGAGCTCACCCTTTCTTTTGTTCCATTGTTTTTCAACAGGAGATGAAAACATAACAGGGTATAGCCGGGGAATGGAGTGAGGGTCCGAGGAATAGTTATCATAGTCTTCACGTTTTGTAAAATAGTGTGGCAATAATAGTGAAGACTTAGTTGTGTATTATTATACACTGTATTGTTGTACATTGTGCTTTGTTGTAATAATTTTGTTGTAGTCTTTTGACGACTCAAGTTTGGGCTGTGTGGGCCCAGATTTGGGGGCGTCACAATATATCATAATTGAATGGAAAATAACGTCAAAGGTTTCAACAATAGATAACAATTGTTAAATAACAAGAATCATTTTTCAATGTAAAAGAAAGAATTAAATCCTTACTGTTGAGTGGTTTTTAAGAATCATGAACTGCTGCTAAAGGTAAGACAGATATAGATCTATCACCTTAGTAGTTTGATACTCGAGGGGATTAGTCTCTTGTACACTATGTATATGCATAACATTCAGGCATCTTGTGCAAATGTCGGTTTCCCAACAAAATAATCCCCCCTATATAGGGTTGTTCGTTCTCAGTCTTACTATAAGAATCCACACCAACCAATAGTTTGGATAAACTCTTAAAATATTCAAGTTGATGAATTTATACATACAGTGTCTAGCCGAAACAATTAGCTTAGACATTCTTAAACAGTTCTTGATTTAATGAACTATAAGTCTTGCAAATACACTATGTGTGAATATAATAACAATACAGATGTGGAATAACTTTAAATAATTAACCCACTTAAATCTCTGACGAAATAAATGCAAATCTAGCAACTTGCTCAATAACAATTTGAATAGGTTTAAAGAACTTGCAAAAATAAATACAAGTTAAGGGTCAGAGAACTTGCGTTGTTTGTTGTTTACTGCTAACTAATTAAATTTACTATCATTTGAATAGACCTAACAATTTATCAAGTTGATCTTTTAATTAGTATCATATATATGTTAATATAATAAACTTTGCATATCTTAACACTCCTACATTTAATCACATAATTAAATAATTAAGGCATAGTAAACACTTAAGAGATATTATCATTTTTTTGATAATATTTTAATAACATAAAATCTATATTAATTATTAATATAGTTCATACCCTTATTTAATATTATTAACAATTTAATAATACTTTATTATACTTCTAATATTATTAATCATTTAATAATATTTTAATACCTAATATTATTAAGTATTTAATAATATTTTATTTATTCCTTAATATTATTAATCATTTAATAATATTTAATTTATTTTCTAATATTATTAATTATTTAATAATATTTAATTCCTTTTCTAATATTATTAATCATTCAATAGTATAATATTTTATTCATTTACTTAATATTATTAATCTTTTAATAATATTTTATTCATTTAATAACATTTTATGAATTTAATTATATTGTTAATTCTCTAATAATATTTATCCTCTTTTACATAATAAATTAACTTTCCATAATGTTTAAATTACATTTATTGATTCCAAAAATAATAATATAATTTTTAAAATATATTTTAGTTTCTGACCCTAACCGACCCGACCTGGTCCGGTTCGAAATTAATTCAAATTCCTGGAAAAGGCACGGCGCCCCAGCACAGTGTGTTGAACTACACACTGCGCCCCGGCGCCGTATTGCAGTAGCAAAATTCAACTTTTTTCAGATTTTCTAATTTTGACACTTTTGATTCAAACTTGCATAAAATGAAATCTACACATTCAAATGACACAAAATCAGTATTGACATCTTCCTAACTTCTTGTTTTGCAACATTTCATAGTTTGGTCACAATTTTAAAAACGTTTTGACATGAAATATAAGATCGAACCACCTAGGGTTTCAAAATCGACATGTTTTGCAGTAAGAGCCATAACTTCTTTGTTTTTTCATATTTTTGATAGATTCAAGTTGTGTTGCCTTCATAACTCATGCATACAACTTTCTAGCCATAGAAATCATATATCTAACTTGTGCATTTCAAACTACAACAATAAATAGCACTTAGCTACCTAGAGTTTATCGGTAAAACATTATATAAATTTTTCTTTCATTTATTTGCATATCACACATATAAATACATGTAATAAACCTATTTAACCATGAATATATCTATATATCATAGTTTTAGACTTTTAGAGCATCTAAATAACTGTTGATCAATTAAAAATATATTTTGACCATAGAACACATATATAGACCTTTAAAATGAAATAAGGAAGAGGTAGAACACTTTTCAACCTTTTGGATTTGAATGCTCTTCTTCTCTTGGCTATGAACTTTGTTAGTGACTCCACCTTGACTATTCTCTAGCAATTTTCTTGGTGGATTCTTAAAGTTACAAGAATTCTACTACTTTTCTCTCTTGGAATCTCTCTTTTTTCTCTCTTTTTGCTCTAGCAAATGACTAACCAACATAATCAAGGTGTGGAGCATTCTATTTATAGAACTTCTTTAATCACCATCAACATTCACTAATCAACTAACATTGGTTAGATTATGAGTTAATCTAGATTACTATTCGATGGATTGACATAAGGATTGACATGTTGATTGACTAGGGTAGTTGAGCAATTAAAGTGAAATGTGAAATTGAAGCAAACATAGCTAAACAAGCCACCCTATATGGGGGGCCCTCCTTGATCGGCCAAATAGGGATTTCCCCCCCATTTATTTTTATAGCTTTATATATATATATATATATATATATATATTGACCAATTTTGACTTTCATTTGGGCTCCACTTTGGACTTAAGAATTAAATGTGTTTGGCTCGTTCATTTAATTTGTTTAGGCTTAATTTATTTATTCTATTGGGCTCATATTTGACTAACTCATGCTACATTTAATTAAACAACATTGAGCTAGTTTAATTATAACGTGAACTAATATTTAATTTAATACATGGGCTACTAGGTTAATTAATTGGACTTAGTTTAATACCTCATTTGGACTTAAAAATATAATCTAATTAGATTTACTTTAATTAATTCTATCATCTTACTTCCTTATTAAATAAATACACATACATAAGTATATTCATTTAATTACATCAATGTACAATTAATTAGTACAAAAATTTTAATTCATTGCTAATTATTTAATAATTACAATTACAATGACATATAAAATTCGTGGTCATTACAAGTGCCGGCCAAAGGGGGGCCCACTTGAGGGTTCAAAGCTCCAAGTATACCTCAAGAACATCACCCCTTAAAACCTTCCCAAATGCAAACCCTATTCCTTAAAAAGTGGATCTTGCTTTACTAGGTTTTGAGACTTAATTAGGTGAGTGTTGGTTAATTAGTAGAGCCTAAGTAAACTTAGCAATGTTCTATAAATAAGACCATTCACCAAGCCTAGTAAATGTTGGCTCATTTGTTGGAAGTTCACTAAATAAAAAAGAGAAAGAACTTTTGAGAGGAAAAAAAAAATACACCAAATTTTTTAGGGTTAAGGGAAGAAAACACCAAGAGGGTTCAATAGAGAAGGATTTTCGAGTGGATCTAGAAAGCCAAGGAGGATTCATCTAGTCTTGTAACTTATTTCGAAAAGAGGAGAAAAAGAGCATCAAGATCTAAAAGGTTTAAAAGTGTTCAATCTTTAATCTTTGTCTATTATCATAGTTAAATTTACAGTTAAACTTTTTCATGTTTGGATGTGGGAGTAATCTTGTGTTAAGGAACTTTGGTGTTCCGGAGTGATATGGTGGATTTGGATGGTATATATTTAGATCTATATGCCATATATGTGCTATATGTATGTTTGACGCGAGTTCAATGCATGGTCACAAGTTAATTTTGATGGCCAAAATGTGTTTTTAATGGTTCAAAGCCTAATTTTATACTCCATGATAGTAAATCTATAATATTCATAAAGATCTATGGTTAAATATGCTAGATCTATGGTTAAATATGCTAGATATATGTATTAACATGCATTGTATGCAAAAAGATGGAATGAGAGTTCATGAAAACATGTTTTGAAATAAAACCCAGCTTGATGTCTAGTTTGATGGTTTGTGATCTAAGTTGTGAAAGTTGTCTATGTGATTTCTTTGTCTTAATCTTTAAAAAATGTGGTGAAATGAATAGGTCATGATTTTTGTACCAAAACATGTCAATTTGAAACTCTAATTGGATGATCTTGAATTTTATTGTCAAAAATATTTTTAGAAGTAAATTGATTTTTGAAAACTTGAAAGATACTAAATTATGAACATAATAAAATAATTTTGAGAATATTTGAACATGTATGGAACATTTTATAAAGGAATGAATCAAAGTTGGAAAAAATAAGAAATTGAAAACTTGAATTTTGAACTACTGCCGCAGTGGTGAAATGACCTGCTTGTAATCACCGCAACAGTGGTCTTAAATTTTTTAAAATTAGTTTTTATTTCAACCGGGTCGGGTCGGGTCGGATCTTTTAAAACCAAAATGGGTCAGAAAAATTTAAACTATATAATATTATTATTAGACTTAATTTAAATTATTTAAATATTATTAAATAATTAATAATATTAATAAATAAATAAAATATTATTAAATAATTAGTAATATTAGCAAATGAATAAAATATTATTAAAAGATTAAGAATATTAAAAAAATATATATTATTAAATGATTAATAATATAAAAAAATTAATAAAATATTATTAAATGAATAAGAATATTTTACGAACGACTTAAAGGTTATTAAATGATTAAAAATATTATTACGTGATTTAAATATTATCAAAGAATGATAATATTTCTAAGTGTTTAATGATGTATTAAATGTTTACTTATGTAAGTAAATGTAGATAATTAAAGTAAAAGGTACAAAGGTTATTTAATATGTGAATCTAATTATAAGATCAACCTTATTACGTTGGGTCTTTCCAAAAAAAGTAATTTAAATTGTGTAACTGTAATAAGCGGAACAGACAAGTTTCCTATATCCAAAACTTGTATTTATTTTGCAAGAATCCTTAGTGGCTTAATTAGTGAAAATTAATCTGCATCGATATTATTATTATTACATGCACTTGTGTGCAATTGAAGATTATTTTATTATTGAATTGTGAAACGTTTAAATTCTATTATACATGAATTGCTTAAATAAAAGTCTAAGCCAATTGTTTCAACTAGACAACACTTTTTGAATTTATTAACTTAATTATGGTAAAAAACTTATCCAAACTAATGGTTGGTGCGGACACCTTTAGTCAGATTGAGAGAACCCCCCCTAATAAGGGGATTATTATTGAAAAATCGACCATGCGCAAGATGTCTGAATGTTATGCATATACATAGGGTACAAGAGACTGATCCCCTCGAATACCAAAACACTAAAAAGTTCAATTAATATTGTTGTCACGCCTTAGCAATAGTTCAGGGTTCTTAGTGGCCACTCGGCAGTAAAGACTCAAACTTTTTTGTTATTAAAACTAAATTCTTGTCCTTTTACAATCGCCATATATTGTTGAAACCCCATAAGCTATTTCTATTCAATCATGATATATCATTCTCTTATTCATTGTTTATTTAACTTGTTGAGCAAGCTAGTTGTTCACCCTTGCTATATCATGATATATTTTAGATAAGCCCGAAAGCTCTAAGAAGAACAAAGGCAAAGGAAAAGTCAAAGAGTAGATTATCATGCATGCTAGATATTTTATTATTTTTTGTAATATGATTATGTATTTTTTTTTTAAACAATTAAGGTGTATGTTTTGTACTAAGTTAAGGTTGATAGACCTTGTGATTTATAGAACCTTTTGTAATAAACAATTTATATTTATATATTCCGCTTTAGTTTATAGAATGTGTTTGGAAATGATGGATCGTGAGCACCAAACCCGATGTTATGAAACTCGGATTTGTGGGCGTTACAATAAATCATTCCACTCTACATTATATTCATTCATTCATCAATTCCATTCATTCGATCTAAAAGTAGCATTATCGATATAAATATTACTTTTAACAAAGTACCAACGATATAATTATTTTTAATGCCTATTATTGTGTAGTTAATTATTTTTGATAAAATTTATTATGTAGCTAAAAAGAATATTTGTGAAGTTAAAAGTGTATCGCGAGAAATTAAAAAAAAAAGTGTAATGAACAGATTCTAATGCATTATTTTTGTGCTGACAATACAACAACAGCCTCTTATAAGGATAAACTCTAGTTTGAAAAATGAAAATGCAGAAAGTAGCCTGTTCCTTGATTAGAGTTTTTGTTCTGTTTGAGTTTGGGCTTTGGGGTGCCCATTTTATAATTACCCAGAAGCTGACCCGATAATTGTTGTATGTTATTGGGCTCTAGTGTAGAAAGTTCTTCACCCATTTGTTTTGGGCCTGTTATTCTCTTGTTAAATGAACGTCTTCTTCGTCTTCAGGACAGAAAAAAGGAAGAATTACTTAGCAAAAGAAAAAAGAGAGAAAAATTAATTTTCCTCGTAAAGCTGGATGAAAAATGATGTATAAAGTCAAGTTCTACGAGCTCTATACCATATATTTGTTGGATTGTGAGTAAAATAATGCGATCGACGAAATTATTTAATAATTATTAACTTGTGAATTCATTCATTATATAAATATATGAAATCACGCGTTAAGTGCATTCAACTGTAATAAAATAAAAATATTATCAAGTTCATGTTTACAATAATATTTTATATTAAAAAAAAAATGAGTCTGTTGAAAAGAAAAATAAATTAAATCTTAATCTTGTTAAAATTATATTTAGTTAATAATCTATTAACTTTATATTTAAACTCATAGTATACAAAATTTTCACCTATTACGCTACTCATTTGCTAATTTTTGCAAATTATTTCCAACATAGTTGATATGTTTTTGAGTAGTGTTTCATTTTTAATTTCGCTATAAATACAAATGAGAAAATAAAAAAGCTTGACTATATTAACATAAATCTATGAGATTGAAATTCTTTGTTAAATATAAAATTTTAAAAATTAGATTCAAAACATATATACGAATGACAATTTTTTTTTTTAAACCCGAAATATTTTATGTAGAGTTTCAATAATATGTTGAGTATACACTTATAAACTGTTTTATTATAATATCCTCAATATTTTGTATACATCCTTCTTTTTGTACTAGTCTTTATTTAATTTTTAAAATGAGTTATATTACAAAAGTTTTTTGTTGTTGTCGTTGAATTAAAATTACGGGATTTATCAATAGACGTAATTCACAATAAAATAATTTATATATTAGTGTCCACTCACACATGAGAAAAAAGTTGTAAAAGAAAAAAATTAAAGATTAAATTATGTGATAAATAAAATTGCATAAGAAAAAAAAATACGTTAAAATTTGAAAGGAGAAAAAAAATCATAAATTAATTGTGAGAAAAAAATAAGGTGAGAGAGAAAAAAATAGGAAAAAAGAGAAGAAAGTACCGAGAGAAAAAGAGGAGTGATAATCAAAATACTGTCGTTCTATTTCCGATTTCCCTCGCTCTCTCATTGGGTAATCCATGCATCACTTTATATATTACAGTTTTTTATTTTTATTTTAAATTTATTCAGCATTAATTTTCTAGTACTAAATTGTTCATTTTATTAGAAGTTTTTCAATTTAATCGGAATGATTTCGCTTTTACTTTGAGTTTGTGTTCTTAATTTCTTTGGTTTACTTGCTATAGTTTTAATAATTATCTAGTCAATTCGGCTAAATGTATACACATATTTCAGCTGATATTCAGCTCCTCAATGGTTTGCAGTTAGGAATGCTTGAAATTATAGACATTATTATTTCAGAGAGAGAGAGAGATGATACAGAATCTGAAGCTGAAGTCTCAAAGTGTCAAAGTGCACTCGCAGTCTCGAGTTATTTTTGCCCTTTCACAAGTAGTTATTTTCAGCAGTAGTTATTTTGCTAAGTTATTACTGGTTTTATGTTAAAGCTTAGTTGTTTAGAATGGTCTTAGTAGTCAAGAGCCTCAATTAGGAAATCGAACAACATTTTGTTTTCTTAATTGTTGACTTTGGAAAAAATAAGCTCACGTAATGTGATAAGTGATTTCAGGCGCCATTCTTTACTCTTTCTTCATTTACTGTCCTCTTCTCTTTTCTGTTAATGTCTGTGCATTACTATTTATGGTTTATTAATTTTATTCATTACCCTTATGCTTCCTAAAATTATATGGGGTAGTCCGCGAACATTTAGGGAATCATTTTGGTAAGTTCGAAGTTATTGATTGTACCCTTTATGTTTTCCTTTTTCAGATATAATTCTTTTATCAAGCCACAACCAGGGACAAAAAGAGCTCCAGTTATAGAATGATTTTCTGCTCTTTGTTTTGACTTTTGTTCTGCAATGTCCGGTCTACTCAATCTATCTTCTCTTCTTTACTACACCTGTTGATTTTCTGTTCTGAATACTGGTATATTATTATTTTGCTGCAGAAGTAGTTTTGACTTTTCTGATAAAATTAACATTGTGGTCTATTTTAATTCTTTTTCAAAACTATTACTTATACTTGATTTCAATTGTGAAACTCGAGAATGTATATTTCAATCCAGTCAGAGAAGTGCTACTAAACTAAAACTGATAGCCTGTAATCTCAAGGATATTACATATGATGAATGCATGCGATTTTAAGAAAAGCTTTTGTTGGGTGCAGTCAGGCCTTAATGGCTCAGCTTCAAATCTTCCAGACTCTGGCGAAAGAGTTTATACAACAACTTTTTCCACTCAATCAGGTTTTGAATCATTGTGATGGATTAATTTGCTTGTGTTTTCAACTTTCTATTTTTAAAGTTCATTTTTTCCATCCAATAGGTAATCTTCAAGGGCTGCATAGTGCACATGGGAGCTTCAACATTCCCACTATGCCCGGAACATTTACGTCAAGGAATTCCACAGAAAATGGTGGTCCTCAAAGCGAAGTTCAACAAGCTGCAGGAAGTATATCTAATGGGCGATTCACTATTAACAATCTTCCTCCTGCCCTTTCTCAGGTACTTTAAGTTTTGCATAGTGTAAGGGAGTTTGCCCTACATGTAACTACAATGGATCTCTCCCCCCCCCCCCCCCCCCCCCCTATTCATCTTCCTCAAACCCAAGGTCATAAACTTATTAGAGCACAATTTCCATCCTAATGGATATTTTTCTTGTATGCAGCCCTCTCCTGCCAGCTCACAAGGGCATTCAGGAACAACAAATAATGGAGGTATGATTGTTTTCTGAATCTAACAAATGTAGATTCTCATTTTCTTTTTATGTTTCCTGGTCTGTTCTTTTTGTTTCCTCATTGGTTCAGGAGTGTGATTGCAGGATTGGGTGTGTCACCAAATTTAGGAAATGCAGGACGACTTATTAACTCAATGGGTAATCTTGTCAGTGGGGGCAATGTTGGAAGAAATTTAAGCTCTGGTGGAGGGTTGAATATGCCTGGTGTTGCTTCACGCTTAAATCTGCATTTGTCCTGCTATCAAACTTAATTTGCAACTTGGGATTGAATAGTGATGATGATACAATTTTAAAACAGGTAAGATAACTGAAATTCTTATATTAGTTGCGTGCATATTCTTGTGCCTTCTCCATGAAATTTTTGTATGTGTATATAAGTATTTATAACTTTTTATCCACTTTAAACCTTTTCTTTGGGGAATATCTTAAATGATATTCGTGCTGTATCTTATAATCTTGTAGGCAAGCTTGTTTATAATTCGTTGAACTGTATAGGGACATGACAACTCTATATCTGAGAAGACTAGCATTACATGTACAAATTTAATTCTTTATTTAGACATTGTATTTTAGTCAAGTTACACTTGGTACTATAGTACCACAGATGGTGTCTATGCTAGGAAATTCTTATTCTGCTGGTGGAGGGCAACTATCACAAAACCACTTTCAAGCATGCAATAATCATCTAACTTCGATGGCATTGTTTAGTGAGTTAAATCGTGATCATACTAGCTTTGATATAAATGATTTCCCTCAGTTGACTGGGCACTCTAATTCTGCCGCTGGTTCTCAAGGGCAATCAGGTATTAGAAGTTTAGAACAAATTCTCTGTATTTGTGCCTTTTTGTTACATATACAGTCATAGAAAAACATCTGACTTGTGATTTACAGGGTTTACCCGTAAACAAGGTGTGGGGTTTATCCAACAAAACCAAGAGTTCAGCATGCAAAATGAAGATTTTCCTGCTTTATCCGGGTACAAAGGTAAAAAAATAAATGGACGTCAACTATTTTTTGATGCTATAATGTGGCCATAATACTTCCAAACATTGTTTTCAGGGCATTTGGTTTTTCCATGCAATTCTTATCATAAACACATTTGTAAGGAAATAATCTATATTTGCTCCTATACTAATACTCCCTCTTTCCAAGTTTATGAGGACAACTTCCTTTATTTGGATCTCCAAAAATATGCGTCCACGTACCGACAACAATATACTTTCTGATTAGAAATGTTTTTGCTCACTTGAAAATGATAAAAACAAGCATGAGGACCGCACAATATGTTAAAATAGAGTACATGCATGAAATATAATGTTTAAATATTTCTCTCCTAAAACTATGGTCCCATGGAAAGTAGCCACATAAACTAGGAAGGCTGGAGTAAAACATTTTTCATAATTGTAATTGTATATGGGGTCTTGGTTGGTTGAAATGTATTGTTGTACTTGGTTTATTATCAGAGTCAATTTAACATAGAGGATTTGAGGTTTTTACGTGTTCTTGAGAAATTTGGTTACTCTTTGGCAAGCATGGATACGGATTGCAGTTACCCTTATTGTTGAAACTTTTCCTGACAGTTGAGGCATCTGATGCTTTTACAAACCCACTCCTTTGATAAGATGTTTAATAAATGAAATATTGATGTGGAATAATATTTCTGTATTATGAATATTCTCCAATTAGAATTTTTTAGAATCTCTCTCCCTCCCTCCCACTCTCTCTTTCTCTATCTCGCTACATATACATATATATATATATATATGTATTATTCGCATATATCAGGGCATCTCAGCTTCTTTTTCACGTGTCATGTTGCAAACTTTTCAGTCTCCCTTGAGTGGAAAATATCAGGAAATTGGTTACCGATTTGATCTTAAATCAAGTTAAGATTATTCAAGGTGTTCTGAGGAGCAGGAACATGGAATTTTTTTGTATACCAGTAAATTATATAACATAGTGGAACATAAAAGGCTTATCCAATACTAGTTTAATCATTTAATGTTCGGTTTCTTATTTTGACTCTTAACTTATTTCTTTTGGAAGAAAAGGGGTGATGTGCAGATTCACAGAACAGGAATTTGGCACGCAAATCAATTATAGCTGAAAATGTGAAACTTGTACGAATTGAATAAAAATTAATCCTCCAAAAAAAATAAAATCTATAATCAGTATTTTATCTAATTATTGTTTTTGTTCTCACTTGCACAAACGGTGACATCCATTGGTCTTATTGGATTGGCATCAAATTTCAATCAGCTACCAGTTTAGCTATTTTCAGTTTAGTTGGTATAACTCAGATTTCTGAGACCTGGTGAATGTATTTACCTCCTTGACATATTTTGTTACTTCGGAGTGTATTATCTTGCCTTAGATTTGAGCCTTATTCCTGAAGTAGGTGGTGCTAGTAGTGAGTTTCCGGTAAATATGCACCAGAAGGAAAAACTTCATGAAAGTGTGATCTCCATGGTGCAATCCCAGAACCTACCGGTAAGCCTTGTATTATATGTTCCTTAGTTGTTATTACAGGCAGCCACATACTATATATGTTCTCATGCATTTGTGCTTTTCATCTTGCAGGTGGGGAGGTCTTCTGGATTCAGCTTGGGGGTTGTATAGTCATCACATCATCAGCAACAACAGCAGCATGCTCAATCAGTAAATGGTGGTGGACTCTCCTTATTACCTGCAAACAATCAAGATCTCCATTTTAATGGCTCTGAGGTATTGTCATCCACCAAAGCAAGCTGTAATTTGCACGCGTTGAAATCCATTCTGACATATTGTTAAATGCAAGCATGATGATGTTTAATCTTCTAAGTCCTGGATCCTTGTGCGCACACAGATGTTTGGAGCAGGAATCCCTATTTAGATAAGTACATTATTCTTTAATTTGTAGTTTGCCAAAGTTCAATCTTTTGTCTCTTTTAGGTCAGAACTGCTGGGCTAGCTGCCTCTGGATCAAGGCCTACAAATTTGTCAAATTCCGTGTCAGGTGTGGGATCCTATGACCAACTAATTCAGCAGTATCAACACTTCCACAAGCAGTCCCAGTTTAGGTTGGGTAGTACATTTAGATATCAGGGACTTGAAGTCTAATCAGGCATCGCAGGGTGTCACCGATAGATTTGGATTGCTTTGTTTGTTGAGTGTCATTATGATGAGTAATCCTGACTTGACCTCCCTTGCTTTGGGAATTGATCTGATGACACTGGGTCTAAATTTGAACTTGTCAGAGAATCTTCATAAACAATTTGCCTCTCCATGGTCGGAAGAACCTGCAAAGGGAAAACCACATTATAACGTTCCAGAATGTTTTAATTCCAAACAACCACAAGCACTAACTGTGAGCTCTTCTGAGATGATATTAGTTTTTTAAAGAAATCCTACATTCCTTGCTTGTCTGTTGTCTCATCTCTATTTATGTTCTTGCAGGAAGGTTTCTTTTCAAGATTCCAACAAGAGACTATTTTATATATTTTACAGGTGAATCTCTTTTGCTCTCTAACTTTCTTCTATTCTCTATGATCTGACAGTAAGAATCTATTCTCCCCTTTGCAGTATGCCAAAAGAAGAGGCCCAGCTGTATGCTGCAAATGAACTGTATGTCTTCCTAGGCCTTCAGGGCTTTTTTAGTTGTCCTTACCTATTGAAATTTAATTTGGTACATAATAACGTAGTAAGGGAGAGGGGGAATAGCTTACAAGGTCTTAAGAGGTTTAGAATTGGGTAGGTAAATTTCAAAAGAATTGAAAGTGATTTCAAATTGCAAAAATACAAGGAAACTCTACAGAACTGAAAATGGTTTTTGGGATGGAGTTTTATAGACGAATTGGATTCAGTGGGATAAAACATCTTTTAGAAGGTGCTGAAGGACTTGATATTCCAACAGGGTGATGTTTCTTATGGGATGGGAGGGGACTAATAAAGTTTTTCCTATATATTTTCTTAATTAATAGTTTTAGCAACAGACCATAAGGTGTTTCTCAAAAACCAAAAAAAAGGGTTCTGCTAGTAGATACAAAATAGGCAAAACTTTTAAGGATCACAAAGAAGACTTGTTGCAGCTTTGTTTTATTTAATTTTATATGACTGGCTGCAGCTGCTTTTTAATTTGTGCTTCTTATTCAGATTCTTGACATTTGACACAATATGTAAGGCTGCCAAATAGAATTAGGTCTTTCGCCAACAGAGATGAATATGTTAAAAATAGGGTGGTATTAAGTTCTTGTATTACTTTATCGGTATTTGTGACTATTTGGTGAAAAATAATGTCTTGCAATGACATAGTTTGGGGGAGTAGATATAATAATGGAATATGTTCAAGTTGGATAATGAAGATAAGTAAACTTATTGTACTTATTTGGTAACTTTGGAGGGAAATAAATACATATACATATACAAGTAGATGAGTGCATGCTTTTCAAGCTATGATGTCTCTTACTCCCCTCTTCCCTTCCTTCTCTCTCCTTCTCTCTGACATGATCTTATCTGTTATATCTCTAGTTCAATTGCACTCGTGAACATTTTAAGTTCCACTCATTCTTGTAGGCATGTTAGAGGATGGTTTTATCACAGAGAGCATCACTTGTGGTTCATAAGGGTCCCTAACATGGAACCTCTTGTTAAGACAAACACTTATGAGCGAGGTTGCTACTTTTGTTCTGATCCTAATACTTGGGAGACAACTCGAAAGGTTTGCAATATGTTGCTTACAGCATCTTTTTGAATTAGTTTTAGTATAATTTCAGAAGATAATTTTTTCATGGCTTTGACTTGCAGGATAATTTTGTTGTTCGGTATGAAATGGTTGAGAAAGGACCCGCATTCACTCGTCAATAGCCCAAGCATTTTCCAAGATTTGTCATTAAATCTTTAGAAATCTTTTGGTAAAATCTACAAAGTTAAATGAATTTTGAAAGGACAAAAGGAAAGACCGAAGGAGGGACAAGAAGATGGTGTTCCGGAATGAGAAGAATGCTTTCATGCTCTGTTAATTTTTAGCTCTGGGAAAGCTGTGTTCACTTCCTACTTAGAGTAACATTATTGGATGATAATTTTTCTTATAGGTGCACTATCTCTAGTAATCCCAGCCTATCTATAATAACAAAATACAAGGGATTTTGAACAAAAAAAATTCCCGCTCATCTCCTACAAAAGAATCATGACCGTCCAAAAATTAGGATAAATCCAACCGTACGTTAACTTCCAAGTTATAATTTTGCCGAGTTCTCTTGGTTCACTTGAAAAAACTCATTCCTCTTCCTCTCCCTCTCCCTCTCCCTCTTTCGTTTCCGTTTCCATCGCCTCCACAGATTCCTCTTCCTCTTCCGTTTCCCTCTTTGCGCTGCTTCATCTCACTTCCTTTCTCTTCTATCTATTCGACTGCCCAATACATACTCAATGACATAGTTAAAACCAATTTGATGAAACCCTAAAGAGAACGTGAATGAAGGATATTGATGATTTTAAGAGTATGCAGAACGCAACATTAAGGCATTATCCTACAACCCCATTCAGATCTTTCAACACATCAAAAGGTAGTAACTCTTAAACCTTTTCATAGTTGAGTTTTGCCTGGGTTCATCAAATTAGATGATGAATCTGAATTCCTAATTTTTTGGTTTTTGGTTTTTCGATATTTGATGCTGGTGTGGGAAGAAGATGCACATTACCTGTTTGTTGAAATGTTACAAAAAGGTAAGAATAGTATGCAGGGATTTCCCTTCTTCTTACTCCACTAATTTCCTCATTAGTCTATTTGCAGTGGTTAATTAACCAATTTTGTCTAAATGTATGCAGGTGATGAATAATTTGGAGGCTACTATTTTTAGTGGCTATATGTTTATTGAACCCATTCTCTTGGGTAAAATTCGATACCATTTTTCTGATTTATAGTTTGCTACTCCCTCCTTTTTCAGTTGTTTGTATTAGAAATTTGGAATTGGATCCACAGATCTTTCTTCCAAGGTTTCTCTCTTATCTCCCCCTTCTCTCTATATATATTGCATTTGGGTGTTTGTTTATGCTTTAGATATGATATTTGGTTGATCATAACTATGGTGGTTCTGGATGGGTGGGGTGAAGCCAAATCAAATCAGTACAATTGCATCACGCCCATAATCCCTTTTCCTCCCTCATGTCTTTCTATTTCATTAAATCAGAAATACTCCTTTTCCTTTTCCAAACCAAATCAATACATAAGCCATGGACGAATTTGAATTTCGACAAATTCTTGAACTCTTTCCCGATTATAAAATTCTATGTTTTGCATATAGTATCCATCTCTATCTCTTTTTTTTTCCTTTCCAAATGACTGCTTTTATTTGTCTCGATTGTCCTTTATAATTCAATGTTCCTTATTTCTAGCCTCTAAATATGAAGAAAATTTATGTCATTGAAGAAGGCAAAAAATGCTCAGTAAGTGCTTGATAAAAGTCCTGACTGAAGAGCTTGATATCATTTTATTGCAATTTTCCCTTTATTCAATTATATGTCTCCCCCTATATAGCTTTTATATCATCTGTGAACAATAAATCCTAATATTTTTTTATTTTATATGTATTTATAGGTTCATGTGAATATGGAAAAATCACAATTACTATTCGAGTTAGCACTTGCATTCAAATTCACTGATTTTGTCAATTATAGGTGAGCTTTTTTATATGAATTCTTCTTTTGTTTCATATGTTCGGAATTAATTGCTGCAATCTGTTTATTTGCTGGTAGTAAAATGAAGAAAAGAAATCTTAAATTTATGTTTTGACAAAGCTCAAACTTGCTGCAAAAGAAGTATTTTTGTTATGGTTTATGAATTGCGTTTCAAAAGCCATTTGTTGTGGTGCTTTTACTACCTTTTGGAGTCTGACATTAGCCACACATTTATTGATCCTGATAATGTCAAAATTTTCATTTTTGTAAGAGGCTTTTAAATTGCTGGCAAGAACCAGTTTTAAGTTTGGTGTCCATTTGAAATTTTCAATTGTCAAAAGTTATCCAGTTTCAATGGTATGAGTGTATAAATTTTATATAATTTAGAACAGATGGAGTATTTGATTTGAAGAGGTTTGTGCGGAAAGGTTGGAATTTTATGTTCTCTATCATTAGGGACAGGATAATACATACACAATAATTAGAATAAGATATGAGACGTTTTGATTGCTTTGGGGCTCCAATAGATGCTGAAGTATGTCAGAATCCATTTTGTTCTTTCTCTTTTTGTGGCAATCAAACAAGTGTTATATGCCAACTTTGTTATCTTCCACCTTTAGGTATCACATCCAGTAAGTGCATTGACCAGGGTTTACGATTTAAATACTCTTTAATTTATACTAAAATGATTTAAATACTCTTTAAATGATTTTTGATAATGTGTCGGTAAGAAATTTGGTTGAATACTGTTTTGTTATAATTCCATAGCTTATGAATGATTGACCTCTTAAGGCACAAGTGTTTAAGTGGATATTTTATCCATTTAAGATTTGATTTTCAACAATTGTCTCCTCAATCCACCTAGATTTAATTTTTATGTATGTGGATTAATCAAGTTCAAGCTAAAGATGTCTTTGAGTTACTGATTGCAAGTAATCGTGTTGAGTTACTATTCTTTCATTTCATTGTTACTATTCAGTCCTAATTGCATTTATATGTTGGTATTCTTTCATTTCATACAATTGTTACTAAATTCTTTCATTTCATTCAATTGTTGGTATTCTTAGTGCCAGAGGCACGGGTTAATGCTAGTAGCTTTACATGTTACAAATCAGTTGGTGGTGTCAGGATTAAGATATATATGCGCTTCTATGGCACTGTAATTCATTTTATGAAACCTTTGATGACAAATACAGACAGGGCAAGTTATGAAACAAGTTGCATAAATTAAAGCTTATCTTCAAGGTGTTTGCTTCATTTAAAGTTTTCATGTCCCTGCAAAACTACTATTACATTATCCTAGCGGAGGGTGATGATAAGGGCTTCAATTCAACGTGTAATGTTTCCTAAAGTGCTAGAGTGCTAGGTATTTAAACATGTAGATGCTAGTCAATTCAACATGTGCAAATTTTAGTTAATCAAACAGCCAAATATTATCCATAATTATAAAATGAATGCGTAGTATATGTGCCTTGGGTGTAGTATAACAAAAGGAAAACGAATGTTAAACTAGAAACTAAATTTAATACTTACAAATTAAAAGCAATTTTTAGGGGCATTCATAATAATTTATGAAGAGGACATGATTATATAATTCATTTTAAAAGTTTTAACATAAATGAGCTTGTTCTAATAAAACATAAATGAACTTAGCAAAATTTTCGACAAACATACAGCAAACTTAAAATCATACATACGCTAACTCACTTTTAACTAGAGAAAAAATTATCGGTAATTTTAGAGTTTTTTTTTTTGTGAAAATGTGTCAGTAAATAAGTTGGTCAATACTTCAATTTTATTTTATATTTGACTTTCTTAAATCTTGTAACTCTGATATAAGATAAATGAAATACGTATTATTTATATAGAAAAGAAAAACTAGCGAAAAAATTCCATTGTTTTTTTTTGTTGCTTATTTCATTATTCGTGTGTTGGGAGGAGGTTTAGTTTAAAAATCTATGGGGAGGGAATTGTAATTAGATAAAACTTATGGATCATTTGCGAAAAACCAAACCGCTGCTAGCAGTTACACCCGCCAAAATCGCCCCCTATTTTACTCGATAAATCTATCAAACACTTCAACAAACACAGTTCAAAAATGAGACCGTTCACATTGTTGTTGTTAATGATGATGATGAGGATGATTCAATCAATTTCAGGAGCCCAAATCCTCTCCAAATCAAGACTCCAAAAATGCGAAAAGGTTTCTGAAGATTCCAGTAGCTTGAATTGCACCTCAAAAATCGTAATCTACATGGCCGTCCCTAGTGAATCGATAAGCACTTTCTCTCTCCTCTACTTTATAAACAGTTATTGACGTAAGATTGTTTGTTCAGAGTGGGAGAGAAGCTTCGATTGTGGCGGAACTAGTGGAAGTGGAAGAGGGCGAAAATTCAACCCAAAACATGCGAAATCTTCGAATTCCGTCCATCATTACTGCTAACAAATCCGCCGCTTATGCAATTTACGAGTTGACCTACATACTCATTTTATGTAATGTTTTTATGAACTAAATTTGCTTTTTCTTTGGGGGCTTTTGTAAATTTTGCAACTTGTTTTGGTTTACACCTGTTTGACAGGATGGATTTGAAGTTCATACTAATTAGACATCATCCATTGCACTTAATTGGCATTTTTCCATATTAAAGACTGAATAATTGGACTGACATGTGTTTATTAGTAGTCTTTACCATTTACTTTTCCATTCCTTTTCCCTACTCTTTCCAAGTTATGAGCTTTTAATGTTTTATAAGATCGTATATTCTTCCAAATCTATCCTTTTTTTGGGGGATATGTTTTTATTTCTCTTTCTCTTTCGTACTTCGCTGAATGATTGGGCCCAATGCTATGGGGCTTCCAACTCCTTTCATGCATCAAAAGGATGCGAAATTGACACAGAAAGTTTGACTTCTTCAAGAGTCTATAGAACAATTTACATTAGAAGAGAAAACTGATATATAGCATTAAGTGGTAAGAGAATATATATACATGCTGACACAGATTATATCAGCTTAGACACAACGTTTTAATTAGTTAAATGATAACCATGTATAAACACATGATCTTGATAGCATTCAAGGTTGCATCAAAAACAACAGGGGTGGTTGAAAATACATTTAGATGGCCGGTCACACTTTTATGTTCTCCCACTGAAATTACAGGTTGCTGGCCATTGAAATATTGCTCTTGTTTGTTAGTGGTTATTTTGGTAAAAATGTCCTGGTTTGATTGATTAAAAAGTAGCTTGTTAGGGTCTGATGATGTTAATAGATTTTATTGGTTTTAATGAGTCATTTATACTCAGATAAATAGCATCTCAGAATTTCATTTTGTCATTGATATTGTTTTTATGGCCGTCAACGATATTTACTGGTTTAGGAGAACATCTTCTTTTCAAATATCTTGTTTATAGATTTTCATGTTTGTAAGTTATTTTGTCCATTTAAGTTCCCATAACCTTTTCATTGAGTTATTTATTACAGGATGTTCCTTATAAGCCTGAGGAGTTGTATGTTAAGACGGGCAAATGTGAGCCGGATGCTGGCGCAGATATCATGGAGATATGTGAGAGGCAAGTAATGTACTGTTTTTTTACTTTTCTTAATATGTTGTTTACTATGTGCCCATCTTGTCAATAAGGTAATTTCTATTTGTAATTAGCTACTCCCATGTTTGGACCTGGGTTTAACTGCTTATATACACATTTGCAATAGGCTAGAATTTTTTTTGATTAATGCTGTTGACTAATTAAGTGTTAAAAAATGTGATAATGGCTATCTTCACCTTCACTAGAAATATCATTTTCCTCGTACACCCTTGTACAATGCGTCTAGAGCTGCTCGATTAGCAATGGCACTAGGTACATTTCCCCAAAGGGGTTACAAAAATTTCTCCACTGAACTGTAGCATGAATCATTCCAAAGTTTAATAATGGTTGCTTATTGTACTTAGACCTTTATCCTAAGTTGTAAATCATGTTTAGGATATTGTGTTAAGTCTGCAGTCTGTTCTTTGCATCTGTCCACCAATTCTATGAACGACGTAATTCTTTCTGCTTTGCAGGCAATGAGTCGCAACACATTTATCTGAATTTTCAGCAATCAAAAGGATAAATTTTCGGTGGTAGTGTTCAATCCTGGACTTTGACACAACTTTCACATCCAAATTCACAGAAAAGTAATTACAATTGTTAATATATGTAGGACTCATCAATCATCAAATAGGAAGAATGATTATGCTTAGAGCTTGAACTTCAGCTTTTTTAACCCGATCAAGTTTGAATTTTCTGTGGGATGCCCATATATGCATATAAAGAGTTCAACTGGGCCAGGAAATCTGTAATTTACTCGTAGTCCTAAAAGCTCCTAATGCATGCCCTCCATAAAATCTGTTTACCATATGCTGTATAACTCTTTTACGCCTATTCTTTTCCTTTCTTTTCGGTTTTCCCTTTTGATTATGCTTTATCCATTAATGACTCATACTGCTTCATAAGCTGTACATGTTTCCTTGTATGAGGCAACAAATGGAATTAGTTAGACTGCAGGTTACCAAAAAGCAATGTTAAATAAAGTTAATTACTGATCAAAATTCAAAACAATTTGCAGATCAAACACAATCACCCATTAGTCTCTTTTCCGATATGGAATTAAGCTACCTGATCAGTCACCATGAGGTGACATTTGAGAGTTCACAACTTTAATAAAAAATTCCTTGAACACTTGCTCTTTATTTTTCCAATCTATAACTGAAAGTTTGATTATGGAATTATATATCTATGATATATGAATTCAATTTTTTATTAATTTTGTCCCAGTAGTTTATTTGCCAGTGATTCATACTAGCTAAGGATACATGATCACCTCTCTGTGAAAGTATTTCAAAAGTAGAAATAATTTGTTGAAGAATTTTTATGCTTTTTACTTGTATTCCTCGCATTCGCTTTCTTTTTGTAGGAAAATTTGGTCATCCTTTTGCATTGATCTCTCACTAATCTCTCTAATAAATTCTTCTTATTTTATCCAAAAAAATATAATAATATTTCCATAAACTCAACTGGTTAATTTCTTGGGTTTTGGGTTTTGTTCTTAGGTTGCGAGATGATCAGGGTCATATCATCGAGCACACTCAGGTAAGATTTTTAGTGGTGTGATGTTAGTCTTCTCTTTGTAGTTCTTCAGTTTACTTTAAATATGGATCATCATTTAAGACTATGCAAATGCCCCTTGCTGTTAGGTTTATAAATAACGGAAAAACCCTAACTTGTAAGACGATGCGGGACTTTAGATTGAATGACATTGTTGTTTACCAAAAAATTCATACTAAGATCTGTTTCTATACTCCCATCAGAAATTCCTTGCAGGAACAAATAAAAACAACATGATTCTGAATTTTCCAAAAGCTCATATGTAGGATGATCGACCGTACTTGAAAGTTGAAAAAGATTCAGGGCTAACTGAATCTGTCATCTAAACTTCTCTAATATACTTTATGATATTAATCTCATAATAGTCGTGAATTGAATCATTATAGTTACATAACTTCTTTTATTTAGCGTTCATTTATTGTTCCAAAAGCTATTTTGTTACTCCTATTTTACTTTTGACTGTTTCAAAACAAGTTTTCATGTTCTTTTGTCTTTCTTTTCTTTTCCAATCTTTTCTGCATAGCCAACCTATTGTCCACGTGGGAACCTGCGTAGAGTACCTTCGTTATGCGGAAACTTTTGTAAGTGAGGTACCAGTTGTTGGCAATAAGCAGAAGGATTCGACTTATATTTTGTAGGAACTGATGTTTTCTTAATGAACTAGTTAACAAACTGATGAAAGGGAAGGCCAACACTGCACATTGTTTTCGGTTTCCAGGTGATTGGTACGACCTTTGTTTTTCTCTACACTAGTGTTATGTTTTGTAGATAGATCTGTATGTTAATGTGAAAATTAATGTATAGATCAAGTAGTTAATGAAGTGCATAATCACTTCTTTCGGAGTTAGAAAATTTAAAAGCTATAAATGTTACTTTTATGCAGTATATTGTTTAAGGTTCATTTAAGTTTTAATCTAACGTTTCCCATACTATGAAAGTAAATGATTCATACTTTCCGAAAGTATGCTCACCAAATCCTTACAACATGATCGTTCACTCTAATATGGATTATGGAGGTTGTATATTTCTTATTTTGCAGCAAAATGTGGTTGATTTCAAACTTCATGTGTCATGTTTGTTGGAATCTCAACTGCATGCTTGTTGATTAATTTTGTTCATCTAATGTATTTATGTTTAGTATTTTTACCCTTCCATATATTTGGTATTGGGCAACGCTCAATTATATTTAATGTTCAGATTGAAGTGAAAACAGGATCTACAATATCAATATGTTGTTCTTAAACTTTTGTCTACATTTTCTAGTTTCTATGTAGCAGTTGCTTATTGTTGATTATTTATTTATGTATCACTTTTATTCTTTTGCCTCAATATTGAAAAAATATGAGCAAATACTTTCCATTTTTTGCACATTTTTTCTTCTTCACATCAACTTCAATAATTATTTTGTCTGATGATCTTAATGAAAATCCTTCCTCAAGTTTACGGTTCACCCTTGCCATATGTCATGTGTACGTCTCTAATGGATATAATAGTTATACTTTGTTTTGAAACTTATTTACATGGATTTATGTTCAACTGGATAGATACACATGTACAAGTCAGCTACCTTCATTTTTCCGTACACCTTTATGCTTTCACATTTTTATGTATTCTTGTTCAATATTTAATGGATCAAGTCATCCTCTCTGAAGTCACTCTGAACACATAAACCTTTGTGCTTTTAGATTTTTATATAAATATAAAAATTTCTAAGTATTGGATGTGGCTTAACTGATTTGTCATAGTATTCACAGTCCATTACACTTTTCCATTTACTGAATAAAAAGCCAACTTTTGTTTTTTTATGTAGACAAAGATAATGGTTAAAGAGAGATCTTTTGTAGTTAGAATTTTTTTTTGGCTTTTTTTTGGTCTTGTTACATGGAGCTTGTTCTATCCCATTTTTGTGTTTGAGGAAGCTTGATTATGTCCTTTATCTGTGGGCAATACCATTGTAAGGAATGACTAATATATATATATATATATATTAAAGAGAGAGGATGGTGGACGATTACTCCATCCGTCTGGCTGTATAATAGCATGTGGTAAAAAATAATTAATTACCATGCTTAAAAGATCAAAAACACAATATATTGGTATTAAAACAAAAACAAAATATTTGACTATTACAATTTTCATCCCTTTTTATCTATTAGACATTCTTTCATCCCTATTTTCTTTCTCTGCATTTTCCGAGTTATTGTTGTTGGTAGTTATTCAAGTTCAAATTTCAAACCAATTGATAAAATCATATTTGGGATCATGTTTTAGAAGTTTGTTTGATGGAAATATACGTGGACTATTGCATATGCTTCACGGAATACTTCATATAAAGAATCACATATATGGTATAAATTTTGATATTTTGTTCGATTCATATACCTAAACTTACACTTTTAAAATCACTTTAGCATCCAACTCATACCACATTAAAAATCTAATTAAAAACAAATCACTCACAGATATAGCACAATCCCATACTCCTCAAAGTAAAAGAAATTAGAATTCTGCGGGCTCCAAAGAAATAACAATGTAAGAAAATTGCAAGTGAGTTTTAAATGGTGTTCATTTCATTTTTGTGGGGTTCAATTATTAAAGAGTGTTTGGGTTATGCAATTTCAAATTTTAGAGGACTAGAAAACCGTTTTTTAATTATTTTTTTTAGCTTTTTGCCTTGCAAAAAAATTTCAGTGTTTATTTTATTTTATTATTTTTTTTTTGAAATGTGGATCTACACAATCTATGTTATATGTTATGAGTTAATGAAATTGTAGAAAACATTTTCTGCAGGAAGTGATTGTGGGTCCCAAGAATAGAACGACAATATCTAATGATAAATTCTTGAAGGTGAATCTTGTTGGAAATTATGTTGGATACACAAATATTCCATCATTTGATGATTTTTACCTTGTTATTCCAAGACAGGTATGAATATGATGATGTTTCTTTTAATTAATTTGATGGAGATAATTCAATAAGCATTTGATAATATATGCCATGCACTATGAAGCCCCATTTTTTGACTTAGTTTCTGGCCGGGGCGGAACCAAAACAATTCACGTCGAGAGACCAAAGTATTTATGAAAAATATAATATTATTTAATAATTAATTGCATTTGTAACATAACAATAAAATAGAAAAATATTTATTGTACCTCATATTTTTTTAAGTAAGAGTAACCTCTTTATTCACACTCTTTTAAAGTCAAAAAATGCATTTATGTTTAAAATTGTACTAAAAGTCTTGTCGATGTCTTTCTTTATGTATAAAATCTGAGTCTATAAAAGCATAGCAATAAATTTTGATAGAATTACAAATGAATCTAATAAAAGTTTAGAGATATAAGTGAAAACATTCAAAAGTCGGAGGGGGCCATTGTCACCCCGGCCATGCCTTGGGTAGGTCACTGGTTTCTGGGCACCCACATTTTTTTATATGATGATTTTTATGTGTGTGTTCATATGATTATTTAATTTCAAGCTATGCATATGGTAGTTAACAGAAACATGGAGTAATGCTGTGGAATCATTTGCACGGAAGCTTACATTCTCTCTGACTGAACTTCCGAACTCCAATCAGCTTATGTCCTTAAACTTAAGCAGAGTAATCCTGTATCTAGCTTTCTCACTGATTTCTTCGGTGTCTTATAGCGATCGTCATTCTAGTACAAAAGTCTGGCCTTGTACAAAACTGTATGTATTACATTAGCAGTTCATAAACCATAGACTTTCTATTAAATAATTAAAAGCATAAGACTTGGATTTGATAGCCCTGAGCTCATTCACAGATGTATAATAAGTAAAGAGGGTTTGCTCATCATCTATGACATACTATATTATATTCACGAAGCTTTTTTCTGATATTTGAATGATTAAGCATGTTATATTACTTTAGCAGAATAGTATTGTAAGTTTTGATATAACTGGAACCCTAGTGAAGCTGCATGTAACCGGCGAAAACATAAAATTTTTAAAAACCTGTACTGTGGGGTTTATTCAGCTATGAATTTTGTTATGAATTTGTCCAAACAGCACGCCCGCATCGGCAAATAAAAGATGCAGAATTTCGTGTTGTAATTAATTCAAAGCAAAGTCTTGTGGAGAGAGAGAGAGTTTCAAATCAGGCATTTATCACGGCGAGACTCAATATATAACCTTGATGGGATATTCTACTCCTTGACAATTGTTTTTGAGTTGGATGTTTCCGCAACTTGTATTGGTGATTATGGTCTAAGAATGGAACAGAAAATGCTCTTGTTCCTTGTCATGCCATCAAATGAGATAGTTAACTCCAAACAGGGAGGGAAGGCCAGGGGGTGAGGGAATAAGAAAAGGCAGAGAGGAGAGATGAGGGAAAATATAGTAGAGAAAGATTTTCCAATTGTATGTCATCTGGCTCCCCCTACTGTTATATTGAGATTAGAGCAGCGGTTTAATTTTGTCTTTAGGGAGAAGAATGAGGTGGAAGTACTCTAGCTCCCATAGGCCTGCCGCCTGCCAAAAATGATTAGATTAGAATAATCAAATACCTTCATGTGACATAATTCAGACAAGTACTTCTAACTGATTTGATTTATGTATTTGATATTATGCCATGCATAGTACACACACTTCCTTGTGCTCTGTATGCAAGTAGCAGATAATATGGTCCTAGGTAATTTTTGAAAAATATACTCTCTCCCTCTCAAATTAAAAGTCTCATTTTAGTCAAATTAATCATTTTTAGAATTAATAATTAAGCATATTTAAATATGTTTTTTAAATTATAAAAATTAGAGTTGATACCAAATTGTATTTAATTTTTTATGGTTATAATCTCTTAATCTAAATTTTATCAACAATGGTACAAAAATTAGTTTTAAAAATAATTAATTTGACCAAAAAAAATTAAAATGAAACTTTTAATTTGAAACGGAGAGAGTAAGATAGTAGATCCGATGGCCAATGTAGAAGTGTTTAGCACACGAGGAACTACTGACCCATCTAATTATTGACACTTCAAACTTTCTTAATAGCTACAAGCTGAACTAATGCAGTATTATCATTGTAAGCCCTCTGTCCAAAAATAGGTGCCCATTGTGACTTTTTGAAATCCATTTACGACTTTTGCAAATTATAAACTGATTTGAAACATTTGATTTAAGTCGATAAAATTTTCAATATATTGTAATTTATATAAAAACCACTACTACTAGCAATATTTGTTATTTTCAAAAATGTAAGTGAATTCACACCAATTTTAATTTTTAGGATTTCCCGAATTAATTTTAAAATTTTAAAATATTTTATTTTACTTGTTTTTGGGAACAGAGGCCGTATTAATCATGTACCTACCTAGTTAAATGTTTAGGGTACCTTAATATGCATATTTGGCATCACGAATGCTGAACTCCAGCTATACCAATCCAACAAGATGGGACCATAAGACAAGACCCTGTTTGTTGAACCAATAATTTAGGGGGAAAAAAAATCAAAGTTAATTTAGAAGCCACCAGTATGTGTGGCTCTTAACTCACAATGTCTCCCCAGTCAACTTTCCTTAGTCCTTACAATACCATCCAATAAATATCTTAAGATTATATTTATTTATAAAAAATATATTTAAAATTAAATTATTTATTTTAATTTAATATTATTTTATATTATTTAATTCTTTAATAAGGAATTATTAATTCCTTAATATTAAACAATTAATCCTATAAAATTATTTAATAGTTTAAAATGAGAAAAATTATTAATTTCAAATTTTTATGAGATTATACAATCCACATAAATAAGCTTAGGGTTGATAAAAAAAAATAGTCTATAGAACTATTTAAAGGACTATTAATCCTCCATCATGGGATACAATAGTCTCAAATAGTGTTAAATTAATACAAATAGTCTAATCTCAAATATGTTTTTTACAAGCGAACATAGTCTAAGATTCTTATTTTATCTAACATTAAAACATCATCACTTAATAAAGAACTACAAACAGAGAAGCTAATTTGTTTTTATAAAAAAGAATTAAAAAAAAAAACATCAAGCATAAGCTATCACAAGAACCTCTTCCACAAAAATCTCCAGAGCTAGCTACCAGCAGGCAGGTGAAAAAAAAGTGATGGCAGCAATTTCAGTTTCATCAACCGGGTTTAAACCAGGAGGCGGATTGTGTTCTTTTAATGTAAACTGGGGAACTTCCATAGCAGGTGAAGATTTCACCATGCTGGTCAAGTCAGTGCATACACAAGTACCCATCAGAAAGCCAGTCCGATCGCAGCCCATGATGAAAAATGTTAATGAAGGAAAAGGTGTTTTCGCACCAGCCGTTGTCCTGACTCGGAACATAGTAGGCAAGAAACGGTTCAACAAGCTTAGAGGAAAGGCAATTGCTCTACACTCTCAGGTACCTAAAACCTCTGCTTATCTATCTTTCCTGATACTTCAACTAATATAAGTAATTGCAGTATTTTTTTTACTTAAATCCACTCATTTTATAATAAATACTTTCAGGTAATTAATGAATTCTGCAAGGCGATAGGGGCAGACAACGACAAGGGCTAATCCTACTGGCAAAGAAGAATGGAGAGAGACTTGGATTCCTAGCCTGATTTCAGCTGATGAGAGTATAATATTATCCAAATTCAAGGTTTGTACCAGCTAGTATATATTGAGGAGTTCCATATGTGTATACACTCTTTTTCTTCATCTAGGTTTCCAGTTATACTAAAGAATGTTTCATACTCACTTCATAATTCAAGACATGTTTAAGACAAGAGAGAATTTGCTAATTCAATTTATTAGGCACTATCTCAGTCAAATCAAAACTCTATCCTGGTATATCTTTTTCCCAAAGGGTAGGAACAAAAATCTACAATCAAGTTTCTCAACATTTCAGCATGGGTTAGATCATTCCAGGGTGAACTATATTTCGTATTCTTCTTAGTACAAACTATCTAGTGGTACAAGATCTCTCTAAGAAGAGAGAGAGAGAGAGAACAAGGGGAACATTACTTGGACTCGAGTCCTTAGTCATCTTAATAACTATTTCCTTGAAGAGTTTGCTTCAAAGTACAGAAGTTTTGGTGAACTTAAAAGATGGCAAGATCTTGCGCAGTTTGCAGAGAAGAGTGTGGGAGTATTTGACAGTAGTTATATTTCTTATCAGAATAAAAGCAGATTGCAAAAAAAAGTCAACAACAAACAACATTATATTACTCAATTTTAAATATAAGAATTAATGAGTACATTCAAAGAAAAATCTCGCGGGTAAAGTATTTCTACAAAAAAAGCAGTAGACGCAGAATTTAAATTTAAAAATGTGATCCATTTAGTGCTCATTACAATCTGGGGATTGAAAGTAGAAAACTTGGAATAAAACGATGAAATGACAATTACTGAGTTAAACGAAATATCGACTTTTTGCAGATCTTTCCCTCTTCGAATCATCCTGCAACAATGAAATAAACAAATGCACAAGTCATTAGTACTGTGCTAAGTTCACCACCTTCTAAAAATATATTAAAAGGCAAGCTTAATGAATTTTTACATGGAAGCTGTATGAGATCTTATCAGTAATATCAAGAACCTCCTTCCACTTCCTTCCAATGCTCATCTACACATCAGAATAGTCAAATTAACATTATTTGATCACATTGTGCACATGATTTTAAGAAATTTCACACTACTTTTGGGAGGACAAAACTTCAGTTTGTCATTGCAAAACACGACGGAAATAATACAATGATCCAATTAAGCATTATAGATTGTTTACATAACATGTTGGCAAAAGTTATAACAAAATATTAACCAAGAGAAATATAGTTACGGAAATAATCTAGTTTGTTGGCTGTTTGTTAACTATCTAGTTTGTCTCTTCCCAGTTAACTGGTAGAGAATAAATATGTCACTTCTTTTCTACCTTCAATAATCAATTGTGCATGATGTTGGAGTATACTGAAGTCTTCCAGTCTATACCGCTTACAGCAGAATAGGTAACAGGCGTGCAACAGATGAACAGATAAAAATTATTTTTATTTTAGGCGTAGACCATTACGCTGTGATTTACCAAATCATACTACTGCCGTATTAAAAGCCCTGGACTTCACACTTGCCAGTATGTGAGTTAAGTTGTCCATAGGGTCTCTTACCATCCAGAGGGTTTCTCTCAATAATAAAATCCTAAATTTGCAATACTAGAGAGGACTGAAATTTATAAATAACTATTCACTTTTTCAATTATTCAGATATCAGTTCAAAGAACTTTGACTACTTTGATTCAATTCTAACCAAGAATCGGAGGGATTCTATGAATGCAACATAATCTTCTCCATTTTTTGGTAAGTAATAACATCTTTGATCTCAGTCAAGTTTATATTACATATCACTCATGGTGGACGATACATAATCTTATTCTCCTTCTATATCTCAATTTAATGCGGAGACAACATTTTTACATGTAAAAAAGGCCTACCCCTATAAGCCCACCCCTATAAGCCCACCCCTATGTTCCAACAAATGCAAACACCAAATACCTTGAGATGGTTGTTCATTTACTTCAAAGAGAAAAAGGAGAACATTGGAAGAAGGAAGTGAACAACTATGCAGTCACAGCAAGGATTTTTATCAGTTCATCGTTTCTTCCCAAACTTCCTTCTGTTATATGCATGATGAAATCATTCATATAGTAGGTCAAGAACAAGTCCATACAGATAAGGTCTTTGATGTTTTCTTGAGGGAATATAATAAGCAACAGAAAACAACATCACCAAAATGTTGAGGGGAAATAGAGACTTGGGATTAGTAGGAGAGTTCAACCCCACAAAAGACGTCGAGATGACCAGTAAAACAACAAATGGCTTTCTACTAAATTGAAGAAGTCCATCCAATTGACAAAACATTTCTTTTTGTAAGACACAACAATTCAGAAACCCAGTTGTCTCTCCCACAAGAGAGAATCACCAAAACTTTTTCTCTTGTCACGAATCATGATATGTTTAATCAAGTTTAAAGAATTCGTAGATTTGCAAAGCATATTATTGGCTCAGACTTGCCCATGAATACAAATGACAACTGCAAAATAGGCAAGTTGTTTGTACAGCACTACAGCTTACAACTCCTCCAGCCAAAAAGTTAATACAAATCCGGCACCATCACATCACGCATAATTTATCTAGCTACTATTTTATCCTTCTATGAAAATTCTTTTCTCATATTAAGTAGATGTAGAAGCTAAGCATCCATACATAGATTAATCATACAAGTGAAAAAGATTTCACTTGCTTATATGTAATTACAGAAGGCAGTCATACAAAACTTCAGTGCAACTAATTATGTATCTACTGAACCAACAAATAAACAAGGAAGCAACTAGCAAATATGTGCCACTTAAAGATAGCAAAAAGTCAGAATCGTGTATTAGAGTATGAGTTCAAACCTGAGCTGCTTCATTCGCAGCATTCCTAGTCCACAATGCAATTTTATCCTGTCTTGGACGAACACTAACAACCACACCACATATCTCATCAGCTTCCTCAAATTGCTCTCCAATTAAAGCCATTAGCTAACCAACAAAAGAAAAAAACTAATGAAAAATCAAACGAAAGCAGTTGCAACGACAAAAATAAAACAAGATGTACATATCACAAAACATTGATGACTATTAAAACCAAGAAGGATCAAGATATTTACAGTTTCTAGCCACATGGTATCAAGGGTAGCCTTTCTGCTACTAATAGCAGTCCATTTGCCACCATTAGCACACTCGGGATCTTCCCATTTGGGCTCAACTCCGGCTTTAAACAAATGAAAATCAGCATTTGCAGGCAACTTGCTAGGCCTGAATACCTGATCATACAAGCTACAACAACATTCAAAACTTAAATTCATACAGGTAAAAATTCTAGCTTAACTTTTTCATATTTTTTACAATTCAGACTACTATAATGTCAATATCATATGATTGCAATTAAGTACGGAAACAAAAAATAATCTTGAACTATAATTTCATTAGCTAAAGATAATCAAAAGCTACCCATGTTATTCAGATAATTTCATCTGAAATTCCATAAATAAGCTAAAATAACCCAAATAGCATAATATATCAAAATTAGCATAACTTGATACCATAAAGTCTTGCAGAAACGATAAAATTATAGAATGATAAAAAATAAAGTAAAAGAAAATAAACCCAACAGTTAAATCTAGATTAGAAACAGATCAAAAACATATAGATGTATATATATGTGCCTGTGTGTGTGTGTGTGTGTGTGTATAGAGAGAGAGAGAGAGAGCAGATTATACATACCACCAGAAGTCTTCGACGGTTTCGAAAGTAAAGGCCTTGCGAAGGGAAGAGCCCCATGCGGCGCCTAGTTTGGGTTTTGACTGGTTGTCGAACCAAAACGTCCACTTTCTCTCCAGGCGGTGCGGTTGCTTCTCCGCTGGAATCTCCGCCGCAGCTCCGCCGCTCGCTTCCACTATTGTTCCTTCACTCGCCATTTTCTCTCTGTCTCCCCTTTTCGGTTCTCTCTCGCTAACTCTACGGGGCGACGAAAAGGGCGTTGATAGTTTTGTGGACTGCGTTATATAGGCCCATTCGGCCCGTTGTAACGATAAAGGATGTATGGCACATTCCATTTCAGCTTAGCTTTCTACTTCACGACCCAAAATAAAATAAGGTCATTCCTATTTATTTCCTACCCATATACATATGTGGTTTGACGTTATTACCCTCACTAATTAACACGTGAGTAGCACATGGACCAAAATTAGGAAAATTTTAGAGGTAGTCAAAGGAAATTTTCCATTGACTCGATTTTGTCAATAATGTCACTTTTAAAAATTATTTTAGAATTGAATACTTAACAATTTGGAGGGTCAAGAGTGTCTTTCTACCTTGTTAAATAACTTTCTACTTTCTAGTTAACCCTTTTTTTTATTTGAGCCCTCCACTCGTATGTTCAATAATAATACAAGGGTGCTTAGTGTAGAAAAAGAAAATCTTTGGGGAATGTTTTTGATATTTGGCCAAATCCCACTTTCTTATCTCGCTGGCTCTCACTCATGTACCCACTTTAGAGCTCAGCAGAGTTCTTCAATCGTTGAGCTCCCCTTCAAATTTTAATGTCTACTTGCTTGCCTCTGTTTTTGCTATCACTGCTTTTGCTGCTGCAAGCTTCCCTTTGTATGCATATATGTTTTCCATATATTATTTTCAAAAGCCTATATGGGGGTAAAATATTTTTTTTATAAAATTTAAAGAATTAAATAAGAAAATTAAAATAATAATATAATTAAAATTTTAGAGACAAAAGAAAAAAATAAAAAACGTAACACAATTATACCAAATTTTCATAGATCCTTTGTAATATAGATAGATAGATAGATAGATAGATAGATAACACCTTTTATTAAAAAATTTAGGCCCAATGCCGGATTCTTTTATGGGTTCTTTACATTACTATACAACAATTATAAAGCAATTACAACAATAGTACAAGCATAACATAATTACAAAAATAACAAAAAACACATACCACGTAATATATTTTAATTAAAAATATAAAATTTGAACTGCTGAAATCAAGGAGGAGTGCGACAGTTACAAAAAACATATGAAAAAAAAGCACATTCTGTCAAAATAGAAAAACGAAAAAGAATCGGATAAACATAAAGAAAGAATCTAGAAAACTTGAAGTTCTTGATACCTCCATTGACTGCAATTTCGAAGGGTGTAAACCGCCATTAACGAAAAGCTTGAAGTCGAATCTGGTAAATAACTCATAAATTAGATTTGCGATGATGTTGAATTACCTTCATATAAAGCATCGATTACATTCGATTTTTATTCCAAGCAAATTTCAGCAATTCGTTGCATGATTGTGATAGTTTAGTGTGTAAGCAAATTATATAGAAATTGTTTACCTCATGATTGCTTAATTAATTGTACTAATTTGGTTACTGTAGACATTATATTTGGTCGCCATTATTTGATGATTATAAGTCTTAGTTTGTAAGCATATTGTTGTAAACATTGTATCAAAGTGATTATTTCTTAGTAGAATTATTTTTGGTTACTATATACATCTTATTTGATTACCTTCATACGTTTGTTTGGTTACCTTGACATACAAAAATACAGTATATGCGTAATAAATATAGTGACAACCTACATATGATTGTTTGGTCACTTCATGATGGGTTACATAATAGTACTAAATTGGATACATAATACATTATATTTGGTCATCAATGTTTGCTGGTCTTACTTGTTTAGTTTATAACCAGATTTGTTGAAAATTTGTTACAGAGTAATGATTTCTTGGTAGAATTAATTTGGTTACTATATATCTGTTATTTGGTTACATTTATATGTTTGTTTGTTTGTTTGTTCAGATTGTTGGACTTATGTTTGTTTGGTCACTTCTTAATTGAGTACTTAATAGTACTAATTTTTTTACTGTTTACATTACATTTGGTCACTATTGGTTGATGATTGTATTTGTTTGCTTTGTAAACAGATTGGTTGAACATTTGTTTCGGATTAATGATTTATTAATACAATTAATTTTGTTACTATATGCATGATATATGGTTATCATTATATGTGTGTTTGGATACCTTCATATAAACAATACATTTAATGTATAATAAACAGATCGAATTCCTTCAAATGTTTGTCTGGTTACTTAATTATTGATTAATTTATATTACTAATTTGGTTAATTTGTACATAACATTTGGTCACCATTGTTTGATTATTGAGCTTGGTTACTTTATAAACAAAATTATTGATCATTTTATTAGTTTGTAAGCAGAGTGATTGAACATTTGTTTCAAATTAGTGATTTCTTAATACATTAACTCAGGTTACTATATACTTGTTATTTGGTTACCGTCATATGTTTCTTTAGTTACCTTAACAAACAGAGCACAATTTATGTATAATATATAGATTTGTGTACTGCATATGTTTGTTAGTTTACCTCATTTTTACTATATATAGCTCATATAATAACATTTGACATTAACACATTACTTTTAATGTTTCAGTTATCACAGAATGGAGATGATTCCGGTTGTACTTTATTTTAACGGAATGTGGTCTGACACTAGCCAATATGAAAATTTTGAAGTTACCGGCATACTAGTCCCAGAAACTTGTAGTTTCACAGAATTACATGACTTGATAGGCAGTGCATTAAGGATAGACACCAACACAACAAAACTGCCAATCAAATTTCATATTAGAAGCAACATTCCACCAATCAGTATATCAGACGAAGCAACCTTCAGATTCTTTATGGAAGTGGTTAGAAAAGCAGATGAACAAGGGCAATTTCCACTTATAGTAGAAAAGTTGTACATCAATAGAGGCATTACAATATTACAGGGTTCGAGGAATGTCGAAGAAAACATTAACCAAGCTGAAAGTCCAGTACGATCAACACAATGGAATTCACAATTTATACCACTATCTTATCACCAAATTGGAACCCAGTATGTTAACCATCTTGCAATAGAAGCTATTAATCAAGGGCAAAGCAGTCAACGAGACTTAGCATATTATGAAGATCAATCTGATGAGGTTATATCCGATCCGCATAGAGTAGATGTGAAAGTACATTAAACTTACAAAGACAAAAAAATATTATCACAAGCAATAAAACTACATTCCATTAGGCAAAATCGACAACACAAAGTTGATAGGAGTAACTGTAAAGACTATGTCCTAATCTGCGTTAAAAATGAAAGTTGCAGTTGAAAGTTGAGAGCATCAAAAATTCAAAAGACCAATATGTTCAAGGTGAGATACTTTAATGATACACACACGTGTTCGTCCGACATACTTATGGGAGATCACAGACAAGCTAACAGTGACTTGGTTAGTCAATGCATAATGCATAGATTAACAGATCCGAAGAAGATATACACACCAACGGATATTATGGAAGACATGATGACAAAATATAACGTGTCTATATCTTACCAAAAAGCCTGGAGATCAAAGGAGAAAGCGTTGGAAAAAGTAAGAGGAAATCCGCATGACTACTCTTTGATCCCATCATGGTTGTACATGTTAGAAAAAAACAAATCCAGGTAATGTTACTTTTTAGTACTTGATTGGTAGCCCAATAAAACTGAAATAGTTACCTCTTTATTAAGTGTTGGTTACTGTGACACCCCATGATTTTATTGGTCTTTAATATTCTTAACGTGTTCATTGGTCTTTAAGACCCCTCAGCAAAAGTAAAAGTTTATTTGAAAGCAAAAGTTTATTTAAAAGCAAAAGTTTTATGTTTTAAAGGAAAAGCTACTCTTACTTATTCATGCTGCTTCACAGTTATTGAATAATTGTGAAGATTCTTGAAAGACATTCCAATTTTCTGGAATGAATGTTAGAAAGGGGTAAGATGGGTAAAGAGATGAGAGAATGTAAAGGTTAGTTGAAAACCTAACTATGTGATTGAAGGCAAAGAGTTATGAATGTTACAAATGAATAAGGAATGAGTACACAGCAATTTCAAAACGAAATTTTTTTGAAGGAGGGGTGAATGTGACACCCCAGGATTTTACAGAATTTCTAAATTAAGGATTATGGTAATTAAGTAAAGGATGATATATAAAACCTAGTTGGAATGACAGAAAATGTAAGAATAATTAAGAATGAGTTATTATGTGAATTAATGTGCCATATGTAACCTATATGGTAGGTGGTGTATATATATTTGTGTATATGACTTAATAAAGAAAGATGGAATAATTTGACCTAATTGATATATTAGGGATTATGAAATAATAAAGCTAATGAACTCTGAATGTTTTGAAGTTATGAAGAAGTTGGTAATTATGATAAAACACTAGATTGTGTCGGTATGTGCTAGGATGAATATATGTTAGGAAGGTATTTGATGTAATAAAGAAAGAAGGGTTGAGGAAATGAGGAAAGCATAAGTGAAATGAGACTTAGTTATGAATATTATCAGTGAGTTTAATAAACAGGCCTGGAGAGGCTAGATTATAGGAATGACATGGTATGTATGTATGTGTAATGAAGAAGGGGTCGTATGACCTAATCGGTCTATTAAAGAATTTAAAGGAATAGTCTAATCAACGATTATTGAACGTTTGAAGTTATTAAGAAACTGATATTTTTGAATGGTTTTAATAGGATAATAGTGATACGATGTGTAAATGCAGAAGGTAATATCCCTGATGAGGTGTGGAAAGAGGATGTAATGAGCATATATGATGAATATATGGGTAATGTGTACTAATGTAATGATGTAAAGTTCGTAAAAAGGTTATATGAGCAAATAAGGATAATGATGATGGATGTTGGTAATTCGGTTGAGGTTTTGTTCTCAAGGAAGCAATTTAAGGAAAAGATGAGTAATTTGAAGGTATTGGAATGTTGGAAATTTAATTTGATTAAATAAGGAACAAAGAAGGTTTGAAAGTGAAGTAATACGCAATTGTGACAAATAGTATAATTAATGAGTTATTAAAGAAAATTAAGTTTCTAAGTGTGACAAGTAATTTGGGATAAACCAATTGAACACTAATTGATGAAGGAATAAACTTCAAGTATGATGAAACGAATTTGGATCAAAAAGGATTTGATTTGGATAAGAAATGAGCAAAGAATGAATTAATGGGGGAAAATGTATGAAAGTTTAGTTATGTGGGGGAAGAGTTGCAAGAAATAAAAATCTAGCTAATTTGGCAATTTACCAAAATGCCCCTCAACAATTTTGATAATTACCATTGTGTCCTAAAAGGGTAAAAAGACCAAAAATACCCTTGACAAATTGAGAAATGACAAATAAGTCCCAAGTGGAAAAATGACAAGAATGCCCTTCACTTATTATGTAAAATGACTAAAGTACCCTTGGATAAGTTAACTAAGGTTAGTTATTTAACTAAGCCTAGTTAACTCTCATTTATCCTTATAAGCTAATCAAGTGAGCTAATTCAATTCCCATTTTTGCTGGAAATGTTGATACCATTCGAAAGTTCTAGCAAGAGAGAGCTAAGGAGAGAAAAGTGTTAGGGTTTGATGAAACCTTGGGAGATTTGCTAGGAAATTGTTGCAAGAGATGGGCTACTAGTAATCAAAGTGAATATTAAGCCATATCAACCTTATTTCATGAAGAGAAGAAAGCTACATGAAGGTATAATCATGTTCTTATTCTAAAGTTTGAAGTTAAAGTGTTTAAATGATGGTTTATAGTTAGCCATGCCTGTATCCTTGTAATATAAGGGTTGATTATGAAATTGATGTGAGCTATGTGTTATTTATGTGGTAAATTATGAAACCCTAGACTTAAGTTGATAGAGTCAAGATGATATACAATTCAAGTTCATGTTCAAGGCTAAAAACAATGATTTAAGGCATGATTAAGTGTCATATGTGGCTAAAGATGATAGAAACCTAGAATAGAGGATTGATCATGAAGAAATTACATAAAACTTATGTTAGATCGCATACAAGAATGCTTTGAAGATGGAAAGCCATGTTTTGTAAAGAAAGTTACAATATTAGGCTATACTTTTTATATAGATTTCGTAATAATCTGTAAAGTGCTTTAGAACGTGCATGTAAAAGCTATATGATGATAAAAAGTGGTAAGAAGTATATGTGGTTGCCTATGAGGTGTGTTGAGTTTAAGGAATCAAATTGAGGTTAAGTGTTGAAAAGTGAAAAGTTATTAAAATGGCATCAAAAGATGATTTTTGGTAATTTTGAGAAATTGAAGGTCAAATGGGGCTAAACATTTAAGTTTTATGATAATACATGTGTTAGAGTCGTTTTGGTAATCGACGGATTTGGATTTGAGCAAAATGGCGATTCGAACGATCGAAATCGATCGTTTCGAATCGAAATGGATTTTAACGAACAAAACTCGCCTCGTGCGAAATTTTACGGTTTTGAAAGTTTGGACATGTCATATATAGGTTATATGAACTATGTCAAGTGTCGGAATGATGTTTTGAAGCAAATGGCCAAAAATCACAAAGATTGCAAAAGTCGATTTTCAAACTTCAGAAAAATTTCTAAGTGTTGAACAGTTGTGAACAACCCTCCTATGGGCTAGGTTATCTCTGATTTAGAAAGGCCAAATGAGGAAATAGAAAATTTTATAAAATACTAGGGTATGAGGTCTACATGTGTACCAAGTTTGGTGTTAATTGGCTATGTGGTTAGGAAGTTAAAAATCAGCAAAGCAGGGACAAAAATCAGAATCTGCTGAACCAGGGACTGCGCCGGGGCGCAGTCATTTAGCCTTGACACTGCGCCGGGGCGCAGTGTCACTGTTCATAGCCGAGAGGAATTCGCGGCCAGCAAGATGTTGAAGAAGAAACACTGCGCGGGGGCGCAGTGTACTGCTCACTGAGACCAAAAATTGTCCGAAATGTGATATTTTGATACAGAATGATAAGAATGGGTTATGTAAACCCTAAATAGTTAAATAATGACCAAAAAAAAAGGGGGGTCAATGTATAATGAAATGATATATGGCATAATGTAATTTGCTTAAAGCTAAGCCAAAGTGTGTTATAGATTATGAAAAAGGTCGAAAACGAGTTAAGATGTATTATCAACCTATTAAAGGTTTACTACATCAAATGTAAAGTGATTAGAGACGATGATCGTATAATTATGGATTAAGTTTGATACGATATATTAAGTAATGATTCTATATTGATGAAAAGATTATGTATATTGGCAGATAAAGATCGAAGTAGCAATCCGATGCAGGAAATGATTGATAAGTCCATGCGAGGCGGTAAAAGGTTAAGTAAAATAATGCAGACCAGGCAAGTACTTCAGACTTATGTGCATTAAATTGTCCTACGTGAACTACGTGACAATATGCGTTAACTGTTAAGTGGAATATGTGACATAAAGCATGACATGATAAGTAAAGGAAGGCATGACGCATTGTTATAAACTGCAAGCATGAAATGTGTTACCTGATTTACTTGCTGAGCTTTATGCTCATTCTTGCTATGTACTAACGTTTCAGGTAAAGTACGTGAAGACCGGATCTTCCGGTGCCGCTAAGGTAAAAGGAATGTGGATACTTAGATAAGCCTAAAGGAAAAATTGATATATGTAAATTTGTAATGAGACAACTATGTAATAGTTGGGTTTTAATATTAAACCTAGAAAGAAGTAAATGATGTATGATTTGTAAATCCATATAATTAAATGTGTTATTGTGATAAGTCGAGTATGGATATAATGAAACTCGCAAGTATGTTTCAAGTATCTATTCTTTGCCATAAAAGCATTAATTGAAGTATGGCATCATTGCTTCCCAATTATTGTGATTGATGGAACATTCTTACAATCAACCTACGGTGGGACACTCTTTATAGCAAGCACGCAAGATGCAAACAGAAACATTATTCCGATTGCTTTTGCAGTGATTGACAGTGAAAATGAATTATCGTTGAGATGGTTTTTCATCAATTTAAGAAAGGTTTGTGGAGTTAGGGAAGGACAATGCATTATTTCAAATAGGCATGAAGCCATTGTTCAATGACTAAACTTTGTGTTCCCCGATGTCATGGTTCATGTACATATCATGTATTGAAGAATATTAAAAACAGATTCAAAAAAAGTGGAGAAGAAGCCAAAAAAGCATATAACGGGGCTTGTAGATGCACTATTGAGGAATTCAACAGAAACATGGCTGACCTTGATGCAATTGATGTTAGAATACGGACATATTTGGAGAAAGAGGTTACGTTGGAGAAATGCACAAGGCTTCATAGGGCTGTAAGCAGGTACTCAACAATGATTTCGAACAATGCAGAATCTATAAACAATGCAATCAAGGGAATCAGGGGACTTCCAATTACCACAATGATCGAATGCCTCCATTGTATGGTTTAAAGATGGTATTTCACACACAAACAATAAGTCATATCAACATTGACGACCCTGTCTACAACAGCAGAGAGAATACTACAGTCTAACATCATGGAATCAAAAAAACATAAGGTAACTAATACTACTTTTACCTTATTACATACATGTTTATTAAAAGTATCAAATGTACTTTGAAACCATATAATCCATTATTGGTCACGTGTATAAGTTTTAAAAAAATTCCAACAGTGCATATGCGTTCCATTATTCAGATTTAACAAAAAGTAAAATTTGATACTTAATAACAACAACAATTTGTTGCAGGTTGAGACGTCTAACCTCGTGATTTTCACCGTTTACGATGCTACCAAACAGTTTATTGTGGACATGGAACGAAAGACATGTACATGCAATAAATTCCAGTACCACGAGATGCTCTGTCCATACGCTGCTGCTGTTATAAGCAAAAGAAATTTGAGCTGTTATGATTTTTGCTCAAAAAAATACTCAAAAACAACTTTGGTAGACACGTATTCAACTTCTATCTTCCCATTAGATGACATGGATAACTGGGACGTGCCAGAAAAAATAAGAAGCATATATGTAAAATCACTGAATACAAGAAGACCAGCTGGAAGACCGAAGATAGGGAGGTACAAGCATAGATCAGAAATCAAAATTCAAAACAGTTGCAGCAGGTGTCAAGAAAAAGGACACGATAGGAAAACATGTAAAATCCAACAATTTTACAACCAAAAACTGGTCTGAAGTAGTACATAAGCAACAAAATTGTATGTTAAAATAAACGGGGTTATAAATGAAAACTGGTTACCCACAAAACAAGGTACGGTTACTTGTGTATGAATGTTTAATTACCAATTTTATTATGTTTAATAAACAAATAATCTCACGTCATCACACACATTGCATGATAACAAACATATTAATATTTAATTAATTAAACAATTATTAAACCCAAAATCTTCTATTTTTCCCTTCTTATATTACATAGTGGGTAAACAAATGTATTCCATTATGTAAAGAAAACAAATACATTTAACTCCTGTTAAATGTACTTAATTTTCTTAAAGGATATCTATTTACACACATAACATAGTATAGTTACATATGTACAACTCTTTGGTTACCAAATGTATACAATATAAATTTGTTACTAAAAATGGATGTTGACTTAACACATTATCTGGTTACCTAAATGACATAGTTTTCTTACATTTGTATAATTGTTTTGCAACCAATATAATATTGCTTAATAATCATACAGTAAGCTTTAACATAAGGTACAAAAGGAGAAGAAACAGGAGCATTAACAATACTACCTAGACTTGCTTTATTGCTCATAACCTCATTAAATTTCGTTGACTATAACTACATATTTGGTAACCAATTCACTGATATAATCTTAACAATGTTGGCTAACACAAATTTGAATTACAAAAAATGAATTACAATTAACACTTAATAAAGAATACCTTTATCAAAAAATATTTCATTTATATGTTTTGGTTACGTATAATTGTAAGGTTAACAATTTCATTTCCGTACTGAATTGAAAATGGTTACCCATAAATATTATTCTGGATACCATTGAACAAACAAAAAATAATATTTTCTTATTTTTTAGTATACCTGTCATTGCAGCGGTAATCATTGTAATAAAGAAATATGCAGCATCAAGACAATATATAAATGACATTATATCATAATGTAGAAATCAAATGAAAGTAACAAAATAATAACATAAATACTTTTCTAGTAACCTTCGTACAACTGTTTGGCTACAATTTGAAAATAAAGAAATTTTAACAAATTACAAGGAAGAAACATAGTAGAAATTATCTAATCATCTTGCACAAATCTCTATGGATGTTCTGTATCAGACTCATAACCCTCAATTTACTTGTTCTGAACATGCATGTAGAGATTTACACAATTTCTTCCAGTATTGCGAAATAGGAAATGGGTTTGGAAATTCGCTAAACTTTTGGTGAAGAATATATTCCGCAAAACAAATTGTGAACATTCCATAATCACTGGAAAAAAAGTTAAAAAAATAAAATAAAAAAAAGTCAGAACATCAAGCATTGTACATCAAATAATTAAATAGTTTGAAACAGAATAAACCTTACCCCTCAACTTGTTCAGGCGTTCCTTCAGCAAATTCAAGTTCGATAAGATTCTTCTCCCCCTTTTGAATATATTATTCACTTGATAGATCAATATCTGTCCTAGCCTACCAAAATCCACATTTTGTTAACATCATAGGAAGCAAAAAGATGTAAGCCTCACAAGCATCAGAAATATTTGTCCACATGAATGACCTGGTCGGTTGAAGTGAATTGTAAATGACTAGACGTCTACGATGAACATCGAATACCAACAAAAACCAATGCTCAGGATCACTCATATGAATGGGGAACAAAACGTAATCAACGTTAACCCGTGGTGTGTTCACATCCATAATAAATCCATGAATGTATTATGTAACATCACCATCCTCAGACAATATATTTGGATCTTGATTATGTCTATGAAATTTATCAAATAATGCATTAAACTTCATATTAAACCAAGTATCCGTGGTAGTGGCTCTGATGTGAATATTGTTAGAGTGTTTAGCCAATTTTCTGAGATAGTACAACAATATGTCAATATGCTACAAAAAAAAAAATACATTAGATCATCATATTCAACTACAAAAACATAAATTATGTTATTAGTAACCAACAATATCAATCCGGGTAAACAAACACATGTAAACAAAGATTTCTTCATATAATTAGTAGTTAACATACATTGAAAACACTGGTTAAAACAAAGGGTAACATTATTACTCGAATTAACTGACTAATAACCATCACTAACAACAGTGGTAACCAACAAGATTAACTATGTTAATACTACCTTAGCAACACTCAATATAAACTTGAAAGCAATAACAAATAGTCAAGAAATTAAATGGTGTTTGAAAAGCAATAACTATGCTAATACAACAATGGAAAAACTGATTACAAACAATGGCAACCATGTTTACTAACAATAACAACACTGGTAACCAACAAGAACAAAATTAGAAACCAAAAAATACAACTATGTTAACCAATCCAATGTATAAAAACAATTGCCCTGTGTATACTAACAATGGCAACATAAGTAACAAACAAGCTAAACATTAGTAACTAATATTATCAAACTGGGTAACCAAAACATATAAATGAAATTACCCGTGTATAATTATTACTTAACACACAACATCAACACTGGTAATAACAAATAAATACACTGCTAACCAACAATTGCAATATGGTAACCAGAATTTCCATCAATGGTTACAAACACAATTAACTATGTTAATAGAACACTATAAACAATTGTAACCGATAATATCAATAATAGTAACCAACAATGTCAAAAGAATTAACTAACAAGGGCAATCCTGTTAACTAACAATGACGACACTGTTAATCCAACAATGGCAACACTGCTAACTAAGAAATTAAAACACTGGTAACCAACAAGGGAATCATTATTCATCAAAAAAGGCTAAATATGGTAACCAATCCATATTATAAAAAAATAAAAAATAAGGCATAATTCATAAATAATTTAGTACTATATAATATAAAATTAAAAAGCAATAAACTCACATCATTATCAAGCCACTGTCCCGGAGTCTTAAGTTTGTAAAACCACATCTTAGATGATATTACTATAGATCCAAAACTGAAGGGGGGCCTCGATCTTGTCACGTGCTCCAGAAAATTTATCAATCCTTCAATATTAGTAAAATAAAACAAATTATTATTATTTTTAAAAAAAAATTATATTACTCATCAACTACAAATAACATACCTTTTTCTGTTATTCATACCAATCTTGAATCACTGATCAAACAGGGAATCTTCAGACCTAGATGGCATTCCTATACAAACATTGGGAAATGCAGAAACAGCTCTGCGTACTTGAGAATGCCTCACAACAGAACAAGATGAAGCAGAAGAACCAAACTTCGTCGTATATGGAGACCTCATAGCAGCACCCATCACATGAACACGAACAGTTCTTCCACGAGATTTAAAAGCATTCCTTTCCACTTCAATACATTGAACAATATCCTGAGTTGAAAGAATCATCTCATCAATCGCCGAGTCGTTCTTTACCTCCATGTTACCAACCTTAAGCAATTGACAAAAAAATAAAAACAAATAAAATTACAAGTCCAACTACAAACTACAAAATTACTGACAATAACTAAAAAATTGTAACGAATAAATCAGTCGAACGTAGTAAGGTAACTAAATTTAACAAACAACACAAACCTGAACAGGAGTATAAACAACAACTTCTTTCCCCATAGCACCACTTAAATTGTCCAAATTTGTTTCTTCATTGTTTTTGCAATCCTATAAAAACAAATACAATTAATACTAAAAGACACATAAAAATATAAATAAAAAAACATGTATTCAACATTGTCATCCTCGAAATCATTGCAAAAACCACTTATACCACCATCCCCATCACAATCAACATCACCATCATCATCTCTATTATTACCACTCCTTTCATCTATGTTTGGATTAGCCTTATTGGGAGCTTTCCCCAACTCCTTTCATCTAAATAACCTAACATCTGAAAGTTTATTATCGATGCAGAAACCTTTAACCTTCAAACTAGGAATGGTTTCAAACAAGAAAACTTGAAACACATATGGTACTCCGTTCAATTTATACAATTTGCAATAATTGTCTTTGAAAAAATTATATAAAACCCTACCCTTACTGCCCTTAGTTAACTGTCCCTTCAAAGCAATGGATAATGACCTCTTTGTCATCTCATATGCAATTTTCCCCTATGGATAACTGTTGAGGTCGCCATAAGAAATGTAGTTAAGCAATACCTCGTCCACATGATTTTTCAAAACAGATGCTAGGAGAAAATTGAAAACCAACAATATGGCAGACATCATCGCCGCCTCCTCCTCATCATCAAACACAGCAGCCCGATACACCCTCCCGATACTGCTGCGCGTCACTACCTCACCCCCAAAAAACTTTTCAACCAATTGATTCTCCCTCCCCCTAAATACTGAAATATCTTCATCCCCTTGACCACGCAGACCAGAAATCAAACAAAACTCGAGTAACCCAAATCTTACCCGTGTCTCACCAAACATAAACCACATCTCACCCTTATCGGTTTGGTAAACCTCCCTCACCAATGCCTGATGTATTAACTGAGAAAATATCATTGTCTCTCCAAGATTTACAAAGTTTCCAAAACACGACGACTTAAACATCTCCATTTGAGAAGCAGACAATTTCTGCACGATCAGATTGCACACCTCCATATCGGACCAATAAACAATTTTTCCATTGAAATTTCGATGACACTCGTCGTAGTATAAATCCCAAATCTGCAAAATACAAATCATTAGCAAAAAAATAAGAAATAATGACCAAAAACCAAAAACTTTAGAATTATAAAAAAAATTAAACAACTAACAACAAATAAGGTTTCCAAACATTTAAAAAAAAAAAAAAAATACCTTCATATATTTTTTACTTCTAAAAATATTATTCGAATTTGTATTTGCCGCATAATCTTGAACTTCATTACCAACTTTAACTGACTCAACTTCGAAATCAGATTCTGGAACAATCAATTCATTGCTCTTTTTTACGAAATGTCTCATCTTTGAAGGATTAACCGAATAATCAACCTCCTTATTTCTTTTACGTGTTTTAACCTTCCCATCATTCTTCTTTTCACCGACCATCACAATGTTATTTCTTTTATAAACCATCCTATACAAAATCAAACGAAATAACACAAGAACACATATTCAAAATATAAAAATGTTACGTGAAAATTATAACATTGTAAATACAAAAAATACAAAGTTAAACTAAGTAACCAATTACTAACATGAAATAAAAATCGACGACCGCCCAAAAACCACTTCCGATCACAACCAACGACAGCAACACCAAATAAAAAAGAAAACAATAACCGGAAAACAAAAGTCAAACAATGCCAAATCCAAACAATAAACGACAAACACCACAATGGAGAATTCAATTGAAGACGAAAATCGAAATAGATTATAAGAACATTTTACCTTCAAAGTACCAAATTAGAAAACAAGGGTTTCCAAAATAAAAATATTCATTAAACAAAAAAACTACCAAAAAACGAAAACTTAATCCATCATAAGCTAATAAATTCAAAGTTCCACAAAATAAGCAACTAAGCAATACTAAGGTAACTAATTAAATCATGAAACTAAATTAAAGGAACAACAACTACAATACTTTTATAAATAAAACATTAACTTAAAAATATGCTATTACAACCATGGCAAAACTGATAACCAACAATGTTTACTAACAATGACAACACTAGTAACCAACAAGAACAAAATTAGTAACCAAACAATACAACTATGTTAACAAACTCAATGTATACAAACAATTGCCCTGGGGTTTCCAAACAATGGCAAGATTACTAACCACTAAAGGAAACATTAGAAACCAACATTGTCAAACTGGGTAACCAAATGATGTAAATGAAATTACCTACATATATTTATTACTTAACACACAATGTCATCAGTCATAATAACAAATATAAACACTGTTAACCAACAATAACAACATGGTAATCACCATTTCCAACAATGGTATTTCATATATAAACCATCATATACAAAATCATATGAACTAACAATATAAAACATATTCAACATAGACAAATGTTATATTAATATTATAACATAATAAATTCAAAAATAAAAAATTAAACTAAAAAACCAATTACTAACCTGAAATAAAACTCAACAATACACAAAAACCCACTTCTGATCAAATCCAACGATAGAAACAACAAATAGAAACGAAGACGATAACCGGAAAAAAAAACAAACAAACAATGACGATTACAGACAATAACCGGCCACCACCGATATGAAGAAATCGATTGAAGACGAAAATCGAATTAGATTAGAAGAACCTTTTACCTTCAAAGTACCAACATTTACGGAATAAGGGTTTGCACAATAACCGGCAACCACCGATCTAGAGACATCAATTGAAGACGAAAAAATGATTAGTACACTCAACCATGCAAAATTTACGGAACAAGGGTTTTCAAAGTACCAACAATTAGAGAAATCGACTGAACAAGAATTTAACCGGCAACTACTTGACTACTTTGATAGAGGAAAGGGTTTCATTTTGATAGAGTTGGATGGAGAGAGACATTTCCGGAAAAAGGGTTTCCAAGTAAAATATATTCAGTATACAAAAAAACTAACAAAACACTAATAAAAAAAAATAAACTAATAAAATCAAGTTTCCACAAAATAAGCAACTAACAGATAATAAGGAAACTTACTAAATCACGTAACTAAATTGAAGAAACAACAACTGCACTACTTTTAAAAATAAAACATTAAATTATAACATTTTTGTAAATATTTTTAAAATGCACTTTTAATGTATTTTTTTCTAAAAAAGTATTATAAAGTGTAAATGTCCCTTCTTTTATTAATATTAGGCCCAACACCGCAGTTTTTTTTTGTAATTTTCAGTAATTAAAAGGCCGGTTCGAAAATGACTTATTTTAAAATGAGTATTAAATTCAAATTTAAAATGACAAGTTATTTTAAGTTGTAACTTATAAATAAAAGGATTCGACATCATTTTGATTTCTAAGTCACAAATTATGTTAAAAGGCGTTTGACTAAAATGATTTATAAGTTCAAATAAGTTGTAAATTTTAGTAAAATAAGGACAAAAGAGTTTTTATAATTAGTCAAGCCTATTTATTTTAAAATGATTTATAAGTCGGTTTTTGAGATGTAACAAATTGTTACTTCTCAAAAACTAGTCAATTTATAAATTAAAAAATAAGTCATATATGAAGTAAAAACTTACTTATAAGTTGGTTTGACGAACTTAGAACTTATAAGTACTCCTATCATTTTGTTTTAGCATAGGCAAAAAATATATTATTTTGGATAATCTAAATAAAATACTAAAGTCCAATAAACTTGGATGCCAATACAATGTATCATTATTACCTGCTATGTAACATATGGAAACCTCCTATGCAGTACAAGAAAGTACTATTTTTTTAGGAATAAGTATAAGTACATTATAATTGGACACTACATGGATCTCAATCATTAAAATATAGGACTTGACACGAAAATCTGTATCAAGCCCTACATTTTAATGGTTGAAATTCATATAGTGTCCGATTGTAGTGTATGTAATTGAACTATTTTTTTAGTTCTTTGTCCTGGAAAGAGGTAGTATATTAAACAGTGGCCTACAGTATAAAAAGATTTCTGTTTCTGCTATTCACTATTTTACAAAATACATACAATTAAATGTAGATTATTGACATATTTGTCACTAAAACAATTGTAGCCAGTGGGTGATGTGCACCACTCTTAATAGTAACAAAACCACTACATTTTAGTTACATTATTATAAACCTATGACAGATCAAACACACAATTATAAACCTTATTATATAGTTTTATCAGCAATAATCAGCTGACAACCTTATTATATATTCTTAGCGGCAATTATTCGTTGACTAATTGAACAACTTAATTTGTTTTAATTGACAGTGAATACATTTCTATATAGACAGTGGATGTTGAAGGAGATTTGAATTTTACAAGGCAAAAAAATGGCAACAACTAGGAGGATGAAGCTTGGTTCACAAGGCCTGGAGGTATCAGCACAGGGACTAGGTTGTATGGGCATGTCATCCTTTTATGGCTCTCCCAAGCCCGAACCTGACATGATTGCCCTCATCCACCATGCCATTCATTGTGGCGTCACCTTCTTTGACACAGCCGACGTCTATGGCCCCTTCACCAACGAAATACTCCTTGGCAAGGTACTATATTCCTCGCTTGCTTTCTTGCAACAACTGTGTATGTACATACACGGGCGGAGCTACAGCAAGGGCAGGATAGACAACTGCCTATGCTGAAAAAAAAAATATTAATAGTTTTGTTTAAAACAAATTTCAAACTCAGTGGTTTGTGGTGTTCCCTAACAAGAAAAGGGTCTCCTGTTCGTTTTTTAGTAGCAACAACATGTAGTCTTATATTATTTTTCAGCAAAAAAAAAAAACTATAATTGTTGTGCTACAAATTTTAACAAAAAAGCGACTTTTTTTCAATATTCTCTTTCCTTTGTCAAGTTTGCCCATACATTGTACTCTAAAATTTTTAATTATTTTTAATTACCTTCCACAGAGGACTGTCAAAAAGTTGAAAAACCCAACATTTTTTAATTTTAAATTTTAGAATTAGAAGTGGGTCGTGATGTTGGACAAATCACCTAACAAGTTAATTTGGTCATGGGTTGGATTGTATTAAATATATATTAGTACCGTGCTTATGTTTTGGACATTATCCTATTTGTTGTCTTAAATATTGGGCTACTACCGTTTATAGTGCTTGTTATAATATGATTTTCCATCTATTGTAATTCCAAGAGAATGTCCTTTAGCCATTATAAAATATTTCTTTTTATTTATATACAACAATTTAGCAAAAAAATGTCTCTTTTTTTCTTTGCCTTCTCTCTTGGTCTACAATTGAGTTGAATTCCATTTTTTTTATGCTTACTATGTTTATGTAATTAGAATGTGCATTTACACTCAAAAAAATAGTTACAATTAAAAAATAATTAAGTTTGTGATAGGCAAAACTATAATATGCCGAGGAAAATGTCAAATTAGACTGTCATTGTTGGACAAAGAGAGTATGTCTTTATTTCTCTGTGTCCGTGTATTATTTTTGTATGTGTATTGTGTGCATTTCATCTTTGTTGAGTTTTCATTTTCAGTGAATTTGTATTGCTTATGCTGAATTTTTGTGCTTTATTTATTTAATTTTAACAAAAAAAAGAAGAAGTTAAAATCTGCCTTTGCAGAGACCAAATTCTAGATCCGCCCCTGTACATAAATATGCATATACACAAGGGATGCTGATATATCTGCACACTCTATGTTGTAGTTGCACGCCCTAAGTCATAGTTGCACAACCTGATATGTAATGTGAAATGCATATAGCATTGTACAGTACTATTCTATAATGCATATTCATGCAACTATCACTGTAAGATATGCATATGTTGGCACTGATATGTAGACAGTTGTAGGCTTGTAGCGATGCTATTACTTTCCATTTTGGTCCATCTAAAAAATGTCATTTCGTTGTTAGGATTCCAAGGTATTAGTAAAACTAATGACCCTACTTTACTTTTTCCCTTTTTCGTTGCAAAGAAAAGGCTTATAGATAGAAGACTTTTACATTTCAAACATCTGCTGTTTCAAATATGACACAGAAAGTTGGATGGAGGTTGTACTGTTTTGCTTGTTAATATTTGCAGTAAAACTTAAGTTTAGTGGCAACTACTGAAACAAATGTAAAAAGCTACTCCTATATTTATTTTTTTATGTTATTTCCCTTTTGGCACAGAATATGTATATTATATGTAGTTAATATTAAGGATTGATTAATAAGTCAACTTAAAATGCAGGCACTGAAAGCAGATATGAGAGAGAAAGTGGAGTTGGCTACGAAATTTGGGATAAGTGTGGATGGTAAGATGGGAGTGATTGGGACTCCGACTTATGTTAGGCAGGCCTGTGAGGCTAGCTTGAAGAGGCTGGACTTAGATTGTGTTGACCTGTATTACCAGCATCGCATTGACACTAGTGTGCCTATAGAAGTCACGGTATGCAAGTATTGCTTCTCTCTTACCAGTTTCTATATATGTAGTTCTGTTGTTCAGCTCTCTGTTACAATATGACAATATATCAGTGTTTCTTTGTTTTGTTTGTTATACTATTTTCTTTAGTTATATTACTCTAATGTGTAGAATAACATACAAAGTTTATATTAAGATTCTAAAGCTTAACTGGATCCGGTTAGTATGAAGTTAACTTTACGGTAAGTTAAACAATGGATTAATACAATGCTGAATCGCAGAGAAAGAGAACACCTCCAACCTGCGTGTCAACATTGTATTGGTCAATTGTCTAGTTAACTTCACGCTAACCGGATCCAGCTTAACTTGTCTACAACGAAACTTTTTATGGTTAACAAGACGTCGTTTTACCATCAAAACTAGAAAAACATGTTGATACTCCATGTTAGTAGTGACTAGTGACTAGTATAATTTGCATAATGGCATTTTAATATTGCTGCTCATATAATTCCACATACACTTTGAACTCGAGTAAATTCCTTGTGTGCATAATTGCACATATATATTTTGGACATTATGCTTTTCTTTTTTATAAAAAAAAAAAAAAAAAAAAATCTTCCATTTTATTTTCCTTTTTGCGTGTGTGCGTGTGTATACGCATAATTGCGACAAAGTTCATATTCTTACTTTCTCTTCTAACATTTTTTGCAAGATGGGTGAACTTAAAAAACTGGTTGAAGAGGGTAAAATAAAGTATGTTGGTCTATCTGAGGCATGTGCCTCAACTATCAGAAGAGCACATTCTGTTCATCCACTAACAGCTGTTCAGCTGGAATGGTCCTTGTGGACTAGGGATGTGGAGGATGAAATTGTTCCGACATGTAGGTGAGAAATTACTATGTCCTACATTATTCCATTTGCAGGGTAGAAACCCCTCCTGTTTTCAAATATCTGTTATAATAGTCTTTGCAATTCTGCAGAGAACTCGGCATTGGAATTGTTGCATACAGCCCCCTCGGACAAGGTTTCTTCTCATCAGGTCCAAAAATGGTTGAGAATTTCTCAAAGGATGACTTCAGGAAGGTTTGTACTTCAAATTCATGCATCTCTGCTGTAATAGCTGTTCTTAACATCATTATGTTATGTTACTGTGACAAAGTGTTGGTTTTATGTGCATAATAGCAATTTGTCTCCAATAGATGGCAGATTTAAGCTTGACCATAACAATTTTGTTTTAAACTTCAATTGGTATTTGATAAAAAAAAATAAAAAAATCAGTAGTTTCTACACATGATGGCAAAGTAACATATTAAATCCGGACCGACACTTGGACATGCCCATTAATTTTGCAATTTACGAATAATAATATCCACATATGGAGCAATATCTCATTGGCATTATACTCGCAGGATTAGTTAGTTCTCAAATATTTGTTAAATATCCCTACCGTACAGCTACTACCCAGGTTCCAACCTGAAAATCTGGAGCATAACGGGAACATGTTTAACCTGGTGAACAAAATGGCAACTAGGAAGGGATGCACCCCGTCTCAGCTAGCATTAGCATGGGTTCATCATCAAGGGAACGATGTGTGTCCTATACCTGGCACTACCAGTATCAAAAACCTGGAGCAGAATATTGGAGCTTTTTCTATAAAGCTAACATCAGAAGAAATGGCAGAGCTTGAATTCATTGCTTCAACAGATGGTGTAAAGGGTGACAGGTTCCGAGGGTTGGCCACGTGGAACGAATCAGATACTCCACCCTTGTCCTCATGGAAAGCCAAGTAAAGGCCTGTTTTTGGCTATTTGTTTGGAGTTTCTACATCCAGCAATGGTCTGGAAATTTGTGTTTTATGGAAAACTTATTACAACGGTAATAAATTTTAAGTTTGTGATTATATTTTAATTTGCAATGGCAGTTGATACAGCTTATATAAGAACATTGTTGTTGGATCTGTTTTAAGTTTCTCAGTGCACATTTTAAGTATACAATGTGTGTATATTATTTGGATATATGGAAACTACCTTCAAGCCAACATCAAAGTACATCATACAATACTCTGGTCAGATTAGCTTGTAGTTTTATTTTCAACAATTGAATAAGCAAATCGATAGTAAACAGGAAAACTTGTTTATCTTTCCAGACAGTGTAATACAAAGAATTTGGAAGCTTGAATACTCTTTTGGCGTTTGGAAATCCCTGAATGCTGCTCCATTGATCTCCAACAATGCCCCATATGCGATAACCGCTTGCAACCAAATTATTCCTCACCTTAGCCTTGTAGCTCTGGACAGATTTACATCCATCACTTGGACCCCTACATAAAAACCTCATAGCAACTTAGACTATTTTTTACTCCCTCCGTTCCAAAATTAAATTACATTTTCTTTTTCTGTCTGTTTTAAAATTAGAGATAAAACCAAATTGCAACTCGGATTATTTTCTTTTTGATCAAACAAAAAAGAGTAATAGAGCAAACCTTAGAATGAGACTAGTCCAGCCTTGGTAGCCAACATTAACAAGGTTGTCAATAGTGGCAGATCTTAGAGCTTCCCTTCTTGAAGAAACTAAAATGATCTGAACCCCTTTGGCTTTTAGATCATTAAAAAGCTTGAGAGAGTGATCTAGAGCTGGTGCCTTCCCAGAACTCATCCATTCTTCCAAAGATGTCAAGTTCAACTTCTCTCCCCTGTATATGAAGATAAATATGTGAAAATTAGAAGAAGAAAAAAGTGTATGCTGAATATATTGCTAAATAACCAATGAGTTCTAACTCTAACAATCTCTCTCTTTGATCTCTTGATAGGGAGGTGCAGGGTTCAAATTCCGTCAGCTACTCATTAATAGCCTAAGAACCTTCTTTCCTGATCCCACAAAAGTCCAGTTCCTATAGGATCGAGGTTAAGTTTGTGTCAGCTAACTTATTAAAGTATTTGGATCGATCAAATCCCAAAATATATAACGATTGAAAAAGAATTTAAAAGAAAATACTATTAATTACCCGAAATTGTGTTTCTTGTAGTAAGGCAAGGTGGATAGAAGAGTGTCATCAATGTCAATAATCCAAGCATCTTTGCCATCATTCTTCAAATTGCAGCTTGTGCTTAGAAAAACCTTGCACTGATCGATCAACCCCTCGGAATCCACTTTGTATTGAGTCCCGGACATACACTTTCCGATGTATTCAACACATTCTTCGGGCACAACTTGGAATTCTTGAATGTTGTTTTAGTTCAACATTCATTCTCCAACTCTCAGAATAATTTTTCAAGCTAATTTTCAGCACCGACCTTGTTCTTTGATTCAAGATATTCCAATCTGCAGCTGTTAAGCCAGTGCAGAGGCACATTGTAGCAAATAGAACCAGAAAATATTTTGCCATCTTGTTTTGGGTTGGGAAGGGAATGGAATGGGATGGCAGATGGAAGTTGAATTCATTTAAGAGGGCATTTTTTTTATGAGAAATGATGACAGATTGATTGGGACTAAAATCACATGGGGCACTATTGGAACTAAACTGACTGAAAGGCCGCAAGCTAGCAGGGGTGGCATGTTGCAAGTACATTAAACTAAAGAAAACTTGAGTTCTACTTTTAGATTAGTATTTACTCTTGTTATATGGTTTGTAAGTAGAGAGTATAATGGGGATAATAAAATATTTGTTTATATTATATAATTTTACATCCAAGTCAGTCCATTTGTAGACATAATTTTTTTTTTGGGGGGGGGGGGGGGGGGGGGGGGTGGTTCTTGCTTCGTAACATGAAACAAGAAGATAATAAAACAGCTTCACATGAACAAAGCAAGAAACTGGAACCACGTCTCCAGCAAATTGTCAACTGTACCCCCTTCTTGTCAAAAAAAATCACAAAAAAAGTAAAATATTTAATAATAGCAGTATATATTAACTTAAGACCCATAAGTTTATCCACAAAATTAAATTAATAAATTGTTATTATTATAAAAGATATACGTGAATATATATATATATACTTAATATTCATGACTATTTCTAAAACAAACAGAATCTATGATAATTTAAAGAGAAGCGATATAATATATCAGAAGAACGTGATACACTCGTACAAACATCTAATTAATCTTCAAATCTGGTGTTCATACTAAACTAATCAAGATTGACAAGGAGTTGGTTAATGATCACCTAATGAGAATAATTATAGGAGGGCAAAAGTTTTACACCAATAGCACTATGCCACATCAGTAATTTAAGAAAAAATTAGGTAGTAAAAATTGTATAAACTTCTTGGAATTGCTGTTTACTGATGGGACAACAATACAATACAATACTATTCTGTATGTGTGTACTGTGTACATATATATTTGCAAATGTAAAGCTAGAGTTACATGTATAGCAAGATACGTAATATATAAGGAATATTACACATTTGAAAAAATTCTCAACTGTTTTAAGAATATTATAACTCCTTCAGCATCCAATCCAAGTTTCCATGTAACACCAATATCCATTACATTGTGAGCGACAAAATTATACCTAACCGAATTTGTTCAACAGATGTTTACAAAAGTCGAGAAAGACGTGAACTCTAGACAATGGCATTAGCTGCGCTGGCAATCCTAGGCCACAGATCCGCACACTCCTTCCCGATTGGGCCAGTAATAGCAGAACCTGAAACAGTCGTAAAGCAAATTAAGCACCTTGTAAGAGAAAGAAAACTCTGTATCCCACAATATGTCAAAACAAGCAACACGGATTTTAATCAATATGACAGTTGTCAGAAAGAAAGAAAAGAGTAGCAGCAACATGGGGATAAATTTAACCCACAATACAAGGTAACCAACAGTTAAAACAAATAAACACAAAACATGCATTTATAGGGCTAAAAAAAAGACATGCTGCTATAACAAATTAACAAGGCATTAAAAAATGGGTTTGTTACACTTTAATGAATGAACTATACCAGCAACAATGCAAATTAACTTCATGACAAAAAAAAATCAATCCAAGTTTACAATGTTATCAATAGTTCCCCTTGTCACCATTTTGAATACAAGGGAAAGGGAAGGGAGGGCAGTATCTGTTTTTCCTACCAATATTACCAAGGAGGGGAACTTGTTAATACTACATTGCCATAGACTACCAAAGAAATTCTATCCCGAAAGAAATTCAGATTCTAAGTTTGTAATTAACTCAGCTGCGACTACACATATATCAAGGAGAATGAACTGAATTCAACATACCTTTCATTTCTCCCTTGGGATTCACAATAACACCAGCATTGTCTGCAAACGGAACAAGGTAACAAGGTCAACAACACAGTCAAAATCATAGACATAAGCACTGAGATAAAAACAACTTTTTCTCATTATTATTTTTTTCAAAAAGCATTATAAATTTAGAAAAGATAATGCATCTTTCACTTAACACATTGCAATCTTCCAAAACAGAACACTGAATCTCAGACTCAACTACGTACGAATTCCTTAAACCATGAAACTATTGTCCGAATTATTTTTAAAAAAACAAATAGTACCATAATAAACTACGTCCTTTAAAAACTGGTGCTGACAACATATCAAAGAAAGTTTAAAGAAAAAAAAAAAAAAAAGTAGAGTAAACGATCATGACAATTTGTGCAGAAGTTAGTGATTGCAGTCGTAATAAATTCGAAATTATCTTAACAGGTGACACTAATAGAACAGTTGGCAAACTATGTAGGGTCCAAATGGAGCAGAAGTGACTGTGAAAATTATTATCACAACTGCAACGATGGACACTGGTTAATTTTCCAGATGTGTAACTGTATAAACCACTAATTTGAAGGTGTATACCTGACTTATGTCTGGTTAAGTTATACTCCCTCCATCCTCAAAAGGATGGCCTAAGTACACATTTCACGAAGAAAAAAAAGTAGAGGAAAGAGAATAAAAAAAAAATCAAATTTATCCTCAGTGGCCCACAAGATTACATAAAGTTACAAGTGCTTTTACTTTTTTATGCAAATGGACCCACCTAAATGACATACTTAACCTTTACTTTATGTACCTTAGGCCATCCTTTTGAGGACAAAAAAATTTACACCTTAAGCCATCCTTTCGAGGACGGAGTGAGTAATTAGTTTCACACCCAGTGGCCACAAACAATCATAGACCCTTCCAAATATTTCTCAAATAGACTAAAGAGGAAGGACCATACGGATGTAATAAAAGCAACCTACAAAAATGAGGTGACATAATAGACTTCTAGAGTGAGCAAAGTAAGCCTACACTAAACTAAGTACAGCAAGGGGAATTGATCTGCACGATCAGGACCAAAAACCTACAAAAATGAGGAGATATAATGGACTTCTAGAGTGAGCAAAATAAGCCTACACTAAAACTAAGTACAGCAAGAGGAATTGATCGCACGATTAGGACCAAAAACCTACAAAAATGAGGTGATATAATGGACTTCTAGAGTGAGCAAAATAAGCCTACACTAAAACTAAGTACAGCAAGAGGAATTGATCTGCACGATTAGGACCAAAAACCTTCAAGTCTTGCTAAAATGAAGTAAACAAAAAAAATGTAGGGTCTGAATGGAGCAGATGTGACCTTGACAAGAATAAGCACATCCGTAACGATAGACACTATCACTTTTCCAGACTAGTAACTGTATCAACCATAGAATATAGAGTAGACACCTGACATAAGTCTGGAGATGACATCTGTACTACTTACTACCACAATGGACCTGATCCCCACATCTTCAAGAAAAAAAATAACATCAACATTTTTCAATGGCAAAATCTAAATGCTTCAGCATATAGTTCTGTTCAAGAACTGGCAGAGAAACAATAAACATGAGTTCCTTAAGCATTGTAACAATTTCACGCCCCAACTAGTAAAATCAACACGTGAATGAATATATAATGTACAGATTGCAAAAGGCAGGGCTTGGTAAGTGAGATCCTGCTCAATTAAATATCAAATTCATTAGTTTAATATGGCATTCTAGGAGGTATTATATCATTGCACTTATATACCCAAACAGTAAATTGTAGATACACACAAAAGTCATCCCCTAACCAGTGTAATTATTTCTTTCTTTTGAAAATCATCTAACCAAAAGATCAAAGTTGAAGATACTATATAGTCTTCCTACATCGAGTAATTCACATAAAGAATTAAAGCCTTCCCACAAAATTACTGATACAAGAAGGAAAATAAAGGTACTTTTTTCAAAAGTAACTCAGTTTTGAAGGATTAAAAAATTAAATATTGATGAGAAATGAGGGTAATGATTAAAGAAACATGACATAATAATGTCTCAAAGTGGTTCACATCATCAAGTTACAAAAGAAAAATAAATACCCGACTGAACCGGGAATATACATATGTTATAGTAGTGCAGGGTAAATGTTAACTAACAACGAACTTAAGTAGCAATCTTAATTCAGGTGAACTATGAGTAAAAAGATTTTCAGTGCTGATGCACAAGAAAATTCATAGAAAATAGACCAAGTTATTAAAAATGTAGAAAATTGTATCCCAGATTCCCAGCCTTGACAGAGATGACGAATAAATTGCCACCTAAGATAGGGGTAAAACTGAATTTGATCTAGCTGGGTATGGGAGGTGTGTAGAAACATAAATTAAAATATTCTTGGAACCACATCACCAGCAAAACCAACCACAGAAAACTCACAACTCCTTAAAACTTTCATTTCAAACTATGCAGACCATAATTGTTATTAAACAACAACTCCTTAAAACTTTCATTTCACAACTCCTTAAAACTTTCATTTCAAACTATGCAGACCATAATTGTTATTAAACAACAACTCCTTAAAACTTTCATTTCAAACTACGCAGACCATAATTGTTATTAAACACAATAATACAATTTTTTTTTGAGTAACTAAGCAGCAAAAGGCGAAACCAAACAATAACCAAAATCAACACACAACAATATAAACAACAAATGAACAAGACTGAATTTTAACGAGCAACCTTCAAAATACATGAAAACACCATCCTTTCGGCGCCACGGCTTGCGCTGCCTGACAATGACAGCTGGCATCACCTTCTTACGAAGATCAGGCTTCCCTTTCTTCACAGTAGCCATTACCATATCTCCCACACAAGCTGAAGGCAATCTATTCAACCGACCCTTGATCCCCTTCACTGAAATGATGTACAGATTCTTTGCCCCAGTATTATCAGCACAATTCACTGTGGCTGCCACTGGCAGACCCAGTGACATCCTAAACTTGTTACCTGCTGACCCTCCTCTCCCTAATAACAGCTCAAAAACAAGAAAAAAAATTTGGAAATTAACCATGGCAAGCAATATTTACAAAGCTGATTTTGCTAATACTAGAGCAATGAGCGAAAATTGGTATACTTAAGCTGGCATTAACAATAAGTTTGCAATAAGTAATTAACATTTCCCTCAACTTTCCCTTCGAAGCAAATTTATACATCCATTTAATTTTACAGTCCATTTTCTAAACAAATAAACAAAAACAGAATAAATCATCAGTTGTTTGCTGATATTACAAACATCAGATTCGATTCATATCAACCATTTACACTTTACAGGGCTGCCGAATAAAATCATAAACTAAAAAATAAAGTAAAAAGATTATGTTTTTATAAAGATTAATGCATACATAAATATCAATCAGATGAAGAACTGACCTCGCTTAGACATTTTGGCGAGCTGAGTGAAGACGATTAGGGTTTCTGAGTCGTGTGTGAGTATATATAGGAGGTATAAATCCAGGGTTTGCGTTTTAGTTTAATGCCGACACCGTACTGTGTACTCGACAAAATGTGCGCGTTACATTTTGGGCCCAATATGGGCTCAATGAAGGGAAAGAAAAGAATAATCTTTTTTAAAAAGGGAGTATAATTTATGTTGTCTTTGAAAAAATATATATATAATTTTATAAAATAAAAAAAATATTTTTAATTATTTTATTAAAATGAGATGAACTATTCTCATCTCTCCTAAATTTATGAAAAGAGATGAGTATAGAATAACTTATTTTATTTAGACTCTATTTTATTCTTTTATTTATTTTATTTCTTTAATTCAAACATAAACATTAGTCTTAAAAAATTTGGATGCCTCGGAAGACTGGAAATATGAAAAGTTTTTCTTGCATAAGTTGAAAATAAAAGCATTAATTAATGCATGTATAAGGTATTATAATATAGATAATAGAACAAAATATTTTAATTTTGAAACAACCAAGTTTTTATGAAAAATGACCGAGAGTTCTTCTCTAATATTAGGAACATATTTGGAAAAATAAAGAGTTTCTTAAAATTTGTCGTTTTAAAAATATAACTCTAATCTTAAAACGGAGGAAAGAATAGTATATTGGGTTAAATAACTTTTTTATCACTGTACTCGATTTCAATTTATAAATATATTATTGAACTAATTTTTTTTACAATCACATCACTGAACTAATTTTTTTTTACAAAATGTTACAAATTCCGTCCAACTTATTTGCCTTTTAACAAAAAATTATATGTACATGCCAGGTGAGAAAGAGAAAATTGACACGTCACTTTTTTCTTTATGTGGCTTGACAACGTGGAAAACTTGTAATGTGTTTATATATAAATTGATTAAAAATAAAATATTGATAAAAAAAATTAACTTTATTAAAATATATTTCTTAACTTTAATAATTAAATTTGTTGAATATATATTGGACAAAAATAAAAAGAGACAATATTGGAAGAATATTTTGATATATTAAAATCTGTTAATATATTTTTTAAAAAAAATTAGTACACTTAAAAAAATATGCAAGCTAAATAAATTACTTAAAACGAACTTTTTATACAAAAAAATAAAATAAATTGCTTTAAGCAATCAGCTAGGTCTTGTTTGGTTGATATTTTATAAAACAAATATCATCTCCTCTCTCATTTCTCTCTCTTCTGCCTCTGTTTCTCTCTCTCTCTTCTGAAGAATAGTGTTCGACGCCAACTTATAAATTGGTTAACCCAACTTATAAGTTAGTAAGTTACAATAAATGCTCGGCCATAATTTTTTTTTTAACTTATAAGTCAAAAAAAAAGAAGTAAGTTTTTGAAACTTAAAAAAAATGACTTATAAGCCATTTTTTTTAAGTTGGTCAACTCTAATGAAATGACAAAAATACCCTCTTTTATTTTTTTAACATTCTTCTTACTAAAAAATATTTTAATAATCTTTATATTTTACTTAACTTATAACTCATTATTAACCGAACACATCCACAACTATTACTTATAATTCCCGACTTATAAATAAAAGTGATACTGAACACTTTTACTTATAAATTTACTAAAATTTTAATTTATAAACCTACTAAAATTTTAACTTTAAGTTAAAAAAAAAAAAAAACATTCCCTTCACCGTCATCACTTGTTTTGGCTAATTCAGTCGACACTAATAACAAAACTTAATCAAAAATCACCCTTTTTTTCTTTATGTTTCTCCATATTTTACATACTAAATCCAATACCCATTTGAACAAACATAAACTAAAACCCAATTTTTGCCCCAAAATCGAAGATGAATACAGAGAATTAGGCCTCGAATTTTCAATCCTAAACCGCAACATGTTCTTAAAACAGAAGAAGACCCAAAATCAGACCCAAAAAGCTTAATTCTTAACAACCTCGAATACGCCTCGTGACAGTCCAATAGTTTGTTTCTGTCACGGACATGGTGGGTTTGCAAAAGAGAGGCAAACTAAGCGACGACGTTTTTTCAGGCCTTGCTGGAATATTGCCCATGGTTTTTCTTGTCAATGGAGGTGAAAGATCGGTGTGAAGCTTCGCAGGATGATTTGAGGAATTTTTGGTGGGGTTTGAGAATTATATTCGGATCATCGTGAAGAAAGCAAGTTCCTGGGGGTTTGGACAGTGGCGAAGCCAGGATTAATTTCCAGTGGTGTCAAAATTAGTATAAGATTATAAATAATTTAACGGGGGTTCGGGGGCAGCGCCCTAGAGCTAAAATTTTTCAATAATTTTATGCTTTCAAATTGCATATATAAAACATATATTTAATTACAATAATAATATAATAATTGTTAACTCTACATATATTTATATACATGTATATATATACCTTATTGATCCTTAATAAAAAAAATTAAAGACAAATTATTTCTAAATAATTAATTTCTATAAAAAATAATATAAAATAGATTATTAATTAGTTTAAGAAAATTATATGAATATACATATATAGAAGAGATATGAATGATATGAGTTTGAGACTTAAGTGAGAAAGTTATACATTTTTAATTTGACCCCTATATTACAAATTTTATAAAATTTCAATAGGGTCAATTCGTATATAATATTTAAAATTTTTAAATTTACCATATATTATAAAACAAAACAAAAATTGAGTGGGGTCAATTGACCCCACAATACATCACGTAGCTTCGCCACTGGGTTTGGAGGAAGAGGATTAAGAGGGTTAGAGTGGCTATGGCGATTGATACGATTATGAATGAGATTCTATTTAGGAAGACTTGAATGTGTCTTTCCATTCTTCTTTTTTGATGGGTTTTTGTTGTTAGAGAGATAGATGAATTTGAGGAACTCCATTGTTGTTGTCGATTAATTGAGCACAGATTTAGGAGGAGAGAGAAAGAGATGGGAGTTTACGACGATTAAGGAATGGGAGTTTACGACGACGTTCTAACGAGTGGATTTACGGATCATTTTATTGTCTTTTACTCTGATGGTGACTAGGAAGTATCCTCGTAAACTTGGAGGATAAATGTATTATGTGGAGGGATGTTCCTTCTCACGTGCCTCTTTTATCGGTTAAATTAACAGATTTTGTAATGTTTTATAAAAAATATTCAGTTCAGTAATTTAATTATAAAAAAATTAGTTAAATGATGCATTTATAAATTGAGTTTGATTTCAATGATGAAAAAGTTATGTAACCCCTAGTATATTAGCTTTGGTTGTCATTAACAAAAAGCCTGAATACTTGAGACTACATATTTGCAGATGCTAGAGCATTATTTCCAATCCACAGGCACAGGGGCTACTAAATCTAACTGTACATGTTACAGAGACATTGCAATCGATAATTAATCAGTTCTTATTTATTCAACCAATTTCAACAGTACTGATTATTGTTAGTTAATTGAGTCCCACATCTAGGACATGAAAAAGGGGACCAGCCCCTTTATCCCACAAATTCAGTGAACTTGACCAAATCTATATGAAACAATAGACTGAATTGGAAATGAACTCCAGCTACAAAAAGCTTCTCTCAAACAATTGAAGTTGAACGACCTGCTGAAAATGCACATAAATATATAACTTCTGGGAAGCATATGTTTTATATAGTTAGCACGTAATATGTAAGGATCTGCACCATCTTATACAAAAATAACTCGAAGGAATCTATGTTAATCTAATACTTCTCATACATCACAAGAATGCGGCATAATGCTTGAAGCAGTAAACTTATAGGTTGCAGGTTACATTCCCAAATCCTATACTTGGGACCAAGCTTGCTTACTCCCACAAAAACTTTACATGCACCAAAAAGAAAAACAAACAAAAAGTAGGAAGAAACATTAACAAAATCTGATATCTATTTCAGTCTAATGAAACTTGTATATTCAGTCAAAAAGATATAAATTACAAGAATTTTCTCTCTAGGACGCACCAGATATTAACTTAATTACGATTGGGCCAACTAGCCGCAAGAAGAGAATGGTTTCGTATTAGAGGAATTGACAACCATAATACAGACACAGCCAATCTCTCAAGTATAATAAATAAACTTCAACTTTGTCACTACAGTAGTTTAGTAAGAGGCTGGCAACAACTCAAACCTTATCCTTGATTGTTGCTATTTCACCTTGCACAGTTTGGGTTGGAGGGTGGGACTATGCGTATGAATGATAGCTGCAGCAATTGAGAAAGATTGTATAGCTGAAAGATTTGATTGGAAAGGAATATAATACAAACCATCGTGGATGTTTACCATTCTCATGGTAGGTGAATCTTGATTTGAACCCTGCAAAACAGAAGTTGTGCAACGGATCACATGATTTTTCACTACAAGTATGAGGTTGCCCTCAAAAAGTTTAAAAACAGAAAAGTAGAAACTTTTGAGAAAATAGTTTGACACACCTCTACAAAGAGATCAAATGTCTTACTCTCCCAGCGAATATCTGTTTGTGGCAAAACCTCTGTTCTGCTTGGCTTGGTGTTGAGTACGGTGATTGGGCAGCCAATATCCCAGCCACCACAATCGCAGCGCCCACCAGATCTCCATCTTTCAGTAAGACTAGGAGGGCCACCATTTCTTGTTCTTGGTCCGCCATGAAAACCAGCTGGGATTAGAATGTCCATACTGGTGGAGCACTCACCATCATTACGTACGCAAAATTGAGAAGGTACCTCCGTCTCTACAGACACATTTGTGTGCCTATTCCCAACTTTCTTGAGGAATTTCAATCCCCATCCTCCAATATCGGCCTCATTATTAGTGCCAGGAATATGATCTTTCACAATAATGGCTGCCAACTCAAGGTTTGGAACAAGATGATCTTCTGAAAGAATGGCCCTAGACACCGGGTCAAGAGTACCAGGTTCATCTTGGCTTGGATCCCACGAAGAATTTTCTAGTATGGCACTTGAAACCCCCAATTTGGTGGGGTTCCTCTGCTTATAAGTGTGGCTCGCCTTTAAAACTTCCATCACCTTCTTGGAGAACCCCTTGTTCTTTTTAAGAGTATGGCTTGTACTTTGTATCTCTCCCACACAATCGTCATTAAAACCAAACAGAACAAATTGAGTCTCCATGATCTCTGAATTGTCTGAAAGGACGGTAAACGAAGTAGATACCCTCATCTTACCAACAAGGTCTGATTCTCTCACATGAATATCATCTTCCTTTCTCCCACCTGCTCTGGAATGAAACGTGTACATGTAATCCAAAATTTTATTATCTGGTGACTCGACCTTCAACAAGTTTGCTATAAAGATTTCCCTCCGATCATCAACGGAGAAAACGTAATGTGGAAACCCATTATTCCATGTGCAGTGTAGCATTCCCTGAGAAAAAGTAGCAGGCACAGAAGACAACGACTGATCAGAGCAGGTGGAGTTGGTGCTTGACAGAGAACCAAGTCTTTCATGGACAGGCGCAGATCCATGTCTATGATGTCTGTTAACCACCATATCTTTCTGTAACTTCTGTGATTTAGTGGTGTGTGACCCACCACGAGAACTCAGAAAATTAGTGTATATTGGTTCTCCAGCATCTACTAAACTTGTTCTTCCAAAGTTGACATCACTATCTGAATCACCCAATTGGTGTAATAAAGGACTCTTTAAAATGTTTATCATACTTTTGCTCCTGGTGATTGCACCAAGAATTGAATCTCCAGAAGAGCTTATGACAACATTCTCAGTCCCTGCTACAAAAGGGCATTCAATAACAATCCCATTCAAATCATATATATTTCCACTGCTGATTTTTCTTGAACTCAAATTATCAAGGAAATCACCCATATCTGATGGAATAGTGCATGAGCCCACTTTCAGTGCACTGAATTCTATAAGTTCCACGCAACGACGAAGATATTTTTCATCAAAACTGATAATTTGTTTCGGAATCCTACTGTCTAATAACAATGCATGCTCTGGCTTCACCTTAGTTACCAATCTTTCTGACCAACTATCGTCTTCTGCTGATTTTATATTTTTGGTCAAGCACTGCAATGCATCTTCATTCGTCTGGACATCTTTCTCCGTGTCCATAATTGAACTCTCCATCTTCCACCTCCAACAAAGAAGTAGCTACAGATGGAAACAAATTCTTTCCATTACTAACCTCCAACTATATAAAAACACTTATTGGCAGACAACACAGTTTTGACCTCTGCGTCCCACAGTAAACCACAAACATATTAAAAGGCAAGTGCATCAAAAAGTGAGCATCAATAAATTGGTAGTGAAATCATGTGTGAGCAAAAAAGTGCTTATACATTTAGTAATATAAAATTTCAACCTGAGAAGAAACAAAATTGGGTCATGACTCCATGTCCAGGGTTCAAATTAAAACTAATGGCTACTGATGTATCTGTCGCAATCCAACATCTCAACAAGAAGCAACATAACAAAGACTCCAAGAAACAAATCATAATTAGAAGCAGATATTCTAATTTCCATTCGTAATTTTATATTACTACACTATGTAACAATTTTCGGAAGATATAATACCATCAATAAAATGAAACAAATACATGCATCTTCAAGTAGAGGGGTGAAAGGGAACAGTATGTTACTTATACAATTGATGTCCTCAAACAAGAAATGGTGAACTTATTGCATCAATTCCATAGTAATTAGTATGCAGATGGTAAGTTAAATTGTCAGAATAATAAATAAATCTCCTGAAAGATGCTCTTTTGTACTTTGATTTTACATTTTAATCTAGTGATGATGGAAGCTCCAAATCCCTGTGATTTGTGCATCAGCGGCAATTATCAAGTCAATATAAGCCGTATCAAGTCCCACGATAAAAGAAAAAAGTATTTAACTTGGATTTAATCTCAATAAAGCTCCAAAAAGACATTTCATAAAACTACTTATTACAATAAGCTTATAATAAGATTCCGCGCGCACAAAGATATGAGAAAAAAGGGAAGAAGATGTGTGTGTGTGGTAATTATGTAAGAGAAAAATAAAAAAACATAATTGCAAAACTTATAGAACTTGCTTCAACCAAACGAACATAAAAGATTATACCATCATCATTTACAACAACAAAGCACCAAACAAAGAATCTTAAACCTCATCCAGACATCCTTATCTGTTCATCGGACCCCTCTAAAAGAACATTAAACAAGTAGTAAAAGCAGATCACCCTTAGATGCAATTGATAAATCCACCAAATAAACATAAAAAACACAACAAAAGAAGCAAACGTGTTACAAAAAGGAGAACATTGCATATTTCAACTTTTATTCCTCACCTTAAGCAACTGGATCCGAGATTCCAAGCAATCACTTCCCAGTACAGATAGCAAGCTCTACCACAACTCTTGCCAACACCCAGCTGAAACCCAAAAAGAAAACTGCTTAATCTCCAAATTTGATCCTAATCCACAAAGCGTAATGATTAGTAACAAAGATAATATATGATCTAGATAGCAGATAGAGCTTAAAAGTTAGTGCTATTAAATAAAGGATAATAATGGGCTTAAAAGTTGAAATAAAAATTAAGTCTTTACTTACTTGAGAACATGAAACAATTAGTGCCACTACTGCAACTAACTGTTGAAGAAACGAAGCTTAGAGAGAGAAAGTTTGAGCTAATTAAAACAAAGGAAAAACTGAAAAAGTAGACCTGGATTGAGGTCCTAAGCCACGTTTGTTTGGAGAAATTTATACCCTTTAAACAGGTTTTACGTGGGTGGGTCCTAGCCAAATCAAACCTAGGGCTCCATCTAGGGGTATATAGGGGTGTTCAAACTTTTCAATTTTTTCAGTTTTTTACCGAATCGATCGGTATCGGTTTTTTCGGTACCTATTTTTTCGGTTTCGATTTTTTCGATTTTTTATATTTTTTGGTACCGGTAGCGGTATGAGTATTTTTGAATTTCTGTTCGATTCGGTATACCGAAAGAACCGAATTACATAATATAATAATAAATTTATATTAATTATTATATAATTAATAATAATTATATATATTGCTAATCGGTAAAAATCGAAAATCGAACCGAAAAAACCGAACCAAATTTGTACCGAATCGGTAATTCGGTTCGATTTTCGGTTATTGTTTTAGCGATAATTTCGGTTCGGTACTGGTTCGATTTTTTCGATACCTTTCGATTTTTTACCGATGAACACCCCTAGCTCCATCCAAGTGTTTTTTAATTTTTAAACGAGTTGTGTTGAGTTAAATTTTAAATAAATTTCATATTTGTTATATGAACTTATTTTGTCTTTTTAATAAATGAGATGTAACGAGTTTAAATTTAATCGAATTTTAGAATAAGTTATTTTATTTTATTAATATAAAAATAATTTAATTAATTTTAAATTAAATTTAATAAAATTGAGCTCGAGTCAAATTTAAATATTCTATATACATGAAAAGATATACAAGTTACGTATGTTTGGAGAGAGAGAGAGAGAGTATACATTAGCTGGTACGCATGATGGTAAAGAGACTACTTGCCACTGAAGAGAACACACGCGAACAAGAAGAGAAGACCCTAACAGCAAAAAGAAAAAAAAAAGAAAAAACACAGAAGACCCAAAAACAGACATGGTGGGTCCATTTGATTGCTTTACCCCGGGTGTTTTAATGAGACATGTGACCTGCTGGCTGCCATATGGACTATAGATTAGGGACAGATATTTGGATTCCGTTAATTTTTTAATTCACGTTTTAAAGTTATGTATATAAATTTAAAAAATATAATTAATATTTTATTTTATTAATTAAATTAAATATAAAAAATTTATATTAATTTATTAAAAAAATGAGAAAAAAATAAATTAATTTTTAATTATAAAAAATATAAAAAAGTAAATATTTAGTGCTGTCATAAAATAACAAAAAACAAAAATACAAAAATCTCTCACTTTTATCTTCTATTTGTTGCGTGTGCGGCACCTAAAGTTTAAACTAAACAAAAATGTTAATCTTGTTATTAAAATTGAAATGATTTATAGGAAAACGCAACCCAAAAGATTTGGGACCAAAAGTGAGAAATTATAAAATATTATACTCCCTCCCTCCTTTTTTAAATAGCATTTAAAAAAATATTTTTGTCTATTAATATTTATTATTTAAGAATTTTAAATAAGTATTAATTATTTAATTTTTAATATTATCGCAAATATTAAATATAATTTTGGTTCTCTTAGTACTTTCTATTTAATAAGTAACACTCTCTTATTTTAATGAAATGACAATATAAACAATTAATATTATACTTAATAATATATAATTATTTTCTTAAATACTTATACACAATTCTAAAACGACATATATTAAAGAATGAAAGGAATAATACGTTATAATTTGCAAATAATTTATAATATTTAACTTGAATTGAGTAACATCATCAAAACCAATGAAGTACGTTAATTTAAAGTTTATTATAAAACCTGTTATTTTATGTAATATATGCATCAAAAATGGTTAGGGACTGAAATAGCTCCATACCAATTAAAAATAAAGCATAGTTATAGTTTAAGAAGGTTGGAATATATCTTAATCCTTGCCGTAATAAAATTAGGTAGTTATTAATTTGACTTGATTGTTCTCCTTTGGGAAGGTTCAAAGTCAAAACGGTTGATATTTGGTCCCAGTCCTTTCATTTTTCTTTTTATTCTTTATTTATATTATCATTATTTTTCTTTCTGCACATGGTTCGATTCTAGCTTATTGACCTTATTTGTTAGTTATAATAAATATTATGACATAATAGGGTGCATGAACTAGTTAGTCACTTATTTTTATTATATAATTCGTTTGAGATAAATCACATATATTAAGAATTAATATTAATATTAATATTATGTAATTAATGTTAATTTTAAATTTTAAAAAATAATTAAGATTTTTTTCTTAATTATATATAAAACATCTTATATTATAAAAATAAATAAATATATTTTTTTAAAACGATCTCTCTCTCTCTATATATATATATATAATGAAGAGGAGAGAGTACTAATTTAAACAAACAAAATGTGAAGCTGTAACATGAAATCCCTGGGGGCCGTCACACATCGAATTTATATGTATCATCTTCATTGTCATTTCAATTGTATCTATTATTCCTTTACATTATGATTCCCCCAAATCGCATCATATATATCTTTTGATCGTTCCTTTATTCATACGCCAATATAAACATGTGAAAACAAATTAGCATTTGTACTATTAGCTGGTATGTACTCTCGTGATAGAAAGGTGCATCTTAAATATAAATAAAAATTATCCATCAAATAATGATTTGAATTCATAATTAAATTACATTTTTAATTTAACAAAGACCACGTGTAATTATATTGCTGACATGACACAAGTACATAAAAAATAAAATTTTAACTGTAACACCATGTCTCATAGACGTTCGTTTACTAGAGCATATCTACATATATCGAAATTATAGCATTTTGTCCAAAAAAATGTCAAAATAATTTTTTTATCAATCTCAAAAAACTATGCTTTTTTTTCTTAAAACCAAAACATAGTCGTTACGGTATGCTTTGGACATGGTCATGATAAGGACTCGAGAGTATTTTAAAAATATCGATGTTTAATTTACGAAATTCAAATTTGTGTAAAAAGAAGCATGTGCCTCGATCAACCCTCTTGTTTTCTCTTATATATATATATATATATATATATATATATATATATATATATATATAGTGGTCACAAATTTAGTATATACAATACTAACGTTCAAAAATTGAGGAAGTGGGGTGGGGTATACCATATATACAAATTTTAAAAACTGACAAAACCTGTGTTGCTTAAACTTGGATGTGGCTTGTAGTACTAGTTTGAAATTACTGATTATGATTGACGTGGTAGCATTTGGAGTATTATATAGGAGGCGCCTACCACCAACTACCTAACCAACCTATGAAAAAACGAACATTTACTCTTGTGATTTTGTCAAATGCTACTCAGAATTTCAGTACTTGGGCTGTTAGAAGTTTCATTTTCAGCTACCTAACCTGCAAGTGTTATATATTTTCACAATATATGAACAATTTTTCTCTACTTTATACATAATTTTATTTATTTATTTATTGTTGGAAAACATTAGCTAGTTTTATTTAATAGGTACAAATAAATTTACACTGGAAATATATTTCTTAAATTCGTGAGGGAAAATGAAATACAGTATATATAGTGAAAACCTATCTCAGATACGTATTCTTGAAATTATTTATTATGAAACTCTTGTGGTTTAAAAATGTTTGATTTTATAAGTGCCGTTGGCAATTGAAAAGCATATTGAAGAAATAATAAAATTGGAACTAATAGCATAATTAAAGGTATTTTAGTTCTTTTGTTACTTTAACCGATTGTGCAAACTTTCATATATATATATATATATATATATATAACAAAAATAAGATAGTTGTAAGTAGTTGATATTTTTTATAAAAATGTGATATTTCACAATATAAATAGTAAACATGGTTCATATTGTTGTGGTTGAGATTTTGTGAGAAATATTAAAATTTTCTTATAAAAATAGTAGTACCCTAATTTTACATCAAATTTTAATACGACTTTATACAAGTTTTTGTAATAGCTCTAGCCTCCAGTAGGATTTGGAACACTATGGGCTTGTTACTTCGTGGATTATTAGCGTTTGATGTGGTAGATACCGTTTGAGAATTTCGAAGATTCAAATGTAGCGCACTATTTTTAGTATTTGTGTTTTAGTTATAAATCTTATATTTATAAATTAAATAAATTACGTTTAGTATTATACAAATAAAATTTTCGAATATATTTATTGCGTCTAAAACTTTTAAAGGCACCATACACACTAATAGACGAACAAGCACTAAGAATACATAATTCTGTACTGATCAATTAAATGGCGTGAACTGCAAGGTTTTTGTTGCATAATTTCAGCGTTGTTTCTTATGGTTCAAATATTTATTATGAAACGGGGACAAGAGAGGAAGCCAGATATGCCCCATAAGTATATCAATGTGTACTTCAAGAAAGGTGTTATTCATGCTTAAAACATTTTATAATGTTGATCTAACATATAACTTTACCCAAGTGTTGTAATATTGCCCGGTAGGATTTGAAACACGTACAAAAAATAAATTAGATAACTGATATTTTTATACGTTTTTTTTTTTTAATATCTTCATATGATGCTATCTCACAAGAGGATAAAGTAAATTTCGCTTTTATTAGAGAGATAATCGTGTGAAAATATCAAAAAATTATGTAGAAATAGTACTCCCCTATCCTTTAATCTGCTTAATATTGCTGTCTAATGGAATATAATTTAATTACCAACCAATTAAATGCTTAATATTGCTGTCTAATTTCGAACAGTACCTTCTTTTTGTTCAAATATTTATGATTCGGAGGGAAGTATAAAACACAAAACAGCCCACGAATATATCAAGAAAGGTGTTTTCCATGCATAAAACCTTTTAATTACCCTAATTGTGGATCAAAAGTAAAATATTAATTTTTTAAAATTAAATTCTCCTAGGAAGAAAGAGCAGCCTCCTCAGAATAGCAGGAATGTGGAAATGTATATTTTATGGGCACGGAGTATATGTAGCATCGTATTCAAACATTCAAAATTTAAGGAAGTAATGTGCCAACCAGATTTTTAAATTGACTATTTGTCTTGATTGGAAATTGAAATTGTTTTGATTCATATGGAAGCAATTGGTATTTATTATATTTTGTTGTTTTCTTCTATTTTAATGAAGTATATCTTTTAGTAACAATTGGATTCATATACCAAATACTAGTGTCCAATATTTCTGGGTTTCATTTGTCAAATGCTAATCATAAAATTTAGCAATTAGCTAGTGATATTGTTGAGTAAAAGTCACATTAAGGTGAACCGATCCTAATATATATTATAATAGCTCAGCGTGCTGATGTGAAATTTATATTTATTTGATTATTTTAACTACGTTACAATTACATTTATTTTGCAACTTTGATCTTTTCATAAATGGAAAAAATGATATACGTAATTATATAGTGTACAGTCAACTATGACGATGATTTTTTGTGGCTACGGTGATGGTTCAACCGTTGTCATAATTATTCCTGATCTATAACGACGATTAAACCTTCGTCGTAGCCCAAAAAAATTGTCGTCATAGTCAACTGTACACTACACAGCTGTTGTTATGAAATGGAATGAATTCTCACCATTTCAATAAGCAATCAGTGAAGAAAAAGAAAAAAACAGAGTATCAAGAAAGCATAAATGGCGGAAGAACAAAGAAATTGAAGCAACTGGAATAGAAAGAGAAATGTTGAGAGAAATAGAATTTCATTTTCATAATCTACATCCCCTTTTCACAAGACCAATACATTCCTATATAGCTTCAACTCTACTCCTGTACCCAAACAATACAATTCAACTACCTGTAATCAAACATTACACTAACTACACATTTAACTATAACTACAATTAACCAACTATGATTAATATTCCTATCACATAACAACTGTGTATATATATATAGCCCTATATATATATATATATATATATATATATATATATATATATATATAAAAGGTTTATGGTATACAAAAAGTGATCATTACTTTTGATGGGAAATTTTATGGCATGGCACCTCCAATAGGGGGCGATATTGAACCCAAAAAAAAAAGTAATAAATTAATTCCTTCATTTGAAAAATTAAAATATTAGATTTGAGATAAATCATAAAATTGGGGATAAAAATATTCAATAAAGCCTATAATATCCATCTAACCTATGTGTCGTGTGTGTAATTCAAGTCCTCACCACCTACTGAAGCATATATGAAGTCTTATATAGGCATATATGAAGTCTTATATAGGGGCTAAAATGAGAATAGAAAAACACAATAGAAGAAAGATAAATGATAACTTCTTACATGTTTTTAGTACTATCGTGGTTTTAAATTATAAAATTAGTATTAACTTTTTAAAAGTTAATTTTAATTTTTTTTAAATTTAAAATTAACATGAATTTATTTAATTTATTTATATATAATTATGAATATTAAAAATTAATTAAAAAATACTATTAATTATAAAATTTATTATTTTTAGAATATAAATCAATCTTGTTAATTTTTAATTTAGAAATATTTTAAATTGACTTTTAAAAAATTAATAATAATCTTATAATTCGAAACATAAAAAGTATAACTAACAAGGTCTCTTCTTACATGAAAGTGGGGGCCATGCAGTCATTTTGAGAGAAGAACTTGTCAAAAAAAATTACTACATCTATTTCAAAATTTAAAATTGTTGTTGACTTTTGAAAATAAACTTAAAATTGGCAATAATTTTTTTAATATTAGTCAATAAATAATAATTATTGTAAACTATCTAAAAATACTACTCATTATAAAATTTATTCTTCCATATTTTTTAATAAATCACCTCAATTGTAAGTTTTAAAATATTTCTAATTAACTTTTCAAAGTTAAATAATGATCTTAGAATTTTTTTGATCAAACAAAAATATATTGAACTGTAAACTGTTACAAACGATGAAAATATTATAATACAAAGAATCGAAATGATAATTCTTTCAAATATAATAATAATTAATAAGAAAAAATGGTCAATTGTAAAAACATCTAGTGGATATCAGATATATTCCTAAAAAACAGTTATAATCCAAAAGTATAATAGAATATGCAAATCTGAGCAATTTTTTAATACGAATAAAAGAAGAAAGTTGGGTGTCATGATAATGTCACAGCCAAATCTCGACAATCTATCTTAATTATACTATTCACGCACCAGAAAAATTTTCGACAATCTATCTTAATTATACTATTCACACACCAAAAAAATTCTCACGAACGAAAAATAAATAAATCTCCCAACTGGAGAAAACGAAGTCTCCCAAGAGATAATAATAAAATCATTTCACAGAGAGAAAAAAAAATCAATCATATCATGGAGAGAATAAGTGTTACAAATCAGACTTAGGGAGTATATACCAAAATAATTCTCCCTTAAAGAAGTAGAAGATATGAACTTGGGCTAAGCTCTTATTGGGCTGGACTGTCTATAACCTAAATCTGTCTTTCTCAAATTAATTCAGGTCCAACCCAGATTAATATCACACTATGGCAAATTTAATCATAATATAGGAAACCTAAGATCTGGTTTTTAAGAATCTGAATGACAGATGTCACTTGCACAGGCACACTCAAATTCTCAAATTAATTGTTATGGTCAATAAAAGCACATAATAATAATAATACTATTACATTGAAACGAAAATTCTCGGATTCCTAATATTCCATGTACCTAAGAGAATTTAATGCACGTGATGTTTTCAATTAAAACCTACGACAGTATTGTTGACAACCATACACTTGAATACTTTGCAAAAAGCCATACTACGACCCCAATTATTTATCCTCTACTTATTCCAGGATTAATCTATCCTGCTGAACCAGGGGCTAAATTGTACTCGGGAAAATGCTAAATTCAATCGAATCGAATCAAATCCAGGATTGGATGGAATAGTTGCATTTGAACGAATTCACGCCGCTAATATGAGCAAAGATGTCCGAAGAATCAACCATGTCTTCCTCCTCTTTCACCACCACCTGTAGCAAAATGATCATTAAGAAACAATTTTAAAAATAAAAATAATCAAGAAACTACTCAAGTAAATCTGGCTTCAGTTACATATTCATATGGCATTTACTCAAATTAATTGTCAGTGATTATGGGACATACATGAATAGACCTCACATCATCATCTGTGTCCTCTTCATGAGTGCTACACGTAGTTCTGGTGGTCTCCCCGAAATCGTCGTTCTTTGCAAACCTTCCTCTAACCCGAGGCCTGCTGTCTGCTAGAGTTTTGCGACAGGCATACTGCATAATGAATTTTAGTATTAGCACGCGATTTATTTTCCAAACATGAAATTTTAGAGATGTAATGTTAGTATATGCATAAATTTCTTCTTCTATTTTCGGAATTATTCGTCACACAAGGCATTGAAAAATGATTTTGTGCATAGTGTAAAGAGTCACCTTAATTTTCTTGCTGAAATTCCTTTCATTCCTTTTCTTCATGTATCTGTGGATCTTCTCTTTCCTTTCTTCCACAGAGAGTTTGCCAACCTTGAATGTTGAATCTTCCAGGCTTGTAATCTCTGAAGCCAATGGAGTAGAATTTGCACCTCCACTCACAAGATGTTGGCTCTCATTGCTAAGTGCCTTCCCAAAGAGTTATATATGAGGAACAACACAAAGAAGTCATCATATTAATATATATTCTACTTAATAGAAAGGAAAATGTTATATCTTGCGATAAAAAAGTTGTGACTTTTGTTGCAAGTAGACACACCCACAAATATTATGCATGTATTTGCACTAATTTACATGCTATTGTATCTAGTCGCAATAGAAGTCATAATGTTTTCTCGCAATATATATCACGACTTTATGCGAAATGATAAAAATTTATTCCCTTAAATTTTTGCCTCAATGTTCTTGGAATCATATTTGTAACAGTACAGGGAATTTTCTTGATGATCATGTTTAGTACCTGAAGATCACTGTTATAGCGAGGCAGAGGTTCTGTACAAAAGATTCTACCATTATCTCCCTGAAAGTCCAATTCTTGAGGCTGCAGTTCATTGCCTAAAAACAAATTCCCAGTAAAAATCCCAGAATTTTCAGTAGATAAAGCAGCATTGAGATTACTAGGTAGGAATGAATTGATTCCAGGATCAAGAAAAGAACAATTAGGCGACGCAGGGTTCATTCGGATATAAGAAGGCATCGAGGAAAAGCAATCATCTTCATGAAGAGAAGGCAATGGTGGTGCCATAAGCTGAGGAACAACAGGATCAGGCGCATATTGGGACAGCGCCGCCTCAACAACATTATCCGGTACTCCCATTTGATTTTGCATTAAAGAGAGATCAAACTGTTCGTGTTGGCCATTGAGGAATTGTGGAACAGAAAAGGGAGGGGAGGAGGAAAAGTCTATGGAAGCTGATATGTCGTTTTCAAGGTCATCGGGTGAGTCAAAGATTATGGAGAAGTTGCTAGTGTTGTTATTGGTGGAGATAGGTGGGGGAGTACTGGTGGTGGAAGTGGGGGCTGTCTTGGTGGTGGCATTGTCATTTATTTGGCCGGAAATTTTGTTTATTTCTGGAGTACTAAAAGAAAGATTATTAGTATAGGAAGAGTGCTCCTCATAGCAGCAATTGGAACTAGAAGCAACTTCAGAGTTTTGTAGTGTTTCTGGGAATAATTCAGATTCACAAAATTCCAAGATTTGAGCACTAAGCGGGCTCGAAATTTCTTCCTGCATAACAAGAACAACAATTAATTAAAACCATGAACTTTTATGTACATAGCCATTCTTCTAAAAAGGGTAATGGTCAACTGTGTTAAATTTTGTCACGCGATCCTTCATATATAGTGCACTTCGTAGCTAAGTGGACACTTTACAAACCTAGTTCAATTTCGCAATCATTATGCATAATGCCTTCTAAATATGACGGTAAAGCAGAAGTGTTCATGAAGGAGGATATTATTAGATTTTGATATATTTGCTAATTAGGAAAAGATATGTATTTGCTCTAGCTCCATGTGACTTGTACGAAAGTAAGGTACCAAGTTGAAGGGCGCGAAGGCATATAAATCTTGTGAAAGATATAGAAACACCCAGAATTGGACAAACACTAGGAACTTTATATAAGCACTAAAAGTTCTTTATTGTTATGCATGTGAAGTGCTTCCACTTGGGTTCTACTTGATCAATCTAACTGAATAAAAGAATCAAGATTAGATAAACTTAAGCAGTACACGTGATCAAAAAAGCTTAAATATTCCGTAATGATTTTGAAAGAGAAATCGAAAAAACCAATGAATTACCCGGGGGAGTTCATGATTATAACATTCCTGAGATGAAAGTGCCCCTAGAAAAGGACCGCCGGGTGTGAAACCTTTACTAGATTGAAACATCTCGCCGAAGCTGATTCCCGTATAAGCCGTGTTTGACTAATAATTGAGTCACATAAACAGATAACTATGAGTTGCTTGTGTATTCTTAACATGAACTTAAATATGTCCTTCTCATTAAGAATATTAATTTTTTGAGTTCAGGCGAGTTTAAGATAACTTGGGGCCATTTTGAAGCTGAATTTTTCTCTTAAAGCACGATAATATGAATGAGATAAAACAATTAACTTGTAAAGTTTGGCTCTTAATTCAGCTGGCAAAGTTCGGAAAAAAGATTTATAATTTTGGACTTATTATGTCAAATGGGAAGGAAGAAAATCATAATGTGAAGAATTAAGGACATAGTTGAAAAAGAAGCATGAAAATGGAAACATGTCAAAAATTAGAACCATGAAAATAGAAAAAACACCAAAACATATCAAACAGATTGATCATATTATACTATAAACATGAAGTTTACCAAGCACATAAATAATTACATGCAAGTGTATATATATATATATATATATATATATATATATATATATATGCAACAACAAAATAATGAAGAAATTTAACAGAGCTAAACATGCATAATAAATCTGTTTTTCCCCTGTTTATAGGAAAAAGAACAATAAATGAGTAAAAACATGCATGTAATATGGTGAAAAGTGAGAGAATTACAATCGGAAGTTGTTCCGGAGGAAGCACGACGTCCTGTAACATTATTAAATTCGTCCCTTTCTTCTACTATTATTAATAAATTGCGCAAAAAAAATAAAAAAAAATTCTTTTTTATTTGGCTTCTTCAAGCTGCAGGTAGCTTTGGTCTAGTCCGGTAATGGGGGGCACGTGAAAACATGCCAGTCATCGCCTTTTATCCCTGGCTTCAAATCCATGGCTGAAACCAACAATGAAAGAAGAAGAAAATCCATGAGAATACCAAACAAAACAGATAAAAATAAGCTAATTAAACTAAATTAAGAGAGATAAATTTTGAGAGAGAGAGAGAGAGAGAGAGAGAGACGGACTATATTAAGCATGGGGGGACGTTAGATTGGCGACAAAGCGACGAGGTTAGTTATATAAGGTACGAGATATGGTGCCCGTACAATTTCAGTCAACCCAAGAGAGTCGCTCTGCCATTCATTCATGCTTGCTTACGTGGGATATGTTTTTTGTCGGCATTTGGTTTGGTGACAGGTGGGTTTATTTTACACTGGATGTTTGCTGACCTGGAATTATGGAACCCTGGTTGGAATTTTGGTGAGATAGTATTGTAAAATATCCAAAAATATTTGGATACAAGTAGGATTGGGATCCATTCTTGCCTCCATTCGGCAAGAATGTTAAATTTTCTTCAAATTAACAATATTTTTTTTCCCCAACGGGGTAACTAATCGGAGTAATTTAATAAGAAAATGATATACACGTTAATATTATGTCACAAAATTAGATCATAATTAATATGAGAATTTGTGTGCTAAGTAAAATATGTAAAAGTGAAGATATTTTTAATTTATATTTATATATGTTAATATATTGTAATTATAATTCAATTAAAAAAATTCATAATATATAGCATGATTCAATTCAATATTTCAATTCAAATTTGTACTTTGTTCCTCGATCTTATATCATGCATTACTATTACAATATAATATTTATTATTTAAAAAAATAATTTAAATAATTAAATTTTACAACAATACATAATATGAAACAAAAAAAGAGACAGAAAATTATAAGTGTGATTTGCACTCTAATAAGAACGAATATGGCCTTTGGGCGAATGAATAAAAAGGTTAGAATTGAGTATATCCCCGATCCCCACTTAGGTTAATTTATGATTCTATATTTTGAAATATAACATTATATTTTAAAATTTAATACGAAATATTTATTAATTTAAGATTTTTATAATTTATTTAAAATTATAAAAAGAAAGATAACATCGATTTGAAAAAATATCCGTTGTAGCACTGATAATTCCTTATAATTGTGTGGTCCTCTAGCATAGCAAATTAACCCAAGTACGTATGTATACTAATTTCCATCAAAACAGCAACAGACGAAAAGAAATAGAATAGGAGCTGCTGCGTTTTTAAATTGAATTGTGGAGGTCCCACTACTCACATACCTTTTATATTTACTTTATTGCCCACTGTTTTTCTCTATTTAGAAAAAAACCCATAATTCCAAATTCCGTGAAAAAAGGGTCAAAATGGAAAAGAAGAAAATATGCACCTTTCCGCACAATAGATTTGTTTTTTCGGAGTATTTCATGCATCTGTTTTTCAATGTAATGGAACAAAAACATTTCCTACAAATATTCTGCTCCCTCTTTTTTATTATATAATTCATTTTAGAAGTGTATTTTTTTTTTCAAAATATAAGACATTTTACATATATTTAAAAAAAATTAATTATTTCTTACTTTACCCTTAAAGATAGAGTAATTGAAAAAGAGAATGAAAAGTAATTAATTAGTACATGAGTAGTAATAAAAATTTAAATTAATATTAATTATTTAACATTATTATTAATAAAAAAAATTAATATATATAATTATATGTTAAACAACTTATATAATAATAAAAAAAAACTTTTACGTTTAAATCTGCCCATGTTGCCTGCGTGCCATGCCATGGATCGTACTAGTGGTCACCGTATGAAGTGGAAGTAATTATGGGACAAAGATTCGGGGAAATGACTAGTCGTATTAATTAATGCACTTACCTAAAAGCTGGCTAAAACATAGTTTGGAACTCAAGCTCAAGCTTTTCATATGATTTTTCAATATATATATATATATATAGGGAAAACTTAACATGTGCCCTAAGGGCACATGCTAAGCACACGGTTCAAGAGAATATTCTCTTGAACTGTGTGCTTATTCTCTTGAATTTGGTGCAAATACAGAAATCAAGAGAATAAGCACACAGTTCAAGAGAATATTCTCTTGAACCGTGTGCTTAACATGTGCCCTTAGGGCACATGTTAAGAGAACCCATATATATATATAGGAATAATTCATAATAAATAAATATTATTTTAATAAATTGATCTTATATCGTTTATATAAAGATTTGATGATGCAAAAAGAAAAAAAAATTGCCCAATAGCTATTAAAAATAACTTCTTCTTTTTTTGACTCAGTCACTATTAAGCTAATGTCATTTTGACTAACCGCTACTTTTAGTATCAGCTGGGTTAATTTTTTTTTTCTAATGGTACAATTGTTTGAATTATAATCGGATTTATTCTGAGTTTTGTTCAATTTTCTAATTTTTGAAATCTCAATCAAATCACCCACATCAAGAACAGTTGCTTCCTTGGAGCCTTGCCATCGATGCATTTTGTAGATCCTTGTTGTTTCTGTAAGTATAGGCATTTGTAAATTATTAATTTATTTGGGTAATTGAATCTTCTCTCATTTGAAATCCATAGGGTTTGAGGTGAAGAAGATATTAGATCTGAGCTGAAGGTTATTAAAATAAGCAAAATTCAATAACAAATTTGATAATAATTTTGGCAATTACACCACAGGGAAAAAAAATTTAGCCTAACCGCTACTAATAGTAGCAGCTTGATAATTTAGATTTCCATATGATTAATATAAGATCAATTTGCTAGAATAGTACCCATAACAACCACTTGATACCGATCATTCTTCATATATATATATATATATATAGTTAATGATCTGTATCAAGTGTTTTTTATAGACATTATTCCAACGAACACATTTCTTACCGTTGAATGCAAGATTTAATGGTTAGGAGGAGGGCTTGACCACACCTCCTTCATGCAACCCGTGAAACTCTTACATGTGGCTAACGTTTAACTGGAAATGACCAGATTGTCCTCGTTGCATGAGGAAGTCATTGTCAAGCAAAAAAAAATTCCCTGTCCGCATCTCCTTCATGCGGCCATAATTTTTTTTCCTGGCCAAAACACAACGTCGTTTTAATAAATACTACTGGCTACATGAAGGACCTACGGCTAAGTTTCCTATCAGGCGTTTGTTGCAAGTGAATCTCATGCGGCCAGGGGCAATTTGATCCTTTTCAGTTAAATGTTGGAGGGTACGACCAGACCTTCCTCCTAGTTATTAGATCTTGTATTCAATTGTGAAAAATGTGTTTGCTGAAACAATGTTCATAGCAAACGCTTGCTATGAATCACTACCCTCTCTCTCTCTGTATATATATGGGGTCAATCCATAACAAGTAGTTGTTATGAATTTTTATAGGGCATACACTCTTTATACCATTCAGAACAAAAGTAAACGGTCAAAATTAAAAACTGAAAATAGACGTCCGCTACTTTTCAGTTTTTAATCCTGACTTTCAGTTTTTAATCCTGACCGTTTATTTATATTTTGAAGGGTATAAACGATATATGTCCTATAAAAATTTATAATAAATATATGGATCACTCCTTTTATATATATATATATATATATATATATATATATATATATATATATATATATATATATATATATATATATATATATATATAGAGGTATTTCAAATGCAATTCAGAGTATGGAGAGAAGAATAGTGGCACTAAGTAAATGAACTTATCGTTTACACATGCACTGTCATCAAAGTAATTCTGGAAATGACTTTGGCAATCCCCTCATGATGAAGAAAATGAATCTTCTGTGTTGAGTACTACTGTGAATGAAGTGGACACCGACCTGATATAAATGTAGCTTTACATTAAATTCAATTCACCTCTGTTTTTGTTATGTTGATTTAATGCATGGTAGCACATAGTAACACTTATTTAGTTTTTATTATTTGTAAAATTACTGTGCATTGAATACGACTTGTATTGACTTAATTTTTTTGTTGGAGTCTAAGTACAATTTGTATCAACCATTAGTACAATTATTTATTTGCACGAGTCTTTGTACATTAAATATGACTTGCCTTTTTGTTTCTGTCATTTATTTGATTTCTATGTTGATAAACATTTGGTATTATATAGGCATTTTTTTATAATATATATCTACTCTTCTATTCTTAATTATTTATTTATTTAAAAAATACCCATATTTAAAAATAAATTTTGAGATCAATTTTTAATTAATTAAAAAATCAACCAAGTTAACTCGATTGTAATTCATATTATTCAACATAGTTAGTTAAATAATTTATTTATTTATTTTTTAATTATTAATGATAAATGTATTATTAAGATATTCATATCATATCTATGTCAGTTCGTTTTTCGAGTTTCATTAATGCGTCTAATCATAATTATATTTAATCATAGATTTTGTAAAATATAATAAACTTACATTTAGTACAAAATAAAATTTACAATTATTATAAATTTGAAAAATTACTATTATTTTTATCTAAATTATTTTGAATTTTACAAATTATTATGATATTAATTATTTTATATTTAATTACCGAATTTTAACCACTAATTATATATAAAAATTATTAAATTATTAATAAAATTATAAAATAACAGCAAAACAAGGCCGGTGCCTCGCAGAGACTAATAGACTAGTTTGATTATAAAGGGTAAATTGCCTATCTATACAGGGAGTCAACTCGGATAGTCCTTGAAAGATAATTAATTTTGAATGGTGCGCATGTATTTGTGTTGAGAGTGTAAGCGTTTGTACACCTCCTATACAATCATTATATGTTACCTTTCGTATAATTATGGGTGAGTAAAAAATTAAAAATAATTTTAAAATTGTATTAAAAATTGATCAAATCGCACTAATAAAATCATGTTAACGGTTTTGACGTGTATAACGATTTTAAGAGAGTTGAAAAATTATATTTACAGTTTGGTTTTAGTTTCTATGGTCTACCACACCGCAGAAATTGCATGATAGAGCTAAATTATATGATATTTTTATTCCCTAATACTTAGTTTTTATATTTATTGTGTGCTTAAATATTTAATTATTTATCTTATTTTGGTTTTAATAGGTTTTATAGGGTTTTAGTTAATTTATGTTAATTTAGGTAATTTTATAGTATTTTTATATTTATTTTTATTTATGTGTTTTTATTTATTTTTAGTGTTTTAGGTGTTTTATTTATTATTATGTGTTTTTAGGATTTTTAGTATTTTTATATTATTTTTATTTATTTTATATTTGATTTTGTAGGGAAATAAAAGTCTAATGGCATTTTTGTAATTTCAGCAAAGCTTGAGGGACAAAACTGCAAAATCAGCAAAGACCGGGGCAAATATGTAATTTCCGAAAAGTATCGACCGCGCATGGCGCGCGGATGGATGGCCGAGCAGCTAAACGACGTCGTTCCATCAGCGCCTTCGCGCAATGCGCGCGGTGGCCGAACAGTGGCAAGAAACGGACCAATACGACGTCGTTTTGTCTTCTGTGGCGCGCGCAATGCGCGGACGCGCGTGAGTTGACCGGTCAAGGGGCGAAGGCAGTGTTTGGCTGCGCGTTAATTCGGCGGAAACGGGATTATTCGCGATTTTAGCATTAATTTGATTCCAAATTGGATTTTAATTCCAACTAGGGTTAGGATAATAATTATTTTACTTTTCTTTTATTTTTAATTATAAATCCTATTAGGGTTTGGACAAGTTAGGAGGTTTTTGGAGTCTATAAATAGAGGGCTTGACACACATTGTAATACACAACTTTTCTTAGAATAAAATTCTCTCTTCTATTATTTAGTGTTCTTTATATTTATGAGTAGTTAATTTATTTTTCTTGGTTTAAGTGATTGAAGCTATCAAGATTTATACATTGTGAGATCTAATTTATTTTAATTGTTCAATTTATATTTTGATTATTGAATATTCTTCTATGCTTAATTTTATGATTAATTTGTTTAATTGTTAGGAGTACTACTAGTTTATTATTCATATTAATCTACTGCTATTAATGAAGCAACTAAGTTTAATAATTGTTTTGCAGATCAAAAGATTATTTTATCTTAGGAAGAATATTCATCTAAATTAAATGCAAACACGTGGCTTGTGTTGTTTAGTTCAACGATCTCTCTAATTCTTTATGCTGCTATTAAAATTAAATCTTTAGCACGTGCCGGAGGTTGTTTAATAGTAAGGGTATTTAGACCACGTGGCTCTACTTATCTAAAATTAAGGAGAGAGGAGAAAAATTATTCCACCTGCGAGTAGTTCTTTCTACGGTGAATCTTCAAAATATTAATTGAGTTATTCTTGCATCAGTGATCAGTTATAAATTCTTGATGGTGGATATTAACTTAAACCAAGGCTTTTTATTTATATTTATTTCTTACATAATTATTTTAATTAGTTTATTTTAAATTATTTCTTTAATTACAAAACCCCCCAATTCTTATTTACAAAACATAAAATTAAATAATCATTCTCTGTGGGATCGACTCTTGCTTACACTACTACATATTTATTTTTTCAAAGTAAGATTTTATTTTTGGGTGCTTGCGACATCACACCAAATTTTGGCGCCGTTGCCGGGGAATGATTTAAATTTAATTTTGTGCTTTTGTAAACTGTATTTTAATTTATTAATTTTTGTTAGATTTTATTATTTTAGTTTTTCATAATAAATTGAGTTGTGCAGGTTAAGGATGGAAGTGAGGCGTGATTATGACAATGAGGTCACTATTTCTTCTCTTGAGCAACAAATTGATACCTTAACTTCTCTTGTCTATCAAATGGTTGCAGATCGTACACAACGAATGGAAGCTTGTAGGATTTGTGCGGTGGTAGGACATCCGACTAATATGTGCCCCATTCTTCGAGAGGAGTCCTATGAGCAAGCCAATATAGCAAGTGGTTTCCCTGGTCAACCCCAATGGAGATATGATCCATATTCAAACGCGTATAATTCAAGATGGAGGGATCATTCTAATTTTGGCTATGAGAATCCACCAATGAATCCGGCTGCCAATCAGAATTTTTCAAGCTATCAACAATACATGCAACCGTATACCCAACAACAACAGGACCAATCACTTTATTCTGATATGTCTATAGAAGATATGCTTAAATTAATGGAAGCTAACACTTTACAATTACGACAGGATAATTTGCAATTTCAACAAGACATGCAAGCACGTATTCAAGAAAATGATGCAATTATTCAACGTTTGGGTACTTCAATGGGACAAACGACAATCGATCAATTGGAGGGGCAAAATTCTGAGCAAGTACCTTCTCAAACGATGAATAATCCAACGGAGAATACAAGTGCACAAGTGTTAAGCAGTGGTAACGATGTAGACAATCCAAAAGAGACAGTATCTCCACCGAAGCAAGAGAAAGAAAATAACATCAAAGAAGCGGAAAGTGTTAATGTAGACGATGATGTTTTTTTTGATGATGACATGCCTAAGGTGGAGGAAATTGTTGAGGAAACAAAGAAGGAAGAGTTGGATATTGCGATTACTAACAATTTGTTGTTAGAGAAGGAGGAAAAAGAAAATGAGCTGAAACAAGATTTGAGAGAGGCTGAAGCTCCATTAAATTCCATGCCAGTGATTTTAGATAATTATGTAGCACCTTCCATTCCATTGCCTGTTACTCATAACAAATTTTCATCTTTTATTTTGCAGGATCCCATTCCAAATATAAAGACTCTCTCCAATCATCTTAAATGTCTATTCGTTAAAAAGGGAGTAAAACGTTCATGTCACGTGCAAAGGAGACTGAATCTACCAATGACAAATAACGTGATGGATGGAGTACGCAAAATTCATGAAATTGGAGTGACGTAGTGTTTAAGCATGCTGTCGAGCCAATGACAATAAACAAAGGCGCTGCTTGGGAGGCAACCCAAGAAAACAGATTTGCATTTCTTTTCCCTTTTTCTTTTTATATTTATTTGTGTCTTTTTCTTTGCATTTTACTTTACATTGGGGACAATGTAAATTTTAAGTGTGGGGGAAAGGGATTTAGGATTTTTCTTATTTTTAGGTCATATTTTGAAAAAATTAGGAAATTTTAAATTTTTTATTTTATTTTAAAATTTTGGAATTTTGTGGGTAAATTCACTGCAAACCCTCACGAGACAAAACTCGTCCACTTGGGGTAACCTTGGGGTTTAAAGGCTTGTTGCACATGCTAAGTGTAACCGTGTTTCCTACGAAAATGAGGTATTTTTTTTTTATTTTTTTTAGGATGTGTCACTTGAGCAATGAGTTAATTGAATTTTAATTTTTAGCCAATGATAAAAATTTTGATTTTTATTTAATAACTCTTGGAAAAATGATAAATTTTTGCTTAATTTGAATTTTTGACTTTTTATTGATTATTACTTTGTTTGAGATCTTTAAAATTTTTATGCACTTATATCCATTTGTTTGAGCTAGTTTTAATTTAGAAAAAGTTTAAATGGTTAAATGTTTATGGAAGATATTTTTGAACTCTATATCTTATTTGATCATTATTTGAAGTGAAATATAAGACAAAATATAATTTGGAGGAGATGATTTAGGTAATTTTTCTAGGATTATTATTGAAAAGAAAAATCTTGTGGTGGGTTGAGATGGAGCGTAAAACGCACTCACTCATAAACACATGAAAAAGCGAGATGGAGCGTAAAACGCACTCGTTGGTGAGATGGAGCATAAAATGCACTCACCGTGAAAAAAAAATGAAGAAAAAAATGGGATGGAGCATAAAATGCACCCATTAAATGAGAAAAAATAAATGATGAAAAAAATATTTGAAAGAGAAAAAAATGCATAATCCTAGTGTGTTTCTTTGATTATAAGCCTTTTGATCTTCTGATTTATATTTGTCTGTATTAGCAAAGAGTGATGTGAAAAATAAATATATTGAGTTTTGTTGTATATCTTTTATAAGGTAATTAATGACCAAAGCTTATCCGAGTTTTAATTAGTTTGATACATTTGGGTTCACACACACACAAAAGGTCTTGAATAGAGTAAGATTAATAAATATGTTGAAATTCTAGATTTTGCATGATTTTGAAATTTTCTTTGAGTTGTCATTTAAAAAATCTTTGAGGCTGATGTTGAAATTTATATTGCTCTGTTGCTCAAGTAAGTTGTTTGGTTATTATTTTATAGTTTTTATTTTTGTTTTGCCCGAGGACGAGCAAAAAGCTAAGTGTGGGGGTATTTGATAGAGCTAAATTATATGATATTTTTATTCCCTAATACTTAGTTTTTATATTTATTGTGTGCTTAAATATTTAATTATTTATCTTATTTTGGTTTTAATAGGTTTTATAGGGTTTTAGTTAATTTATGTTAATTTAGGTAATTTTATAGTATTTTTATATTTATTTTTATTTATGTGTTTTTATTTATTTTTAGTGTTTTAGGTGTTTTATTTATTATTATGTGTTTTTAGGATTTTTAGTATTTTTATATTATTTTTATTTATTTTATATTTGATTTTGTAGGGAAATAAAAGTCTAATGGCATTTTTGTAATTTCAGCAAAGCTTGAGGGACAAAACTGCAAAATCAGCAAAGACCGGGGCAAATATGTAATTTCCGAAAAGTATCGACCGCGCATGGCGCGCGGATGGATGACCGAGCAGCTAAACGACGTCGTTCCATCAGCGCCTTCGCGCAATGCGCGCGGTGGCCGAACAGTGGCAAGAAACGGACCAATACGACGTCGTTTTGTCTTCTGTGGCGCGCGCAATGCGCGGACGCGCGTGAGTTGACCGGTCAAGGGGCGAAGGCAGTGTTTGGCTGCGCGTTAATTCGGCGGAAACGGGATTATTCGCGATTTTAGCATTAATTTGATTCCAAATTGGATTTTAATTCCAACTAGGGTTAGGATAATAATTATTTTACTTTTCTTTTATTTTTAATTATAAATCCTATTAGGGTTTGGACAAGTTAGGAGGTTTTTGGAGCCTATAAATAGAGGGCTTGACACACATTGTAATACACAACTTTTCTTAGAATAAAATTCTCTCTTCTATTATTTAGTGTTCTTTATATTTATGAGTAGTTAATTTATTTTTCTTGGTTTAAGTGATTGAAACTATCAAGATTTATACATTGTGAGATCTAATTTATTTTAATTGTTCAATTTATATTTTGATTATTGAATATTCTTCTATGCTTAATTTTATGATTAATTTGTTTAATTGTTAGGAGTACTACTAGTTTATTATTCATATTAATCTACTGCTATTAATGAAGCAACTAAGTTTAATAATTGTTTTGCAGATCAAAAGATTATTTTATCTTAGGAAGAATATTCATCTAAATTAAATGCAAACACGTGGCTTGTGTTGTTTAGTTCAACGATCTCTCTAATTCTTTATGCTGCTATTAAAATTAAATCTTTAGCACGTGCCGGAGGTTGTTTGATAGTAAGGGTATTTAGACCACGTGGCTCTACTTATCTAAAATTAAGGAGAGAGGAGAAAAATTATTCCACCTGCGAGTAGTTCTTTCTACGGTGAATCTTCAAAATATTAATTGAGTTATTCTTGCATCAGTGATCAGAGTTAAATTCTTGATGGTGGATATTAACTTAAACCAAGGCTTTTTATTTATATTTATTTCTTACACAATTATTTTAATTAGTTTATTTTAAATTATTTCTTTAATTACAAAACCCCCCAATTCTTATTTACAAAACATAAAATTAAATAATCATTCTCTGTGGGATCGACTCTTGCTTACACTACTGCATATTTATTTTTCCAAAGTAAGATTTTATTTTTGGGTGCTTGCGACATCACACCATTGCACCACACCAATAATGAACAAAATGACATTGTCTTTATAGGATAGCACCAAGTTTAATGGTAAAATATGTTGCTAGTATTGTCATGATTCTATGGCATGGTTTAATGCTCTTGTTAGGATTTTTTAGATTTGGCAACTATATTGTGGCATTCTTTAGTGTTTTTATAGTTACGGCTGTTAGTAATTTTCAAATTGATGTTTGAAAAGGTTTACATATGCCATATTTTATTTATTTTTTAATTACTTAATTTTATGGCGTTTGTGGTTATCTCAGTACTTAAGTGTTAGTTAAATACTAGAGATGGTGCATAACTAAAAGATCATCTGATAGCTTGATGACGTTAGTTAAGAATTTTGAGAAACTTTTTTTTATATCCACGATGAAGTTATTAGTTTTTAGTACTTGATGATTTGTTGAATCTATCCATATTACTTTTTAATTTTTTTGTTGGAACTGTTGGAAAATTGACATTGTTATGTCATTTTGTTTTCTTTCAGATGTGAGGTACTCTATTTCAAAATTAGAGTCCCCAAATAATATCATGTTGTCTTGTGTTTTCTAATATAAAATATTTTTCTCGACCATTTTCTCAACATGTTTAGATAGTTTTATAGAGATAGCTACATATACAAGATTGCATAAGTAAGATTGTGTGTGTTATCAAAGTGATATTTAATATTGTGTGATATTAAATTGAAAATTTAAATTGCTTAAAATTTAATTCTTTCAATTGATCTTGAAATCGAAACCGCACCGCACCAATCATAAGCAGTTTTATGTGCGATTTTGAATTTTTCAAATCACATCTAAGCGATTTTATGTGCGGTTTGATTTTAAATTTCATCAAACCGCACCATACTCACCCTACGTATGACTTCATCTGCAAAAAATATATTTTTTATTATTCAATGGTCAAACCTTTAATATTATTACCTCTCTCTCTCTCTCTCTCTCTCTCTCTCTTTCTATATATATATATATATATATATATGTATATATATATATATGTATTGTACAGTCAACTACGACGATAATTTTTTTAGGTCACGGTGACAGTTCAACCGTCGCCATATATATTTCTAGTCTATGCGACAGTTCAACCGTCTCCATATTTCAAAAAAATTGTCGTCATAGTTGACTGTGCACTACCCATCTGTGTATATATATTTTCCCCATATATGTATATGCATTACATATTATAATAAACTAAAAAAAATGATTAATTTACAACAATCATATAAATTTGAGCAATGTAATAACTTTATTGTAACGCTAAACTCTATTTATCAAAAAATTTGTTGTTTTTGTTTATTATTATATTTTTATTTTTCATGAAATCCGTGATTTTATATACGGAGTAATGCATTTCTCACATTAACCCATGTCTAAATGAAAGAATGATACTTTCGCTTAAAAATTACCAACTTAAATGAGAGAATTTGCTCTTTAAAGAAGGGGAGTGGTCAATTGCCACATAATTTAACCCTTCAACTACAAACCTATTGGACAAATATCTAGCTATAGTTTCACTGTTTTTTTGTTTTTTCTTTTGCTAATTTAAGAAAAATTTAACAATCTTGATTTTGTCAAGATGGATGTCTGGCCTCATGGATACCGTGAAATGGATATTACCACTCAGGCACCATGTGGTGAGATCTGTTTTTTTTTATTTTTTCTTTTTCTTTTGTATCTTTTCCTCCAAAACATCTCTTAAACTCCTAGCCTACAAATATCTTATATTCTCGATCTTATACCTTTTACCCTTTTCAATCTTTTCATCCGATAAATCTTTGTATCTAAACACTACATGTGTGAAGCATTTATGCTGAGATATACAAGGTTAAAGAACCAAGGCCATTTTATTTGAGACAAAGCATATAATAAGTTGAATATAAAATCCCCAATTCCACCCAAGCCAAGCCAGGCCCAACCCCTACACAAACTGTACCGGCAAGGTATTCAAGTATATACGAAATCAATATGTCAATGTCACCATGAGCTAACCCTTGTTCCTTTTTTACTGGCATGACATGCAATTTGGAACTAATATACTGGTTGGTGGTAAAGCTTTTGGGTATAGAGGAACAAAGTTATAAAAAGAGAGTACTCTTTGATTCCATAGTTAAGAATATAGTAGAAGAAAGCCCACCAACTATTAGGAGGAACTCCTTTAAAAAGGCCTACCTACTTAGTTGCTTTGCATCAACCTCAAAATCCTTTCACACATGGCAGAACTTTAACCTCATCTGAAATTTTATTTTACTTTTTTTGTTCCGAAAAAGGGAAAAAAATTAAATAAATAAAAGTAAACAGAAGGGAAAAATGGTATTTTTATCAACGTTGTGTGAGTGTCCCTACACATTTAGACCAGACACAAGTGTTAATTCATGTCACGTCACCTTACTGGAAAATTCGAACTCTCAACTACTCTCTCAAACACTTTGTTGGCTCCTATTTGCATTTCATGCCACGAAAACTCTACTGTTTATTCTTTCATAGATATTTTTCAAGACGATTCAAGTGTTTTTAAGTGAAAGAGGGGTCAATACCCTATAATTTAATGCTTCTAGCCAATGTTTGTAGTCTGTTAGTCAAATGGCATCACTTAAATTTTAACTTAAAATGGAAACGGAATTCCCCTCAGGGACAGCTTCACTTTAACTTGTTTTGGCAAAATTCGATCGCACGAAGTTGTTATTTCCCAATGTCTCGTGAATTTCTCCGAAATTAGTGCTTAAAGAGCAGCTGATTTGGAATCTAAGATTATGTTGTTCAACTGTTTTACAACTTTCTTGGAGTTCAAGCTGATACATATTCAAAGCATGATAGGACTAGGAATACCAAGTAGGCGTGCAAAAAGTGAACAGCTGTTGACACATGGTGGTATTTATGCCCAAGAATCTGGCTACGAGGCTTAATATAATACATTAACACTGTCGAAACAATATCCAAATGAAATGACTTCATGATCTTCAAGTTGTTGGATGCATTTTATTGATTGTTTTACACTAATTGTGACTAGTTTTATTGTTGGATTAGGACAACCTTTTTCTCTATTCCAAACAAGTAAAATTTCCTAAACGCGACGTTCCACCATATGATAGACTGGGAAATGAAAATGATTAGACAAATTTTTTTTGGTTGGTTCAGGGCAAAACTTCGGAAAAAATGTTGCACCAAAATTTTGAGATTATTTTTTCTGTTTCGAACCAAAATTTTGAGATTATTTTTTCTGTTTCGAAAGAGTTTTGCTACGGCGGAATTACAAATGCGGTAGCTCATCAAATGCTTGCCTCTTTAAGACAACTATCACTCATACTCGTTCATATAACTGGCAACAAAAAAAGTCGATAAATAAATTTGCAATATAAATCATTTCCCGTTTCAAAAAAGAAATAATTTTTTTACCATTACACAAGTAAATAACAGATATCATTATGAAACCTAAGATCTTTCGCACAGATTATTCAAAAGTTGCGGCAATGGAGATCTTATCTGAATGGAACCAATGTGAGCATCAGGTCAAATCCTTAAAATGTTCTTGGGCTTGTGTTATATTCTTACTCTGTTTTTCCAGCCTCATGATCTAATTTAAAGCAATCCTTTAACTACATTTTTTTTGACTCGATGGCCTTTCTTGTCCAACTTTTCTTTGAAGAACATGTATATAACTTCAAATATATAAACATGCAGTACGTTATATGTTCATGTATGTGCTTATGTCCTTGCATTGTCCTTCCTGATGTAGGTAGTCCTTTAAACAAGGCATGTGATATAGTGAAAGAGAATAATCAATTTATCAACCCACCTAAGTAATCAGATTCTTTATTCGTTTCTGTTCAACTGTATATCGATTATTATTATTGTATATACAATAATAAAATTCTTTGTTCAATGGTTATTCGGTTTACAGATCAAGAAAATTTATGGGATTCTGTTTACACTTTATCCAAGCTTCTTTTGGATGTAGAATTAATGTTTGAGAACCTCCCTTAATTATAAGTGGTCAATAAAATCAGCTATTATTTACAAGAGAAACCATCTCATTGTGGAATATAATAAATTATATTTGCATTCATGCGGTTGAATGGTTAAATAAACATCAAAATCAAGCTATTATAAATAAATAAAAAACTAAGAATCTTTTTTATCATTAATATGAAGGGAAAGCATTATGTGATATGATATGATATGGTCTCCATACCAAAGCCTTGTAATTCCGACCAACCCTGATTACTACACTTATTTGCTTGGCTATAAAATAGCCACTGTCTCCCCATAAACCTATTGCAATTTTTTTAATCAATAATAATAATAAAATACAACCTATTGGAATCATATATAGGAACTTTCCTTTCCCTTAAATTCCCTACTTAACTCACTTAATAATGCCCACAAATTTATAAATCTAGAACTCCTAAAATCATGCTCACACCCATGTAACCCAATTTGTGAGTGAGTGAAAGATGAGATAACATCTTTAATTTCTACGCAAATGTATGTTTCACTTGTGCTAATGAAATCACCACATGCCCAAATCACTTCAAACTGATCAATATTGGAGAAGGAACGTCCTAGATGAAGCTGTGTGGAGGGCTCATCATAAATGATCAAGAAAAATGGTTCATGGTCTTACAACTGAGGGAGGTCCTTGCTTGAGAGATATATATGGCTTTTTCTTTATTTGGGATTTCTACATAGGTTTTCAATAGTACCGTTAAAAGGTGAAGTTTTAGACACACACTAACATATATATATATATATATATATATATATATATATATATGGGAGTGATTCATTGAATCTGATTATATCTTTATTTATATATGTTATATATGATTTATATCTTCTATGTATAATACTTATTTATACACATAAATCATAATATATATAAATTTAAATATTTATATAAACAAAATAAATAACTATTTAATGAATAACGAATGATGTACTTTTATTAATAAATAAATTGTCAGCATAAATAAATAGATAAATAGAATTTTTTACAGCAAAAAACCAACAAACTAGAGGTGAAATTTGCTAGAATTTATGTGTGTTTTCCGTAATAATACCTTAACGGTGTTATTTAGGTTGGGTTATGATATACGTTTGTGTTACCAATAGTCCTTTGTGAAAAATTTAGTTTTTAAAAAAAAATTAATATACCCAATTGGTAGTTGAATAACCTACGTACATCGGTATTGTATACAATGTATTGTAATATTGTGGGATCCATATACCGATTGCTTCAATAAGAATGTATGAGTAATGTAATATTTTATCATAAAAAATGATAATACAAAGTAAATAAAGAAAATTATTGGAATTTTCGTTGTAGAATGGAACTTTTGCGTTGAGATGGGGTCTTTTTATAAACTTAGATTTTTTATTATTTGCATCACATTTACAAACTTATGACATGTCAATCCACTTTTCCCATCCTCTTTATGTTAGGACTTGAAACACTTGAGGGAAAGGAAAGGAAAAACAAAATTGGTGAGTAAAATAAAACTCCTTGTGAATATAATTGTAGTTAAATATTCCTTTTATTTCGAATTATAAAATTAATAGTAATTTTTATAAGTCAATTTAAAATATTTTTAAATTTAAAATTAAAATAATTTATTAAAAATTATAAAACAATAGTTTATGATGATCATCTTTGTATTAACTAAAATTAAATAAATTTATGTTAATTTTGAGTTTGAAAATTTTCTAAAATCGAATTCTAAAAAATAATAATAATTTTGTATTTTAGAACAGAAAAAGTATATAACTTGAAAATAAACACTCATTGTGAATATACGTGTAAAGAGAGTTTGTAATGGATAACTCATGAATCATATCATCAGGGCTTATATGATACGTATAGGCTATAGCAAATCAAAGATTTATACCAAATCACACTGCAGTAATAGATCTGCCCTCTTCAGAAACATTCCAATCTATCGAGATATCCCATGATAAGTTTTATAATATCTTGAATTTTTTTAAGCAAAATTAACAAAATAGTAGTTAAAGAAGAAGAGTCTTTGTATAGATTTTAGCAATTTAAAACTTAAGTCCTGGATTGTATAGTAATTTTTTTAGCATTCTTAGCAGAAATGATATGCTAATTAAATCTCAAATTCTGAAGCCTAAAAACAAGCACAAAAATACTTCCTCCGTTCCAAACTTAGATATACATTATTATTTTTTGTTCGTTCGTTCGAAAATTAGATCTACATTTGTATTTTAAGATTAGAAAATAATATAATATTCCCAGTTTTTCCGTTTCTTTTCATGTTTACTTTGGCTCCCAAATTTTTAAGCATAAAATAGTACGTAAAAAATTGTTACTAAAAAATGTATTTCTAATTTTAGAAAATTATGAATTGTGAATCATCACTTTCATTTTCTTTGTAGTTTTAAGATTTTCTTGAAAAATTACTGTAGTTATCTGTCAAGTGGGTTGAAAACTGACACTTTGGTAGAAAAATGGTCTGAAATTACATTGTTTTACAGTTCTCAATAGGGGAAAAAACAATATCAATCTGGAGAATTCACCAAGATATAAATTGGAAGAAATAGTAGACAGTTTGACGGATTCCATTATCAAAAAACTGCATGCAATGGCTGCTGTTTCCTACACAGTTTGCGTTTATAGAATTTCTGAGAAACGCCGCAAAATTAACGAAGAAGCTGTTGGAAAATATATGGAGGAGGATAAATTATAGAGAAGTGAGAAAGAGTGTTTAATTCTTACAATACTTTATTCAACTCACTTTTTTTAAAATGACTCACATACAAGACTATTTATATGGCTCTTAGGACACTTCTAGAGTCACTTTAATAATTACTACATGACCAAATACATGTACATGAATCTAGCCGTACATGAATCTAGCCATACATGTTCCAAGACACTTCTAAATACATTCATATACATACATGTATCATGAACTTAGACACTCACTCATTCATGTACCAACATAAATTAATAATATTAAATCAAGTTTATATTTTCAACATCCCCTCTTAAACTTGATTTATGAAATTCTCAATAATGTTGGAAAACTTTTTTGATCTTCCGATGTCTTCAATCGCAAGATTCTCTTTTGCCATCTTCATTGATGTATATGGCACAAATAATTGTCTTGGCATACTCGAGTCTTTAGCACGTTGAAATACTTTCATCAGTTTTGCAATTTCCTTGGACGTGAGAATTTTATCTCTTGTCTTTACTTTTGTGCCTCGACATTTATTCGTCACGCACGCTTGGAATTTCCATTTGATCTTCTTTATCTTGAAATCTAACTTCTCATGGTTTGTATGTTTCATGAACTTCTTGTGTTGTTTCTCCATTTTACTATTTGCAAACTCCCTTTGATCATAATAATTCTCTATGTTGACCCATTTAATGTCTTCCACAAAATTTCTTGCTATAAATCCCAAATCAATTTTGACACACAAAATAGTTTTCTCATGCTCCTCTAAATTTTTGAACATATAGCCTTGATCAACAATCTTTTCTTCTATTTTCATAATTTCAACAAGTTCACCTTTGACAATTTTGTCAATTAATTCAATTTCTTTGATCACCTCCTCCTTTTCTTTTTCTACTTCTTTTACCTCTTCAAATACTTCTTCACTTATCGTCTCTTCAATCTCTCCTTTTTTATCTTCAACTTTTGTAATATCAACACAAATCTTTTTGTCTTCCTCTTTCATGACATCTTCAAAAAATTCTTTTTCACATTCTTTTTCCTCAACTAATTCGTCAATTTCTTCAAGAGATATCTCATCTTCTTCCACATATCGTACCCAAGACTCATTAGGTAACGGTGGACCTTTATAGTTATTGCAAATAGATTGAAGCTCATTCCATAATTGAGCTTGAGAATCGAAACTCGCAACACGTTTCCAAACTTCTTCATGCATTGCTCCTTGCAAAATCTCCCTTGCTCTTTTTTCTTTCATTTCTCGAAATCTTTTTGAAATACACTTTTCTGGATTTACAATGACATCTCGCCATACATTGCAAGCTCCAAGATATGCTCGAATCCTTATACTCCAAACATTGTAATTTGTGAACACTAATTTGTCACCGAATATAGGAAACATCATTTTTCTATAATTTCCCTCTCCCGAACACTATCAATATAATTTACCTTTGTGACGTGCTTCACTCACAAACTTCTTTTTCAAATTTCTTCTCAACTAGCACATTCACTAGATTGCATTCCGGGACTCTAACGCGCACACATTGCACTCACCCAACGAAACTATTTGATAGCACCAAGTCACCTCAATTTGGTCGTCTACTGTCCCTTGTCGTCACCTTGGACAACTTGTCTAAAGCTTGGAAATACCTTGTATTTAACCTTGGCTCGGATACCACTTTGTTGGAAAATATATGGAGGAGGATAAATTATAGAGAAGTGAGAAAGAGTGTTTAATTCTTACAATACTTTATTCAACTCACTTTTTTTAAAATGACTCACATACAAGACTATTTATATGGCTCTTAGGACACTTCTAGAGTCACTTTAATAATTACTACATGACCAAATACATGTACATGAATCTAGCCGTACATGAATCTAGCCATACATGTTCCAAGACACTTCTAAATACATTCATATACATACATGTATCATGAACTTAGACACTCACTCATTCATGTACCAACATAAATTAATAATATTAAATCAAGTTTATATTTTCAACAGAAGCCTGCACACCTCGATTAGCCTCAATTGGTCCTCCTCACCGTGGAAAAAGCCAATTGCAAGCCATGGAATCAATCATATAAGTTTAGGTGTCTACAGAGTTTTAGTATCAGGGCAGGATTGACGATGGGAAATTTGGTTAAATATGCAGCTAGAGAAGAAAGTTCTGCTCGTGGATGTTATGAAGATACCACCGTTCAGTTTAGCTCCAAAGACTTCTCCGAAATAATTTTATTGGACGGTGTCTTCATAATTGAGCTCTTCTTGAAGAACCAGTTTCATCAGATGAGAGATCCAAGTGATGTAATATTTGAAAACAAGGCGATCTGGACAAGTACGGCAAAGACTTCTTGCATGAGTGGAAATTGACGTGGTTCAAGTGGAAGGTAATCTTGCGACGCGATTATTTCAACAATCCATGGTCTGTCATCCCTCTCATTGCTGCATTTATACTGCTAGTCCTTACTGTTGTACAAACGGTGTGTTCATTGATACAAAAAAATATAGTTTCTCAGCCACAGTCGACCCGTCCCTCTGATTTGAGCTCCACGGCTAGTTGTTTTGTTGCTTCTTGTTTACTGATGACTCTATAAATGGATTGTGCAACACATTACTTTTCAATATGTAAGTGTTGTTTTTGCACAAACTTGGCATTTGTAGAGACTTTGAAAGCACAATAATGGTGCAGTTGAATTGAACAAATTGTCTAAAGTCTTGACTGATCCTGGTTATTTTCAAATATTGAAGATAGTGTTCATAAAATTCTGAAGGCTTCATATAGCATTCGGGAAAACCGGCACTTGAATAGTAGTGTAAACTTTGCAGTCCTGATTCTCTAGCAACCTCATTTCTTAATTTAATTTTCAACCAAAATTGTGCAGAAGCTCGACATCTTCATTATCTTACCAAATTTTGCTGTAAGACAGATATCCAAACTCCACAAGAGTCGGACTTAAAATATTCTCGGTACTTAAACCCTAATTACAGTGAGCTTTTATCAAACATCCCTACTGAAATTCTCTCAAGTTTCCAAAGACCAGGGAGAAATGGGGTAAAAAAGCTGAAAAATACAGTAACACTTGGAAAATTATAATCGACTCATGGTCCTCACTTAAAAAGAAAATACACTAATTATGCTGTGTTTTCATATTCTGTACAATATATTAAAGGCTATAATGCATCAAATTGTGGAACTACCCTCATATGTCAAAATTCTTGATTCATAGGCTTCTGAAGATGCCGGCCTAAGTGAACGAGGTCTTTTCATCGGAAGCAATAACAAGTGATCAAACAGTGCAAAAACTTCTCCTACTAGGTTGAGAAATAAAGGCTCTGACAGTCCTCCAAAGAACGTCGCATGACTAGCATCACTGTCCATAAAATTCAAATAACATTTATTAACAGTACAAGAGGAAATGCATTTCATATAAAATAATCAAAGACACCAGATTTAACAATCGTCTCCATCTTAAAAATAGCAAAAATGACATAATCAGCCAATGAAGCATGCTTAGCTATTCAGTCTTTCAGCCTGTAAATTAATTCCGGTCATAAAATTACAAGTTTAATATATGAATTTGTAGTGTCCATTTCCAGCGAGACAGCGACTGAAGTATGTTGTATGCCTTAGACCAATATGAAGTCAGGAAACACATTCCAACACAAATCAAACAAGAGCGGTACATATATTTTGGTACTGGAACAATAATAAGTGTATGTCTGAAAGAGAGCACATAGAAAGACCATTAATGATAACTGGTCTTGCAATTAAGAAATTTATGTGCATATGAATTTCTTATATTGTTTGCTCAGTAGCTAACAATGTTTATTTTAATAAAATTATTAAGATTAAAAGGCACAACAAATCATTAACCTCACAACAGAAAGGACCAAAAGAAAAGGAAATTGTTATTTCCACTCGTAAAAATTGATATTTTCATAATGTCTCTCTCACATAAATGTGAGACCCATTTACTAGGAACCTTGTGGAACTAAAAGAAAACTCATAAGTTGAGACTATTGCATCAAAGCACAACTACTAGCACTTGCACATCAAAATGAAGTACATTGTCCATTTCACACATGTAAGTGGTAAAGAAACCAGGATAAAAACAAATCAATCTATTTCTTTTTCCTTTTTTGGGTAACTGTTGAGGCAATGTTCAAGGAAAACATAAAGTGTCAACGCATGTATGCTGCTTCGTATTGAACTACACACTTCAGAATTTGAAGGTTCTTAAAACACAAGAAAATTAGTACTAAAGTTTGTTGAAAATAATCAAGGATGGGGATACCTGATTGAACAAATACCTAAGGACGTAAGTTGATGCAAGGAACGTGGCGGACTTTATAGAAGTCTTCTCCTACCACCGAGCGAGATTGAACCCTATATCTGAAATCTTCAGGCATGTCCACAATATTTAATACTTGAAGGGCAGTGAGGAATCTGAATCCATCCGGAAGCATCTCCAATTTGTTGCAGGATTCAATTTGTATTGTAGAAATATTGGGCATGGCGCCATCATCCACCATCCATTCCTCTAAGTTTCTCAAGTAACAGAGTTGTAAAGACTTGAGGTGAGGGAAACCCACAGCAGAGCATACCATTTCCTTTCCTAAAAAGGCATTATAGGACAGGACAAGGCTGCTTAAGTTAGGAATCCTCTCTAATGTTGCCATAGGGTCTTCCTCAAGGCTAGAGCAAAAAAGAAGTAGAGTGGTGAGGCTTGATAAGAAATTGACATTATCATGATTATCAGTTACTACAGGTGATAACTTTGATATCGCCCCATGTATTTCCAATTGATGAAGATTACAACATCCCCATATTTGTCTCAAAATATTTTGACCGCTCTCACTTCTAGCGATGTTATTCTCATTTTGAATTACAAGGGATGAAAAGCGGAGACTGTTGGATACTTCTGATGGTAGCAGGTAGTTGAGAATATCCTCCAAGTCCTTCGTATAATCATTTACGAGCATGAACATGGTTAGTTTACGAAGATTGGTTAATTTGATTAGATCTTTAACCACGCAGTAAACTGGATTAAAGTTCTCAAGCGTCTCCAAGTTGCTCAATCCATTCAACGGTAGTCTGCGACTTGTATTGACTACGAGATGACGTGGAAGATATAAATGATGCAGTCGTCGTCCCATAGTACGTAGCATAGCACTCACACTCCGAATAGATGGAGAATGATCCCTCCTTTTACCATGGACCCGTAGGTCGAGGGTTTGCAAATGTTCCAAGTTTCCGATATATGATGGGAAGACCTTTATACTAGACCACCTAAAACTTAGGTATCTCAAGTAGCTTAGGTTACTTAGCAACACTTTTTCTTCTCTCGATAGCATTCGGAAATATTCTTCCCCATTATCATCTATAATAGTCTCGTATTTTTTGTGATCAGAAGAACAACAAGTAATGCCAAAAAAGTTTTTTATTCTACTTCTCTCGAGCTTGAACTCAAGTTGTATTCCTTCCAAAGCTAAAATTCTCACATACTTGAGGTTGCTGGGATGAAATCCAGCCACCACTGGTATTGGAGGCTTCCATTCCCACTGTACAAAATTTGTCAGAAGAAGTGAGCGTAAGTGCTGACCGACTTCCTTGTCATGGATTATTTGGATGTTATCGCTATTAGCTTCATAGCCAGGAGAAATTACAAGTCGTCGGGTATAATTGCTTGAAGAAGATGTCTCCCCGACTTCACGGTTATTACCATTCTGAATATCAAGAACTTTGAAGAAATCTTCCTCTTTTGCTTTCTTTAAGGATAGATCTCTCATGAGGTCATGCAGGTAACATGATTTAAACTTTCTAACCGATGACTCATCTTCTTCAAATTTTACCTGAACCATACACCTGTGACTCAGTTCGCCCATATAAGATTCTGCCACTTCCATCATTGTTTCACCCTGTCTTCGGTCCTTCGACAATACCATGCCTTCGGCCATCCATAACTGGTATAATCTCTCTGCTTCAATCTTAGAATCTTCAGGGAATTTGCACAAATATAGGAAGCAAGGTTTTAACTCATCTGGCAAGTCGTAATAACTTGAAATCAGCATCTCTTCTACTTCTGCTTGGTGATCTTTTCCAACGCCTTCACCTGTCCCAATATTTTCATGCACAATCTCCCACTGACTTAGGGTCGGTTTTGTTGCCAAAATTCCTCCAAGTACAAGAATTGCTAAGGGGAGACCACTGCAACGTCTAATCATTTCCCTCCCTAACTTCTCCATTTCAATGGCATCTCTAGGGTCTGCAAAACAAAATTAATTGGAAGGAAGAAAAGGCAAGTATACACAGTTGGCAGAATAAAGCACATTTGAACTAGCACGAATGTTTGTATGCTTTGTTCGTGATCTATTTATGTATTCTTTTCTTTTACTAATTTCAACTTTTTAAGATACTAGCATTTAAATAGCATTTAGAACTAGCATTAATCTCCTTTGGATTTAAATAAAGTGGAAGACTACATGTATAAATGTTAGAAAAATGTAACTGTTGTTATAATTAACAATTTGTATATACTATAGGAGGTTAACTGAACAATTAATTGTGTATGTCTTGGTTAGCAAATTCTTATTAAGGATACTCAACTAACCTTTTTTATAAGGAAAAAAAAATAGTCTACTGATCGACACATACAAAATTTTTCATGAATTTTTGAGACTTGGACTTTTGGGTTTTTTTTTCAAAAAATAAATTAAAAAAATGGGGAAAGCAATACAAACTCATGCAGTAATTACTACTAAACAAAATAACAATGTAGAACAAAGTTAAAAATTTACCTGAGCGATTTCTTTTGATGCATGTTTTCTTAAGAAGTAGCTCCCAACTTTGTTCTTCATTCAAAAATTTTGGTTGGTGGACTAGGCTTTCACGTTCTACATGCCTAGCCACTTCGACATTACGAGTAGTGAGCAGTATTTTGCTCGACATATTTTCAACAGGGAATGCCGCTTTTATACAATCCCAAGCATCATTGGACCAAATGTCATCAAGAACTACCAAGTATCTTTTACCCCGTAGAATATCAAAAATCATCTTCACTAGTTCAGCATCATCTCTCAAAGTGAGATCCTCGTTCCTTCTTTCAGGACTAAGCTTGAGAAGGATCCTTCGCAAGATATCATTTGTTTGCCATTGTCGCGATATACATACCCAAGATAAACAATCAAAATGTCGCATAACAATTGGGTGATTGTAAATTTTCCCAGCAAGGGTGGTCTTGCCCAAACCACCCATGCCACAAATGGCGATAACTCGGTAGCAAATTTCTCTGTTATAATTTGTCAAATGCCCTACCAAGTACTCTATATCTCCCTCCAACCCAATAACTTCTTGGTCAGCAACAACATGGGAATAATTCCGAGTTAATGGATGTCGCATGTTATACGCAATCCGATTTGAATCATCCTCTGACAAAGATCTTATGCCATAAATTCGTGAACAAGTGATTAGTTTAGAGATCCTGCTCTTAATAGTCTTGAAATCTCCCTTAATACCACTATTTTTTATTCCTTTCTTATGATCTGATACGACTTTTAGAATCAAACTTTCAAGAATATCAGTTGCATCATATACAAGCTCTCTTACCTTTGAAGCCCAAATTCGGATGCGTTCTTCATTTCGCTTTGCTCCAGCGTTTCTCAATAAACCTTGCAAAATCCTCAGCGCAGCTATAATTTCTTCAACTGGATCACAGACTCCATGTAAAACTTCTGCTTCTTGTTCATTCAGCAATTCACACAGCCTTTCCACAAGAAAACCCACAACTGCCTCACCCATTTTCACTCCTCCGATGGGTTTAATCTAAATTTTATAGGTTATAAAGTTAAAAATTTTGGATTAAGCTCACAAATCTCACCAAAAACTAACTACCCAGAAAGAAATCTCTGCAAAAACTAACTACCCAGAAAGAAATCTCACCAAGAACTATATACCCAGAGAGGGTTTAGATCACAATTGAAGGCAAGACTAAAGCACAATAACACGTTACTCTCTCTCTTCTTTGATTTTTCTCGGAAGGTTGGGTTTGTCGGGTGAATTTAGCAAGTCATGGCCAAGCAGCTGGGCCTTTTCTTCTCAATCAGCCATTATTATAGTCTTCCAAACTCTGTCAGCAGCCACAACATTTAGTCCAACAAATCCAATGGAAATTCTACACGTCATCTGCTCGATCTCTATGAAGATATATTAGTACCAAGTACAAACTTCAAAAAAGAAATTAACGGTTGTCCCTTTTTACTTCTATTTTGGCTCTTTCATTACAACTATTACGTCGGCGGACACACTGTAAAATTAATATGGAAATCAAAATTTATAAGAAATTTACTATTTAAAAGAACGCAAAAAGAGTAAAAAAAAGAGAAAAATAAGGAAGTTGATAAATAATAGATAATTTATTTTAAAAATTGTAAGCGAGTTTTGTCTCAAAAATAGTTATAAAAAAGATTTTTAAATTACGTTAATACTTAATATATATATATATATATAATTGAGATTTTTAAGTGAGAACAACACTGCGCATCAAAAAAAATTTGTTCTCCCTTAATAATTTAAATATAAATATTATAATATAATGTATATTAAAAAAATAAATTGCGAAGGTCAAGTAAACGGGTATGGCGACTAAAATAGCCATCTCTGTCTGTCCACGGAGAAACCCAATTTCCTAATTCTGCCTTTTCCCCAAGAAAAACACAGCGTTCAGGTTCTCTCTCTCTCTCTCTCCTTGTGCATTTTCTTGAATAATTGAATTTTTAGCTTATAAATCCATGATTTAGATCTGTTAATGGTACAATCACTTGATGTTAATGGTACAATCAGATCAGAGAATGAAGTTAATACAGTACTTAAATAATATCCAGGAAAGTAAAATACTGTAAATTTCATACCTTTTTTTTTTATGATTTTAAGAACAGTCGCAACTTTTTAGCAGCATATCATGTTAATCCACTTTTCCTTGTCTATTTCTTTTAACCTTGTATATGCTTGTACTTGAAATAATTGAGGAAAACAAATTAAGGGGGAAAGAAACTTAAATAATTTCCTTGTGAACATTGTTCTAGTTTTGTATATTTGAAAATTCTAATATTAAGTACAGTTTAAAGTTAAATAAAGTGTATTCAACTCTTAATCAATACTTGGAAATCATTTCATTTGCATATTTATTTCCTTTCCCTCGCAGCATTTTCTGTCTTCCAAACATTAAGGAACTTTCATGACTTGATTAGTTTGTTCCAACAAAAAATTTCTCGCTAGTGTCTAATACCTTTAAATAAAAGGAAGTAAATCTAACTTAAGACAAAAAAGGAAATGAGAGGGGGGAGGACAAGATACATTTTAAACAACGTTTGTAATGGGGTTTTTCCCCCAGAACTTGGTGTTCTATCCTAAAATAAGTTTTTTAATTCTTTGGAATTTTTCTAGTAAAATCACCGAGAGTAGTTAAAGAAAATTCCTCTGACAGGTATAGCGATTTAAAATTATAGCCTGGATAGTTGAATAAATTATTTAAGCTCTCTTAGTAGAATAAGCAGCATTAAGAAAATGAGGTAATATAGCAAAAATTCACAAGCAGAAGGCTCCCTTTTATTTTCTTTGAAGCTTTACCTTTTACCACTCTCTGGAAAAAATACCATAGTTAATTGTCTGTAGTGCTGAAAACTGATAGTGTTAATAGAAAAATGATGTAACATTGTTTTACACTTCTCAATTGGAGAAACAGCAGAAGAATGGAAAGTACAACTGCTGACATCAATGTGGAGGATTCACCAAGGTCTAAGTTGGAAAAAATAATTGACACTTTAACGCATTCCATTACAAAGAAGCTGGATACATTGCCTGATGATTCCTATACAGTTTGCATCTATAGAATTTCTAAGAAACATAGAAAAATTAACAAAGAAGCGTACACTCCTCGATTAGTCTCAATTGGCCCTCTTCACCATGGAAAAAGCCAATTGCAAGCCATGGAAGCATATAAATTGAGATGCCTAAAGAGTTTCAAGTCCAGGTTAGGAATCAGCATAGGAAAATTGGTTAAATTTGCAGCTGAAGAGGAAAGTTATGTTCGTGGCTGTTATGAAGATACTGTTCAGTTTAGCTCCAAGGAGTTTTCAGAAATAATTTTGTTAGATGGTGTTTTTATTGTTGAGCTCTTCTTGAAGATTCAATCTTTTCGGATGAGAGACCCAGGTGATGTAATATTTGAAAACAAATGGATGTCGAGCGATATATTGCACGACATGTTGTTACTTGAGAATCAGCTTCCCATCAGTTTCATTGCAGGACTATTCAACTTCTTGGAAGGTTCTTTGTATGTTCAGATGTCCTTTCTTGATTATGTGCATGAATATTTTAAGGATGTAGGAAATACAGAGAGACTTCGATTGACTGATAATTGTAGTCGCGCAAGGCATTTTGTTGAGTTATTAGTCTATCTTCACCAGCCTTCTTGTGAAAGACAAGGAGCAATTCGTTCTGGTAAGTTTGGATACACCCGAAGTGCAAGTGAACTACAAGAGGCTGGGGTCAAGTTCAATGTTGGAACAGGACATAGTTTATTTGATGTATCATTTTCTGTGGCTGATGGAGTGCTAACAATTCAACGGTTGAAGGTAAATCACTTGTCGGAAACATTTTTCCGGAATCTAATCGCCTTTGAGCAGTGTGGGCATCATTCCAAGAACATAACTAGCTACATAATCTTCATTGGCAGCCTGATAAACACTCCCAAAGACGTGGACCTCCTTATTAAACATAACATAATTGAGAATTGTTTGGGTGAAAGTCAACAAGTGGCTGACCTATATAACAATCTTTACAAGGAAATTCTACCGGATCAGAGTCCATTCTATTTTGCTAAAATTTGTGGCGATCTGGACGAATACAGCAAAGACTACCTGCACAAGTGGAAGTCGAGGTGGTTCAGGTGGAAGGTAATCTTGAGAAGTAATTATTTTAACAATCCATGGTCTGTCATTTCTCTCGTTGCTGCATTTATATTGCTAGTCCTCAGTGCTATACAATCTGTGTGTTCAGTGATACAAGTAAAATAGTCCCTTGGCTAAATTCGACCATTCTCTATTTTGAACTCCATGACTAGTTTGTTGCTTTCCTGTAATTCTCTGAATGTAATTATGCTATTGAAATGTTCTGTTTGTACGTATTCTTGAAATTGCTTTTCATATGTTAGTGTTCTTTCAAATCTGGCGTTAGCGTGTTGGGAAAATGTATTATATCCTGCTAGTATTTTCAAATAAATGTGGAATCCATATTAATTACATGACTGCCGATTTGGAGAATTATCAGCTCTAATACCATATTGTTAAGCATCACAGAAGTGTATTGCCAAACTTTTCAAGCATATATACCAGACAAATGGACCACTAAAGTTTTTTATAATTTAGTCTTCCAAGTGTTTGTCTGTGTCTGTATATATTCTTGAAAGCATTTTTAAGTCTTCTAGTGTTACCTCTTCCTGCATCAAGTTGTGTAGCTTGATTATGGGGGTTCACCTTTTCTGGTTTCCCTCAGTTTTCATTCCCAATTTCCTGTGATAGTTGAGGTCTGATTTAGAGCATATCCCTATTTTAGTACTATTTTATACTCTCTAGTTAGGATCTCTTGGTACTGTGGTACCTTAGAAGTGACCCCTAGCAAGGTTGTGGGCCGTCGTGATAAAGTCAGGCAGATTGTGCTGCTGCTGCTGCAGTTTGATGCTCCGCTGTTTTTGAGTTGTAATTGTGTTTTGGGCGAGGCCTCCAGTTTCTACTGTTGACTTGCAAGTTATAACTGACCTGTTGAATCTTTTGCTTCTACAGTTCTACCATCTTGTCCCTTTGGCAGGATAGATTTTTTCTCTTCAGGCCTTGTCCGGACAAGTCTACATACATAATATTTAAACACAATATCAAACACTACATCTATCTTAACCGTTAAAAAATAGAGCATGATATGAATTTCAATGTCATACTCTATTTTTTAATAATTAAAATAGATACAGCGTTTGGATGTTGTGCATCCTTATTCGCGTTGTTGCTAAAGTTTGAGTCATGTTCTCTATTGCAAACCTTTTTTGCGGAGTTACCATGTATATCAGATTGGTATGATTACAAGGTTGGCACTAATAATTATCTCCGTAAGTAACAACAAAAAGTGAATATATATACAGTCAAAAGATATATTATTTTTTTTATTTTAAAACGAAGTAGTACCTTTATCAAAATTGTATTTTTTATATTAAAGAGTATGTAAATTTTATAAATGATACTATTATCTAAATATGCCATTTGTGTGTAAATGGACAAACAATATGGGACAACAAGAACGTGTATATACAGAAAGTTTGTTTTTATTTTCAGAATTAATGCGACTCGTCTTTATATCATTATTTGTTAATAATTTACATGCATAAAAAGCTGTGTTCTTTGGGGGTGTTGATATATGCAACTCATAATTGCAGACTGTAATATACATTGAAAGTTTGTATCATATAATAGATACCACAATTAATATGTAAAACACTATAATAAGTAATTATTCAGTAGTCATTGGTACATTGAAATGAGAATATGTGATTAATTTGAGACATTATGTGACGGTGTTTCAAAATTCTTGAATAATTTTTCCACTGTTCCAAAATTCCTGAATAATTTTTCCACTATAATGTACATAGAAGTGATAGACCGTGCAACTATCAATCAATTAAGAGATGCATATGTCAGCACCACCAAATCTTATATGGTATACATCGTGTATACATTAAAATGTCAAAAAAAGTACATAAATTTCTACATGTATACAATAAAATGTAAAATAAGTATATAAATTTCTGCATGTATACTTTAAAATGTATTAGCAATTATAAGATTTATTGTTTTTAAATGAATCAAGTTGATTTTGAATTTGAAAATGTTTGAAATTAATTTAAAAAAAATTAATATTGATCTTATAAATTAGAACAGAGAGAGTATTTATATAACAGCGGTGGCATAAATGAAAAATTACTTGAAAGATTTAATATCACCTTACACTCATCCATAAGAAAGATTTTTTTTTTGAAACATTTTTATTTTATATTTTTTTGCAAACAGGACCCTGTTTGGGGAATGAATGGATATCAAATCTTCAGTGCAATCTCTTCAGTAGTTGGTGTAATGTCTGTAATGAGTCGACCACTACGCTGTTTTGGAGGTCAACCTAACCGAAGCAAGACGACCATTCGGATGGATGTTAAGTTCCTAAATTCTCACATTGTGGTGGCTAACCAAATCCACACATTTCAAGGGGAAACGACAAAAGAAATCCCCTTACAATCTCTCGAATCTTCTAGTCACGGGGAAAAAACATCAAGTTTTAGCCTACAGAGATTTATCAACAAGATTAAGACCTCTTTTTATATATTCAAAACATGAGAATGGCAAGTTAAGAATACTTTCAACTTCAAGGGAGTTGGATACAAGAGTGTTCAGAACCATATCCCTGTCCAAAACCCCCCTGCTCTTCCTAAAAGCCTCTTGACACGACGAGAGATGAATTACACACCCGAGGCACCAAAACATTGAATGCCAAACCATGGCTTCCATTTCCTACTAGCACATCCTTGTATGCTCTGCATACCCTTTTGACATATTTCCCCATTGGCAGAAGCAGCCCGTGAGGTACAGATCCCTCATCGCTCAACAAGTCGGTATCTGCATGAAGGTTCACCACTTCCGTTCCATGCTCAGGATGAAGCCGGTTAGCTAGAGCTTTGAGAAATGGAGGATGTGGGTCCCACAGCTTGTGCGGAAAGATATCTTCTCCATCATAGGCATCTACAAAGACCATGTCATAAAGTTTTGTACTGTCGATCTGATTCGTACAGAAGGAGCCTCTCATGAATCCCTTTCCACATTACTTCGTATATGGGATCCGGTTTTGAACGTGCTCGCTAACTGAAAAGGATGGGAATGCCATTGCTTTTGTTGAAGCCGAGATAACAACAGGGTCAATTTCTACTATGTGAATAATAGCACCTGATGATGATACTTGCCAGCTTGAGAAAACTACCACTTACTTTTGAAGAGGAAGAACAAACAATTCAAGGTGAATAAGCTCTTAAACACCACCAAAAGGTCTACAAAGAGTTGAATGTGAAGCTTTTGGACATGAGATATATAAGCACTAAGACTCTAATGCTACTTTTGTCAGAACACCAGCACAATGACATATCAACATGGAAAAATAAGCATATCCTCATATATCTCTAGAAAAAAGTGGGAGGGGTTACGGAATTCTAGGGGAGTGCGAAAAGGTGGAAGGGGATACTGAGGAGTAAAATTTTGTGGGAAAAGTATAGATCACTGGTGTTTCCAGGAAATAACATGTGTATTCTAGCAAGACTCTAGTGCTCCCATTTTTGTTACATACAATGGTCAATCTTGAATTAAACCACTTCCACAATTTCTTCACTTTGATATATTCTTGATTACAGACAACATGCAGGTAAAATTAATGGTGTTTTAAGAGCTCAGATCTTAGTCATATATGAGTACTGACAAAACTCACTACAACGACGACGACAACGCAGGTATAAAAATGATAGTCCGGTTCTCTAACCTTTAATTTTATCTGCCAAAAATAATGGTAGGGTTCCCCACCATGACCGATGCACAGAATGTTCATAGTTTTCTTCCCACTTATGGCACTCTTCAGATCATAATTACAAGATGCAATGGAAGCTAACCCAGCAGATAACATACTCTTCACATCTGCAGAGAACACTATGAATTAAATACTAACTTATACAAAAAAAAATTATGCTAAAGATATTGACCCAGAAATGTTTCCTGCAATAAATGGAGGGATCATAAAAGATGAAGACAACTCTTCACTGAGACACCAACTGTCAGAGAAAACCAAATTCTAATACATTCATAGGATGTGCCTCCAAATCAAAAGATTTGGATTTACACAACACTGTTGTCAATAATTATATTTAACTTGTCTAAAAAATCCTTTTCTATATAATTTTAAATAATTATATTTAACTTGTCGATGTATTAGCTCTATGCTATCGTAGAGAACGGATGACCCCGTTTCCTTGTATATTTTGGAGTAGTTAAGAATTCAGGCCTAGTTTTTACATGCTACAGTCTGGATACACTAGTAAAAATCAAATGTAATACAACTATAAATCAATTGCTTTGCTCTTTTGATGTACTACCTGCTATAAATCACTTGAAAGCATGTATTTTTGTTGCATTCGAAGTAACATAAAAAAATTACGTAAGGTTACAAAATGAAGATAGTATTAAAAAAATAAGGTCAAAATAGTATTAAAATAGAAAGAGGACAAATATATTTGGACAAACTAAATAAGAAATTAGGGCAAATAAACTTGGACAGAGAGAATAATAAATAACAAACAATAGTGTACTTTGCATGGACAGTGAGTTTTTTTAGTTAAACTAAATATTTTGATAAACAAAAAATTTAAAAATAGATAAAAAAAATAATAAAGTCAAATAACAGCAAAAATAAATTTCTTAAATTGTACTTCATGCATTGTTAATACGCCATTTATAGGCTAAATCGTCTACTTTCAAATAAATTAATTAAAGTGTCATTAAGATTATCCATTTAACATTTCACACAAATCAAATTATTGTCAAATTCTAAATAGCATTCTTAATATAATTGCCTAAAAACCATCAAAAGTGGGACGAAAAAATTAGTAATATACTAGGAAGACGAAAGACTGAGACGACTTGGTAAAAACCTATGATATATATAGTTATTCCCTTGGTAAATTTTGTAACTAAGAAGGATATTTATATCCTAATTATTAAAATATAAATGATATTTTTTTCTAAATAAATATTTTAAAATGACCACTATGTGATAATTTTAGATTACTACCTTTTTTTTATCATTCAATTATTGGGAATCTTGACACTTTATCGAGTATCTGATTATTGGGAATATAAGATTAACAGTGTAATAAACACGATCTATAAACAAAAAATTTAAAAATAGATAAAAAAAAATAATGTCAAATAACAGCAAAAATAAATATCCTAAATTGTACTTTATGCATTAATAATACGCCATTTATAGGCTAAATCATCTACTTTCAAATAAATTAATGGATAAGTATAAGTGCACAACGCCAATAACAACACCAAACACAATATTTTAATCTTAACCATTAAAAGATGGGGCCTGACACGAAAATCCGAATCAGGTCTCATTTTTTAATGGTTGAAATGTATATAATATTTTGTTGTAGTGTGTATAAAGTTGCCCTAAATTAATTAAAGTGTCATTAAGATTTATCCATTTAACATTTCACACAAATCAATTTATTGTCAAATTCTTAATAGCATTCTTAATATAATTGCCTAAAAACCATCAAAAGCTAGGAAGACGAAAGACTGAGACGACTTGGTAAAAACCTAAAAAGCTAGGAAGACGTAAGACTGAGACGACTTGGTAAAAACCTATGATATATATAGTTATTCCAATGGTAAATTTTGTAACTAAGAAGGATATTTATATCCAAATTATTAAAATATAAAGGACATTTCTTTTATAAATAAACATTTCAAAATTATCACTATGTGATAATCTTAGTTTATTACCTTCTTCTTTTTTATCATCCGATTATTAAGAATCTTGACACTTTTACTGGGTATGTAATTATTGAGAATGTAAAGATAACTAGCTCATATTACCAGGTATTTAAAATGATCACTTTAGATTAAGGGTGAGTATAGTGCGGCTTGAAGTTCAAATCGCAAATGAAACCACTTAGGTACGATTTGACAAATTCAAAATCGCATATGAAATCGCTTGTGATTGGTGCGGTACAATTTCATTTGATACGGTTTCGATTTCAAAACCAATTTAAATAATTAAATTTTAGTAATTTAAATTAATAATTTAGAATCGCACAATATTAAATACCACGTTGATAACACACAATTTACTTGTAACATTTTGTTTAAACAAAAGCAAATAGAACCTAAAAACATGAATAATGATATATCCTTACATATAAAAGTTCTAAACATGGATAATTATAATTTGGGATAATTCTAAATATTTATATATTATAATAATACTTCTTGATGTACTCTATTTTGACAATGCATGGTGCGGTGCGGTTTTTTAGATGCGATTTTGTCTAGAAACCAAACTCAAATCACATTTATAGTTTTTCAACTACCTAAAACCGTTACATACACCGAAATCGTTGGTGTGGTTTTAATTTGTGCGATTTCGAGTGTAATTCGATTTCTTACTTACTCCTATTTTAAATGACCTGTAACAAATGTGACCTTAAAATCATAATATAAACATAAAAAAATTTATCAATAAACAACAAGCTCATTTAAGGCTACTGTAATTACCCCAAAAGAAAATAAATAGAAGCTCAAAGCTTGTTTTACAAATCCCATAATGGGGCAAGTAAGATAAGGTTTGTACCAAGTCAAAGCTTATAAACTAAAACAAATTGACATATTTTTATATATTTTGCTCTAATCTATTTTGTAAGTATAATTTTAAAATATAATATAATTTCATAATAAGTATATAATTACTATTACAACATTAACAATCAAATCAAGCTTTATATTTTGATTCTATCTTAAAATATCCACAGTATTACCTACCATATCAAATTGAAAATTATGCAGCATTTAATAATGCTTTTGAAGTTTACTACTAGCCTCAAGCGAGTACATTAAATTAACTTGGTTGTCATTAAAGTGATTACCCATAATTTAATTGTGAGATAAAATTATTATCACTAATTATTGTGACACACATGTTACGCGTGTAATTATTATAAAAATATAATATTAATTTTATTAAATTAATATATAAAATTTAAAAATATAAAATTTAAAAATAATTAAATTTGCATAGACAAAAAAAATGCTCTGTCACTAGCCCTCTTCTTTTATAAAAGGATCATTACACATAAGGAAGCTTTGATCATTATTATTATTATTTTTTCTTAATGGGCCCGAAATAATTTTTAATAAAATATGAAGTATAGACATAACCCGTACTTTTCAGGTCCCCAAACAGGACGTAATATTTTAAGTTTCCTTTGGAGGAAAAACTCAAAGGACATACGTAACATCCAAATTCTCTAACAGAAGATTGCTTCAATAAATAAATAAATAAAAATTGGGCGTCCAAATGGAAACGGAACCGTTGACCCAGCCATTTGGCAAACGTATCTAATCTGATACTGATAGCTGCCGAAAGTGTACTACTTTGGCCCCCTCATCTCCATTTCTCCCAACAGTATTTTTAAAATCAAGAAAACAATTTTGATTTCTTGAACACCCGTCATTTGGTATTTTCGGCTGCATGTTTTTGGTATTTGGGTTTCATTGATTTGTGATTTAGAACCCCAAATCCTCTTTCATATTATAATTTGTTCATACCTGAATCAGCATCTGCCACAGCAGAACAAGTAGGTGACCGATTTTGATTTTATTGTGTTCTGTTTATGATCTGTGATGGGTTTCTAATTTTTTATTTTATTTTATTTTTTTAATGTTGAAAGTGTATCCGAAGGTGAAGGTGAGAGAAGAAGCACAGGGTGATGAAGATGATTATAACACAAGTTTTTGTCAGGCTTTGGGCTCTCTCTCCTTGCATGATTCTCCTTCTTCAGCAGGTGTGCCTTCCCTATAGTATTTCTTTTTCTTTTTCCTTATGGTCTATTCTGCTTTCGATTAGGAATTTATGATATTTTAATATGTTTTTGTGTCCTTTCTCTTTAGTTTAGTTGATACTATAAGCTGCTGAAGCTTTTGAGTTTTTTTTTTTTTTTTTCAAAAAAAAAAAAAAAATTAAGATGGACCAAACTATATGATTAATTTGTTTAGCAATAAAAAAAAAAAAAAAAAAACTGTACCATTAATTAACATATGGGAAACCTGTATGATTATGACGATCCATGTATCCATTCTTCTAAAATTGATTAAACTTGCCCTAGCATATAGACTTCCTTGGTACAAATGGACCCAAAGTTCTTGCTTATGAGATTCTTCATGTTTCCTAGGAAAGAAAAGAATTCTGACCTCTATGTGATCTCTGGTCTATGGATATACCTTCAACAACCAAAGTTTAGAAAGTGAAAGAGAAAACAACTAGCAGAAATGACACCAATAACTTGGCACGGTTTTCTGGTATGAATGTATAATAAATAAAATTAAAAGGAGCAAGAGTACTTGAAATTTACTGATCAATCAGAACAGCTGTATAAAATGTCCTTTTAACTTTGTTCTTCCTAATTAGCTAAAAAGAAATAAGGAAAACTAACCTTTTTTGTTCTTAGACAAGCAAGCATTTGAACAAAGAGAAGATTAATAAATGCCGACCAAATATGTGTCTGTGCCTATATATATACTATCACTAGAATATGCCTATATATTCCTTCAACAAGTTTCTTTTCATTTACAGTTAAGGAACGTAAAGATGAGTCTCCACCATCAGTTGTAAGAATTCCCAATTCTTATGTATCAAAATCAGCCTTGCCTTTGGCTCCTTTATCCAAAGGTTCGGTCTTTATGTTGCACTTAATCTTGATGTAATGTCCTCACTTTTTTTTGGTTAAATATTGAATTATATTCCGTTTTTTTTTATCAACAGGATCAGCAAAGAGCATCAAAAGAAATGTTCTGGAGAAAGAAAAAACAAACATTAGAGCTAGCTCAGTCCCCCGACCACGTGCTGTCTTATCTAGTCCAAGTACTTTCCATATAACTAACTTTTCATAACTATTGCAATCATTCTAAGGAAGAAATTGCAACAATATCTGCTTCGTTGATAAACTGTACTCCCACATATCATTCATATCTCACAATGCACATATGCTGATAATATAGTATAGTAGCATTACAACCGTAGTAGTGCATTGCCTCTTAATAGAACTTCAATTTATCTTTTCCTACCAAACTAAGAGAGCTGCACTATACAGAGCAGAACAATTTGTTATTGCTAGTGAGTGCAGTGTACCACATTGCAATTCTGATGGATATGGGTAGACGTATGTGTCTTATCATAGAGGACCCTGAAAGAGTTAACTTCTTTTTTTTTCTTTTCAAATTTCTTATGGATGGGAAATCTGAAAATGGGAAACAAAAGAAATAATATTTATGCATTATTGTGGAAATATGACAGTTTGCATCTTAAATGGGATCTTTACTCGGTTGAGCTATTTTGTTGGTCCTATGCTGTGGCCTGTGGGGTTAACTGTTAAGAACCTCAGATTGGAGATGTCTGAGGTTCAAAACTTAACTCTTGGATCTATTGATATACATACAGTTTCCTAGTATTTGACTTTAAAAAATCTGTCACTAAATGATTGCCTTTGCCAGATTCTTGATCTCCTAGTGTACAAAATATCGACTAGATTATTATATTGTGAGAATATTTGCTCAAATTATGTTATCTTTGTATTCAGATAATGATGGGATCGTTAGAAGCAGAAACAAGACAAGAGCAGAACTACTTTCAGGTTTGAAAAATCATAATTCGTGTCAAAACCGACACATCCGCTGCAAGGTTATTCCAAGATCCATCGATGCTGAAAGTCATCTAGACACAAGGAGAGAAATCAACGAAGCTGCTCACAATAAGAGTAATCCCAAAGATATAAAGGGGTCAGCTACAGCTGATCCAAGTAAAAGAGTACATTTCAGAAGAGAAAATTTACGTCCTGTTCAAAGTTGAAGAATCGAGTAGCTTGAAACAGTTAGGTTAAGAACAACTTGGCTTATTATATACTCTGATTGATGTTTTACTTCTGTCGAACGATTGTGTGCATTGTATTTCACAAAAATGTTTGTGTAATATACTCCTTCCGTTCCAAATTATATGATCATTATTGACTTTTGAAAGTCAATTTGAGATATTTTTAAACTCAAAATTGAAATGACTCACTTAAAATTATGAAACAATAAAACTTACAATGAGTAATATTTTTTAGATAATTTATAATATTCATCATTGTATTGATTAAAATTAAAAGAATTTACTTCAATTTTGAGTTTAAATTTTTTTTAAATTGACTTTAAAATGTTAACAATTATCAAATAATATGGAGCGGAGGGAGAATATGATATATACTCTTAAGTGTCTAGCATTTCTTTCTGCATTATAATGTGCAAGTAATCTTGGACTTCTTTTCAAAAAGAAGATGAGAATAATCAAAACCTTGCAGTTCGAAGAGACCTGCTTCAATTTTAGTTCACTCTCAGTGCAAATGTACAATGCAGAATTCTTGAAGGCATCTGATAATGACTTGCATGCTATTGTAAAAATACAACTTTTTTATTTTTTATTTTCCTTTGAGATTTTTATTTACATAGGTGGTTTAAGATTGTGTTGATAAAGTTATCACTTATCATCATTGTAAATAGCAATTTTGCCTATCAAGGCTGGTTTGGAATCCCTTTGGACTGGGACCAGTTATTACAGCATATTGCAGGTACCCGGATGGATAGTATGTCTTCCAAAATTATTTTCCTGTGTTTGGCAACTGTTGTTTATAAACTTTGGTTTGAAAGGAATAGAAGAATTCATGGTGAACCGAGGATCGCTGCTCACAGCCTTGTTCTTGAATGCATATTAAGGTTGTCAAAAATAGGCTTTCATCAGTTAAGATATTTGATGCAAGTGTTCAGAAATATCCCCACCTTAGTGTGTGGCAGACTTGATCTTTTTATTAGGCATCCTAGAGCTTGTATGTTCTTTAGCTGGCTGTTTTAGCCTCGCGGGGTATATATGCCCCCTGATCTTGTATTCTTTTGTTGGTTTTATAATATTTCAAATTAGCTAAAAGAAGGCTAAGAATTTATATGCTAATCTTTGAAAAGCAAGATTAACTCTTTTACCATTTTTAATGTTTGGATGTGTTTATAGAAGATTAGTTTCACATGTTTAATAATAATGAGATCAGTATTCGTAATTTGTTGTAAGCTTCATTTGTTAATACATAAAATGTCAAGTTCAACAACACAAGCAAATCTGGGTGGTGTAGCTGGTTATCAAGCTAGTCTCACACGCCAGAGGGTCCTCGGTTTGAGCCAGGGCTCGGACATTAGCCATTGTTTTAGATTTGAACATAAATTATAAATTTTTCTTTATATATATATATATATATATATATATCCTAACCATTTTTTATTAAAAAAAATTAATCTTTATTATAAATACAATCCAAATGCTAATTTTTTTAATAGAGTAGATACTCCTCGACTCTATTATTATATATGTAATTTGAATATTTTTGATTGAATTATTTAATTTTTCATGCGGTCTTATGAGAGGATCAAGAGGTTGTCAAAAAGTAAAAATATTTTTATAATATAACATAATATTTTTATAATTAAATTATCGTTATATATATATAATCATAATTTAACTATAAAATATCAAAAATAACTGTAAGAATACCAGTTATTGATGGCAAAATATACATGCCTCTTTTCTCTTTTTTGTGCAACAAAGTATACATACAAGAAGATAAAGGCACAACCAGCAAAACATGTAGAATATAAGAAAAGCCATTACAGGTGGGCCCCAAAATCTTATCCCTTTCATATCTCTCTTCCCATCTCAATGGACACAATGTGCCCAGACAAGCCTAAAGAGCTTAAAGCAATCCCACACCCATACCACCTTTTATTTTTCTCTTCACAAATCACAAACAACGTTTAACCATTTTAACTGCGACCACTAACTACACCACCGCTACCAACCCAATTCCGGCAAAATGGCCGCCGCAACTATAAGCTCTTCAATCTCCACATCAATGCAAAGCCTCAACAAGTGTATCCGCTCCAAGAATTGGCATTATTCTGATCCAATTAAAATCACATCAAAAAGCATGTCACAAGTTTCATCCATATCTCACCCACTCGGGATCGAGTCAATATTGATCGCCGTGGCTTCCAGGAAGAACCGTTTCCGGAGGATAACGGCAGCGGTAGCGCAGGAGGAGGCGTCTCTAATGGCTGAGGCGGAGACTCAGGAAGTTCCGGCGGAGGAGGGGGCGGCTGCTCAGGTGGAAGCAGAGGAAATTAAGGAGGAGGAGGAAGAGTCTAGTGGAGGAGCTGAGACTCCTATAAGCACCAAGCTTTATTTTGGGAATTTGCCATATCTTTGTGACAGTGCCCAGTTGGCTGGAATTATACAAGATTATGGTAGCCCAGAGCTTGTTGAGGTATACACTTGCTATACTTGATTTTCAAAAAGAGAACCAAAAGACTTGATGACCCAAAAAAAATCCTTAAATTTGTATTTTTTTCAGTTAATTCTTAAATAAATTGGAACCCAATCTTTTACTTATTCTCATCTTCATCTCCACTACGGCCCAAAACCTACTTCCAAATCATTCATCCATTAATCCATGTGAAACAACGGAGAGGAAACGTTTTGTTGTTCATCCACCCAAAACAGAAAACAAAAAAAAGCAAAACAAACAGAAAATAGAAAATAGAAAGAAACAGATTCAAAAATAAAAATATTGTTTGCTTTTTTCAATTGTTCTAAAGTATTTTTACTTAAGTTAAGTATTAAAAAATATATATGCAAATAATATATATATATATATATATATATATATATATATATATATATATATATATTTACTTAAATGCCATAAATGCCACATTAACATTGGTAACACATCACATTTTATATTAAGATGCCACCCCATTGTTGGTTAACCATGGTTCACCTCTAATTGATTTTAAGGGTATTTTTTGTTCAATTATTAGAGTTGGAAGTTTTTTTTGTGAAAAAAGAAGAGCTCATGGGTTAAATTGAAAAAAATGACAAATTCAAAGGTTTTTTGGGTTAAGTCAGAACCAAAAAATAGAGAGATTAAATGATACATGAGAATTGGTTTGTGTGTCACTACTTTGGTTAAATTTGGTAAAGTTAGGTTTTTTTCTAATTTTAGCTGTTGATAATGTCAAAGCAATATTCATGCTCTTAAAACAAATACACATTCAGTGACACTTTTACACTTATTTCAGCTGTAATTTCAACTTTTAAGTTTTAACGACAAGTATTTTTCAACAGCGGCGAAGCTACGTGTATGGGTGTGGGGTCAATTGACCCCACTGAATTTTTTTTAATTTTTATATATGATGTATTAAATTTATTGGGGTGTAATTTACAAATTTGACCCCACTGAAAATTTTCTCTTTTTAACACTTCACACTAATTGGAAGCCCTAAAACCCCCTCAAATTGACCTCACTTAAATGTTATAATTTTTTTACTATACGGGATCAAATTAAATTTTTATAACTTTCTCAATCAAATTTTAACCCTATATGACTCCTATCCCTTCTATATTTATGTATCTCTCTCTATAATATTTTTAAACTAAATAATAATCTATTTTAAATTATTTTTCAAAATAATTAATTAATTATAAGCAATTGTGATTAGAAAAGTCTATTATGGATGAATATGGTGTATATGTACAATATGTTATTAGTTATTATACTTTCATTGTAATATAATAAATATTTTAAATATATGTGATATAAAAGTACAAAAAGTATCCCAAAAAAATTGGTCGGAGCGCTGCCCCCGAACTCCTGCTAAATTATTTATAGCTTGGTAATAATTTTGACCCCTTTGAAAAATAACCCTTGCTTCGCCACTGTTGTTCAACATAATTATTACTATGATATTATTAACTGCATCTATTTTGGGATAAATAGAACACAGTATAGTTCCCTGATGTTACTTACTAAACAACTAAACATATTTGTATTAATTTCACTTGGGCTAGTTGAGAAACATTTTGTAAGATGGAAACCAAGCATATAATATTTGTGTTGTGTTCTTGCATTTAAAAAAACAGAATAGGAAAACTAGGAAACAAGTGCAGTTATTTAAAAAGGTCTGATGTTAGATAATAGTTGTTCTTGTTTATGCAGGGATAAAAGTGAAAGCTATGTAGTACCCTGTATACCAAAGACTTATACAGTCTCTTCCAACATAAAAAAAGATCTTCAGCACTTTCTATCTCTCTGTCGGGATAAAAGTGATAGCTATGTAATACCCTTTATACCAAAGGCTTATAACCCCTAAATATACTAAGGCTATGTTTCTTTACAATTTATGTAGCATGAGATTGGACTATTTTATTTTATTTATACCAGTTCAATACATTTATAAAAAAATATTAGTTTAATACATTTAAACACTTTTTTTATTTTTCAAGATTGTTAAATTCACTTTTATCCTTTGATTCAATTTTCTTTTAAATGAAAGGAATAAGCAATTGTTACAGTAGAGGCACATGTATGCTTCTTCCCAACGAAGTTATTAAGGCTAGATAGTGATATTGATTCTTGTTACCTAGTATTATTAATGTCGCATTCTTCTCATAATGATAATTCTTCAGCCTTCTTATGACATATATACTTGCTTATTAACAATTGTCATGATTCTTAAAATTAGAAATAGTATAAATTTGGCTATGAAATGAGTTAGAGGTGTCGTATTATTACTAGCATGTTGCCTATAAATTTTGAAGTCTTAAATAGATTATTGATCACTTCAACGGTTGTAAATATATTGTATAGGTTCTTTACCACAGGGACACCGGAAAAAGCAGAGGATTTGCCTTTGTTACAATGAGTACTATTGAAGATTGTAAAGCAGTCATAGACAATCTTGATGGAAGTGTATGAATCTCTCTCTCTCTCTTGTACATGTATGCATACATGTCCCTAAGCTCGAAAAACCAGCAATTTTGTAGTTTGAAAGAGATGGTTGATTACTTTCCTTGTTCATTTCTTTGTATGCAGTAATAAGATTTTTGGGTTTATGCACAAGCGTTGGTTCATATATTTTTAAGGCCTCAACTTAAATAATAACTTGAACAATTCAGGAGTATGGTGGCCGAACATTGAGGGTGAATTTTGCAGACAAACCAAAACCAAAAGAGCCTCTATATCCAGAAACTGAACACAAACTTTTTGTGGGGAATTTATCCTGGTCAGTCACATCTGAAAGTTTGACAAAAGTGTTTCAAGAATATGGAAATGTGGTTGGTGCAAGGGTTCTATATGACGGGGACACAGGAAAGTCTCGAGGCTATGGTTTTGTATGCTTTCCAACTAGATCAGAGATGGAAGCAGCTCTACAATCGCTTGATGGAGTGGTATAAATATCATCTCTCCTGCTCTGTATAGAACCACCTAAATAAATAGCATTCATCGTCTTTTGTTGTTAGTTTTTTGGATTATTTTCTTGAATTTTTATCTAGGGAGTTGAAAGATCACAGACACGTAGACACATCAAGTAGTGACTAGTAAACTGAATAATTGTGTCTAATTTTCTATTTTACATGGACTATTCACTTTATCCTGAAGTGACACTCGAAGGTATGGATGCCGGACAGTTCATAGTGTGAAAAATTGGCAAAATTGATGAGTATTCGTGTCAAACTCTTCAAATGTCTGACCAGGCATTCCATCCCGAGGCCATATAACTTGGCTAATTATCCTCTTTTAACACAATCAATGTCCAAGTGTTGCGACACTCATTTCAGGAAGGAGGAAGTATCGTATTCGGATGGTAATTTAAATGTCTGTACAATTTTTCTTGGTTTTTTTTCTCTTTCAGGAACTTGAACGCCGGCCTATGCGTGTTAGCCTAGCTCAAGGAAAGCGACAATAAGGTGAAAACAGATAGGAGTATATGCGAGAAGACTCGAAGCTTAGTGTTTACAACAGTCAGAAAGAATGATGTGAAATGTTCTTCATAGCTGTTACAAATGGTGTCTGTACAAAGCATTACCCTCTTTAATAGCTTTACCAGTAGAATCCTCCTGTGTAAAAGTCAAGCCACCGACCTTGCTACTGGTGATGGCATATAGTTTAGAACAGCCATCAATCACTTAAGTGATAGTTTAAATAATTTTTTTATTATGAGATTTATACTGACGTGATATGTTCTTCATTATTTTTCTTTTCATTTGTTTATTGAGCATTAGGGATAAGTCAACTATATGATCTCTTTTGTTGGGATAAAAATACCTATAGGATAATTAGTGGCAAATTGGATCTCCTATTTCTATTTGTAAAAGCCTTATTAACTGATCATCACCTTTGTTATTGTAATTTTATTTTGTTAGAAGTATTCCCTTTTTCAATCCAACTTTTATAGGATAAATTTATTATTTAGTCTTTGAACTATTCAACTTTTTAAAATTAATTAAATTTTTAGCAAGGCATTTGTTTTGCACATTATTTCAGTAAACAAATTTCTCACTGTTCATAGTATATGATCTAATGGCTAAAAGAGGGGTCTAGTCGCATATCTTATATGCGGTCAAGGAGAATTTTTTTTTTTGCCTGATCGTATGTAGGAGGTGCGGCAAAGCAAACACGTCATTTTTTTCAGCCGCATCTCTTACATGCAGTTAGGCTAAACTCAAAAATACATTCGTCTTTTTTCATGAGTTCTGATTTAAAGAAGATAGTTTAACTTAGCAGCTATGAAAATTATTCTAACTTTTTGATACCATGGTTACTTTCACCATTATGCTATATGGTTTGAGTCATGGATACCATTACACACATATATGTGTGTATATGTATACGATGTTCACCCTTTTTGTAGAAGAAGGTGTTAATAAGTTTATAAATTCTGAAAATAAGTGAAGCTTTCCTTTGCTACGGAGACGGAACAAGGTAACAAATTTTGGATTGTAGAATAATTATTGCATATTCTCAATTACTATCATCTGCAGTAGCAATTTATTAAACATGTTCAAGATGGGAACGAAGGATGGAAAAGATATCTTATTCAAATATGAACTTATGGAAAAAAAACGGAAGTATGAGGTGCGATTAGGGAAAATAACGCTTGGTCGCACCTTGACCTGGACAAACCAAGTGTCTGGACGCACTTCGTTCATGCGACCCAGTCAAAAAAAAATCTCCCTAACTGCATGTAGGAGGTGCGGTCAGACCCTCCTCCTAACCATTATATTCTATTATGAACGATGAAAGACTTGTTTGTTGGAATAGTGTCTCTAGTAAAAACCTGTTACGGATCACTATCATACATATATATATATATATATATATATATATATATATATATATATATATATATATAAGTGCATAACATTCAAACATACATCTACCTTAACTATTAAAAAGTAGAGCACGGGTGACATTGAAATCTGTAGCATACTTAACTTTTTAATGATTAAGATAGATGTAATGTTTAGTTTTATATTTGGATGTTATGTATGTAGACTCGTCCTATATCTATAATAACAAAATACAACTCATTTTGGAAAAAAAAACTCCCGCTCACCTCTTGAAATTTGATCCGGACCGTCCAAAAAATAAGATAAATCCAACCGTTGTTTCCTCTTTAACATCAGTCGAAGACTCCTCTCCCATTTCTCTTCCTCTCCTCCAAACCCATTCTGCAAAATCCGAAAACTTAATCGAAGACTCCTCACCCGTTTCATCTCCATCATCTTCTTCTTAATCTCCATCTTCTTTTTCCTCTTCTTCATATCAGTCGCGAGTATTGATTCGCAAGATTAGACGGTCTTTGGAACTCGACGACATTGATTCCGCCATTCATCTCCTCCGACTTCACGCTCCGTCCATCCTCGATGATCGCCGACTTCTCTTCCGTTTACACAAGCAGGTACTCTATAAAACCTAATCCCATTTTAGCCCTATTTTGAAATATTGTTCGATCCAAAAACAAAAACATGTTTCTGCTGAGGACGAAGTCTAGCTCTAGTCGACGGTGTAGCATTATCTACACAGAGATGCTCCCTCAACTCCGCTTTAAAATCCAGTCACACAATTATACCCTTAATTTCTCTCCCGTGCGACCAAAACCCACTCGCAAATCCTCCATTTTCGTTATTAATCCCGAGGTCAATAGCCCTACCGCACCTAAACCCACCAGCACTGAAGCAGTCTCCTCCTGCCCTGACTCTTTCGTTGGCGAAGAAACTGTCCCTCTTGAAGGTGTCATTCAATTCGAAAAACCCACTTTTTCTACCCGAATTGATAAATGGGGGTAACAAAAATCTTTGTGTGTGTGTATACTGTGACACCCCCAAATCTGGGCCCACACAGCCCAAACTTGAGTCGTCAAAATACTACAACAAAATTATTACAACAAAGCACAACGTACAATAATACAGTGTATAATAATACACAACTAAGTCTTCACTATTATTGTCACACTATTTTACAAAACGTGAAGACTATGATAACTATTCCTCGGACCCTCACTCCATTCCCCGGCTAGACCCTGTTATGTTTTCATCTCCTGTTGAAAAACAATGGAACAAAAGAAAGGGTGAGCTCAAATAGCCCAGTAAAGAATATCATGACTAAGATAATGACGAATAAATTATCATTAGTCTTCAACAGTTGAGTTCTTGATAGAATACAATAGACTACAAGGTTTATATCAAAAACTGCAGTTAAATTCTTAAACAACGTTCAGATCAATAATAGCAGCGGAATGAGTAATCTATTAGAAGAATAATGCAGACTATAATGTCCACTCGGTTCTCTTTTTAGGAAAAACATCATCAACTTTTATCATCTGAAATATCATTAGTCAAGATAATACAAATTCACAGTTCCTGATCATAATCATGCACATCAACAGTTCATCTTTGTACTACGGGCCAAAGATATTCAATATAGCACCAACGGTCATGATTATACCAGATTCAGCCTTTGGTCATAATCATACCAAACAACAGTTCATCTTTGCACTACGGGCCAAAGAGAACATTCATCACGTGCCATAAAAGACACCGAACAGATGTATCGCCTTTAACCTATTATATCGCCTTTAACCTATCATCTGTTCAACAAATATATCACATCTGTGCCCCCGGCCACAGATATTCACAACAGCTTGATTTTTGGATGATTAGAATGATATAAATGATGAACAGAAGAAATAGGATAACAATAAGTATCGCAAGTTTACTTTGTACAGATTCAAATAATGTCCAAATTGTCAACATGATGTGGAGTGAAATTTAAAAATGATATTCAAGATCCACAGTTCAGAATAACGGTTACAATTCAATAGAAAGGTTCACGTAAATAGGAAGGTTCAGTTGAAATAATGAAGTTCAACTATTATGGAACATATAATATTTTCAGGAATTATAGAAGCAATAGTTCCATAATAAATTTCGATTTAGGAGTATGAAAGAAAATAATATCCCTTACCGTAGCAGGTTTGATTAACAAAAGGTGAAGAAAATTAATACAAAGGGTTATTCACCAACAGGCGGCAATCCGCTCCATAAGGTTATTCCCACAATTTAATAGAATTTGAGTACAAAGAGTTATTCACCAAACAGGCGGCAATCCGCTCCGTAAGGTTATTCTCAGAGATTAATAATAAATGAATACGAAAGGTTATTCACCAACAGGCGGCAATCCGCTCCGTAAGGTTATTCCCACAATTTAATACATGGAAATAAAAGGCACGTCTTATGAGTAAGGAAGAAACAATATTATTATCGAGAATCAAATAATGATAATCCCTTACCATAGTATGTTTGAATAATGGAAGATGAAAAAGATGGTATCCCTTACCTCAACACGTGACTGGATATTGATTTAAATGAGGTTGATTAACTTGAACAGTACACGTATACTTATAGATCTTCACAAATACTCAAGATGACTTAAGCACACTTAGAGAGAACTTTCACAAGAAGTATTTAGAGAGAGAAAGAAAGAACAAGTAAGGAAGTTTATGAAAAATCCTTAAGTTAAGGCTTCTATTTATAGCCAAAAATCTTATCATTCATTTAATCTAAACCATTCATTTAAAGATCATCTTTTAATCTACACCATCCATTTCAAATATTATATTATCTTTAATCTACACCATTCATTTCATATCACCTAATAATCACCTAACTTTATATTATAAACAATCAATTTAATTATTCAACAATAATTCACACTTTAATCTACACCATTCATTTCATATCACCTAATAATCACCTAACTTTATATTATAAACAAATCAATTCAATTATTCAACAATAATTCACACTTTAATCTACACCATTCATTTCATATCACCTAATAATCACCTAACTTTATATTATAAACAAATAACTTTATCAATTCAATTATTATGACTAATTGTTATAAATACAGTATAGTTAGCTCTTAGATATCAAGTCAATAAATTAATGAAATACAACTGTTTAAATAACATCATAATAGAGATAACAATAATGTAAAATAAAGCATACGTTACTGTGTAATGACAATTATTGATTCAATAATGTGAATTACTGTGCATATGTTACTGTGACAATTATTAGGTTCAATAATTTTAAAAACAGTGCAACAACAATTATTGACTCAATGATATAAAATACAGTGTAATGACAATTATTAAATCAATAATGCAAAATACTGTGTAACAACAATTATTGAATTGATAATATAAAATATTATGCAGTGACAATTATCGATGAAATGATGCGTAACAGTTACGGTGTCAATTATCAGACCAAAAATATGAGACACTATGCAATACCGTGTGTTACTGTAGAGTACCGAGTACTACAGAAAATACCAATAACTATCGTATGCTACTATTCTTTTATCACCGGTATTTTAACAGTTCCGTTGACTATTTTTATTTAAAAAGGTTATTTCTGTCGTTTTCTATATCCGACAAATATTCCGATGTGGGGTCCACCAATAATTTGTTATTTCGGCGCCGTCGGACCAAACGAATATTCCCCGACCAAACGAATATTCCCCGACAAAGCGAATATTGTTCGACAAAATAAAATTTGCACATAACATCCTTAACTTTTAACTTTATCGATTTAACCACTTACTGTTTCAAAAAAATATATATATGAAGAAAAATTAAATTTTGTATTTCATAAAATTCGGGGTCTTACAACCTCCCCTCCTTATGAAATTTCGTCCCCGAAATTGACGTACCTGACATATCGAAGAGGTAAGGATACTTAGATTTCATCTCAGATTCTAGCTCCCAGGTCATTTCCTCAATATCTTGGTTCCTCCATAAAACCTTAACTTGAGGTATAACCTTTGAGCGTAGGATCTGCTCCTTCTTATCCAGGATCTTAACAGGTACTTCCTCGTATGTTAAATCCTCTGCTATAACGTCTGGTTCTAACTCAATGACGTGGTTTGGGTCCTTCACATATTTACGTAACATAGATATGTGAAAAACGTTATGGATGCGAGACATACTTGGTGGTAGGGCTAGTCTGTAGGCTACGGTTCCTATTCGATCGAGGATTTCAAATGGGCCAATAAATCGAGGGTTGAGCTTTCCTCTCTTTCCGAATCTCGTAACCCCTTTCCATGGAGAAACACGTAAGAATACATGATCTCCGACGTTGAAACTTTCGTCTCTCCGATGAAGATCAGCATAACTCTTTTGTCGTTCTTGTGCGGTCTGTATTCGTTGTCGGATCATTTGGATCTTTTCGGTCGTCAAGCGTACCAACTCGGGTCCCAACAATTTTCCTTCTCCTACCTCATTCCAACATATTGGAGAGCGACACTTCCTTCCATACAATGCCTCGAATGGAGCCATGCCTATGCTTGCTTGGTAACTGTTGTTGTAAGAAAATTCCACCAACGGCAAGTACTTATCCCAACTTCCTTTGAAGTCTAATACACAAAGTCTCAAAAGATCTTCGAGGGTCTGGATCGTCCTTTCCGATTGTCCGTCCGTTTGAGGATGGTATGCAGAACTAAAACGTAGTTCAGTGCCCATAGCTTTTTGTAGACTGATCCAAAAGCGTGAAGTGAATCTAGGATCTCGATCAGAAACTATGGAAACTGGCATGCCATGCAATCTCACGATCTCATTTATGTACATACCGGCAAGACGTTCAAGTGAAAAGTTTTCTCGTATAGGCAAGAAATGAGCAGATTTGGTCAATCTATCTACGATCACCCAAATTGCATCTAAGCCTTGAGAAACTTTTGGAAGACCCGTCACGAAGTCCATATTGATGTGTTCCCACTTCCATTCGGGAACTTCAAGTGATTGTAATGGACCTTTAGGAACTTGATGTTCTGCCTTGACACGTTGACAAGTTAGGCACCTTGAGATAAACTCCGCAATCTCTCTTTTCATATTGTTCCACCAAAATGTATGTCGAAGATCTCGATACATCTTGGTACCTCCTGGGTGGATTGCAAACGGCGTGTTGTGTGCCTCCATCATGATTTTATGCTTTAATTCAGGATCGTTAGGAACACAGAGTCGAGAGTTGACTCGAAGTATTCCTTTCTCGTCGATTCTTGCTTCGGGAATGGCACCTTCTTGTACTTTCTTTATCATGTTTATCAGTTCCGGATCGGTAGCTTGAGCAGCTTTAATTTTATCGATTAAAGTTGGTTCTACTCGCACGTGAGCAATCTTCGAGTGGGTCCCTGGTGTCTTTAGCTCTATCTCCATCTTTTGCAAGTCGTACAAAATACACTTTTGTGTTGTCAGCAGTGCACTTGTACTTGCATAAGATTTTCTGCTCAAAGCGTCAGCTACAACGTTCGCCTTTCCCGGGTGATACTGGATTGTGTGGTCATAATCCTTTAACAGCTCAAGCCAACGTCGTTGTCGCATGTTGAGTTCCTTCTGGGTGAAGAAATACTTGAGACTTTTATGATCCGTATAGATATCCACTTTTTCTCCGTACAAGTAGTGTCTCCAGATCTTCAACGCGAAAACGACTGCTGCCAACTCTAGATCATGAGTAGGATAATTTTTCTCATAATCTTTGAGTTGTCGAGAGGCGTAGGCTATAACCTTTCCATGTTGCATAAGGACACAGCCTAGACCTTTGCCAGAAGCATCGCTGTAGATAACAAATTCTCCTGATCCTGATGGTATGGTCAGAACAGGAGCTGAAACCAGTCTCTTCTTGAGTTCTTGGAAACTTTTCTCGCATTCCTCGCTCCCTATGAATTTTGTGCTTTTCCGAGTAAGCTGCGTTAATGGAGTGGCGATTCGAGAAAATCCTTCTACGAATCTCCGATAATAACCAGCTAGACCCAGAAAACTTCGGACTTCGGTTACTGTTTTGGGTTGTTCCCAATTTAGTACCGTTTCAATCTTCGCAGGATCGACTGATATTCCTTGACTAGAAATCACATGCCCAAGAAACGCGACCTCCTCTAGCCAGAACTCACATTTCTTCAACTTGGCATATAATTTGTTTTCACGGAGCTTTTGTAGTATCAATCTCAGGTGTTGTTCATGATCCTCGCGACTCTTGGAGTATATGAGGATGTCATCAATAAAGACAACCACAAAATGATCCAAATGTTCCTTGAATATCCGGTTCATCATGTCCATGAAAGCTGCAGGAGCATTAGTTAGTCCAAAAGGCATGACTAAGAACTCATAATGCCCATAACGAGTTCTGAAAGCAGTCTTTGGAATGTCCTCAGCTTTAACCTTTAACTGATGATATCCAGAAAGGAGATCAATCTTTGAGAAATGTTGAGCGCCTTGCAATTGATCAAACATGTCATCAATCCGAGGTAACGGGTACCTGTTCTTGATGGTGACATGGTTCAATTCTCGGTAGTCAATGCACAATCTCATACTCCCGTCTTTCTTCTTCACAAATAGAACAGGAGCACCCCAAGGTGATGCACTCGGACGAATGAAACCGGTATCCAACAATTCCTGTAGTTGGACTTTTAACTCTTGAAGTTCAATGGGAGCCATTCGGTAGGGAGCTTTGGAAATGGGCTTGGTACCGGGTTCAAGATCAATATAAAAATTAATTTCACGGTTTGGGGGTAAGCCAGGAAGTTCTTCAGGAAAAACGTCAGGAAACTCATTAACAATGGGAATATCATTCAAGTTTGACGTATTTTTGTTCAAATCAGTGACATGAGCTAAAAAGGCTTGACATCCGTTTTTCAATAAACGAATGGCTTTATGGCTAGAAATAACAGTTATAGATTTCAATGGTTTAGTTGCTTGAATTTGCATGACAGGTTGATTAGGAATATGAAAACTAATAATCTTATGAAAACAATCAATTTTAGCATGATGGGTAGTCAACCAATCAATTCCTAAAATCACATCAAATTCATGCATCTCCAAAGAAATAAGGTCAACAGGTAATGTGAGGTTGTTGATTTGAACTAGGCAAGATTTATAGACAGTAGATGTAATTGTCATTTCTCCTAATGGGGTTTCAACTGATAAGTCAAAGTCCAAATTTTCAGGAGTTAAGTTTAAACGCTGAGCACATGCAGGTGAGATAAAAGAATGGGTAGAGTCAGTATCTAACAAAGCGTAGACTTCACGAGAATTTATGAATAGCTTACCGGTTATCACCTCGTTCGAGTTTCGTGCCATTTGGGATGTCACAACAAAAGCTCTCCCTTGAACTACAGATTTTCCTTTATCCGCGCTAGCTTTTGGTATTATCATTGCAGCTGGACTTGATTTTGTGGCAGGACAAAACCGCGCAAGATGACCCTCTTTCCCACAACTGTAGCACTTTTTGGACTGCAGTGTACAGTTTGGGCTGATGTGACCTTCCTGACCACACCTATAGCATCTCACTGGTGGTCGATCTTCTCCCCTTGAAACTGGGGTCGGTGCTGGTGTTGGTACTGGTGCTGGTGCCCTTCCATAATTATTATGGAATCTCTTTCTTTTGAAATTGTTCCCACTAGATTCTCCTCTTCTGTTATTTGGTGTGGAATTACCACCGAAGTGTTGGTTACCTCCTCGATGGTTCTCGTTCCTGTGGTTGTTGTCACTCCTTTCTCTATGCTGATCATTAACTCTTGGCTGCAATGTTTCATCTGTTTGCTCCACCCTTTGAGCCCTATCTACAACATCTGAATACAAACTGAATTTATGAGAACTAAGTTGTTGACGAATTTTGAGTCTCAAACCTCTCAGGAACATTCGACTCATTCGTGCTTCGTCATCTACTAGATGAGTCGCAAAATGAGACAGTTCAGCAAACTTAGCTTCATATTGAGAAACTGTCATGTTTCCCTGCTCCAGCTTAATGAATTCCACTTCCTTCATATGGCGGATGCTTTCTGGGAAGTACTTCTCGTTAAACAGTTCTTCGAATTCTGTCCAAGACATTTCGAGTGCTGAAGGTTGGATACGTTTTACCGCTTCCCACCAATGGTCCGCCTCACCTCGTAACATAAAAGTGGCAAATGGCACCTTCTGATCATCAGCGCATTGTAAGACATCAAGTATTTTTGTCGTCTGCTTCAGCCATGCCTCCGCTTTGAGTGGGTCAGGCTTCCCGTGGAATTCAGGTGGTCCTAATTCTTTAAATTGCTTAACAGTGACCATCCTCAAATTGCCAGCGTTTCTACCGTTATTATTGACTGGATTTCCTCTTCCTTGATTCTGTATGAACTGCATGAAATTCCTAAAGAATCCATCGTTCATCATGTTATCAGGAACATTATTTCCTGAGTTGGCAGGAGGATTGTTTGGGGCCTCTTGATTCTCGGCTACATTTGCTTCGGGTATTCCATAGTTAACCTCTTGATTTTCAGATGCCATACTTAACTGTGATCACAAAATAAATGTTAGTTCAAATAAACTGACTCATCACTTCATGTTCCTACATTCAAATCGACTCATTAGATAATAAAATCTATTTTAGGTAGGACACACTAGTGACTGATTCTATTCGTCTCTCCCCTCATAGTTCTACCCCATATCTCCATTAAAGACCATATCCCTAAGCTCTGATGCCAACTGTGACGCCCCCAAATCTGGGCCCACACAGCCCAAACTTGAGTCGTCAAAATACTACAACAAAATTATTACAACAAAGCACAACGTACAACAATACAGTGTATAATAATACACAACTAAGTCTTCACTATTATTGTCACACTATTTTACAAAACGTGAAGACTATGATAACTATTCCTCGGACCCTCACTCCATTCCCCGGCTAGACCCTGTTATGTTTTCATCTCCTGTTGAAAAACAATGGAACAAAAGAAAGGGTGAGCTCAAATAGCCCAGTAAAGAATATCATGACTAAGATAATGACGAATAAATTATCATTAGTCTTCAACAGTTGAGTTCTTGATAGAATACAATAGACTACAAGGTTTATATCAAAAACTGCAGTTAAATTCTTAAACAACGTTCAGATCAATAATAGCAGCGGAATGAGTAATCTATTAGAAGAATAATGCAGACTATAATGTCCACTCGGTTCTCTTTTTAGGAAAAACATCATCAACTTTTATCATCTGAAATATCATTAGTCAAGATAATACAAATTCACAGTTCCTGATCATAATCATGCACATCAACAGTTCATCTTTGTACTACGGGCCAAAGATATTCAATATAGCACCAACGGTCATGATTATACCAGATTCAGCCTTTGGTCATAATCATACCAAACAACAGTTCATCTTTGCACTACGGGCCAAAGAGAACATTCACCACGTGCCATAAAAGACACCGAACAGATGTATCGCCTTTAACCTATTATATCGCCTTTAACCTATCATCTGTTCAACAAATATATCACATCTGTGCCCCCGGCCACAGATATTCACAACAGCTTGATTTTTGGATGATTAGAATGATATAAATGATGAACAGAAGAAATAGGATAACAATAAGTATCGCAAGTTTACTTTGTACAGATTCAAATAATGTCCAAATTGTCAACATGATGTGGAGTGAAATTTAAAAATGATATTCAAGATCCACAGTTCAGAATAACGGTTACAATTCAATAGAAAGGTTCACGTAAATAGGAAGGTTCAGTTGAAATAATGAAGTTCAACTATTATGGAACATATAATATTTTCAGGAATTATAGAAGCAATAGTTCCATAATAAATTTCGATTTAGGAGTATGAAAGAAAATAATATCCCTTACCGTAGCAGGTTTGATTAACAAAAGGTGAAGAAAATTAATACAAAGGGTTATTCACCAACAGGCGGCAATCCGCTCCATAAGGTTATTCCCACAATTTAATAGAATTTGAGTACAAAGAGTTATTCACCAAACAGGCGGCAATCCGCTCCGTAAGGTTATTCTCAGAGATTAATAATAAATGAATACGAAAGGTTATTCACCAACAGGCGGCAATCCGCTCCGTAAGGTTATTCCCACAATTTAATACATGGAAATAAAAGGCACGTCTTATGAGTAAGGAAGAAACAATATTATTATCGAGAATCAAATAATGATAATCCCTTACCATAGTATGTTTGAATAATGGAAGATGAAAAAGATGGTATCCCTTACCTCAACACGTGACTGGATATTGATTTAAATGAGGTTGATTAACTTGAACAGTACACGTATACTTATAGATCTTCACAAATACTCAAGATGACTTAAGCACACTTAGAGAGAACTTTCACAAGAAGTATTTAGAGAGAGAAAGAAAGAACAAGTAAGGAAGTTTATGAAAAATCCTTAAGTTAAGGCTTCTATTTATAGCCAAAAATCTTATCATTCATTTAATCTAAACCATTCATTTAAAGATCATCTTTTAATCTACACCATCCATTTCAAATATTATATTATCTTTAATCTACACCATTCATTTCATATCACCTAATAATCACCTAACTTTATATTATAAACAATCAATTTAATTATTCAACAATAATTCACACTTTAATCTACACCATTCATTTCATATCACCTAATAATCACCTAACTTTATATTATAAACAAATCAATTCAATTATTCAACAATAATTCACACTTTAATCTACACCATTCATTTCATATCACCTAATAATCACCTAACTTTATATTATAAACAAATAACTTTATCAATTCAATTATTATGACTAATTGTTATAAATACAGTATAGTTAGCTCTTAGATATCAAGTCAATAAATTAATGAAATACAACTGTTTAAATAACATCATAATAGAGATAACAATAATGTAAAATAAAGCATACGTTACTGTGTAATGACAATTATTGATTCAATAATGTGAATTACTGTGCATATGTTACTGTGACAATTATTAGGTTCAATAATTTTAAAAACAGTGCAACAACAATTATTGACTCAATGATATAAAATACAGTGTAATGACAATTATTAAATCAATAATGCAAAATACTGTGTAACAACAATTATTGAATTGATAATATAAAATATTATGCAGTGACAATTATCGATGAAATGATGCGTAACAGTTACGGTGTCAATTATCAGACCAAAAATATGAGACACTATGCAATACCGTGTGTTACTGTAGAGTACCGAGTGCTACAGAAAATACCAATAACTATCGTATGCTACTATTCTTTTATCACCGGTATTTTAACAGTTCCGTTGACTATTTTTATTTAAAAAGGTTATTTCTGTCGTTTTCTATATCCGACAAATATTCCGATGTGGGGTCCACCAATAATTTGTTATTTCGGCGCCGTTGGACCAAACGAATATTCCCCGACCAAACGAATATTCCCCGACAAAGCGAATATTGTCCGACAAAATAAAATTTGCACATAACATCCTTAACTTTTAACTTTATCGATTTAACCACTTACTGTTTCAAAAAAAAATATATATGAAGAAAAATTAAATTTTGTATTTCATAAAATTCGGGGTCTTACATATACTGATACATATGTGTGTGTTTGTGGGCTTGGTGTGTATTGAGTAATTGAGTTGTGGGTTGTTTGTGTTTTTAGTCGTGTGACACTTCTTTCTATGGGAGATTTCTTTAATTTTAGTCGATACATCGGCATATTTTTATAAATTATTTTCCTTTAATTTTAGTTAATACATTGGTGAATTTTGGTAAACTATTTTAAAAATACTATTCATTGTAACACTATTTTCCTTTAATTTTAAGAACGTATTATTCTAAGATTTATTTCATAATTTTAATAAATTATCTCAATTTTAAGTTTGAGAAGGTTTCAAATTGTCTTTTAAAAATGGATAATAATGTAATTTGGAACAGAGGGATGGGTTTGTGTGAGTAATTGAGTTGTGGGTTGTTTGTGTTTGCAGTCGAGTGGCACTTCTTGCTGGGGGAGATGTACTAGCTTTACTTTTGTTCTCTACAATTGGGAGGTTTAGTCATGGTTTATCTATTTTTGACACTGATACACTTCACACTGCTAACCCTTTTATTTCTGGTATGTGGGTATTATTCCTTTTTCGTTTTCAGTTGATTTAATTTTATGTATTGTGATGTTAAATAGGAGAGTATTTTAGTAATTGTGAATTTGGGATGTTTGGACTTTGGCAGGATGGTTTTTGAGTGCTTATTTCCTAGGGGGGATATGGGGAGGATGACCGAGGAATGAAAGGTCTTTCCCAAGCTGTGATTACTACTGCCAAGTCGTGGGGTTTGGGTATTCCTGTAAGTGCACACATGCTTTAAGAGTCAGACATGATTAGATGATATAGTCCATGCAGATTTGTATATATAGCATATATATTTAGAAATGTAATCTTGGACGAAGATGACCCTAGCAGCTGAAAGCACATTTACATCAGAATACTTACAAGGATAATTATTTCTTTCTAAAGCTCTACTAAGAATCTGAAGGTTGAACAATAGTGGATATAGAGTCATAAATTGCAAAGGTATTTTTCATATAATATTATATCACTCTTTCAGCTAAACTAGAAAAATAGGTGGGGACTAATTATAGTAGTCTCATGAATGTATTTTTCATCTAGATTTTTGTAGAAGATGTAATTTGGTTGAAATATGTGTTCTTCGTGTCATTAGTGTGATATTGACCGATGAAACCTTACTATGCAGAGAAGAATGTGTTGTTTCGTGTGACCTTAGGTTGTGTTTGGGAGGAGAGAAGGATAGAGAAGTGAAGGGCTTTTCTTTTTAAATTCATTTACTGATCTCTTTCATTTGGCTAACCAAGAAAATAAAAATAGTTTGTTTAACAAAATTTCTCTTTCATACCATTATGATTTCTCCTTATCGCTTTTTGGTTCTCTTTTCCTTTTAAATTCCCATCCTTCCTGCAAGACACATGGTCGTGTTATGTATATTTCTATTTGTGTTACTTCATGAATGATCATTTTTCACTAAATGTTTAGTTTTATATTTACTTCTTAGAATAAATTTATTTGTGTTAATCTATTTGTAGGTATTAGAAAAGCATGTTAGTTTATTATGTATCTGAATTGAATTATGTTTGAGTCAGTCTGATTCGTGTGGATTTTGATACTAAATTCATTTCTTATTTATTTAGTAATAATTTTATGTGGATTGTGATTAGTTTATTATTGATGTTACTTATTAGTTTTGTAATGATTGCTTAAATGCATCCATAAATAAGCATTTATTTGTATGATGAAGCTTTAATTTCTGCAACAATTAGATTGAATCATTCAATATACAAGGTTAAATACTTAAAGTCAACTTAACAATGCAAACAGTAGTTCGCATTGGAGTCATTTGTGTTGATGATAATATCAAAGAAAACATAAAGTAGTGAAACTCTGATTTTCTTGAGGTTTGAAGAAAGGTTGAAGACTGACAAGTTATAAGGAATTCCCATTCTTTTTCTTTTAGCCCCTGGACATAGAACTATGAAGCAACTTATAAGACTTGGAAAAATCATCCTCTTTGCTTTCAATTCACTAACCTACAGAGACATGGCACCGTGAGTTACTGTACATTATGTCTTACATAAATACTCATAAGTCATTATTCAGTAACAAATATTGATTACTATATTTAGAAACAAGACTCTTTCATGGACAACCTGAAGTTAGCTATGAGGGACTTATGACTCTTTTATTGAATAATCATATAGCTGAGTAGATTAAGGTTTTTATTTACTTAGTAGTTGATTGATGAGTTGAGAGTAAAATAAATGGCAATAAATTTATGCAAAGAAAATATTAAATTATTTGGATAGTAATTGCAATTAATACCCTGCCTTGCAATCAAGTAGTACAAATGATATTGAATTTATTAAAATTACGGAATCTTAGAAAACTGTGGGAGATGCTTGATAGTGTCACGCTGTGAGAAAATAAGATAGCAAGATTCTTGCTAACATTCAGGAAGCAGAAAATCTATAGGTAATAGTTCAAACTCAAAATTTAGTTTATTTGATCTTTTTAGAACAAAGAATATGTGACTTAATCACTTAAAATAGCCTAAAGGATGTTCTTTGGGGTTTCGACTTGGAGGAAGTATCAATTAGTTCATCAATCCAAAACCATGCCGTTGAGACCAAACGCGAGAACCGAGGTTCACCGGAACCGGTACAAGGTGGCCGTTGACGCTGATGAAGGACGGAGAAAGAGAGAAGATAATATGGTGGTATAGACTCTGATATGATTATGATTGTAGATCAGATATGACTATGATGATAATTTAATGATTGCAGGTGGAAATTCAAGTTTCTAAGATTCATTGCATTAGCAAAGCTATGCCAACACTACCTATCAATATTGAGGATGCTGCTAGAAGTGAAGTTGAAATTGAATTGACTTTACAGGTCCATTTGTTACTTTATATTTATCTTTATCATCTGTAGCTTGACTATATAAGCTTACAACAACTGTGTAATTAATTGATTAGTGTACCTTTTATCCTTAAGATGTATAATGGTTTCAACTTTTCAAAAATGCAGGCTGGTGAACAATTTGTTCGTGTCAATCAGGATACCCATGCACACCCGCTAAATCTCACCCTTCATTTTCATTTCGTAGTGCCAGAGGCACGGGTGAAATGCTAGCCAACTAAATCTATTGTACACGAGTACTCATAGTGCCGTAGGCACGGGTTTTTATCTAGTATATATATTTGGGGTCAATCTATAACATATATTTGTCATAGAGAAAGATATGACAAATATCATCTATACTATCTATTAAAGGGATCAATGACTAAGATTAAATACTTAAAACTTGTCGTCTGGACTACTAAATCTTTCGTTACTAATAATAGCAGACGATGACCATTATCGTCCGAAGCGGACGTACTGTCCGCCACTATTAGTAATAGACATCGATTTTTCTTTTTTAATCTTGTTCATTCGTTATAAAAATCAATGTTTATCTATTTTTGATCCATAATAAATACTTGCTATGAATTGACAATATATATATATATATCCTTAAACTTCTACCCTCCAATCTCTATCTTTGACGAGCTTATCCCTCACATCCCCATTTCCGACGAGCTCTTTGGCGAGCGTAAATATTCACCATATGAATGAGTTTGTAATTGTAGATTCAAGTTTGAGTATAATGGCTGATTTCCAAGATGATTCTTCTTGTTTAATATTGAAAACTCAAATACAAGTAACGAAAACTTGTTTTGACCCGATCCACACGTTCATTTAAGAATCAACATAAACAAAAAAAATTATACATCAGCGTCTATTAATGACATTACTCAAATACAAATGAAAAATCAATGTAACTACGTTAAAAAATAGATGAAAAATTTAACTTCAAAAAAACATAAATAGTTCAGAGACTTAATAATTAATGTCAAAAGTTGCATTTTTATTTATTTATATTTTATGTGAAATATAAACTTCTATTTTATTCCCATTTCGTAAGCTACTATAGCCTATATTTTTGCTTATTTAGTATATTCTATGATGCAAAATTAAAACTAAAACCCAGATGTTCTCAAAATGATATTTAGTATTATCAGTATTCCTAAACTTTCAACTAATCATCAACATTAAGAGTAACCGAAAATTATTACCCTTTTTTTATTTTGCATCAAAATTAAAGATATATTAATCAACATGTAATAGTATTGAATCTACTTGTTATATAATTAAATTAAAATATTATTTTTATTTTTTTTGTTACTTTTACACACGCACACCCCCAACACATATCTTTTCTTGTTGTCACCAAAAATTGAACGTCCAATCTCATACTTTCACATGAGTTGATTGTATCATTGGACCAAAGGCCACTCGATAAATATGATATTTTTATACATTTCTTATCACATGAATATGACTCATTAGAATTTTATGCCACTTGTATAATTTAAAAAGAGAATAAATCATTAATTTTAGAACGAATTAAAATATATATATATATATATATATATATATATATATATATATATATATATATATATATATATATATATATCACTAACACTTGCGCTAGCCTCGAAAACCTTTATACCATATAGGTCTGGTAAAAAATAAACTTGGATTGATTTTGGGTTACATATAATAATTATGGATCAATTAAGAGTTAAAATCATATAACTTATATTTAATATAAGTTACGTGGATTGAGTGCAAATGATTATGGGTTTAATCCAAATCCACCTATATTAGTCAAATGCATTCTTTTATTAACCCGCCCCGCGGCTCAACAAATGCAACGTCTCCTCCAAGTACTTATTCTTCTTAAAGAAAAACCTTCTTGAAACAGACTAATACAATTGCAAGAAAAAGTAACATTCTCTGTTTCAATATCAAAATTAATACTTAAAATCAATATTGAATTTTTAAAAATTAATTTTAAATATTTTTAAACTCAAAATTGATATGAATTATATAATTTATATTAATAATATTATAAATATCATAAATTACTTAAAAAATACCATTAGCTGTAAAATTTATTATTTTCAAAATTTAAATGTATCATGTGAATTTTGAATTTGAAAATATTTGAAATTGAATTTTTAAAAGTTAATATTGTTTAAAACATAGAGAGTATTATTTTTAAATATTAATTTAGACTAATTTAAAGTTTTACTAATATTATTATGAATATTAAAATTTATTTTAAAAATATAGTTACGATAGATATTGTATTTATAATGGACTTTTTTCATGAAACAAAAGAATTTTTAAGTTCATACAAAATAGAATTATAAAAATTAATTATAAAAAAAAACTTGTAAAAATATTACTCTCTCTCTCTCTCTGTTATATTAGTCAACAAATTAGGATGTCTTGATATTTGTAATTCTTAATATAAATTCAAAATTAAACCAAACGATAATATAAAAATTAATTAACCAGCTCAATAAGTTTCAAGGAATTTTGGTTAACTAGATAATTCTCGACCACACGTAGTAATATTGACCATAATATATTACAACATACACTGAACACTAAACTGTTAGCGCACATTAGCAATAATCGACCTGGTAAGGGTCATTTTCGTTTTAAAATGCGCCCCCTAAGTTACAGCCAAACCAGTGGCGAGACAAGCTCAGCCACAGCACGTACTCCCCCTCCACTAATAAAACTCTACAGTCTACACTAGGTCCCCCTACCTTTCTCTCTCCTAACAACTCAGTTTCTCATTCTAGATATATATGTACATGTAATGGTTATACTAGGGTTTGGCTTCTACCGATCTTGAATCCCAGATCTAGGGTTTCAACATTTTCTCCTCCATGGCTACTCCATTTCACTTGCCCGTCACTGCTGCCCAGGTACCTCCTCTCTCCACCTGTATATATATATATATATATATATGTATATATATATGTACGTGTATACTAGGGTAGCTTTGACCCTGTTTATGGTTTTTGATTTCAGGTAGGGACTTATTTTGTTGGGCAGTATTACCAGATGCTGCAACAGCAGCCGGATTATGTTCATCAGTACTACAACGACGCAAGTACGATGGTTCGTATTGATGGGAATATCAGAGAGACTGCCTCAGCAATGCTGGTAATTATAGTTTTTATTATATGTATGTTTACTGTTATGGAATTAATCTTGTGTTGAAGTGTTTCATTTGGCATTTTGATTGATGGTTTTGCTAAAGGAAGTAGCGGAAATTAGGACATGGGATGATTTTCAATGATTTGTTTCACTTTTTTTGTTTTATTTGATTTTTTAAAGCTATTTTAACTGTTCAATTTTTTTAGAGGTTTTGAGTAATTAGAGGAATGTGGCTTATATCGGTCAGCTATGTATTTTGGGTGAGAAGGAATTTTTTTTTAGAAAAAAAGTGTGGCACAGCTCACTTATCAAAAAATTAAAATAAAAGTGTGACACATTCTAGAGAAGAGGGTAGAAGTATATCCTGTTTTACTAAGTATATTGACTAGGTTTATATTCCATTCCTTTTATACAACCTTAAAAACTGTATTAATATATAAGGAATGAGGTATATAAAGTTTTAATATATATTTTTTTGATTTTTGTGAACATTATTGGTAATATAACAATAATTTTTTTTTATGGAAGGGTAATATAATAAAGTCGAATATTAATGCATTGATATGTGGAATAAGACACCTAAATTGGGATAGAGTGGTATAGATTTTAAATTAACAATGTATGGTAGTTGTGAAGGCTAAGTCAAGTTAAATAATCGAATCTATTTTCAAATTTAGATTGTGGATTGGAATTTAATTGCTTTGATTTGTTTCGCAATGTGATGTTTGAGTTGCTTGATTGTTCTCTATGTTTCTGCTTGATTATTATTTGGAATTTTATTATTCGTTCAAAGTCTCTAAATATTTATAGTCAAATCTCTTGGGCTTTCCCTCAAGAATGGTTTCTTTATGATTAAGAATGGTCAAGTGTCCGTAATAATCATAGTTTAATTGACCATGAGCATTTCTCATCCTTTTCTTTATAATAACTGCTAGCTGGTATTAAGTTGGGTTAATATGATAGTACTGAATGTGTATCTGCATTGATTTCAGTTAGTTCATGGTGTAACTTCTTATGTAGTTCCTTTTTGTAAATTAAGTTATTATTTTAAGTATCACAAAAAAACATTTAAGTTCAAGAGAGTTATAAAAAAAAAAATACAAATCTTACAGATTTATGGAACCCAATTAAACTGAATTCAATCAACGTTAATGAACTAGACTGATATAAAAACTAACACAGATTGACATGAATATCTCTATATGTGGTAGGAAATGAAAAATTAGCTTTAATTGGAGACAGATACTATTCTCTTTAATTTTTGATAAGTTGGGAGACAAGGGATCTATAATTCATGTTATATGTTTGCTTCATTCTTTTACAATTCAAAATTTAACGGCCTGCTAGTCCAGTAATATGCTTGCAAAACTCATTTATTTGAGGTGCTTCTAGATTACCAGTCCGGGGATGTATCTGCTCCCTGCATTTTGAGAGTCTTCTTCGTTTCCAACTATGTTATTATGATTTGAATTTATTAGACTTTAAAAAATATTGTATGCAAGTAATTCATATTTTTTGTTCCTTTTTTTTTTTTTCCTGGCAGCAAATCCATAATCTTATCATGTCACTCAATTATACTGGAATAGAAATCAAGACAGCACATTCTCTAGAATCTTGGAATGGAGGTGTTCTTGTTATGGTATCGGGTTCTGTGCATTTAAAGGACTTCAATGGCAGGAGGAAATTTGTCCAGACATTTTTTCTTGCACCTCAGGAGACGGGCTACTTTGTTCTTAGTGATATCTTTCACTACATTGAGGAGGATCAAATTCTCCAGCTTCCAGTAGCCTATTTAGCTCCAACCAATCCTGATTCCAAACTGAGTGCTTCAACTGTTATTCGAGATCAAGGTATAGTGATTGGACTTGTATTTTGGAGTTTGCCAACTGATTTTAGCTGAATCTATAAAAAGCTGTGTAGCTGTGCATAAGATATTAATCTTGAACTTGATGCTTCAACTAAACCTTGAGAACACAGTATCTTTATTGGACTTGCACTCCATTGAGTTCCCTAAATACTAATCAGAATTAGAGAGGATTAGTCTATCTGCTTATGAAATATTAGTTTTATTATTTAAATGCAATGTGTTTTGATTCTAATTTGGGGGTAGACTGTAGATGACAATAGTTTTTCTGCAGTGCCCAGCTACATGCTTGGTGGAGATTTCCGGGCAAGAGAGTTTGTGGTTCCTGCTAATGTTGAGGAAAATGGTCCCATTGACAATTACAATTTCCCTGAGCAACGGCTGCAGCAACTCCCAGAGACTGAACATATACATGAAGATAGTTTTGCAGTACGGTCAAATGGTTCAATTCAAAGTACAACGAAACCCGTACAAGAGCATCCATCTACTCCTATTGAGGAGCATGTTGGGGAGCCTCAAAAGCACACTTATGCTTCAATTGTATGCACTATGTATTTGACTGACAGCTGTTGTGGCATTATGGTACTATTATATGGGACTAACTTTCTGTCTGATTGTCATTTGGAAGTTACAGGTTGCTAAAGGGCAATCTTCCCCGGCAGTACCTACCCAGTTGTCTTCGAACAAGACCACACCTCCTGCTTCAGAGCAGAATCATGTGCTGGAGACCTCTGGTCAGCCATCTTTTGCACCGTCAGTTACTGTTGAAAGGTTTGGGGATGATGTTATGGAGGAGATTCCCGCTGTAGAAGATGAAGGTTACTTTTCCTAATTCTTTCACTCCTTGTCACTGATTTTAGATCTTTTAAACAGATTTATGTAGAAGAACTATAAATGTTAGTTCCTTCCATATTGCTTTTAATAGTGATATGATAAAGCACATATACAAGTAAATGCTAGATTATTTTCTTGATGTATATATTTGTCTGCGTGCACAATTGCCTTGTGTGTTTTTTGCACGCAAGTATTCATGTGCGTGCATGTGCCTCTAGTATCTCCTCTAGTTCCTGATTCCTGAATAACTTGATGTTCACAGGTGAAATAAAGTCTGTCTATGTGAGAAATGTGCCATCTACTGCATCTACTTCTGAAATTGAGGAGGAATTTAAGAAATTTGGTAAAGTCAAGCCTGATGGTGTGGCCATTAGAATGCGAAGGGTTAGTTCTTTCAGCTTGTCCTTTAGAATTTGGCCCTATTTCTGCCTTATGGAATGAAACTAAATATGTAAGCGTTCATGCCTTGATGAAGGATATTGATGTCTGCTACGCGTTTGTTGAATTTGAAGATATTGCTGGAGTTCAAAATGCAATCAAGGTAACAAGAACTTGTGTTTGATAAAACTGAATGAAACGGTCTGAATAAGTCAGAGCTTTGAATACAATAGTACTTTTGTATGGAACAGAGTCTGAATGAAAAGTATTATTTGATAATTGATGTGTCTGAAATATCTGAATGATAGTATTTTCTCATTTTAACCTCTGAATTTTTTAAACAACCCTGTTTGTTAATCTTAAATCAACAATCTTATCTGAACATATTTAAATAACCTTTCTCAATAATTTTTTATAAAAAATATTCAAATATACTATTATTAACTACCTATATAGTTAATAAATCATTATAATAAAAGTATTAACTATGATAATGTGACTATAATAAACAAAAATAAAATTGACCAAGCTTAAATAAAATAATAGTTAAATTATTCAAATTACATAATAGTGCAATCATCCAAATTACAAAATAATTCAATCATTTAAATACTAAACTGGGTTATGTAATGGAATGGTCAATCAAGGAATTATCTCAAAATATTAAGGGTAATTTTGTCCAATATTTGCCTCTTAACCATTTAGCTTGGAAATCAACCCTTACTACTAAAGAGGCGGTCAGAGGTGAATTTTTTTTTACCAAACAAACTTTGCCTCTATAGAAATAGAGCTGAAACTGGACAGAGGCGTTTAGACGCGAACAAACACACTCTTAGTCTGTTCCAGATGTTCTTTCTCAACAAAATTCACCAGTTCCTATAACTTAACCATGTTTTAACATCTTATTTAAAAAAAAATTACAAGAAAATATTCAACTCTGGATCAAGATTTGTCATCACTTTTACTCATCCTCTGTTGATTGTTTCTTAACTGTATTGTGTATGTAATGAGGGCTCTGTGTTTCATTGATTTCTTTATAGGCATCAACAGTCCAGATTTCTGGACAACAAGTATACATTGAGGGGAGGAGAGCGAACAGAATCAATCTGTTTCGTGGAGGAAGTATGCACTTCATTCACTTTTCAAATTATTTGTGTTTGTTTCACTTTAATAATTTGAGTCATTAAATTTCTGCCTGAACATCATTACTATAATATTTAACCTAAATATTCCATTTGGTATCACTGGCATAACATATTTTACAGCAATCTTTTCTATGTAGTTGTGTTTATATATTTTACAAGCACAGTGTCATGTTAGCAAGTATACTCTTATCTTGAAGGGCTGTTACTTACTGTTCATTATGTCGTGTCTACTTCTGCCATGTGTCATTTTCTAGTTGTTTAATTTTATCCATAGCCTTTCTAACGTTCACTCGAGTTTTATATTTTTTTTTGATGGAGCTGAAATTTCTTTATAGTAATCCCCTGTATAGATTCTTCTGACTCAGTGCTGCTGCTTCTTACTGTCATTTCTATTGTCATATTGCCTTTGAATTTGCTTTGCTAGGATTTCATTGGTATATTCATATATGACATTCTAGTCTATCAAATCATAAATAGTTTAAGCTGCATAATCCCCATATATGACTCAATGTTGATGATGAATCTATACCGTTAGGTTTATTGCCATACCGTCACATAGTTAAATTTCTTATACAGGAGGAAGAGGTAGAGGCAGGGGTAGCTATCATATAGATGCATCAAGGGAGCGTTTTGGTGGTCGTAATTTTAGCAGGAGCAGCGGTCAGGATGGTGACTACAATAGACCGAGAGGGAATGGGTACTATCGGCCCAGTCCCCGGCAAGAAAGAGCGGTTTCGATCAGTCAGGAAATGTCAAGGAATGGACCAAATCTTTCAGATTAAAGATCTCTAATCTTTCTGAAAACCAGGGAAACAGTTTTGGGTAAACTCATTTTTGTTCAGCGCATTCACAGTATAATTCTCGAGAACGGAAAATGTTTTTAGAATGCATTTCTATTAGATGTACTGGACAAAAGTAGCGCCATATAATTTTTGTGTAGCTCCTCAATTACATTATATAAACTTAGTGGATTGGTTTATGCAGTTTTGGGTCTGTCTACTCTTATTAGTGGAAATAAGATCATTCCAGTTTTATCTTGTTGATCATTTGCCTATTCCTGTCCTGCAAGATATACTGCTGTGAAACAGCCCACAACTCAAAGCTGTGGTAGGTTACTAGGTATGTATATGCTGCTGTATGTTCCTTTTTACATTCTTTCGAGTATGCTAAACTAACCTAATAAGAAACAAAATGAAAAAAGTAAGGGTGAAACTTTTGAAATAAAACATGCATCTTGTCAAAGTCTCAATCACACTCTTTTAATTTCCTGGTTCTCCTTGTGGTCCATATTTACTCGGTTGATAAATCATCGTGCAGAAAGACAAATGTTGAAGCATATATACAGAGTGCATAAACCACCACCTCATTGAAAAGGAAAATGGCCTATAATCAGACTCTCTTATGCCTTTTAGACATGGTGAGTAAGGGAGTGTTTGATAAAAATTGAATAAAATAGTTTTGAATGTTTAAGTAATCTGAATGAAGTAGATTTTTGAATGAAAAAAGTTGTTTGATAAGTGACATGTTTGAAATATTTGAATAATAATATTTTTAATATTTTATCCTTTTGAAAAAATTTAAAATTGTTTTAAATTTATTTAATATTTTTTTAAATTCATTCAGCAGGGATTTAACTATTCAACAAAAAAAAAATTAAACTTGGTCATTCAGTTCAAAAATTTGACCGATTCAGCCATTTAGTTTTAAACAAAAGCACTGAATGACTGACCGATTCAGTCATTCAACTGTTTAGATGCATTAAGTTCTAAACAAACACCCCCTAAATGTCCCTAAGCTGTAAAAAATTACGGAATATGCCATTAGAAAAATGTGTTATGTTTTCATTTTCCTCCATCAGAGCTCTGTTTTGAGTTCAATTGCCCCCTATTATTGAGCTGGATTGTGCACGCACAAAAATATGCATTTTCCTACATAGTAATTAACCAATAAAGGTGGATTTGTTACATTGGAAAAAAGAAATTAATTCTTCTGGATAGTGAGAGAAGCCACTTGACGAATTTTGTAGAAGTCTTCCCCTTCTTGGCCATCAACAATTCAATTTTAGGGTTGGACATCAACCCTAAGATTGAATTGTTTAGGCATTGCAATTTTCAATATTTGGGAGCAAGGAATCTCAACCCACCCTGTAGAATGCGTAGTCCGAGACAATGTTCAATCTCTAAACAAGAGATTGGGCATGGCTCCTTCATAAATCCACCAAGTTTCTAAGTTAGTGATCCCCATACCCGTAGCAGAACATATCATTTTATTGTCCCCCGAGGAAGACATGGCTTATAGCTCAAGTTTTGAATCTTCTCTAGGGTTGGCATTGGGTCTTGCTCAAAGTTTGAGTGATTAATTGTTAGCATGGTGAGAGCTGATAAGAAATTGATATGGTGTTCAAATACCGGTACTTACATACATTGCCTGATATACTCAAGTGATGAAGACTGTGAGACCCCCTCCTCAGAAACAATTTTCTTAAAAAATATGGTCCTTTTCCATCACTTAGGTCACAATTACTAATTCAAAGCGTTGAGTATCGGAGACGATACGAGTAATTGGTGTCTGAAAGGTAGTTCATGATCTCCTCCACGTCCTCAACATTATTTTCCACAAGTATTTTTGCTAAAACTTAAAATATCTATAATCTCGCACTATTTTGGATCAAAGTTTTCGGGCGTCTCCAGTTTGTTCAACCCATCCAACTGCAATTTATTGTGTTGTCATTGCCTTGTACAGCAAGTGGGAGATATAAATGTTGCAGCATATCTCTCTCATGTTTTGTAGCGTATCCCGCGGCGTTGCCACAGTCATACACCTTAAATCAAGTAAGGGTTTGCAAGTGTTTCAAGTTAACCACCAGCAACAATGAAACTCCAGAATCCCTCAAACTCGAAGGTATCTCAAATTTGTTAAATTGCCTGCCTATGGCTTCCGCAAACTTATTATTGTGCCCAGATGAAAAGGGCAAATTTGCTAGTGATAAAACTCTGTTATGATTTAAGATCGAAATATAACAAAATAATACAAAAAAAAAAGATGAAGAACGAAAAAATAAGAACATAGGTTTACTAATTTGACTAATCTTGTCTGTCTGATATATGTATTAGATGTTTCACACACTCTACAATGATTCACATACTATGTTTTATAGTAACTAAAAAACCCCAATTGATATAACATGGGTTCAAACCTAATACATTAGTAAAACTCAAGACTGGATAATTAATAAATCTCCAAACCCAATTATCCCCAACTATTGTGTCGTACTAGCCATTAGTCGTACCCGCAGAAGTATGAGTCAATCCTAATAAACTCCCAATAACTTCAAGTTGTTGAGGTGGGATCCTAGAAACCGTTCCTTTTGCGCAGGAAATCTCCACCTTCGCCGACCGGACCTTAAATGCAGACAAAATTTCTCCCATCCAGTTAAGATGGTCGGTTTTGTTACAAAATTCCTCCAAGCAAGCACTGGTGTTCCATTTTTTTTTTTAACTTCTTCTACTGCCTGCAATACAACAAGTGCGATAATGTTTGAATACTCTCATCTCATTACTTGATGAAAAGAAGAATGAAAGTGCCCAACTTTTTGTTGACTCTCGAATGTATATGTAAAAGATTAATAGATGTATGCAATTTTGTTTACAGCCTAGGCGCAAAAAATAACTATAGTTTAGAGGCAAGATAAAAGGATTACCCCCAAGTGTCATGGCTTGAACATGTCTTTTTCACGAGTAGCTCCCAAAGCCCAATCGTTGGTTGTGCCGCCGAATGAACGGAGTCCAACAATGTGATGGACTAAAGTATTATTGACCCTAATAAAAATATTCTAATTTTCACTTTTTCAAATTAATTCAAAAAATAATTAAATTTAAATTGATGTAATTCGTGTAAATTTAAAAACAATAAATTTCATAATTAATAATACATTAGATAGTACCATTTTATTATTTTGAATTAATTTATTTCATAATTAGTTTATTATTTAATTCCATGAAATATGTTTTTATCATTATTAAGACCATTTGGCGGCAGATTATAATCCAAAGTATTGAGGTTTTATTATATAATTCATTTTTGAGATATCAATTTTTTAAAAAAAAAATAATACTTAATAATTCATAAATTAAATAACATATTAATCATAAGATAAATTAATCTAAAATAATACTCCAATAAATTAATACAAATAGTCTCGTGTCACCTAATATTTTTGCTTACAAAGCCTAAGAGCACAAATTGTATAAATTCTAACTATTACAACTTTATTCGATTTCCAACTTTGCCTAATATTTTGTTGTTTTTACACACTTCGTTTTAAAATTAATAATATATATATATATATATATATTTAAATAACCGGTTTCATAGTTACCGAGCTGTCTTGTTTCTCAAAAAAAATAAAAAAATAGTTACCGAGCTGTCTCGGAGACTCGGACTAGAAAAAGCACTGTAGCTTATAGAGGGGTCGACGATCCCCGTGCCAACCGGGTACCCGGTCGGCCCATGTGGCCCTTGGTAATACTTTTTCTAAATCCTAATCCCTATATCTTATTATTCTTATGGAATACCGATCATATGCACTATTAACTCTTTGATGAATAAGTGTGAAATATACTCTTCTTTTTCGTACCTTTTTAATTGATGTTTTAAAGTTAAACACATGAATTGAGAAATATAATTAATATTTTATCTGATCGACTAAGTTGAATATAAAATATTAATATTAGCTTTTTATTCTCACGTTCATTCTTTTAATTCAAAAATAATATTACTCTTTAGCGATTAATTAATATTTATATAATATCAATAGAAATAGGTCAAAAAAATATAATTTATTTTCTGAACAAAGGAAGTATATATCAAATCAGAGAAATGTTAGGAATTAATTACACAAGGAGAGTTACCCATAACAAAAGAAAAAAGACATGTTTTAAATAATGATTCCCACCTTTAATTAATCATTTTCTTAATAAAAGAAAAAGGGTATTATTTCTAAAAAACAAAATTGTATTCCTGTGGTGTGTGTAGTCCAACATTTGATACTTGATAGCCATAAGTGTATGCCATTACATTAACAATATTACCTTTTCTCTTATAGTGTTATGCAATAAATTGTCCAAAAAGCCATTTTGTTGTGCCCACCAGCCCACGGGTGAGGCAGCTGTTTGGGTCCCAACTTTCCAAAGCAAGGGTTATGTGCTCATTGCCTTCTAAATAGTAGACGACACAATGAAAGAAAGAAAGGGAACATATATAAGTGATATTAGAATATTTTGCTTTTGCATGTAAAAAAGAAAGCTTTTAAGACTTTAACCCTTGCTTTTGTCATATAGTTTATGCTTTTAAACTTTTATTAATTAAAGATTTTCACAACTTTGTTGATGACTAATTGTAATCAATTAATATTAATATCTCCGTACGTCCTATAATAAATATTATTTTAAATACTTTCTATTTTTCAAAATATAAGATTATTAATGACTTTTTGAAATTAATTTGAGAAGTTTTCAAATTCATTGTTGACATATATTCAATTAAATTTAGTCATTATGATAATGAATATTGTAAATTATTTAAAATGTATTATCAACTATAATATTTATTATTTCGTATTTGTTAATAAATTTTATTAATTTTGATAGTATTTAAAAATATTTTAAATTAGCTTTCAAAATTTAATACTGATTTTATGATTTGAAAGATAAGGAATATTATTCATCCGACAAAATGATTGTGCTTTTATTTTTGTGAAGTATGGAGCGAGAAAATATAATAATTTTGGCACAAGAATGAATATATACGATCCATCATTTTGAATCGCGTGTAACTATTTTTGAGACGAAAGAAAACCCTAAATTGACCTTGTTTATAGGATAGAGAGTATGAGTTAGCTAGGGTTAGTTGTGGCATAAAGTTATTCTTTAGTAATTTTCGCTTAATTAAAAGACAATCAAGTGCCGATTGAGACATTTTTTCTACGATCAGATATATATATATATATATATATATATATATATATATATATATATATATATATCCTTCTCTGAGATTATTTTACCGAACATTAAATTAAAGAAATGAGATTGAATATTATTAGTACTAAATTATTATACAAAAACTAGTTGGCAATGGTAATCATATGTTGTTTAAAGAAATTGCATGCGCGATTTCTTGCTATTGTAGGCCTCAAAAAAGATCCTCCGTCATTTTTGCCATTAGTAAATGAATATAAAATTTTATTAAAGCAAAGTTCTCTCTCTTAACACATGGTAATTGTCGGCAACTATATATATATAATACATCGATTCGTATGTCCTAAACAGCTTAAATGTTTTACAGTTCGTAAAGGTTTTGATGTCTCGGTATTCTTAGCATATAATTAAGTATATCATTTCTCCTGGTCGTCTTGATTCTTGAACTTTGTTGTCTGATGTTTACTTCGTCATTATACACTATAAAAGAAATGAATAGTTAGAGAAGGAAATGCGTTTAAGGCAAACACAAGTTTATGTGCGTTCTGTCTTCAAACATCTTAGTTTATAAGTACAAAATGATAAAATGTGAACATAATCATTTTTGAAATGAAACGAGGACAAAACTGTTATTAATAAAAAAATTCTTTACGTTAATTTTTTAGATTTTAAGTAACATACAAGCTGGTGATGCTGTATCTTTCAGATAGGGTTCTTAGTGTTCCACTTCATGCCTCAACCCTACAAACTACGTTCTCACGGTGGTTCAAGGAATGGTTCCATCATGGAGCGTCTGGTGTATATACTAGTAACCAGAGAAAAAGATAGAATATCAATTGTATACGTGTGTAAAAAAGAATGTCTAACCTGAGTCCCCCCCCCCCCCCCCCCCTCCCTCCTATTTATAGGCGTTTTCGATAGTGGGATATGTCTCATCGTGTAGGATTGTTGGTAGAGAACCATCCCGTGTGAGAAGGATGGTGTCAATCCCATCATCTATTACAAAACTCCCTCGCTAGTGGTCCCTCCTCTGCCAATTTTGTGATCAGGCCTCGAAGGGTCTGTCTAGTCCGATGGTGGGCTATTGGGCCTAGCTTTCATCTATTACTAATTGTTAGTTTCGAATACTTAGCGAGTGATGAACTTATAGGCCTAAGCCCAAACATTCGATGGATCTAGGTCTCGAGTTTTGCACTTGAGCCCATTTTCTAACATTGCCCTCCACTCCCTTATTCTAATTTAATGGGATGAAGGAGTAGGAAAGTTGAGTCGTTGATGACTTAATCGCGGTTGGTGGTTGGGTGTGACGCCCCCAAATCTGGGCCCACACAGCCCATACTTGAGTCGTCAAAAGACTACAACAAAATTATTACAATAAAGCACAACGTACAACAATACAGTGTATAATAATACACAACTAAGTCTTCACTATTATTGCCACACTATTTTACAAAACGTGAAAACTATGATAACTATTCCTCGGACCCTCACTCCATTCCCCGGCTAGACCCTGTTATGTTTTCATCTCCTGTTGAAAAACAATGGAACAAAAGAAAGGGTGAGCTCAAATAGCCCAGTAAAGAATATCATGACTAAGATAATGACGAATAAATTATCATTAGTCTTCAACAGTTGAGTTCTTGATAGAATACAATAGACTACAAGGTTTATATCAAAAACTGCAGTTAAATTCTTAAACAACGTTCAGATCAATAATAGCAGCGGAATGAGTAATCTATTAGAAGAATAATGCAGACTATAATGTCCACTCGGTTCTCTTTTTAGGAAAAACATCATCAACTTTTATCATCTGAAATATCATTAGTCAAGATAATACAAATTCACAGTTCCTGATCATAATCATGCAGATCAACAGTTCATCTTTGCACTACGGGCCAAAGACATTCAATATAACACCAACGGTCATGATTATACCAGATTCAGCCTTTGGTCATAATCATACCAAACAACAGTTCATCTTTGCACTACGGGCCAAAGAGAACATTCACCACGTGCCATAAAAGACACCGAACAGATGTATCGCCTTTAACCTATTATATCGCCTTTAACCTATCATCTGTTCAACAAATATATCACATCTGTGCCCCCGGCCACAGATATTCACAACAACTTGATTTTTGGATGATTAGAATGATATAAATGATGAACAGAAGAAATAGGATAACAATAAGTATCGAAAGTTTACTTTGTACAGATTCAAATAATGTCCAAATTGTCAACATGATGTGGAGTGAAATTTAAAAATGATATTCAAGATCCACAGTTCAGAATAACGGTTACAATTCAATAGAAAGGTTCACGTAAATAGGAAGGTTCAGTTGAAATAATGAAGTTCAACTATTATGGAACATATAATATTTTCAGGAATTATAGAAGCAATAGTTCCATAATAAATTTCGATTTAGGAGTATGAAAGAAAATAATATCCCTTACCGTAGCAGGTTTGATTAACAAAAGGTGAAGGAAATTAATACAAAGGGTTATTCACCAACAGGCGGCAATCCGCTCCGTAAGGTTATTCCCACAATTTAATAGAATTTGAGTACAAAAAGTTATTCACCAAACAGGCGGCAATCTGCTCCGTAAGGTTATTCCCACAATTTAATAGAATTTGAGTACAAAGAGTTATTCACCAAACAGGCGGCAATCCGCTCCGTAAGGTTATTCTCAGAGATTAATAATGAATGAATACGAAAGGTTATTCACCAACAGGCGGCAATCCGCTCCGTAAGGTTATTGTAAGACCCCGAATTTTATGAAATACAAAATTTAATTTTTCTCCATATATATTTTTTTTTAAACAGTAAGTGGTTAAATCGATAAAGTTAAAAGTTAAGGATGTTATGTGCAAATTTTATTTTGTCGGACAATATTCGCTTTGTCGGGGAATATTCGTTTGGTCGGGGAATATTCGTGCCGTACGACGGCGCCGAAATAATAAATTATTGGTGGACCCCACAACGGAATATTTGTCGGATATAGAAAACGACAGAAGTAACCTTTTTAAATAAAAATAGTCAACGGAACTGTTAAAATACCGGTGATAAAAGAATAGTAGCATACGGTAGTTTATGGTATTTTCTGTAGCACACGGTACTCTACAGTAACACACGGTATTGCATAGTGTCTCATATTATTGGTCTGATAATTGACACCGTAACTGTTACGCATCATTTCATCTATAATTGTCACTGCATAATATTTTATATTATCAATTCAATAATTGTTGTTACACAGTATTTTGCATTATTGATTTAATAATTGTCATTACACTGTATTTTATATCATTGAGTCAATAATTGTTGTTGCACTGTTTTTAAAATTATTGAACCTAATAATTGTCACAATAACATATGCACAGTAATTCACATTATTGAATCAATAATTGTCATTACACAGTAACGTATGCTTTATTTTACATTATTGTTATCTCTATTATGATGTTATTTAAACAGTTGTATTTCATTAATTTATTGACTTGATATCTAAGAGCTAACTATACTGTATTTATAACAATTAGTCATAATAATTGAATTGATAAAGTTATTTGTTTATAATATAAAGTTAGGTGATTATTAGGTGATATGAAATGAATGGTGTAGATTAAAGTGTGAATTATTGTTGAATAATTGAATTGATTTGTTTATAATATAAAGTTAGGTGATTATTAGGTGATATGAAATGAATGGTGTAGATTAAAGTGTGAATTATTGTTGAATAATTAAATTGATTTGTTTATAATATAAAGTTAGGTGATTATTAGGTGATATGAAATGAATGGTGTAGATTAAAGATAATATAATATTTAAAATGGATGGTGTAGATTAAAAGGTGATCTTTAAATGAATGGTTTAGATTAAATGAATGATAAGATTTTTGGCTATAAATAGAAGCCTTAACTTAAGGATTTTTCATAAACTTCCTTACTTGTTCTTTCTTTCTCTCTCTAAATACTTCTTGTGAAAGTTCTCTCTAAGTGTGCTTAAGTCATCTTGAGTATTTGTGAAGATCTATAAGTATACGTGTACTGTTCAAGTTAATCAACCTCATTTAAATCAATATCCAGTCACGTGTTACGGTAAGGAATACCATTCATTTCAAACTCTTAAATTTACTGTGGTAAGGAATGTCATTTTAAACATCATCTTCTTTCATATTCTAACTTACTATGGTAAGGGATGTCATTTTCTTTCATACTCTTAAATTTACTACTCGTAAGGAATATCATCTTCTTTCATATTATATTATTTAAACTTACTACGGTAAGGGATACCATCTTTTTCATCTTCCATTATTCAAACGTACTATGGTAAGGGATTATCATTATTTGATTCTCGATAATAATATTGTTTCTTCCTTACTCATAAGACGTGCCTTTTATTTCCATGTATTAAATTGTGGGAATAACCTTACGGAGCGGATTGCCGCCTGTTGGTGAATAACCTTTCGTATTCATTCATTATTAATCTCTGAGAATAACCTTACGGAGCGGATTGCCGCCTGTTTGGTGAATAACTCTTTGTACTCAAATTCTATTAAATTGTGGGAATAACCTTACGGAGCGGATTGCCGCCTGTTGGTGAATAACCTTTCGTATTCATTCATTATTAATCTCTGAGAATAACCTTACGGAGCGGATTGCCGCCTGTTTGGTGAATAACTCTTTGTACTCAAATTCTATTAAATTGTGGGAATAACCTTACGGAGCGGATTGCCGCCTGTTGGTGAATAACCCTTTGTATTAATTTCCTTCACCTTTTGTTAATCAAACCTGCTACGGTAAGGGATATTATTTTCTTTCATACTCCTAAATCGAAATTATTATGGAACTATTGCTTCTATAATTCCTGAAAATATTATATGTTCCATAATAGTTGAACTTCATTATTTCAACTGAACCTTCCTATTTACGTGAACCTTTCTATTGAATTGTAACCGTTATTCTGAACTGTGGATCTTGAATTTCACTCCACATCATGTTGACAATTTGGACATTATTTGAATCTGTACAAAGTAAACTTCCGATACTTATTGTTATCCTATTTCTTTTGTTCATCATTTATATCATTCTAATCATCCAAAAATCAAGCTGTTGTGAATATCTGTGGCCGGGGGCACAGATGTGATATATTTGTTGAACAGATGATAGGTTAAAGGCGATATAATAGGTTAAAGGCGATACATCTGTTCGGTGTCTTTTATGGCACGTGGTGAATGTTCTCTTTGGCCCGTAGTGCAAAGATGAACTGTTGTTTGGTATGATTATGACCAAAGGCTGAATCTGGTATAATCATGACCGTTGGTGCTATATTGAATATCTTTGGCCCGTAGTGCAAAGATGAACTGTTGATCTGCATGATTATGATCAGGAACTGTGAATTTGTATTATCTTGACTAATGATATTTCAGATGATAAAAGTTGATGATGTTTTTCCTAAAAAGAGAACCGAGTGGACATTATAGTCTGCATTATTCTTCTAATAGATTACTCATTCCGCTGCTATTATTGATCTGAACGTTGTTTAAGAATTTAACTGCAGTTTTTGATATAAACCTTGTAGTCTATTGTATTCTATCAAGAACTCAACTGTTGAAGACTAATGATAATTTATTCGTCATTATCTTAGTCATGATATTCTTTACTGGGCTATTTGAGCTCACCCTTTCTTTTGTTCCATTGTTTTTCAACAGGAGATGAAAACATAACAGGGTCTAGCCGGGGAATGGAGTGAGGGTCCGAGGAATAGTTATCATAGTCTTCACGTTTTGTAAAATAGTGTGGCAATAATAGTGAAGACTTAGTTGTGTATTATTATACACTGTATTGTTGAACGTTGTGCTTTGTTGTAATAATTTTGTTGTAGTCTTTTGACGACTCAAGTTTGGGCTGTGTGGGCCCAGATTTGGGGGCGTCACAGTTGGCATCAGAGCTTAGGGATATGGTCTTTAATGGAGATCTGGGGTTAGAACTAGGAGGGGAGAGACGAATAGAATCAGTCACTAGTGTGTCCTACCTAAAATAGATTTTATTATCTAATGAGTCGATTTGAATGTAGGAACATGAAGTGATGAGTCAGTTTATTTGAACTAACATTTATTTTGTGACCACAGTTAGGTATGGCATCTGAAAATCAAGAGGTTAACTATGAAATTACCGAAACAAATGTAGCTGCAAAACAAGAGGCGACGAATAATCTTCTTACAAACTCAGAGTTGAATCATTTGCCTAAGGCAAAAATTATGCGTGTTCTATCCAGTAAGGATGAAGGTGAAAGTTCTGCTACAGTCGTTCCAGATCCATTCTTAGAAGCAATTAAAGGAAGTAACGAACTTGCGGAAATTATTGCCTTTAATTTACTCACTAATTGGGAGAGTGATATCACCTGGTTATGCTCTATAACAAAGGATCAGAATATATGGACTTTTCATATTAGTCTTTGGGATTTATGGTGTTCCAGCTATAATTTTCAAGATTATTTAAAAATGATGTTTCTATACTTTTGGGCGTTACAATTTAGAGGAATTCAGGTTAAGTTAGTCACTATCGTGGAAACTGCAGTCTATCGAAAATACTATTTTAATGGAAATCATTGGTACCGTACTACTGATGAAGTTGATGAACCCGAGAAACAGTTTGCTAGAAAATTATTCAGTGGTATTCCCATGGTTGAAATACGTGAAGATCCGAATGAAGTATTCGGGATTCGATTTGACGATAACAGTCAAGAAACCGAATGAGGTGATAACCGGTAAGCTATTCATAAATTCTCGTGAAGTCTATGCCATATTAGATACTGGCTCTATCCACTCTTTTATCTCACCTATATGTACTCAACGTTTAAATTTGTCTATTGAAAACTTAAATCTTGTCTTATCAGTTGAAACCTCATTGGGAGAAATACCTATTACATTTACTATCTATAAATCTTGCCTAGTTCAAATCAACAACCTCACATTACCTGTTGACCTTATTTCTTTGGAGATGCGTGAATTTGATGTGATTTTAGGAATTGATTGGTTGACTACCCATCATGCTAAAATTGATTGTTTTCATAAGATTATTAGTTTTCATATTCCTAATCAACCTGTCATGCAAATTCAAGCAACTAAACCATTGAAATCTATAACTGTTATTTCTAGCCATAAAGCCATTCGTTTATTGAAAAACGGATGTCAAGCCTTTTTAGCTCATGTCACTGATTTGAACAAAAATACATCAAACTTGAATGATATTCCCATTGTTAATGAGTTTCCTGACGTTTTTCCTGAAGAACTTCCTGGCTTACCCCCAAACCGTGAAATTGATTCTTATATTGATCTTGAACCCGGTACCAAGCCCATTTCCAAAGCTCCCTACCGAATGGCTCTCATTGAACTTCAAGAGTTAAAAGTCCAACTACAGGAATTGTTGGATACCGGTTTCATTCGTCCGAGTGCATCACCTTGGGGTGCTCCTGTTCTATTTGTGAAGAAGAAAGACGGGAGTATGATATTGTGCATTGACTACCGAGAATTGAACCATGTCACCATCAAGAACAGGTACCCGTTACCTCGGATTGATGACATGTTTGATCAATTGCAAGGCGCTCAACATTTCTCAAAGATTGATCTCCGTTCTGGATATCATCAGTTAAAGGTTAAAGCTGAGGACATTCCAAAGACTGCTTTCAGAACTCGTTATGGGCATTATGAGTTCTTAGTCATGCCTTTTGGACTAACTAATGCTCCTGCAGCTTTCATGGACATGATGAACCGGATATTCAAGGAACATTTGGATCATTTTGTGGTTGTCTTTATTGATGACATCCTCATATACTCCAAGAGTCGCGAGGATCATGAACAACACCTGAGATTGATACTACAAAAGCTCCGTGAAAATAAATTATATGCCAAGTTGAAGAAATGTGAGTTCTGGCTTGAGGAGGTCGCGTTTCTTGGGCATGTGATTTCTAGTCAAGGAATATCAATCGATCTTGCGAAGATTGAAACGGTACTAAATTGGGAACAACCCAAAACAGTAACCGAAGTCCGAAGTTTTCTGGGTCTAGCTGGTTATTATCGGAGATTCGTAGAAGGATTTTCTCGAATCGCCACTCCATTAACGCAGCTTACTCGGAAAAGCACAAAATTCATATGGAGCGAGGAATGCGAGAAAAGTTTTCAAGAACTCAAGAAGAGACTGGTTTCAGCTCCTGTTCTGACCATACCATCAGGATCAGGAGAATTTGTTATCTACAGCGATGCTTCTGGTAAAGGTCTAGGCTGTGTCCTTATGCAACATGGAAAGGTTATAGCCTACGCCTCTCGACAACTCAAAGATTATGAGAAAAATTATCCTACTCATCATCTAGAGTTGGCAGCAGTCGTTTTCGCGTTGAAGATCTGGAGACACTACTTGTACGGAGAAAAAGTGGATATCTATACGGATCATAAAAGTCTCAAGTATTTCTTCACCCAGAAGGAACTCAACATGCGACAACGACGTTGGCTTGAGCTGTTAAAGGATTATGACCACACAATCCAGTATCACCCGGGAAAGGCGAACGTTGTAGCTGACGCTTTGAGCAGAAAATCTTATGCAAGTACAAGTGCACTGCTGACAACACAAAAGTGTATTTTGTACGACTTGCAAAAGATGGAGATAGAGCTAAAGACACCAGGGACCCACTCGAAGATTGCTCACGTGCGAGTAGAACCAACTTTAATCGATAAAATTAAAGTTGCTCAAGCTACCGATCCGGAAATGATAAACATGATAAAGAAAGTACAAGAAGGTGTCATTCCCGAAGCAAGAATCGACGAGAAAGGAATACTTCGAGTCAACTCTCGACTCTGTGTTCCTAACGATCCTGAATTAAAGCATAAAATCATGATGGAGGCACACAACACGCCGTTTGCAATCCACCCAGGAGGTACCAAGATGTATCGAGATCTTCGACATACATTTTGGTGGAACAATATGAAAAGAGAGATTGCGGAGTTTATCTCAAGGTGCCTAACTTGTCAACGTGTCAAGGCAGAACATCAAGTTCCTAAAGGTCCATTACAATCACTTGAAGTTCCCGAATGGAAGTGGGAACACATCAATATGGACTTCGTGACGGGTCTTCCAAAAGTTTCTCAAGGCTTAGATGCAATTTGGGTGATCGTAGATAGATTGACCAAATCTGCTCATTTCTTGCCTATACGAGAAAACTTTTCACTTGAACGTCTTGCCGGTATGTACATAAATGAGATCGTGAGATTGCATGGCATGCCAGTTTCCATAGTTTCTGATCGAGATCCTAGATTCACTTCACGCTTTTGGATCAGTCTACAAAAAGCTATGGGCACTGAACTACGTTTTAGTTCTGCATACCATCCTCAAACGGACGGACAATCGGAAAGGACGATCCAGACCCTCGAAGATCTTTTGAGACTTTGTGTATTAGACTTCAAAGGAAGTTGGGATAAGTACTTGCCATTGGTGGAATTTTCTTACAACAACAGTTACCAAGCAAGCATAGGCATGGCTCCATTCGAGGCTTTGTATGGAAGGAAGTGTCGCTCTCCAATATGTTGGAATGAGGTAGGAGAAGCAAAATTGTTGGGACCCGAGTTGGTACGCTTGACGACCGAAAAGATCCAAATGATCCGACAACGAATACAGACCGCACAAGAACGACAAAAGAGTTATGCTGATCTTCATCGGAGAGACGAAAGTTTCAACGTCGGAGATCATGTATTCTTACGTGTTTCTCCATGGAAAGGGGTTACGAGATTCGGAAAGAGAGGAAAGCTCAACCCTCGATTTATTGGCACATTTGAAATCCTCGATCGAATAGGAACCGTAGCCTACAGACTAGCCCTACCACCAAGTATGTCTCGCATCCATAACGTTTTTCACATATCTATGTTACGTAAATATGTGAAGGACCCAAACCACGTCATTGAGTTAGAAGCAGACGTTATAGCAGAGGATTTAACATACGAGGAGGTACCTGTTAAGATCCTGGATAAGAAGGAGCAGATCCTACGCTCAAAGGTTATACCTCAAGTTAAGATTTTATGGAGGAACCAAGATACTGAGGAAATGACCTGGGAGCTAGAATCTGAGATGAAATCTAAGTATCCTTACCTCTTCGATATGTCAGGTACGTCAATTTCGGGGACGAAATTTCATAAGGAGGGGAGGTTGTAAGACCCCGAATTTTATGAAATACAAAATTTAATTTTTCTCCATATATATTTTTTTTTAAACAGTAAGTGGTTAAATCGATAAAGTTAAAAGTTAAGGATGTTATGTGCAAATTTTATTTTGTCGGACAATATTCGCTTTGTCGGGGAATATTCGTTTGGTCGGGGAATATTCGTGCCGTACGACGGCGCCGAAATAATAAATTATTGGTGGACCCCACAACGGAATATTTGTCGGATATAGAAAACGACAGAAGTAACCTTTTTAAATAAAAATAGTCAACGGAACTGTTAAAATACCGGTGATAAAAGAATAGTAGCATACGGTAGTTTATGGTATTTTCTGTAGCACACGGTACTCTACAGTAACACACGGTATTGCATAGTGTCTCATATTATTGGTCTGATAATTGACACCGTAACTGTTACGCATCATTTCATCTATAATTGTCACTGCATAATATTTTATATTATCAATTCAATAATTGTTGTTACACAGTATTTTGCATTATTGATTTAATAATTGTCATTACACTGTATTTTATATCATTGAGTCAATAATTGTTGTTGCACTGTTTTTAAAATTATTGAACCTAATAATTGTCACAATAACATATGCACAGTAATTCACATTATTGAATCAATAATTGTCATTACACAGTAACGTATGCTTTATTTTACATTATTGTTATCTCTATTATGATGTTATTTAAACAGTTGTATTTCATTAATTTATTGACTTGATATCTAAGAGCTAACTATACTGTATTTATAACAATTAGTCATAATAATTGAATTGATAAAGTTATTTGTTTATAATATAAAGTTAGGTGATTATTAGGTGATATGAAATGAATGGTGTAGATTAAAGTGTGAATTATTGTTGAATAATTGAATTGATTTGTTTATAATATAAAGTTAGGTGATTATTAGGTGATATGAAATGAATGGTGTAGATTAAAGTGTGAATTATTGTTGAATAATTAAATTGATTTGTTTATAATATAAAGTTAGGTGATTATTAGGTGATATGAAATGAATGGTGTAGATTAAAGATAATATAATATTTAAAATGGATGGTGTAGATTAAAAGGTGATCTTTAAATGAATGGTTTAGATTAAATGAATGATAAGATTTTTGGCTATAAATAGAAGCCTTAACTTAAGGATTTTTCATAAACTTCCTTACTTGTTCTTTCTTTCTCTCTCTAAATACTTCTTGTGAAAGTTCTCTCTAAGTGTGCTTAAGTCATCTTGAGTATTTGTGAAGATCTATAAGTATACGTGTACTGTTCAAGTTAATCAACCTCATTTAAATCAATATCCAGTCACGTGTTACGGTAAGGAATACCATTCATTTCAAACTCTTAAATTTACTGTGGTAAGGAATGTCATTTTAAACATCATCTTCTTTCATATTCTAACTTACTATGGTAAGGGATGTCATTTTCTTTCATACTCTTAAATTTACTACTCGTAAGGAATATCATCTTCTTTCATATTATATTATTTAAACTTACTACGGTAAGGGATACCATCTTTTTCATCTTCCATTATTCAAACGTACTATGGTAAGGGATTATCATTATTTGATTCTCGATAATAATATTGTTTCTTCCTTACTCATAAGACGTGCCTTTTATTTCCATGTATTAAATTGTGGGAATAACCTTACGGAGCGGATTGCCGCCTGTTGGTGAATAACCTTTCGTATTCATTCATTATTAATCTCTGAGAATAACCTTACGGAGCGGATTGCCGCCTGTTTGGTGAATAACTCTTTGTACTCAAATTCTATTAAATTGTGGGAATAACCTTACGGAGCGGATTGCCGCCTGTTGGTGAATAACCTTTCGTATTCATTCATTATTAATCTCTGAGAATAACCTTACGGAGCGGATTGCCGCCTGTTTGGTGAATAACTCTTTGTACTCAAATTCTATTAAATTGTGGGAATAACCTTACGGAGCGGATTGCCGCCTGTTGGTGAATAACCCTTTGTATTAATTTCCTTCACCTTTTGTTAATCAAACCTGCTACGGTAAGGGATATTATTTTCTTTCATACTCCTAAATCGAAATTATTATGGAACTATTGCTTCTATAATTCCTGAAAATATTATATGTTCCATAATAGTTGAACTTCATTATTTCAACTAAACCTTCCTATTTACGTGAACCTTTCTATTGAATTGTAACCGTTATTCTGAACTGTGGATCTTGAATTTCACTCCACATCATGTTGACAATTTGGACATTATTTGAATCTGTACAAAGTAAACTTCCGATACTTATTGTTATCCTATTTCTTTTGTTCATCATTTATATCATTCTAATCATCCAAAAATCAAGCTGTTGTGAATATCTGTGGCCGGGGGCACATATGTGATATATTTGTTGAACAGATGATAGGTTAAAGGCGATATAATAGGTTAAAGGCGATACATCTGTTCGGTGTCTTTTATGGCACGTGGTGAATGTTCTCTTTGGCCCGTAGTGCAAAGATGAACTGTTGTTTGGTATGATTATGACCAAAGGCTGAATCTGGTATAATCATGACCGTTGGTGCTATATTGAATATCTTTGGCCCGTAGTGCAAAGATGAACTGTTGATCTGCATGATTATGATCAGGAACTGTGAATTTGTATTATCTTGACTAATGATATTTCAGATGATAAAAGTTGATGATGTTTTTCCTAAAAAGAGAACCGAGTGGACATTATAGTCTGCATTATTCTTCTAATAGATTACTCATTCCGCTGCTATTATTGATCTGAACGTTGTTTAAGAATTTAACTGCAGTTTTTGATATAAACCTTGTAGTCTATTGTATTCTATCAAGAACTCAACTGTTGAAGACTAATGATAATTTATTCGTCATTATCTTAGTCATGATATTCTTTACTGGGCTATTTGAGCTCACCCTTTCTTTTGTTCCATTGTTTTTCAACAGGAGATGAAAACATAACAGGGTCTAGCCGGGGAATGGAGTGAGGGTCCGAGGAATAGTTATCATAGTCTTCACGTTTTGTAAAATAGTGTGGCAATAATAGTGAAGACTTAGTTGTGTATTATTATACACTGTATTGTTGAACGTTGTGCTTTGTTGTAATAATTTTGTTGTAGTCTTTTGACGACTCAAGTTTGGGCTGTGTGGGCCCAGATTTGGGGGCGTCACAGTTATTCCCACAATTTAATACATGGAAATAAAAGGCACGTCTTATGAGTAAGGAAGAAACAATATTATTATCGAGAATCAAATAATGATAATCCTTACCATAGTACGTTTGAATAATGGAAGATGAAAAAGATGGTATCCCTTACCGTAGTAAGTTTTAATAATAGAAGATGAAAGAAGATGACATTCCTTACCGTAATAAATTTAAGAGTGTGAAAAGAATGATATTCCTTACGAGTAGTAAATTTAAGAGTATGAAAAGAAAATGACATCCCTTACCTTGATATTGTGAAACAAGTTTATTAGCCGAACAAATCCTTCCTTGTTTGTCTATGTAGCAGTAAAGAATCTGACTTTTGAGTCTTCTAGAGTTTTTAAAATCTCTTTATGTTTTTAAAATAATGTTACTCTCGAAAAGATAGGCGGCATAGACCAAGAATCACTCAATTCGGAGTTAATATGAATGAGTTATGAATTTTCAAAACTAAGACTGAAAATAGTGACGAAAATCAGAATAGGTTACGGTTTTTAGTATTTTAAGGCATGAAGATGATTTCAGATGACTTTTCTTCCTTCTTCAAAGTTGTAGAGGACGAAAAACTGAAGAGACAGGCTTTTAATTCATTAAATTCTGACAAATAATGAATTTACTACGATTTTTCGAAAGAGTTACTGTACATAAGAAAATTCCACTCGGGAATTCAAAGAAGAATGCAAAAGATTTCAAAACTAGGAATGACTTAAGAACACTTAGAGAGAACTTACACAAAAAGTATTTAGAGAGAGAAAGAAAGAACAAGTAAGGAAGTTTATGAAAAATCCTTAAGTTAAGGCTTCTATTTATAGCCAAAAATCTTATCATTCCTTTAATCTAAACCATTCATTTAAAAAATCATCTTTTAATCTACACCATCCATTTCAAATATTATATTATCTTTAATCTACACCATTCATTTCATATCACCTAATAATCACCTAACTTTATATTATAAACAAATCAATTTAATTATTCAACAATAATTCACACTTTAATCTACACCATTCATTTCATATCACCTAATAATCACCTAACTTTATATTATAAACAAATCAATTCAATTATTCAACAATAATTCACACTTTAATCTACACCATTCATTTCATATCACCTAATAATCACCTAACTTTATATTATAAACAAATAACTTTATCAATTCAATTATTATGACTAATTGTTATAAATACAGTATAGTTAGCTCTTAGATATCAAGTCAATAAATTAATGAAATACAACTGTTTAAATAACATCATAATAGAGATAACAATAATGTAAAATAAAGCATACGTTACTGTGTAATGACAATTATTGATTCAATAATGTGAATTACTGTGCATATTTTACTGTGACAATTATTAGGTTCAATAATTTTAAAAACAGTGCAGCAACAATTATTGACTCAATGATATAAAATACAGTGTAATGACAATTATTAAATCAATAATGCAAAATACTGTGTAACAACAATTATTGAATTGATAATATAAAATATTATGCAGTGACAATTATCGATGAAATGATGCGTAACAGTTACGGTGTCAATTATCAGACCAATAATATGAGACACTATGCAATACCGTGTGTTACTGTAGAGTACCGTGTGCTACAGAAAATACCAAAAACTACCGTATGCTACTATTCTTTTATCACCGGTATTTTAACAGTTCCGTTGACTAATTTTATTTAAAAAGATTATTTCTGTCGTTTTCTATATCCGACAAATATTCCGTTGTGGGGTCCACCAATAATTTGTTATTTCGGCGCCGTCGTACGACACGAATATTCCCCGACCAAACGAATATTTCCCGACAAAGCGAATATTGTCCGACAAAATAAAATTTGCACATAACATCCTTAACTTTTAACTTTATCGATTTAACCACTTACTGTTTCAAAAAAAATATATATGAAGAAAAATTAAATTTTGTATTTCATAAAATTCGGGGTCTTACAACCTCCCCTCCTTATGAAATTTCGTCCCCGAAATTGACGTACCGGGCATTTCATAGTTATCCTCCTGATTTTCAGATGCCATACTAAACTGTGGTCACAAAATAATTGTTAGTTCAAACAAACTGACTCATCACTTCCTGTTCCTACATTCAAATCGACTCATTAGATAATAAAATCTATTTTAGGTAGGACACACTAGTGACTGATTCTATTCGTCTCTCCCCTCCTAGTTCTACCCCAGATCTCCATTAAAGACCATATCCCCAAGCTCTGATGCCAACTGTGACGCCCCCAAATCTGGGCCCACACAGCCCATACTTGAGTCGTCAAAAGACTACAACAAAATTATTACAATAAAGCACAACGTACAACAATACAGTGTATAATAATACACAACTAAGTCTTCACTATTATTGCCACACTATTTTACAAAACGTGAAAACTATGATAACTATTCCTCGGACCCTCACTCCATTTCCCGGCTAGACCCTGTTATGTTTTCATCTCCTGTTGAAAAACAATGGAACAAAAGAAAGGGTGAGCTCAAATAGCCCAGTAAAGAATATCATGACTAAGATAATGACGAATAAATTATCATTAGTCTTCAACAGTTGAGTTCTTGATAGAATACAATAGACTACAAGGTTTATATCAAAAACTGCAGTTAAATTCTTAAACAACGTTCAGATCAATAATAGCAGCGGAATGAGTAATCTATTAGAAGAATAATGCAGACTATAATGTCCACTCGGTTCTCTTTTTAGGAAAAACATCATCAACTTTTATCATCTGAAATATCATTAGTCAAGATAATACAAATTCACAGTTCCTGATCATAATCATGCAGATCAACAGTTCATCTTTGCACTACGGGCCAAAGACATTCAATATAACACCAACGGTCATGATTATACCAGATTCAGCCTTTGGTCATAATCATACCAAACAACAGTTCATCTTTGCACTACGGGCCAAAGAGAACATTCACCACGTGCCATAAAAGACACCGAACAGATGTATCGCCTTTAACCTATTATATCGCCTTTAACCTATCATCTGTTCAACAAATATATCACATCTGTGCCCCCGGCCACAGATATTCACAACAACTTGATTTTTGGATGATTAGAATGATATAAATGATGAACAGAAGAAATAGGATAACAATAAGTATCGGAAGTTTACTTTGTACATATTCAAATAATGTCCAAATTGTCAACATGATGTGGAGTGAAATTTAAAAATGATATTCAAGATCCACAGTTCAGAATAACGGTTACAATTCAATAGAAAGGTTCACGTAAATAGGAAGGTTCAGTTGAAATAATGAAGTTCAACTATTATGGAACATATAATATTTTCAGGAATTATAGAAGCAATAGTTCCATAATAAATTTCGATTTAGGAGTATGAAAGAAAATAATATCCCTTACCGTAGCAGGTTTGATTAACAAAAGGTGAAGGAAATTAATACAAAGGGTTATTCACCAACAGGCGGCAATCCGCTCCGTAAGGTTATTCCCACAATTTAATAGAATTTGAGTACAAAAAGTTATTCACCAAACAGGCGGCAATCCGCTCCGTAAGGTTATTCCCACAATTTAATAGAATTTGAGTACAAAGAGTTATTCACCAAACAGGCGGCAATCCGCTCCGTAAGGTTATTCTCAGAGATTAATAATGAATGAATACGAAAGGTTATTCACCAACAGGCGGCAATCCGCTCCGTAAGGTTATTCCCACAATTTAATACATGGAAATAAAAGGCACGTCTTATGAGTAAGGAAGAAATAATATTATTATCGAGAATCAAATAATGATAATCCTTACCATAGTACGTTTGAATAATGGAAGATGAAAAAGATGGTATCCCTTACCGTAGTAAGTTTTAATAATAGAAGATGAAAGAAGATGACATTCCTTACCGTAATAAATTTAAGAGTGTGAAAAGAATGATATTCCTTACGAGTAGTAAATTTAAGAGTATGAAAAGAAAATGACATCCCTTACCTTGATATTGTGAAACAAGTTTATTAGCCGAACAAATCCTTCCTTGTTTGTCTATGTAGCAGTAAAGAATCTGACTTTTGAGTCTTCTAGAGTTTTTAAAATCTCTTTATGTTTTTAAAATAATGTTACTCTCGAAAAGATAGGCGGCATAGACTCAAGAATCACTCAATTCGGAGTTAATATGAATGAGTTATGAATTTTCAAAACTAAGACTGAAAATAGTGACGAAAATCAGAATAGGTTACGGTTTTTAGTATTTTAAGGCATGAAGATGATTTCAGATGACTTTTCTTCCTTCTTCAAAGTTGTAGAGGACGAAAAACTGAAGAGACAGGCTTTTAATTCATTAAATTCTGACAAATAATGAATTTACTACGATTTTTCGAAAGAGTTACTGTACATAAGAAAATTCCACTCGGGAATTCAAAGAAGAATGCAAAAGATTTCAAAACTAGGAATGACTTAAGAACACTTAGAGAGAACTTACACAAAAAGTATTTAGAGAGAGAAAGAAAGAACAAGTAAGGAAGTTTATGAAAAATCCTTAAGTTAAGGCTTCTATTTATAGCCAAAAATCTTATCATTCCTTTAATCTAAACCATTCATTTTAAAAATCATCTTTTAATCTACACCATCCATTTCAAATATTATATTATCTTTAATCTACACCATTCATTTCATATCACCTAATAATCACCTAACTTTATATTATAAACAAATCAATTTAATTATTCAACAATAATTCACACTTTAATCTACACCATTCATTTCATATCACCTAATAATCACCTAACTTTATATTATAAACAAATCAATTCAATTATTCAACAATAATTCACACTTTAATCTACACCATTCATTTCATATCACCTAATAATCACCTAACTTTATATTATAAACAAATAACTTTATCAATTCAATTATTATGACTAATTGTTATAAATACAGTATAGTTAGCTCTTAGATATCAAGTCAATAAATTAATGAAATACAACTGTTTAAATAACATCATAATAGAGATAACAATAATGTAAAATAAAGCATACGTTACTGTGTAATGACAATTATTGATTCAATAATGTGAATTACTGTGCATATTTTACTGTGACAATTATTAGGTTCAATAATTTTAAAAACAGTGCAGCAACAATTATTGACTCAATGATATAAAATACAGTGTAATGACAATTATTAAATCAATAATGCAAAATACTGTGTAACAACAATTATTGAATTGATAATATAAAATATTATGCAGTGACAATTATCGATGAAATGATGCGTAACAGTTACGGTGTCAATTATCAGACCAATAATATGAGACACTATGCAATACCGTGTGTTACTGTAGAGTACCGTGTGCTACAGAAAATACCAAAAACTACCGTATGCTACTATTCTTTTATCACCGGTATTTTAACAGTTCCGTTGACTAATTTTATTTAAAAAGATTATTTCTGTCGTTTTCTATATCCGACAAATATTCCGTTGTGGGGTCCACCAATAATTTGTTATTTCGGCGCCGTCGTACGACACGAATATTCCCCGACCAAACGAATATTTCCCGACAAAGCGAATATTGTCCGACAAAATAAAATTTGCACATAACATCCTTAACTTTTAACTTTATCGATTTAACCACTTACTGTTTCAAAAAAAATATATATGAAGAAAAATTAAATTTTGTATTTCATAAAATTCGGGGTCTTACAACCTCCCCTCCTTATGAAATTTCGTCCCCGAAATTGACGTACCGGGCATTTCATAGTTATCCTCCTGATTTTCAGATGCCATACTAAACTGTGGTCACAAAATAATTGTTAGTTCAAACAAACTGACTCATCACTTCCTGTTCCTACATTCAAATCGACTCATTAGATAATAAAATCTATTTTAGGTAGGACACACTAGTGACTGATTCTATTCGTCTCTCCCCTCCTAGTTCTACCCCAGATCTCCATTAAAGACCATATCCCCAAGCTCTGATGCCAACTGTGACGCCCCCAAATCTGGGCCCACACAGCCCATACTTGAGTCGTCAAAAGACTACAACAAAATTATTACAATAAAGCACAACGTACAACAATACAGTGTATAATAATACACAACTAAGTCTTCACTATTATTGCCACACTATTTTACAAAACGTGAAAACTATGATAACTATTCCTCGGACCCTCACTCCATTTCCCGGCTAGACCCTGTTATGTTTTCATCTCCTGTTGAAAAACAATGGAACAAAAGAAAGAGTGAGCTCAAATAGCCCAGTAAAGAATATCATGACTAAGATAATGACGAATAAATTATCATTAGTCTTCAACAGTTGAGTTCTTGATAGAATACAATAGACTACAAGGTTTATATCAAAAACTGCAGTTAAATTCTTAAACAACGTTCAGATCAATAATAGCAGCGGAATGAGTAATCTATTAGAAGAATAATGCAGACTATAATGTCCACTCGGTTCTCTTTTTAGGAAAAACATCATCAACTTTTATCATCTGAAATATCATTAGTCAAGATAATACAAATTCACAGTTCCTGATCATAATCATGCAGATCAACAGTTCATCTTTGCACTACGGGCCAAAGACATTCAATATAACACCAACGGTCATGATTATACCAGATTCAGCCTTTGGTCATAATCATACCAAACAACAGTTCATCTTTGCACTACGGGCCAAAGAGAACATTCACCACGTGCCATAAAAGACACCGAACAGATGTATCGCCTTTAACCTATTATATCGCCTTTAACCTATCATCTGTTCAACAAATATATCACATCTGTGCCCCCGGCCACAGATATTCACAACAACTTTATTTTTGGATGATTAGAATGATATAAATGATGAACAGAAGAAATAGGATAACAATAAGTATCGGAAGTTTACTTTGTACATATTCAAATAATGTCCAAATTGTCAACATGATGTGGAGTGAAATTTAAAAATGATATTCAAGATCCACAGTTCAGAATAACGGTTACAATTCAATAGAAAGGTTCACGTAAATAGGAAGGTTCAGTTGAAATAATGAAGTTCAACTATTATGGAACATATAATATTTTCAGGAATTATAGAAGCAATAGTTCCATAATAAATTTCGATTTAGGAGTATGAAAGAAAATAATATCCCTTACCGTAGCAGGTTTGATTAACAAAAGGTGAAGGAAATTAATACAAAGGGTTATTCACCAACAGGCGGCAATCCGCTCCGTAAGGTTATTCCCACAATTTAATAGAATTTGAGTACAAAAAGTTATTCACCAAACAGGCGGCAATCCGCTCCGTAAGGTTATTCCCACAATTTAATAGAATTTGAGTACAAAGAGTTATTCACCAAACAGGCGGCAATCCGCTCCGTAAGGTTATTCTCAGAGATTAATAATGAATGAATACGAAAGGTTATTCACCAACAGGCGGCAATCCGCTCCGTAAGGTTATTCCCACAATTTAATACATGGAAATAAAAGGCACGTCTTATGAGTAAGGAAGAAATAATATTATTATCGAGAATCAAATAATGATAATCCTTACCATAGTACGTTTGAATAATGGAAGATGAAAAAGATGGTATCCCTTACCGTAGTAAGTTTTAATAATAGAAGATGAAAGAAGATGACATTCCTTACCGTAATAAATTTAAGAGTGTGAAAAGAATGATATTCCTTACGAGTAGTAAATTTAAGAGTATGAAAAGAAAATGACATCCCTTACCTTGATATTGTGAAACAAGTTTATTAGCCGAACAAATCCTTCCTTGTTTGTCTATGTAGCAGTAAAGAATCTGACTTTTGAGTCTTCTAGAGTTTTTAAAATCTCTTTATGTTTTTAAAATAATGTTACTCTCGAAAAGATAGGCGGCATAGACTCAAGAATCACTCAATTCGGAGTTAATATGAATGAGTTATGAATTTTCAAAACTAAGACTGAAAATAGTGACGAAAATCAGAATAGGTTACGGTTTTTAGTATTTTAAGGCATGAAGATGATTTCAGATGACTTTTCTTCCTTCTTCAAAGTTGTAGAGGACGAAAAACTGAAGAGACAGGCTTTTAATTCATTAAATTCTGACAAATAATGAATTTACTACGATTTTTCGAAAGAGTTACTGTACATAAGAAAATTCCACTCGGGAATTCAAAGAAGAATGCAAAAGATTTCAAAACTAGGAATGACTTAAGAACACTTAGAGAGAACTTACACAAAAAGTATTTAGAGAGAGAAAGAAAGAACAAGTAAGGAAGTTTATGAAAAATCCTTAAGTTAAGGCTTCTATTTATAGCCAAAAATCTTATCATTCCTTTAATCTAAACCATTCATTTAAAAAATCATCTTTTAATCTACACCATCCATTTCAAATATTATATTATCTTTAATCTACACCATTCATTTCATATCACCTAATAATCACCTAACTTTATATTATAAACAAATCAATTTAATTATTCAACAATAATTCACACTTTAATCTACACCATTCATTTCATATCACCTAATAATCACCTAACTTTATATTATAAACAAATCAATTCAATTATTCAACAATAATTCACACTTTAATCTACACCATTCATTTCATATCACCTAATAATCACCTAACTTTATATTATAAACAAATAACTTTATCAATTCAATTATTATGACTAATTGTTATAAATACAGTATAGTTAGCTCTTAGATATCAAGTCAATAAATTAATGAAATACAACTGTTTAAATAACATCATAATAGAGATAACAATAATGTAAAATAAAGCATACGTTACTGTGTAATGACAATTATTGATTCAATAATGTGAATTACTGTGCATATTTTACTGTGACAATTATTAGGTTCAATAATTTTAAAAACAGTGCAGCAACAATTATTGACTCAATGATATAAAATACAGTGTAATGACAATTATTAAATCAATAATGCAAAATACTGTGTAACAACAATTATTGAATTGATAATATAAAATATTATGCAGTGACAATTATCGATGAAATGATGCGTAACAGTTACGGTGTCAATTATCAGACCAATAATATGAGACACTATGCAATACCGTGTGTTACTGTAGAGTACCGTGTGCTACAGAAAATACCAAAAACTACCGTATGCTACTATTCTTTTATCACCGGTATTTTAACAGTTCCGTTGACTAATTTTATTTAAAAAGATTATTTCTGTCGTTTTCTATATCCGACAAATATTCCGTTGTGGGGTCCACCAATAATTTGTTATTTCGGCGCCGTCGTACGACACGAATATTCCCCGACCAAACGAATATTTCCCGACAAAGCGAATATTGTCCGACAAAATAAAATTTGCACATAACATCCTTAACTTTTAACTTTATCGATTTAACCACTTACTGTTTCAAAAAAAATATATATGAAGAAAAATTAAATTTTGTATTTCATAAAATTCGGGGTCTTACAACCTCCCCTCCTTATGAAATTTCGTCCCCGAAATTGACGTACCGGGCATTTCATAGTTATCCTCCTGATTTTCAGATGTCATACTAAACTGTGGTCACAAAATAATTGTTAGTTCAAACAAACTGACTCATCACTTCCTGTTCCTACATTCAAATCGACTCATTAGATAATAAAATCTATTTTAGGTAGGACACACTAGTGACTGATTCTATTCGTCTCTCCCCTCCTAGTTCTACCCCAGATCTCCATTAAAGACCATATCCCCAAGCTCTGATGCCAACTGTGACGCCCCCAAATCTAGGCCCACACAGCCCATACTTGAGTCGTCAAAAGACTACAACAAAATTATTACAATAAAGCACAACGTACAACAATACAGTGTATAATAATACACAACTAAGTCTTCACTATTATTGCCACACTATTTTACAAAACGTGAAAACTATGATAACTATTCCTCGGACCCTCACTCCATTCCCCGGCTAGACCCTGTTATGTTTTCATCTCCTGTTGAAAAACAATGGAACAAAAGAAAGGGTGAGCTCAAATAGCCCAGTAAAGAATATCATGACTAAGATAATGACGAATAAATTATCATTAGTCTTCAACAGTTGAGTTCTTGATAGAATACAATAGACTACAAGGTTTATATCAAAAACTGCAGTTAAATTCTTAAACAACGTTCAGATCAATAATAGCAGCGGAATGAGTAATCTATTAGAAGAATAATGCAGACTATAATGTCCACTCGGTTCTCTTTTTAGGAAAAACATCATCAACTTTTATCATCTGAAATATCATTAGTCAAGATAATACAAATTCACAGTTCCTGATCATAATCATGCAGATCAACAGTTCATCTTTGCACTACGGGCCAAAGACATTCAATATAACACCAACGGTCATGATTATACCAGATTCAGCCTTTGGTCATAATCATACCAAACAACAGTTCATCTTTGCACTACGGGCCAAAGAGAACATTCACCACGTGCCATAAAAGACACCGAACAGATGTATCGCCTTTAACCTATTATATCGCCTTTAACCTATCATCTGTTCAACAAATATATCACATCTGTGCCCCCGGCCACAGATATTCACAACAACTTGATTTTTGGATGATTAGAATGATATAAATGATGAACAGAAGAAATAGGATAACAATAAGTATCGGAAGTTTACTTTGTACAGATTCAAATAATGTCCAAATTGTCAACATGATGTGGAGTGAAATTTAAAAATGATATTCAAGATCCACAGTTCAGAATAACGGTTACAATTCAATAGAAAGGTTCACGTAAATAGGAAGGTTCAGTTGAAATAATGAAGTTCAACTATTATGGAACATATAATATTTTCAGGAATTATAGAAGCAATAGTTCCATAATAAATTTCGATTTAGGAGTATGAAAGAAAATAATATCCCTTACCGTAGCAGGTTTGATTAACAAAAGGTGAAGGAAATTAATACAAAGGGTTATTCACCAACAGGCGGCAATCCGCTCCGTAAGGTTATTCCCACAATTTAATTAAATTTTGTATTTCATAAAATTCGGGGTCTTACATTGGGCCTCAGTTGGTTGGGAGAAATCATCTGTCACACGTGCGTTTTTCAAGAAACAAGGGTTTATTGTGCGCATCTATTGTACCGTTTCTTGAAGTTCAAGGCCATTATGGCACCAAATGTGTTGCTTCACCTGTCGCTCATGGGTGAAAACTAACAAATCCATCTAAACTGTTGATTTTAAATTTAACGATGGATTTTTATTTCTAAGGGATGTATAAATAGTAGGGTACAACTTTATTTTCATACTTTCCTCTCACTTCTGCTCCTTCCATAGGTATTTTCTCTCTCTATCGAAGTTTTCACGTATTTGCTAGAAAGCTCAACTTAACCTCCATCTTTTCTAGTTACTGGTTTTTCAACTCTTGTTCTAGCATCAATGATGATGCTCTATCCTTCGAGTAGGGTTTTGGCGTTCCACTTCATGCCTCAACCTTGCAAACCATGTTCTCACGATAGTTCAAGGAATGGTTCTACCATAGAATATCTAGTTTATATATTAGTAACTAAAGAGAAAGATAGAATATCAACTAATATCAATTGTGTATGTGCGTGTAAAAAGGAGTGTTTAATCTGGGTTCTTCTTGCTTTCTCCTATTTTTAGGCGTTTTCGATAGTGGAATATGTCCAGTCATGTAGGATGGTGGGTGAGGAATTATCCTATGTGAGAGGGACAATGGCAATCCCATCATCTATAATAAATCGCCCCCGTCAATGGTCCTCCTATACAAATTCAACGATTAGGCCTCGAGGGGTTCATCCAGTTCGATAGTGGGTTGTTGGGCCTAACTTTCATCTGTTAGTAGTTTTTCGTCTCGAATATCCCGCGGGTGATGAACTTATGGGCCTAAACCTAGATGTTCAATGTGACGCCCCAAATCTGGGCCCACACAGTCCAAACTTGAGTTGTTAAAAGACTATAACAAAATTATTACAAGTAGTGCAATGTACAACAATACAGTGTATAATAATACACAATTAAGTCTTTCACGATTATTGTCACATTATTTTACAACACGTGAAAACTATGATAGCTATCCCTCGGACTCTCACTCCATCCCTCGGCTAAACTCAGCTACGTTCTCATCTCCTGTTGAAAAACAATGGAACAAAAAGAAAGTGTGAGCTCAAATAACCCAGTAAAGAATATCATGACTAAGATAATGACGAATAAATTATCGTTAGCCTTCAACAGTTGAGTTCTTGATAGAATACAATAAACTACAAGGTTTATATCAAAAACTGTACTTAAATTCTTGAACAATATTCAGATCAATAATAGCAGCGAAATGAGCAATCTATTAGAAGAATAATGCAGACTATAGTGTCCACTCGCTTCTCTTTTTAGGAAAAACATCATCAACTTTTATCATCTGAAACACCATTGACCATGAGAATACAAACTCACAGTTCCTGATCATAATCATGCAAATCAACAATTCATCTTTGCACTGCGGGCCAAAGATATTCAATATAACACCAACGGTCATGATTATACCAGTATTCAGCCTTTGGTCATAATCATACCAAACAACAGTTCATTTTTGCACTACGGGCTAAAGAAAACTTTCACCACGTGTCATAAAAGACACCGAACAAATGTATCGCCTTTAACCTATTATATCGCCTTTAACCTAACATCTGTTCAACAATTATATCGCATCTGTGCCCCCGACCACATATATTCACAACAACGTGATTCTTGATGATTAGTACAAATACCAGTGATACAAATGATGAACAGAAGAAACAGGATAAACAATAAGTATCGGAGGTTTACTTTGTGCAGATTCAAATAATGTCCAAATTGTCAACATGATGTGGAGTAAAATTCAAAAATGATATTCAAGATTCACAGTTCAAAATAACGGTTACAGTTCAATAGAAATATTTAGAAAAATATGAAGGTTCAATTACAATGATATTAGATGAAGCACAAACCATTAAGGAACATATAATCATTTCAGGAAACTTTACCAAATAATAAGTTAAGAGTATAAAAGAAATAATACCCCTTACTATAGTAAATTTGAATAATGGAAGATGAAAAAGATGGTATCCCTTATGAGTATAAAAAAAAATAATATCACTTACGAATATGAAAGAAAATGATATTACAAACGAATATGAAATAAAAGTGTCGTGATAATTCGTGTAGACAAATTACTTCCACAAGAGACAAATAAGAAGTGATTACAAAGAGTAATTCACCCAACATGCGGTAATCCGCGTAGTCAGGTTATTCTTAGAGATTAAAAATGAATGATTACGAAAAGTTATTCACCAACAGGCGATAATCCACGCTATAAGGTTATTCCCACAATTTAATAAAAATTGAATACGAATAGTTATTCACCAAACAAGCGGTAATCCGCGCAGTAAGGTTATTCTCAGAGATTAATAAGGAATGAATACGAAAGGTTATTCACCAGCAGGCGGTAATCCACGCCGTAAAGTTATTCCCACAATTTAATACATGAAAATAAATGACACATCTTATGAGTAAGAGAGAAACGATATTATTTTCGAGAATAAAAAAATGATAATCTTTTACCTTAACACGTGGCTGAATATTGATTTAAATGAGGTTGATTAACTTGAATAGTACCCGTACACTTATAGATCTTCACAAATACTCAAGATGACTTAAGCACACTTAGAGAGGACTTACACAAATAAGTATTTAGAGAGTGAAAGAAAGAATGAGCAAAAAAGTTTATGAAAAATCTTTAAGTTAAGGCCTCTATTTATAACCAAAAATCTTATCATAACCAAGATTTTCTAATTTAATCTAAACCGTTCATTTTAAGATAATGTTTAATCCTTACCACTCATTTCACCTTTTAAGATTTCTTTAATTTAAACCATTCATTTAAAGATCATCTTTAATCTACACCATCCATTTCAAATTCTATATTATCTTTAATCTATACCATTTATTTCATCTTTTAAGATTTTCTTAATCTAAACCATTCATTTAAATATCATCTTCAATCTACACCGTTCATTTAAAATTCTATAATTATTACATTATCTTTAATATATATCATTCATTTTATATCACCTAACTTTATATTATTTATTATAATAAACAAACAACTTTATCAATTCAATTATTCAACAATAATTCACACTTATTCATTATTATGCCTAATTATTATAAATACAGTGTAGTTGACTCTCTGAGTTAGATATCAAATTAATTAATAATGAAATACAATAGTTTAATTAACATCATAATAGAGATAACAATAATGCAGAAAGTATATAAAAGAAAGAATACGTTACTGTGTAATGACAATTATTGATTCAATAATGTGAATTACTGTGTATATGCTACTGTGACAATTATCAGTTTAATAATATAAATTATTGTGCATGTGACAATAAAGTCAAATATTGTACGATAACCACTTTATCAATTCAATAATACGAAATATTGTGCAATGCCATGTGCTACTGTGCAATACCGTGTCTTACCTGTAATACCGTATATTATTATTCTTTTATCACTGGGTATTTTAATAATTAAAAGTGATAGTATCATTGGCCATTTAAAAATTATTTATGTCGTTTTCTATATCCGACAATTATTCGTTGTGTGGTCCACCAATGTACAGCGCCGTCGTACGAATATTCTCCTACAGAACGAATATTCCCCGACCAAACGAGTATTGTCCGACATAATATAATTTGCACATAACATCCTTAACTCTTAACTTTGTCAATGTAACCACTTACTGTTTCAGAAAAAATATAAATGAAGAAAAATTAAATTTTGTATTTCATAAAATTCGGGATCTTACATTCAATGGATTTGGGACTTAGGTTTTGCACTTGAGCCATTTCCTATGAAGCAATGATCTATAACAACTATTTGCTATGAAGCAAGATAGAACAAATAACATGCATACCATTCATTATAGGGACCAACGTCTGAGATTAAAAAATTAAAAACTGTCATCTGCTACTAATAGTAGTGGATGACTAAACCATCCGCTGTTAATAGTAGCATACTAATAGTAGCAGATAATGATGGGTTACATCCGCTACTATATATTAGCTAGGACACTGGAAAATTTTAATCTCTCGTCCGCTATTAAGAGTAGCGGATGACTATATATTAAATGCTATCAATGATATTTTATCTATTTTACTCCATTTCATAACAACTTGCTATAGATCATTCTTTTATCTATAGCAAGTTGTTATGAAATGGAGTAAAATAGATAAAATATCATTGATAACATTTAATATATAGTCATCCGCTATTATTAATAGCGGACGAGAGATTAAAATTTTCCAGTGTCCTAGCTAATATATATATATATATATATATATATATGTTTGGGGATAAAAATGTATTAAGCATAGATCAAAGTGTTTAGCCTCCAATCCTTCTGACCAAATGTCAAGATAGTGCGAAATTTATTCTTTCATTACATTGGATGGAAAAAAATAAATAAAGAAACATTAGTAACGGTAAATAGATTTATTTTCGTCGCTAAAAGTGCAAAAGAAGGTTTAGGGATGATAGGAATGGAAGTGGTTGTGTAATGCTCTTCCCACTAACGCAAATTTGTGCAAGAGGATTTGGCTATTGAAAATCATTTTATTAAAAGATAATCAAATGAACAAAGAGACTAAAATAACATAAAAACGACCATTTTATTACGTACCTACACTACCAGGACCTACATGCAGGTACTACATAATATGTCCCTTCACTTGAGACTTTTTTAGAATATAAGAAGATATGTATTGAAATTTCAATTCTTCACGTTTGGTTTAATGCAAATATACATATCTGACAGTTATTTCCCTCTTTCAAAAGATATTTTGCTCACTTATTAGGAACAAAACTTCAAATTATTTTACTAAATTTTAAAAAAATGTTAGTATATAAGGCGATAAAATTCAGGTGAATATTCGATAACATCGTATATGAGATAAGAGAATGTAAAAATATAAAAAAGAGACACACATAATATTATTTTATTTTATCGCTCATAATTTCACGCGCAATTTATATTTAATATAAAATTAACCAACATCATATAAATTGTTTGTCAATTTGATATGAAAGTGATATTACTTGTATATGAATTTAACTTAAATTATAGTAACAAATTAATACTATTTTTAAGAAATAATACTATGAACACAAATTAAAAGTTGTGCACAAATAACATAAAAAAGAGAAAAAAATAAAAAACGAGATCTATCATTACTATTAACCGTCTCATACATTTTTATTAATATACAATACATAAGTGCTGTTTTTTATACGTAACTTTTTATTTATAATAATATTATTCATTTTTAAGACATCTTATGCTAAATAGGAAAGATGAAGTAATTTCCAACTGAAAGCTAAGCTGAAGGAAAAGAATTCATACACACGTATAAACTACTCCATCAGACGAATGATTCAGGCAATGTGGCCCGATAAGAAAAGCATATAATGGAGGAGGCCAGACTTAATCGAGTAAAAGTTGAAACTTGAGACAGTGTGACTGTGGTAGGCGCACTACAAGAGACATGTTGGTCCCCTTAGTCCTACACCATTATTACACACTCTCCATCCACTTTTAGTTTTTATTAATTCTGTCTAATTTTATTTATTTTAATTAATTTTTATGGTTAAATTAATTAATTTCAAAATTAATAATTAAATAAAAATTTAAAATTAAATAAATTAACTTTGATAATATATTAAATATATTTCTTTATAATAATAATTTTATGTTTAAATTTAAGAATAAATTTTAATTTTAAATATTATTAATTTGATCGAGTTAATTATGACGATAGTCGATAAAGCTTGACTGAGAGAGTAGTACTCTCTCTCATCCTTCTTAGTTCCCTCCATTTTTAGCTCCCCAAATTCTATACATTTTTCTCTCTTACTCTGCCTCAACTACTTAAACCTTTAAATTAAGTAATACCCATCAATTTCTTGATATATATCTTCTTATTCATACAAATGGAAGCAACTTTAGGCTTACTAGGCGGTCCTGCTGGTGGTGGTGGTGCCGGTGTGTCGGAAACGGAGAAAATGCTGTCTTCAAAGGTGTCTTCTTACCAAGATGAGGCTGAACTCGAACTGGGTCTTGGCTTGAGCCTCCGTAGTGGCGCCGGCGGTGGGGTGGTGAAGGGTAAGTATGAGTATGTGAAGATAATGACCGCAAAAGACTTTCCTTGTTCATCTGCTGGCACCAAAAGAGGAGCTGATTGTGTTGGTCCTCCTGAGGTTGGATACTCTGCTTCCCCTGCTGTCAGGTATTTTATTTGATTTTTCCACTCAATTTGCACCATGAGTTTTTGTTATTTTTTGTTGTCTAGTTTAATTTCCAAGTAAATCTTTCATGTTAATTTGCTTCAACTTTAATTTCTTGTTTTTCTTTCCTTTTTATTTATTATTATTTTTTTCATTTCTGTTGATATTCTGTTCTTTAGAGCTGGTTTCTACAATTTTTTATGGGGAAAATTTTATATTAAGACGAAAACATGTTGCGTTTTGTTGGTTAAATTTGTTGGGAGTAGACGCATCAATAATATTTAGATTTACCTATTATAATGTCCACTGGCGATAAGAGACAACATGTTTTTATCGCAATATATAAAAGAACTCACTTTTACAGTAGTTAGATTTTGGGAATTGATATTTTAACAAGAAAAATTGATATTTTTGCAAAGCTCTAGTCACATGAATAGTAAGTGGGGCTCACCTTCATGTGAGTAGAGTTTTACGAAAATATTAATTTCCTTTGCAAATATCAGTTCTCTAGATTTTTTCAGTTATTATGGGAGTTTCTGCTAATGATTCTGTAGCTGCTTCTTTTATTTTCTTCATTTGGGGTTTATGTTATAATTGCATTTTATTTTGAAAATGATTCATGATTCTTCTTTTACTCCTATGACCAAAATACAATGACATGTATTGTACATAATTATTAACTTTAGGATTAATGTATTTTATGTGATTGTAGAATTAGAATAATAGGGAGGTAAATAAACACTTCTCTTTTTCTTTTTTCTTCAATATTAAATTTTAGTGATTAAAATTTATTATGGAATTTTTTTTTATAAAAAATATCATGTCTATGTGTGTCGTATGCCAACCGCTCAACACTAATATACGGGAAAAAACAGACGAGCACTTTTTTTTTTGGACAAAGTAAATATTTATATGTGTTTTTTAGTGGTTTGTTTTATGCCATTGCTTTTTCTTTGTTGTTGTTTTTTTGATTCTGTAAGTTTTTCCTTTTCAAGCCTCTATTCTGATTGAGACAGTTTCATTGCAAACTAAAGAGCTGCCTGTTAGCTAGATTTTTACCTTTTTGGTGTTTTTCATTTTTTGCCAGGTATATATCTTCTGTATAGTACTCATAAATACTTTGCGCAAAGTTTTCAACTTGTTTGTAATTAGAAATGGAACTCTTTGTTTGGGACACGATATTTTTCTCATTCTTCAGAGCCTGTCCAACAAGCCTGCTCAAAGGAATATGCTCGGGAACAAAGGGGTGATCGTAAATAAGTTTACGAGTATACGTGTTTGAGGCAAGAATTTCACATTGGAAAATAAACAAGGAATGTAGAAAAAATATAGGTGAATAGACATTGAAAAATAATGAGAGAAGGTAGGACTGATATACATAAATAGAACCAAGAACAAGTGCTCAACTTTTTGGATTAAATTGAGTCGAAACATGCGCTAGAACTATTTTTAACTCTTATTGCTTGGTAGGTCTGATTTATTCATTTATATTTTTGCTTTCTGAAAACAGTCAGGTTGTGGGATGGCCGCCTATAAGGACTTACAGGATGAACAGCTTGATCAACCAAAAGTCTGCAAATGGTGATCAAGAAGACAAGGGAGTGGGCGGGAACGATACACGTAAAGAAGATACTTCGAAGAAGAAAATCAACCATGGTAGCAACAACAATGATACAACTGTTAACGAAAGAGGGCATATTGGGTTTGTGAAGGTGAATATGGATGGATTACAAATAGGAAGGAAAGTGGATTTGAGTGTTCATGCTTGTTATGAGACATTAGCCCAAACTCTTGAGGACATGTTCTTCAGACCCTCAACAACCATCAATTCTATCCGTAAGTCCTTGCCCTTCTTTTTCCTTTTTGTATGCGTTCTTGGTTTCAAAAGCCAAGCCATTGTGCGATATTTTGTTCATTAATTTGTTCAGGGAAAAGAATTCAAATAACAACGGAATTTATCTTCTCTTGATTGTTTGCACCATTTTATTGGAACTTTTTTGGTTGCACTACTTAAAACTGAAGAAAAAGGATACAAGGGAAACTAAGTGACGGAAGTTTTCTGCTCTTCCTTACCTTTCCCTTTCCTTCACCATATTATGACTTAGAATGTAAGTATTGTTTAAATAACTATGAGCTTGCTTAATTAGAACCACATACCTTGCTTAACTATATAAATATTTGGTTCAAAAATGAGATAATAAATAACAAATATTTGCTTTGGTCCATCTTCTGTGTGAGAGTTGATGTCAAAGGGCTTTCAAGTTTTGACCACTAAGTTGTGTTTACCTGTTACTTTCCGTTTTTGTTTCATCGTAAAATTGTGTTTGTGTAATTAGGACCTGGTGGAGTGAAGAAACAAACAGTACAACCCTCAAAACTTTTGGACGGATCCTCTGAGTTTGTGCTCACTTATGAAGATAAAGAAGGAGACTGGATGCTTGTTGGAGATGTTCCATGGGGGTATGCAACTAAAAACCATTACTACATAATTATGCAAATCAATAAATACCTTGATACTCTGCTGTTAGATCTGATATAATTTTGTAGAATGAATCAAACTATTTTGACCCTAAAACGTATGATATGCGAACAACCAAAGCAAGCAAAGAAATGTGAAAAGAAGAACTACGGAAAGATCAAATGTTATGTATATGTGGCTTAAATGTGATCCCCTTCTTTTTCTTTTGTTCTTAGGATGTTTCTCAACACCGCGAAAAGGCTTAGAATCATGAAGACCTCTGATTCTAATGGACTCGGTATGTGCTTAAATATTGTCGTATTATCATGCATATCTTGCAAAATGTTCTTTGCCTTCCTTCCCTTACCTATCTAATTGAAGTCCAATATTTATTGCAGTTCCAAGGTTCCAAGAAAGACACGACACACAAAAGTCTAAGCCTATTTAGCATCACTGCTGCAGAAATAGTAAAGGAAAATAGAGATTTTAAAGAGTTGGAGCATTCTGCTGAAGTTTGTTTATTTTTTTCGCTTTTTTTTTTTGGAAGTGCCTACATTTTGTTTTTTCTCACAAAGTTACCGGTTTTTTGGCACCACCTTTGAGCCTTCGTTCTTCTGATGTTCTTTCTTGTAAGCCATATTCAATATAGCTTTAGCTCTCCTCTGTCCTACACAGGTTCATAAATGACTGCATAGTTTGCTAAACATCAGTTTCTTATTTTGTAAAAATGAGATTGCTTTAATTCTCTTAGAGTTTGCTGCAAATCAAACATGTGTCCGTGTGTGGATGTAATTTCAAATTATTTTCCATTTCATATTTCTTTTTGCACAATGATCTTCCTTTAAGTTAATTAAATGGTGAACTTTACTGCAATATTGATCAAGATGCGCATGAGATAAAGGAGCTTCAGGCAGCATGTTAGGCTAGGTCCTGTGTTTTTCAACTTTGTTTCTTTTCTTCGACTTTGTCTAACAAATCTTGAAGAAAAGCAAAAAGCTCTATATTAACTTTTTCCTTTTCCTCAGCTTATACATGCAAAGTGAGAATGTTGACCCACCATATCAAGTTCATTTTCATTTTTCAGATTATAATACCCATGCAGCTTAAAGAGAAGAGCTAATAATCATACTCACTCCATCCATAATAAATGTCTCATTATCCGTTCTTAGATATCCCAAAAATCTAGTTACCAAAGTTTTTCATGTCTATTTACAATTTCATTTTATCCTTGTTTTGCAACAAAAAAATAAAAATTCTTAGCATGATTTTATTTTAGAACCGCAAATAATGGGTACATCTCTCGTAGAATTTGTTTAGAAGTGCGTGAAATTCATATGGGAACATCTAAATTGGGACGAAATGATTAACATTTAGCTCTAGATAATTTTGTGAGATTTAGATTTTTGTGAATGTGAAAGAGTTGTTGAGCACATTAATATTTTTGCATTCATGAAGTCTTTCCACTGGCACCCACATAATACCTGGGCATGCAGCCAGGCCAATAAATTTCTGTGCTTATTATTGAACTTATTTTGTCCCTGATGGCTAAATGGTCCCCAAGAGATTGCTTATGGTACACAGCTTGTCTTCAATAATTCCCTGTAACCTATTAATTATACACCTTTTGGGACCCAAAAGGTGAAGTTATAATCAACCATTCCTGTTTTTTCTGCTACTGAAGATAGCTAGTGCCTTATATTCTAGTGAAAAATGCTGCGGATTTGTTTATTTCCCCCTCAAAATATTATTCCCCTTTTCAAATAAAAAATGTCCCAATGCCTTGTCACGTTAATTGTAATTTATACTGAAAATGAGAACCTTGTTGAATCCCTAGTTCTAAAGAAAAGCAAGTTCATTCTGACCCTTAAAATTATTCATAACGATAACTAAATGCAATCTGTTCATTCTCTTTGGAAAGTATACCTAAGCTTTCAAGCAATTCCTTGGATCCACATATTCGCTACAAATTTTAGTGGCCATCACAAGAGATCAAGCATGTGTTCTAATACTAACTAAACTGTCACAACACACTACACGGCTTTGTGTAGGATCCAGAACCTGATGCTCCAGCTCCACAAATTAGGGCCCAAGCAGAAAAGATTTAGAGTACTCGCTGTGTCGACGCAAATCAAACAATATAAAATAATAAGAAAAGAACAACACAAGATTTAATGTAAAAAACCTTTAAAGGAAAAAATCAAAGACCAAACTCCAAATCTCCATTATCACAATAATTATAAACTTACAAATTTCTCCCGAATTTTACACTCTAAAAATTAAGGTTACACAATATCACAACACAACTTTTTACATGGAATAAAAGCTTGGCATTTCACAGTAAGAACAGCTTTTTGCTTGTAATATCAAATCCCTTGCAAGCAAATAGTCGGGCATTTCACCATCCATTACAAATCTCAAAGTCAGTGGCACCTGCAGTTTCAAGATGGAAGCAAATCATAACCAACTGATTTAGGAGAGTGCAACTAAATAATCTCACTCGGAGAGAGACTAGAAAATAAAAACTTGAAGTAGAGAAGGAATGCTAAAGAACTTAGCAAATACATGTGGGAAGGGAAAAGAATGGAATTTAACGCATGACCGACAAAAAACGAACTTCGATATCATACTTCCAAAAATTGTAAGCACATAGGCTAAACAATGTATTTCACGCTTTCCCATGTTTACGGTGTTGCCTCAGGACTCGTCAATAGACCTGTGACCATTTTTGTTTACCGCAAAGCTTTTTTAAATATAATAATGGGAAGATTTTGTCAAAATTAGAGAGAATGTCTCAACAAAGGGCATCCCCCGGTTTCGTTGTAAATCATAGTAGACTCACCACATAACAGAGGTGCTCAAAAAATTTAGTTTTTTTCAGTTTTTTATTGAATCAGTCGATAACGGTATGGCCATATCGGTTTTTTCGGTACCAGTTATTTTGGTATTTTTGCAATTTTTGTATTAGTATGAAAATTTCTAAATTTAGTAAACCGAAAGAAACAAAATTAATAATATAAATATATAATAAATAAGTTAATTAACCAGCAGTCAGCGCTATTCACTTATTCAGCAGCAGCATCTTTCTCATTTCTGCAAGCCCCAATTCGGCAATTCCTAATCCGGAGCTGAAAAACCTGACCTTCTGTCCCAAATTCAATATCTCAGATTTTCAATCACCTTCACGGTCACCGCCGTCCTACTACTCAACATATCACCACTCCCCACTCTGCGTTGTTTGTTTTGTTTTGTTTTTTTTTGTTTCTACAGATTTGTTTGGTAGTTATTGTGTGTGTTCACTGTTCAGTATTCAAGTTTTTGTCCAATGAATTTGCTTTAGTTTTCTTAGATGTGTTAATATGTTATTGGAATGGTGCCCGGCTGTTTGTTCACTCCAAAATGTGTATCTTTAATTGCAGGCAATTGTCTGACGACTAGATATATGTGACATGGAGTAATAGAACTATACATGCCAAGGTGGTGAATCTGATTAGTAATTGTAACACCCCATTTCTCAAAGAAAAAGAGATGTCACGCACAAAACATAATAAGTACTATCTTAAAATAACCTCAAATTATTTCCAAATAAACTGAATACCAACTATAGTAAACACCGGTTTAAAGAATTCCATAAAGACAAAATTCTTCTAAGAATGAATGCCAAATAGGCCCAAAACATCCATCTACAAAATACTAGAAAACCCAAGTCTAAAAATAGTCTCAAAATTAATCAATTTATTTGGATCAAAGGTAGCTCTCATCCCACACATATACCGATCACCCCTGATTACCCTCTAGAAAAAGAATACAACGTGAGTTAATTGTCCAGTACGGATATAGAGATACACAATATATAATATACCAAAAGAGCCGAATGAATGATCGAATACAAACTATGAACGAATTATGAACATATCAAAATTAGTGAGGCTGGATATAAATGACGAATACTATTGATCATACAAGTATAATCGAAAGGATTCCAACAAGATAAAGGTTGAATCAAATATTTATAAAGTGACAATTTCATACTGAGCTCAAATACAAATAGCCAAAGGTTAACAAAATACATCGATACCATGACGTATGCAAATTAAACTGAATAGTACGCACGACAGATACATCACTAATCCGCCAAACAAATCAAATCAAATCAAATATTGGGTCGACCCATACGTATCTTTAACAAATATATCAAATGGCCAAAGCTCATAACCAGATCATACAAAAAGATAAGCCGTGGACTAATCACACTGTCATGGAAAGTGTATGCCCCGGTGTTAAGAAAACATGTCTGTGGTACCCCACATGTGGTTAACTCAAGTATATCCTGCAGTTCAAATTACAAAATATAAGTCAAAAGGGGTTCAAATCATAAGACTTACATGACGATCTCCAAATGATACCAAATTATTCAAATACAAATCACAATCAAGAAACAAATTTTTGAATATCCAAAATCAAACAAAACTATCATATATTATATATTTATTTCTATTTTGGAATGAACAAGAAGACTGTTAATTATTAATATATTATATACTATATATATTACCATAATCAGAATATCTATATATGTACTTTTGTCATTTGGACAAAATTTATAATTAATAGAAATTGAATTTGTAAAGCTAAAGTCGATTTGAAATTAAGTTATTTAAGGGGTTAAGTACTACTCAATTCCATCCTTAAATAAAATAATAAAAAAATTTGTATTATTTTAGTCATGTTTTAAGTAGCTCAATTATAAAGAAAATAAATTTTAATTTATTAATTTAATGTATAATATGGATGGTTCAGTATATAAAATAATTAAATAATAAAATTGTAATGCTTAACAAATATGTATTATTTTTGTAAATAGATTGGATTGGACGAAGCTAGTAAATTGCATTTGAAAATTTCGAGTATTACATTACTTACTTCATGCACGGATTCTGTACTCCTTCAACGATTCTCTTTTTAATTTTAATTTGTTCGTTTTAGAGTTTAAGTATTCTCTCAATTGTTCCATTATTATACTCATATAATAGTTCTATTTTCATTTTCTTGTTTGAGATTCTATTCCCTATATCATTTATGTGATATTTCATCGTTTAAAAAACTGTGTTTTTGAGACTTTATTCGTTTTCTTCGTATATTTTCGTTCACATTCGGGAGTTATTTTGGTCGTTGGTATCTTGTGATAGTTAAGTATGTTTGTATTTAAAATAATTAGATATCATTTAGAGATGGTCGTATAAGTCTTGTGATTTGAACCCCTTTCAGCTTATATTTTATAGTGTGAACTTTAAGAAATACTTGAGCTAACCACTTGTGGGGTACCTTTAATGAAATTATTATCAAACACCATTTTTAAGTGTTTAAAATTTGCTGAGAATATTATTTAAGAAACTTAATTTTAAAATAATTGAATTCTTATGCACTCTAATTAAATAAAATTTGCACAGCTATGGATGAATTCATTCATTCATAAATAAAAGATATCTTGTGTATTTTTAATTTTTATTGATTTTATGGTGGCTTCTTTGATATGATGGGCACCTAAGATTTCTCACAGATCTAGTGTACTTTTTGCAGGAGGTTGAAAAAAGTGGAAGCAAACTTATGGCATTTGGTAAGTTCTTCTCATTACCAGAGATGCTAATATTTTAGCAGGATTATGTCATTGTTACTTGGTAATATTTTCTCTAATATTTAGCACTCTTTTGTCATTTATTACTTTTATTTTTGTGGCTCCATTCATGAATTTGAAATCTAAAAACTTGATGATTCATACACCTATATTATCCTAACTAGATAAAGAAAACCTCGCAAGTGTGTCAGCAATCTCGTTGAATTTAGAGCATTCACTTGCAGCGTGAAAAAGGTTGTATTCATAAACGGATTGTTCAATGTGAAATGGAAGGGAGCAGTTCAAGTGGATGTAATTTCCATTAAATTGTAGCAGTTATCGGTGGTTGTACTGCCTTGTTTGGTCTTTGTAGCACGAGACAGTTTCTTATAGGCTATTTTGAAATATACCAATAGATTGTTTAGTTACTAATTGCGTGTTTCTGATGGTATGGTAATATAGGGTTGATGTTTTTTTCTTTCTTCTTCCTGTGAACAATTTTGTGAGTGTAGGGGCAGGGTGAAGATGATAAATGTTTGTTTGAGACTAGCCCTTTTGATTATATCTCAGTCCCCCTTCTTTCCTCTTTTGATCCTTGGAGCGAGTTTGATACCCGGGTGTACACTGAGGGAGTGATCTTGATATTAGGGACATTAGTCCTGTCAATTTGGTGGAATTTGGAAAGCAGATAGCTAAGTTGCTTTGTTGTTGGCGTAAAAGTTGTATTGGTCAAGGATTTCTATGCATTTACAAGAGTTTTAGATTCTTGCTGATTGTTGGTGTTTGTGCAAGAGATTTTTGGGTAAACAATTGATTATCTTCTTTATCATCGTGTTGGAATTATAGGCCATGGTTTAATGGCTTTTTGGCATTCCGAGCTTGGTAACAGAGTGAGGAAGTAAGGGAAGTTGGAGGTTGTTCATGGGAAGTGGGGGAATAGGAATTCGTTCGTGGGAAGTAGGAGAATAGGAACTCTTTTGACGGGTTTCATTGTTTCAGCTCCTAGTATACTTCAAGCATCCATTGTATCTTTATATTCTCACATTATTACATTGTTTCTATTACTATGGTTTATTCACTTAATCATCTTCTCTTCATTTAGCTGCTTATGTCGTACATGCATGTGTCATGAAAACCTTGTAGTTTAGTCAAGTTAGATGATAGTAGCGTATGGCTCTCAACTATGCAGCATACATGCTTTGTAATAGATTTTAACCTATTATAAGCATTCTTAAGTTCTATGCTGCATATGTTCTCGTAAACCTGGTTGAGTTAGCACAACATGCACAGTTTGAAGGAGACTATGCCATGTCTGCACTTATCGAACGTCCACAAGGTATTCACTGGTTATGTTTTAAATTTATAGTAAACACATCATTTCCGTCTGAGATTTTTCAACAACCTTATTATGTGTATGGGGAAAAAACAGTATAATGTAGCAGGCGAGTGCAGAACTGAATGGATCTATTTCTACTGACAAACAATAAATTTTTTTTGGCGAAATAATGAATTGCTGAAAGTAGCAAATCAAGTGCATGCAGTTATAGGTAGCTGCAATTTACGAGTAGAACAAGCGAGTGAAACGATAAATGAATGTATTGAATTGCGTGGTACCATTACGAGCTCAATATATACGAGTGTTATTCCGTGAAATAACTCGAATTTCAAATCATTCACTTGCTTTAACTACTCATACTATGGATGTGGGAGCATCAACTCCGTGTGTGTTATGCTAAGAGCCAAAAATCTCTGTGGGTTTTGGTGTTGAGAAGGTAGCCTCCATTTTGGCCCTTTTTCTGCACTGCTACACAGGTGCACTTGCTTTTCTCAATCAAATATTCTGCCGCGTCTATTCCTCTTAATGATCCGTTCCTCTTTTGCTTCCTGAAAAATAATATATTTATTAATACAAATACAAATTATCAAAAGGGAAATCCAAAATGATGTTTGTGATGCTCTCCACACAATAAAAGTCTTATTTTTCACAAAATAATAATAATAATAATAATTTCTTTCGATAATAGTGTCAAGTAACACAATTCTTCAGATTTATCATCACTATACCATTAGTATGAAATCACTAATAAATCAAGGGAATTGACATTTTCACAAGCTAATTTAATATTCCCATAAGTGGATTCCATTTGATCTTGTGGAAATATCAAATTAGTTTGTAGAAATATTAATTTCATCCATAAGTTAATTTGATATTTTCACAATTTAGTCTCATTTGATCATGTAAAAATCTCAAACTAATTTGTGAAAATATCAATTCCCTTAATTAAACAACGAATTGATTTAAATATACATAAAACAAAAATAAGTTTTTAAAATTTGTTAATTTTGTAAATGGGCCTATTTTTATTATATCTTTCTTAGTAAGAGAGTATATCGGACAGCAACAGGGGTTGTATAATCAAAGCACATTATTTGGCCAGGACATAAATAATTAGGTTTTTATTATTATTATTATTATTATTATTATTATTATTTCTGAAAAGATAGCTAAAGAGTTTAAAGCCAGAATATGCCGTCATCTAGTATACTTTGGCATAAATAATTGTTTTTGGAAAATGATGTAATATTGTGACAATATCATTTTAATAATACTTAGACATAAGGATGACATCCTCGCACATTGTCATTTCAATATTGAGTGAATATTAAAAAATATTTTTTACTTTTCACAAAAAAAAAAGGTTATTTGATTTTTTTGGGTAACTTTCACTAAATCGCCTTAAATTTACACATTTTCTCATGTAAATATATGTTTTAAAAATCAACACATAAAATTTAGCTGTAATATTAAGGCTAAGTGAAAATTTACTTTATTCCATAACTTCATTAACTAAAATGTGTTTGGACATTTTTGCCCCCAAACCCTACGTCTTGACCCTTATTTTAATTATCTCTTATAAAACTCGTTTCTTGATTTAGCTTTAATATTCTTATTTTTCTTTTGCACATATACACCACCTCCAGTACAATTCACAGACACTCTCTCTCATCTCTTACTACAAAAATTTCTCAAACTTAAACAGCATTATGATGGGTGAGTGAGTGATAATGTCTAAGTTTAACTTTTAATTTGATGACTTTGAGAGCAGAGGGAGTCAAATTAGGGTTTTTATTGGTGAGAATATCAAATGGATGAGTTGTGCATGAGCGATGATGGTGGAGATTAGGGGTGTTCATCGGTAAAATACCGAATCAATACCTAAAATATCAAATCGGTACTGATATCAAATTTCATACAAATCAAAAACTAATAATGATATCGAAGTACCGATTTCGATATCGATTCTGTACACTTTTGGTAACAATTTTTTTGTTCGATTTTAATTTTTTTACTGAATTGATAATATTTATTTTAAATAAATAAAGTTTGTGTTGCCTTACTTCCTCCCCCCGCCCCCCAGTGTTGTGCTTCCTTAGTTTATAAATTTGGTAATTTGATATTACAAAAGATAAAGATAATGTATTAATATAATATAGTAATATATTTGTTAGGCTTTGTGTTGTGTTATTTAGGAAGAGATAAACTAATGTTAACACACATTTAATATTTCAGTATTGCTATTATATATATTATAATAATAAATATATAGTAAATAAACAATATTAGTAACAGTGCAACAAATTAATTAGTATACATATCAAAAAATGCTTAAAAAATTATAAAAACTATCACTTTAAGAAATTAAGGGCAGTTTAAGTAAGGATAGAATTAAGAAGTCAAAAAACTTACCATTTTTTTTTATTAATTGTGATATATATATATGTATATCAAATGCATTTTATGTTTTTGGTTTTTTTGATTTTTCGATTTTTACCGATTTCTAAAAAACACGTATCCATACCAACCAAATATACCGAGCCTGATACTGATCGATTAGGAAAAAATTGAAAAAACTGAAAGTTTTGGGGTGGAGATGGAGGAGGTGACGATGATGGTGGCGGTGGTGGGTGAATATGATGGTAGATTTGTGGTTTAGGATTTTAATTTAGGGTTTTTAATTGTATAAGGAGAAAAGATGGAGGAGAGAAGATGAAGATAGAGATAAGAAACGATGGAACGAGCAACACAGATAGAGGCGCGGTGATACATATGAAGCAGGTTTGTAGTCGAGGAGATGATGGAACAGAGATGATTAAGCCCCAAAATTTAATCGTTTTTTTCTCAAAAAAATATATAGATAATTGTTGTTGAAAAAAAATATATTTTCCTTTATATGGGTATGCTTTATTTCCAATTGAAGTTGGTGGCTATGGAGGATTTGTAATGGAGGTGGTGGCAACTAGCTAGGGAATTGGATGAAAAATTGACAATTTCACTTAATCTCAATACTAGAAGTATTTAAATATCGAATTTTAAAACATAGGTGATCAGGTGAGAAATCGCATATTAAATGAAATTTACCCTTAATATTTTTTCTTAATATACGAAACTAAAGGAGAAAAAACAATCTTCATAATGGACATGGTCTAATTTAAGCTACTATAAATATAATACTATGTTCTTTTTTAACTGATGATAAAGCTTTGATAATTGTATAAATGTGAATTACTTGAAAATATGCAGCCAAAAAACTTACCCTAGGATTGCATTGGATAGACTCCGGCGCTGTCCTATAATAAGGAGATCAATTTTGTGCTCAGTACATTGAGCAAGAATAACATTAGCCTTGTCTTTTCCATCCATTTCCACCACCTCTGTGGTCACCTGAATTTTTGACTGAGCTTTCTCACAAACTTGCTTCATTGCTTCAAGAAAGCTCAAATCTACCCACCCGCTACCGCCACCACCTCCGCTGCCACCACCACCACCACCACCACCGGCGGCATTTTCCGTCATGGACGCAACAATTTGGTTCGTAGGTAATGGTTTTCTAAAGAACGAAAATGTGTTTCTCCAAAAGTTACTATTCTCAACATGGAGGAGAATCAAAGTGTCATTCTCAAGGATTGCATGGGAGAGTGTGTATTGAAGTGCGGCGGCTGATTCATGGGTGGCATCCGCTATCACCATCACTTTCCGTGCCGGGGCAGATTTTCCCCCGTCAATGGCCATAGCCTATAACCACCGGCCAGTTACAACCATCAATGGCTTCCACCACCACCACCATGCACCACCACCTAATAGTAAGGGTGTTTGGAAAAAAGGGTACACAAATGGAAGGGTGGTAAAAGAATTTGATATGAGGTGATCATATTTTAGGCTTTTTTGTGTTTGGCCAATAGTATATGACCATTGAAGGGTTAGCTTTCATTATGTGATTCACAAATGGATGTTTTCTCTTGTGTGCTAAATTGGTGGGTATGTTTATTTATGGGGGGAGCTTTTTCAGGACCAGGTCAATTCCACCTTTTCTAAGAGGCTGTCTAAAATCTAATTTATTTATTTTTTTTCTCTTGAAATTACCTGAATTTCTTTCTACATATACTCCTGTCCAAAAAAAAAAGGGAAAAAGAAAAGGTTCCTTTTTTCTATGCAGTTAACTAAGTTAATGATGAGACGGTAAGAGATAATAAGATTCAACAACAAATAGAAGCTAGCACAACATTAACTGTAAAAGTGAGCTAAAAAAACATCAATATTGTACCATTAAAATGAAAAACGACATACTAAATATGGACCTATAAGAAAAATAGGTCTGCCCGTGAAGTTATCATTTATAGATATATTCTATGGTCATGAATAAACTGTGTTTCTAAACAATATAGACTCAAACAGGACGCTTAAGAATCACTTCAAAATGAGCAATTATTTTGCTAGAAGTAACATAAAAGAGGCACTCCAAACTAGCTTAAGACTGGAAGAAAAAGCAGCTAAGTTAAATGAATGGGCATTGTGTAAAACATTGCATTTTAGTTCAGTACAATCTATAACGTTTTCACCTTGCATTTGGCACGCAGGATACGAGTCCCCGAGTGACCACACAAAGCAAGGAAAGTCGGTTCTATGCAATTGCTGAGCAAGATATGCATCCTCTGCATGGACCCAAGGAGATGAGATTATGAAATAGCACAAGCGAGAACTATGACATAATTTTACAGAACATAACTGATATAGAATTGCTCGCCCATGGTATTATCAGCTTTTGGCGTTTAATTTCTCTAACAGAATTTTGTTTAGAATCCAAGGATTTGCTTTACCTTTTGATGCTTTCATTATCTGAGGATTTAGACATAGTGTTCGGATAATGTAATTCTTGTACAATATAGTCTCAATAGCATAACCAGGAGGAAGGCAATATTTAAGTGCATAACCAGGAAAACCAGTCAGAGCTTGCGGAATTTCATACCTGTCCGGCGAAATAGCCTTGTAACTTAGTTTTACCCACACGGTATTGTTCTAGCTGCTTTGGATTATCCGCGATTACTTTATCAACCATTTTCTCTATCTCAAGAGGGTCTACTATCTGTTAAGATATACCATGTGAGGGAACCATCATATTTCTGTTAAAAATTAATCTAGTCATTCAAATTGGCTGCCGGAACCTCTCTTCATATCAAATCAAGGGAAAAAAAAACTTGGACCCTTCTATAGAGCTGTGCTGCTAATCAAAACTCAAGCTATTGATTGTTGCTACTTTGAGTTTTCTACTAATCCTGCAAGCTAGCCAAACTTTAAATTCAAGGATTATTAGTTAATAAGAAGTCTTCAGAAATATCAGGCTTATTTTATGAACTTCGTGAAAAGGAAGGTTAGAGTAGTTTTTAGTTCCAAAATTATAGATACATTTTAAAAATGACGGTTGCAGATAATTTTTCACTTCCAGCTTAACCCTTAAATGAATATTCATATTACGCAAACGTACTGCTATCGTTAAAAATAGACTGTATCATCCAGAAACAACAACAAAAAAACAAAAAGATTTTTACTTGTCTAGTAATGTGGTTATATGGGTCGGGACGTCATTGAGCCGTCTCCACTGGAATTGGGATTGGAAACTCAAAACCCTGTGCTCCATCCTGACCTCGTCTTTGTTATTTTGTTATTGAGATAATCAGTATATATGACCCGTGTGTTGACTAACTTGTCAAAAGGTGATCGTGTAACTAAATAATAAGATATCATTATAGAAAAGGGTAAATTGGGTAAGTTATGGTATTTTACGTCTCAAAATAAAAATGTATTTTTAATTTTAAAATTAAAAAAAAAAAAGTATCTCTTATTTCGAACGGAGGGACCACCTTTTTTTATCGCCAAGGTTTTAGTCTTATATTGGAACACTTCAAAACTAAATTCCAAAGACCATCGAGTATTCTGTCACGCTTGCTCCACAATGTTAAAAAAAGGCATAAAAGTTAAAACTTGTCCTAAAGTCAGTAAGAGACTAATTAACAAGCTCTCTCCACGTTAGAACGTAATTGTCATTTCCAAATTGTAAACTATGCCCAGGTTAGAACGTAATTGTCATTTCCTTATTATAAAATATTTATAAAATGCTACTAATTATAAAATTGTTATTTTCAAAATTTAAATGAATCACATCAATTTTAAATTTTAAGATTGCACAAATTGGCTTTTTAAAGTCAAAATGGGACTCTTCGTTTGGAAGGGATGGGGTATTATCTAACAGTGTCTGGTACTGTAGCCCATCATAACAGCCTAATCAAGACTTGATAACTTTGTTTCATGATTTACAGACTTTTCCCCCCTAAAGAAAAGAACAGTTAATGATGACTGTATAGTTAACATACCTACCACAATGGAATGAGCATGTGAAGATCTATTACGACACTGCCTTGACAACAGAACAATCTATTAAGTTAAACTAAGCCACCTTATGCCATAGTGAATGTGTAAAGATCAACATTCAGGCTGTTTAACAGTGTATGTAAGGCTTTATATGTAATATATAAAGCGTCTGAATAAGTGTAGTTACTTGCCTGGACGAGATCTTTTTCTTTTATAAGTCCCTCAACAGTTCCACCTTTGGCCAGTAGCTCAAATAGTATCTGCAAATGCCACAAAGAAAAGTAACGTAAAAATAAAACTGAACACAAAAGACATGATCGAAGTAAATATTATCTATCGGTAACTTTCTTCTTCTGTTATTCCTTTTTCATTCTTCTCTTGCTTTCTTTCCTTTTTGTTGGTGTACATCGTTTTCAAGGTAGATGGTACCATGTTTAGCTCAAATTCAAGAATTATGACTGCTCAAAATGGACCTAATTAATTACTAATAGGGATTACTAGTCTTCCTAGTCTTTTAAACAAGAAAATCTCTCGACCCAATCATCCCAGATCCAAATCTGAGGATACTTTAAGCTGCTGTCCAATCAATCCAAGACACTCCTAGACTCGAGCTGAAGGAAAATCTACTTTTATGATTAAATAGATATAGAATATACAAACAAATTTTAAAACACAGCAAAAGCAAAATACTGGCACATGACAAGACAAATACCTCTTTTCCGATCTTTCCGCTAATAATCCCGCTTTTTAGGAAACTGATATTTTTACAGTGATTTTTGTTATTTTCGTATGCGGACCTCATTTTTACCTTTAGCGACGGTTTTAACATGTAAAGTGTAGTCATAGATGTATAGTGACGGTTTTAAAACCGTTGCTATAAGTAAAAATGGTATACAAAAATAACAAAAATTACTGTGAAAATAACAGTTCCCGCTTTTTATTGAACCAATCAACTCACCCAGCTCTTGAGGGGTAAGTTTGACGCTATTAATTGACAACTTTTCATTTTTCAAGTACGCAGCAATATCACCCATTATCCAGTTTGCAGCTAGCTTTACTTCACCTGCTTTTGCAATAGTAGAATCAAAAAAATCTGCCACCTGAACCATTCATTCATAAAGGACAAAAACCATCAGCGGTCATTTTAGCCTATACAATGATACTGTCTTACATAATACTTAAAAGTAACAAAATCAAATGCTAGGACAGAACATAATTTAAGGAGTTTGAATATTGATGGCCCAAGTTTTGCCTAAAGTGAAACATGACAAGGAGCAACTCCAGTGTAATCAGAATAAACAGATAATGAATTCATGCCTGCACCAAGTTAAGACTCTTTATGCACAGGTCATGTGATTTTGATCAAGGTCTCATTGTAATAGATAGACAGATAAGTTAAATATTTATTCTAAATATGAGTTTTTATTTTACTACTCATATATAATGCACCCAACTGCATATTAAGAGTGGAACCTATGCCTAATATGATAGGAATTAAGAATGCTATCTTAACATTTATTTGCAGTTACTGTGGCACACCCTGAAATACGGCCACTGTCGATATTCTACCACTATTTTACAGTATACATTATTATCGCAAATTTCAGCCGTCTATAAAAGCAATCTTTCGACCTTCAGCTCAATTAATAAAACTGTGGATGCCAATAGGACATTTATATAACCAGACTTACATTTATGTCATTGGCAAGGAAAAGAATGTCCTGCATGCTTAGACCCATATTCTCGTATCTCTGGCGCTTCATTTCTGGAAGTTCAGGTAAAGAACCACAAATGCCATCAACGTAGTCCTTAGTGAGAATTACTTCTGGAAAGTCAGGCTCTGGGAAATAACGATAATCGGCAAGTCCTTCCTTTTTCCTCATAGTAACTGTTTTCTAACAGTATAGGAAAGGATAAGCACATAAGTCTTAGGAGAAACCAAGTGAATCAATTCTTTATGTTGCACTAGCAAATAAAAGAGATGAGTATAACCTGCGAGCCCTCTTCCCAGAGACGAGTCTCTTGTATAATTTGATCACCAAGTCCTTGGCTGTGGAGAAGAGCCTGTGTTGAAATCTCAAAATCAATGGCCCTATTCATTGCTGAAAATGAGTTCAAGTTCTTTATCTCAACCTGTTGATGCAAGATGGGATTAAACATAAAAGGCAATTAAAAGCTAACAGGATTCAACAAATCACGCAAACTACTATACATGGAATGAACATTTTGCAAACTTAAGACCTTACTTCAAACAAATTCATTGTTGGGCAAGAATATTTTTTTCTCCATAAACAGAAACTAACATGATATCAGTAATACGAGTCCATCTTAACCATCTCGCCATGGATGCTTGACATCTTAACTGAAGTATGTTGCAATGATGGCAAGCATACACATGCACACACGTACAGCTGATTTACCCCCATGTTTACTTACAGATAATACGGGAATGTTTGACAATCAAGCAGTATATTTTATTTGTTTTAGAATAAAATCGAAGCACTGTATTTTCTGTATTGCAGGCTGAAAAAATATTCCTCTTTGTTCAGACACTCTGCTGTATATCTTCCCACCTACAATCTAGTTTTTTCCCACCTCATAATATCGTTATGTCACCTTAGAAATATCATTTCACTTATCACTTCCCATCTTTCTATAAAAAAATCCTCCTACTGGAAATTGGCTACATACCAAAACTAGTTCATATAATGCCACCCTTGATGCTCATTTGAACAAGATAACAAAATAAAGATAATTAACATTACAAAAGGAGTTTTAATGGAAAGAAGTCTCATGTGTATTTTATGTCGCAGGAGGTTATTTCACAGGATATCTTCTTGCATATACAAAAAAGACAAATAATGTGAGTGCTTGATTACCTTTGTTCCAAACGCTATCTGCCCACTGGTCGAACTGACACATTGACATCACAATGCAACGATCCTTCTTGCATATTCCCATTACTGACTCCCAAATATCGCACCAACCTTTGCAATTCAGCAGCGTACTCTGCAGCTTCAATTCCATTTCTCATATCAGGTTCAGAAACAATCTCTAGCAAAGGCACACCTGCTCTATTCAAATCAACCTGCATACAAATAGTAAGTGTAAAAGAAATAGCAAAATTAACAAGAGTATAAGTTTAAAGTAGTGACACTTATTAGTTGGAATTTGGAACCAGAACCTGATTAAATAAATAATAAATTATCAAAGTTCAATTCAACAAATAATATAGGACTGCTTATCAAAATCAAACACTATCATTTCACAACTAGAACATTTATATTTCCACTATAAACCATTAGTCATAGATATAAACATAATTGAACCATGACAACATAATATCCTTATATAAGAACAAGACAATCTGCTAATATAATAATGAATATAAGAAAGCAAAAAGACAGTAATTTCCTGAGAATATCTCCCATTTCCGGTATGAAGCAACTTCCCAGCATCCTCTTCCATATGGACCCTGGTAATGCCAAACCTCCTATGCCCGCTCCCAAACTCGACGGGAAGATCCAAATCAATGAACCCAACAGTTGCAACTGGCAAGTCAAACTGAGAAATTTGGTATCCTTTTGGAAGATCTGGGTAAAAGTACTGTTTCCTATCAAATTTCGAATTCAGAGACAATTTACAATTAAGTGCAAACCCAAGCTTCACTGCATACTCTATGACCTTTGAATTCAAAACCGGCAATGCCCCAGGTAACCCCATGCAAATGGAGCAAACACTAGTATTTGGTTGAGACCCATAATTGTAAGGGCAGCTACAAAATGCCTTGGATAGTGTGGATAATTGAACATGGATTTCTATACCAATGATTGCCTCGTAATCTTTTAGAACTTTGTCAAAAGTTTTGGATTGGGTCTTTGTCGAAACCTTTAACTCAGGCTGTTGGCGTCTGTTGGGTTGCAGTTTGGATTTGTGTGTTTTTCATTGTACAATACAATAGAACATGTCTCCTTGCAACAAATGCAAATGGGTACAGAGAAAATGGGCGGCTTTGAATTTGAATCCCTCTAAAGAATGTCAAAGCCACCTTACAGGAATTTATTCAAATGGTCAGGCAATGTGAAATAAGAAGATTTAATAGACAAAATGAGTAAGAGCTTATGCATATGTAAAGAAATATGTGCAAAGTTTGTAACTTTAAGCTAGAATTGTACAATACTAAATATACAGAAAGTAGTTAGAAGCTTAAACCTTGGAATTCAATGAAGGGAAGGTCTGAAATTTAGACAACACTGTTGTAAATAATGGAGAGATTGTGGGATTTTTATTGGGTGAAGGAGTTGATGGATTTAGCATGGATATGATGCTACAGAAGTAAACCAGGGTCGGCTTGAGATGGGTCTGGTTCCATGAACTTTGAGTACTAGATATGAGAAAGAGAGTGTATGGCGCCATTTAGCTGTGTGATTTACTAAAATACCTTTGGCGCTGGACCTGGTTTCTCTCAGATCAAAGATCGTTTCTTTTTCTCTCTGCGTGTTCGTCGATCTCCTCCAGCTAATAAAACAGATGTTGTAGTACATAGTACTTTGTTATACAATCTTATGATAGCTTATCTTGAATTTAAGCATAATTTGATGCCATTTTACTGGTTTAAATTGATATGATGTTATTTGTTTAGTTCTCAAAATCTCGTATTCACAAAATTGTTTGGTTTTTGAGTTTTCTGATTTCCAAATTTGTTACACAATGGAATTCTGGACTGCCTGATTATTGTTATGTTTACACCTGCCATATAATTTATTTATTTTTTGTAATCAAGATCCCATTTTTCAGCTAGAATAGTAGAGCCTAGATCGGGAGATCCTTCTCTATCTATATCTGATTCACAGAGTCATAAACATAACATCTACACCCTCCGTCCTAAAGAGTCCAATTTTATTTTTTATTTTTAATAGATTTGTCAAATGCGAATTTATTTTATTTTGATTAATGTAATAGTCATTATTACAAACTTATTCAGATACACACGTGCATAATTAGAAGTTCCATTTTTGATAGAGAAACTCTTAAAGGATATAAACTACACATGGCTTTGTGACAGCATTTTTGTCAACTTTTAATCAAAAACTCTATTTATAAAAGTACAGTTCGTACCTTAGAAGAATTTAACCAAATGATCAGTGATTATAATGAACTCTCAATTATAAATTGAGATTATCTGTGAGGGAACAGTTACTTTCTTTTCGTACCTTTAGTTGGAAATCGATTTGGGTAACAGATATTGTCATTTAATATGTTGTTAAGAATAAGTAGATTTGAATGTAATACTATGTTCGATGGTGTTGGCAATGTCTGCATTTCAGTGTTCTGTTATGTTACTCTTTGTCCCTTTGTTGCTTGCTTCTTGGTGGAGAATAAACGACATAATATGAGCACTATACTTTTCTAATATAGACGGTGCATTGTAGTGTCAACATGTTTAATCAGGCATTGGCTGATGAGAAAATATATCCTTATATATTCATGATTTTATTACACTGGCTCAAATCCAACTCCCGCTGATTGAAATTCCCAATATCTCTGATGCTATAGTTGGAGCAGTGAGGCATGAAATGTTGTATTTGTACAAATACAAGAACAATATCGACAATGTCAAGGGACTTAGATATCAGACCGAAAGGATCAACTCCAAACTCAAAATTGACTAGGACAACACAAAATTAATCGAGAAAGATGTTGAGTATGGACAGAAAGAGGTGCAACAAATCAAAGATCTTTGGATTAATTTTTCGATAAGTATGAAGACAGAATACCCGAATTTCTTCCATCATTTTGGTCTTGCCCACACCTGGCATTCCGTAGATACCAACTATGGCAGCAAACTCTGTTTTTCTCTTAATGTTTCCGAGATCGCCTCAAAAACGCCTTGTCTAGATTCAAATTTCACACACTCACCAGATGTCTGTTTTCCACCAGCTGATTATGTGCAAATGGAGGCAATCTTGGAGGTGATAGGGAGAGAAGGTTTTGCTGCCATAGTTGGTATTTACAGCATACCACGTGTGTGCAGACCAAAATGATGTAATAAGTTTGGATCTACTGTCTTTATACTTATCAAAAAAATTATCTGCATTGTAATTGATTTGTTGCACCTCTGTCTACCAATTGTCAACATCTTTCTCAATTATTTTTATGATGTCCACGTTGATGGGACTTTTATGTCAATCTTCTCTGTTTGATATCCAAATTCTTTGATTTGTGGTTTGCTATTGTCAACGTTGTCCTAGTAATTATACAGGTACAAAAATTCACACTTCATTTCCGGAGCTTTTTTTGGTCAACTAACCCGTCTTGCAAATAATTATTACGACTTCTTGACCTTTGAAGTTTGTGATTGCCAAGAGCTCCATCTGCATTTTGTAGTTCTGGAGATGGCAACTGGGTGCAGCATGGAAAAATGGAAGTTGGCGGTTAATATTTTGATGTCATTTGTTGCTCTAAACTATGTCCGTTTGTCACAATTGAAATTTTGGATATCACAAACGTTTCCCTTATGTAGAGAGCTAGATTCATAGGCCATAGCTCCTTTATCTGTGGGAAGTATGGAAACTCAAGCCTGACAGATTTATTGTGTACCCAAAGGTATTTGATGGAATCATCCGGAAATTAGCTGCGTGTTGGAAGCTGATGGGCAGGTGGATGGATGCCATATTCATATTCTTATCCAAGTCTACTTGCCAAATTTGTACCCTCTGTTGAAATGGGAAGTGGTGGAATCATTTTGGGATGGGAATCAGTCATTTTGGATCTGGGATAATTCCAGGTTTGTGAAGCAAATTCAATTTACTTCAATGTTGGTGAAAAAACTGAAATTTCCGCATGAAAAAATGAAATTTCTAATGGTTCCTCTCACATAAATAATTAGTGGGTCTTACATCCATGTGAGAGACTCACGTGAAACTATCATTTTTATATGTAAAAATATCAGTTTCCCATCAACAAATATTTGTCAATATGATTTGCAGATCACTTGAATGCTACCTTTTATCTTTGTCCTATTGTTAGAAGATCAGGTATAATATGTATTATACACATCCTTGGTTTGCCTTTCTTTTTTCTTATGATTTCTACAGGTATAAGGTTGATATTCACATTTACTTCCTCTTCATGGACTGTATGAATTTTTAACTGATGTGGACTCTCTACCTAAATGACACGACGGAGTATTTTATTATCCATCTATTTCATAAAGATCGTACGTAAATGATGTTCTATCCGTCTTACAAAGACACTGGCATTTTTTATTAGTGGCACAAATTTGAAAATGTGAAAAATACATGTACACATTATATTCAGCTACCAGCTAACCTTCTTTTTAAGATACCCTTACTCTAGAAACATGTAGATATTGAATTGAGCCTAAATTTGATACGCTGACTACATATAGGCACAAACAGTAGTAAAATTATGACATAATTATATAAATATAAACAGTATTAAGATCATAACATAAATCCCGGGCTGAAAACGAGCACCGCTGTGTTTGAATTAAAAAAATCAAATAATTTTTTAACATCTCAAGTGCTTGTTTGATTAATTATTAGCGGTGGGTGATATAATATGATGGTAGAATTGTCCGAACCATCCCTTCCACCTCATCCCCCATGGAATGTAAATTAAGTAAATGAAATCAATTTTTATTTCATTGGAATGATTTATCCGTCAAAATGTTCACCATATACACTTTTTTCGTTTCATTCCATTCCTTCGATCCAAACAAAACGTAAACCCTATGCACAGTATGATAAATAAAAGCAAACAGCCAATAGAAGTTTAAAAAATGTTCCACATTCTACCTCATTTCATAGTTAATTTGCAAATACGGACAATTGTAAATTTATTGCAAATTGGAAAGATAAAACATTATCTTCTAATAGGTTAAACAAAAAATGACCTCCTGATCAAAACTTAAAGGAAGGTAATGGAGGAAAAAACATGAATACTGTACAAGGAGTGGACTGCATTCATCCGTCAGCACATGAACTGATGCAATTTCTATACAGAATTTTATGCAATTTTGAACTTAGTATATACAACAAGCTAGATTAGAAAGGGGGAAAAAAGACAAAGAAAAAAAGCCTACAGAGTATGCATACAAGTATTGAAACCTTATAGCAGTACTCATGGTGAGACTTTGTTGGTGCATAGAGTTCCTTATGAAGGCTGGTATGTTCATACAGCAAAAAAACTGCATGGTAGCCTACACTTTTTTGGCTCCCAGATATTTCATTACCCTTTTTCCATCAGGAAATTTATGTTCATTAAACCAGGGACCAGAAAGTAGCAAGCTAAGCCAAAGCACTGAGGACCAAAACTTGGCAAAAAAAGCTATTGCCTAACGATTCTCATCTGCACAAGACAAATAGATTATGCGTAACTTAGCAATCAGTACATACCCATTGAATAAAGTTTCAAAACTTGTCTGCACAACTTGCATCCATACAAGAACACTGGTAGAGTTCAATTATGCTTTCACACTTCTACGTGCCCGTGCCAAGGTTAATAGTAACAAAGAAAAAAATCTAAGCCATAACGTGCACCCAGCCCCAAAAATAGCTTCACAAGATGTGAACACTAAATTAAACAAGGATTTAACTGAAACAGTAATAGCAAGAAAAAAAAATCAATAAATGGTAGTCAAATAATCTAAATAGACACTCATACCATGTGCCTACAACTCGCAATAATAGACATCATTAGATTAAATGTTTTGTGATAAATAAAACTTGAACTCATGCACAATATAATGAGGGACTTCTAATTTGGAGAACATTCATTACCCAGCATGGTTAAGTTACGTACAAGCAGATACTTCAAACTTTAGTGAAGAAAAAACATTTACAATTGTCACTTGAGAGTGATATTATATGTCCTAGTCGAGGATTCAAAGGCAGAAAGAGAGAGAGAGTCAGCATGTTTAATCTTGAGACTTGGGCCATCAAATATCGTCAACAAATAGGATCCTAATCACATGAAAACAAAATTCTTTGTGCCACTTGAAGGTGTACAACCCAAAAGACTTGACAATCCAATTAAAGCCTTCTAAAATTTAGAACTCTAAATTTTAGAATATATAAACTTCAAGGGGGGGAAAATTAGTAAAACAAAACAATTTTATAGCTCCAACAAAAATCTTAGTAATATATTCCATATGAGACAATAAGACCCGTAATCAAGTGAGCAGCCCTAATTGCTAAAATCACTAAGAACCTCTCTACGGGTGGCCTAACCTCAACCCTACAAGAAATAGGCACATATAGGTTACTGAAGATATCTTGAACAAGATAATATGTTCTCTATTGAGGCTCTAAATGGATTTGGTCCTTCCACCTCCCTGTCAGAGAATGAGACCTACCAATAGAACTAGAACTCATTGGTTCAAAATTACCTATCAAAAAATTCTCAATAAATAAAATGTTTCACAGGTTATATATTTTTTTTAAGTGAAACAAATTATATACAAGTAGATAAGAGCTAAGGCTTGACATATGAAAAAACTACCTCATTATATTCTCACGTATATGCAGCGAAAGTGGACTAAATGTTGTACTAAAATATAAGCAATGAAAATGGACTAAATGTGGTTTTAAAACCTTTAAGGTTATGAATGAGTAAAAAGAACAGCGATCACATTAATGAACTATATCTTATTAGGTAAAATCTATTATACACTAACATTTCACTCTAACAAGCAGACAAAAGAGTTAAAATGGACGAAATTCTACGATTTTTTTCTTTCCTTTCCCTTTCCTTGGTTTATTTCTTCTTTGGGTTATTAGGAAGGCCTAAAATGCTTGCTTAAGCAAATTGGTCGGAGGCTTGGAGCTTACCATGTCTTTCCTAAAATAAAAAAGTTACTATTTTAGAGTAAAATGTAGTAAGCAACTCTTCAACACAGCCAACACCATGACAATCAACTTTGCACATAAATAGTGGAAATTCATTCCTCAATATGCAATGCCGCATACATGCTTTCAACATCATTATGAAAAGCATGTACTACTTAATATTGAACTACAACCCAGTATTGAAAGTGTAACCAGTCAGATTTTCGGCTCCAGCTTCTCCACTCACTGGTGTTCATTCATTAAAAAGTAAATTCATTCTTAGACTTCCCATTCTTCAATGTTGATGAGATGAATATTAGGGACAAAATACAAACATTGTCAAGTGAAATTTGACTACCACTACCTTCGTCCTTCCATATAAATCAAATTGCAACTACCACAAGTTATCCAACTTCACATTTAGAACTTCCTAACTATGTGAAAATAAGTAGTGATTAGTGAGGCAGAATGTTGGGTTTTATAAGAATGAGAATTTTTGTGTTAAAACATTTTTTGCTGAATTACCAACACAAAATTCAATGGTAACCAGATACTATGGAGAAAAAAATATCAACTGAAATTTATATTAAAATTAGACCCACCTATATTCATATAGTAATTCAGGAAATCAATCCCAGCTGGCTACTAAAAATATAAGCGTGAACTATTATTTAAAACGTAGCTAATGTATGCATTATTGGAATATTTATACATATAGGAAAATGATAATACATGGAAAATTTGCAATTTCATTGTGGGTATGTGAAGCAATGGTTAACTGTCTTTTTTAAATAAAGAAATCATTAAATATCAAAACAATCTATGTACGAACATTTACTCAAGATACCTCAAGTGCCCATGACATATAAAATCAGAGAATATGGCCATGATTTTTCATTTTTCTACAAAATCTCAATTCAAAGAAAATCTATACACTGCAGAAACTAAAAAGCATAAATTTTTTCCTGTTATCTTCTAGATATCTTACTGCTATCATGCCAACAGACAACTAAAGCATTTATCCATCAGTTGATACTTTTCTTTGTTATCACAGGGGAAAAAACACTTGGGGAAAGTTTTTCACGATGCTCGCATGGTATCTCCAATTTGCTTCTCCAGGTATGGATCTTGTTCTTCCAATAAATCATGATAGAATTATTAGCAGTAAATGAGTAATTAGTGAACTTAGAAGTGAAATTAAAAACCAAACTTAAAATCTTGAGAAAGGAAAAAAGCAGAGATGAACCAGGGATGGGGGGCTCAAAAAATTAGAAAGTGGGCATAAGCAATCCAAAAAATTTCCCTTCAACTAATTAGGGAACTTATAATTCATAAACCATTGGAATCAAAAATCCTATTAGATAGTTAGTCATGAAACTCCTATAAATGATTGTAACACGGGAACAAATAGATATTACCAGAAAAGTAAACATATTTGAAATAAAATAAATAAACATCTGAGGAGTTTTGCATGACCAGAAAATGTATAGTAAAAAGAAATGTTCACTTCCATCTCAGTTTAATGCTATAGGTTTCATTCTCCTGTATATGCTTCATATAAAGATAACTGCAGTTTAAATTAGCACACTGAATAAGACGGATTCACTCTGAACTAGAGCTAGATAAAAGCAGTACAGCATATCAACTACTCTTTAGCAAAAGAAATAGTAATATCAATCTAATATAGATCAAAACGGAACAGCAATATTAGGTTTTTAGCATAATCAAAAATTTCAAAGAAAGATGTTACTACCTCAGTTAATGTTGTCCACAAAGACCCCATTGGATAACATTCAAAGATGCACCAACTTCTACAATCCAGTCAGTTACAGATGGCAAGCTTTGCGGACCATTCATCAGCCACCCCATAGTCAAGACTAAGCTCCCTCAACGGAGGGATATTCTCGATTGAAAACAGCATAAGGTGAGGGAACATCACATTATTGTGATCATATAGCACAAACTGAACCATAACATTAGGGCTGTTACTGTGGCTCATGTAACAAGCAACATTCCTCAGGCTTGATACGTCCATTGCAAAATCCAATGGAGGAATAGAGGGGTGTGATGGGCGTGCGTAATCAGAATATATTTGTGACAAATCCCCCCATTCTGACCATCTCTCGGCAAACCGGCTTGGATAAACTAAATTATCACCGACCATAGAAACTATTTGGGCTTGGTCACGAGTAAGAAAAACTCCCGCATATTCACATATAAAAGCACCGGCCTGTATCAAGTCCAAAGATCTAACTCCCCAACCTGTTTCCCTTGACCGAAACACTTCAAATCTATTCCTCACACCTTTCTGGGTGACACGATTTCGACACGTTGGAGGACAACAACAATGTGGGCCACATTCAAATATCAACGGCTTCCCTCTCACCAAAATACCCTTGTCATCATAAGCAAACTCGCCCCCATTCTTCATAGCACAAAAACAATCCCCAGAACATCCAGAAACACAATCACACCCACCATTACCCCCAAGATGATACACATAAGGAGGAATAACAGATTTCACCAAGTACTGATGAGTCATAGGTTCCTGATCGTTATCAATATCATTAAATAAAAGCACAGGCACATTTTCCTTCTTCATTGATATATCAAGACAAACATAACCCATTGGCCTAATCGCCAAAGGTCTAGTCCTAAGATTCTGAGCAAACCTAAGAATTGCACTACCCATTTCAGGCTGATTCTCAATTCTTATAATTTTAAACTTATACACCCCAAAACCAGACCTACCCACATCAAACCAAGAATCAACTACTTTATATAAACCATCATAAACATAAATCTTACCGCTGGCACTACCTTCATACTTAAAGCCACGCATTACTCTCAACTCAATTCCATAATGCATGCTCCTCTCCAGCCCAAGATTTCCACCTTCCAGTTTCTGATGAACACATTGCCTCGAATTCTTATCTTGACCACCATGCCCTGTATATATAATTACATCCCCTGAATCCTCATCATCTTCATACCCACCAGAAACAATAATACTAGTAGCAATTGGCTCCCCGTTTGAACTCTTGCTTGAAGGCAAGTAATCAATTCCGGCCTGAGGCTGCCCATGAAGTCCAACAACACACAATTCCATTCTAAAAAAGAACACATCACCAATCTCAATACCAGGAATTGCCCCAACAATCCGTTTATCCCGGTTTAACCATAACCCACGATCTCTCATCACCGAGGACGCCTTCAAATCACCTCGGGTTCGCCTATGGAACCCTAAAGCAAGCCGCTTTTCGTCATCAGCAGTCGAAAAAATTCTAAGCGAGTCAAATATCATCCGGGTTCTACGGACAACCTCACGGAAGTAGCGCTCGTCGTCAGTGCTGAGATCTGTAACCCTAACTAATTCAGACGAACGCTGCGTGTACTTAGGGCGGGGCGAAACGCCGGCAGCTGAGAGCTGGTTTTGGCTTTCATCCGGCACCGGGACAATAGCCAGGGCATCTGGGTTCAAAACATCAGCGTCACCCTGTTGCTGTCTGGCGAAAGCAGAATTAAAAAGCTCAGAAATTCGGTTGAACTCGGAGTACACAATGTTGGCTTCGGCCACATCGAAGTAAGAATTCGGATTTTGCCCGGGTAAGGATGTATTCGTTTGTAAATTTGGAGTGGAGTTAGGGCCAGGATTTGCCGGCGGTAGGTAAGACGGAGATGGTACCGGCGGTGGTGGGTGAATTTCAGGTGGGGTATCGAGTGGTTCGTCAAGTGGCTCGAGTTTGGGTTCGATTTTAGGGACGATGGCACCGGTAGCGGCGGTGGTAGGGTCAGGGTAGTGGTTGAGGTCTAGAAATGGAACCAGAGAACCCATTTTTTATAGGGAGAAAGTTCGGGTTTTTAGAGAGAGATAGTTGGGAAGCTGGAAGTTTGAGCTCTCAGTTCATGGGGAAGAGAGAGAAAGTGTGTGTATTAGGGAAAGTACATACAAATGTCAGAACTCAGAGGTGATGAAATGAAGACGAATGTATAAATTGTGCTTCCGAAATTGCCCTTACCTTCATTTTGTTGTTAGAGATTAGATGTAAGAAGAAAGTCTACAGCGACAGACAACAAACAGGATATATATTGTCACAGTTATTTTATTTATATATTTTTGTGTTAATGTAAACTTATATGATGTTATGAATATAATAATTGATTTTTGAGTATTTGGAGCCAGAAATAATATTTCCTTGACTTGGCTGATTATATAAATCAATGTTGTTAAATAATTAAAATTAAAATTAAAATTGTGTCTTGATTATATTATATTTTAAAATCCAACTATATATGACGAGTTTATATATTATCACTAGACACAATATCATATTTTATGAATATTCTTACGTACATAAAATTATGAATATATTTTGAATTTTTAATCACACATTATGTTCAATTGAGTAAAAATTGACATAAAAAATCGAAAAGTACAATATATTTTGTCTTTCTAATCACATTATTGTTACAAACTACAAATGATGAGCAGATGAGTGGAAATATATACTTGCAAAGAATATTATTATCCATTAAAATGTGTCTTCCAAGAAAATCTAGTTTACAACTCTAATTACCATATCTTATTTTGAGATAACATCACTACTATAAGTCACATTTTCTCAATATAAAACTAGTTGAAAAAAAAAATTAAAAGTAAGATAAGTAGTAAATTATTGTATTTATAACTTGGAATAGAATGGTACATATATCTTCTCAAAAATAATAGTGTTCATTCAAAATAATGACAAAATACTTCTATTTTTTTATGAAAATAATTTAAAGATGTTTGGACAATAATAATCGGGAATTGTTATTTTTATAAATAAAAAATAATATTTTTATTAAAAAAAATCACATAAATATGAGATTCATATACTATGCATATGAGATAAATCTTGAAAAAATATCAATTTTTCTTGTACAAATATTAATTCCATAATAACATCATAGTGCTATAGTTGAAATGTGCAACATATAATGACACGTGTAATTATATTTATTTATTTTCTCAAAAAATTGATCTATTTGAGATATATTTGAGATTAATATTACTATATTTTTATATATAAGGTAGGATTTGGTTCATCGAATAAAAATTTATTGTAATTCAATAGTATACGTAATGGAATAGAGTTTTAATGTAACGGTAATAAGTTATTACAACATATTTATTTTGTTAATTCTTAATATGTATGTAGTAATTATAATGCTATTAAATTATACGATTGTGTATAATGAATAAAATAAATTATAAATCAAAATATCAAATTAGTTATAATTATCATTATTTTATCTTTTATGACATATTGCATTATAGACATAATGACCCAATATATCAATCAAAAACTATAATAAAAAAACTTAAAAATTAACGTAATAATATTAAACCTGTAATATAAAATCCCGACTTTTATGAAATATAATTTAATTTTTCTTCATATATATATTTTTTCTGAAATGGTAAATGGTTAAATTGACAAAAGTTAAAGTTAAAAATATTTTGTGCAAAATTTATCTTGTTGGAGAATATTCGTTTTGTCGAGTAATATTCGTTCTGTCGAGAAATATTCGATTCGTACGATAGCGCCAAAATAACCAAACATTAGTGGATCCCACAGTGAAATATTATCGGATATAGAAAACGACAGCAGTAATCTTTTTAAATAAAAATTGTCAATGGTACTATCATTTTTAACTGTTAAAATATCTTGTGATAAAGGAATAGTTTAACACGGCATTGAACAATAACATACGGTATTGCACAGCAGCACACGGTATTGCAAAGTATTTCACATTATTGAATCAATAATTGTCATTATACAGTAACGTGTTATTTTTTTATTTATGTTTCTGCATTATTGTTATCACTATTGTAATGTTGATTTAATTCCATTGTTAGTTGATATTTTGGTATATCTTTGTTATTGATTAACATTACTAACAATGTCTAGAAAGTTCTAACAAAGAGGTTATATAATTGTGCGCTAGATTAACAGAAGGTGCCCATTCTTTCTTAGTAACAGCCCGGTTGCCAATATTGTGAGTCTTTAACTTAAAAAATCAACTACACTATATTTACAATAATTGGTTATAATAATGAATAATCATGAATTGTTGTTGAATAATTGAATTTATAAAGTTATTTGTTTTATTATAATAAATTATATAAAGTTATTTACTTTATATAAAGTTAATTGTTTTATTATGATTTATATATAAAGTTATTTGTTTTATATATAAAGTTAATTGATTTATATATAAAATTATTTTATATGAAAAGTTAGTTGTTTTTTTAATGAACGGTATAGATTAAAAGGAAACTGAAATAAATGGTATAGATTAAAAATAATATAATAATTATAAAATATGAAATGAACGGTGTCGATTAAAGATAATATTTGAATGAATGGTTTAGATTAGAGAAATCTTAAAAGGTGAAATGTGCGATACAGATTAAATATTATCTTAAAATGTACGATTTAGATTAATTTAAGAAATCTTAGTTTATGATAAGATTTTTTGTTATAAATGTTGGTTTGCAAAAATATGGCATACATATAATCAAATTATATAAGCGCAACGGAAGCAATAAAAATCAGATTTTAAAATTTTTTGTACAAACCAATAACCTGGATCTTTCTTATGCGACTATTATTAATTGAGGAAGGATAAAAGAATTTATACCTTTGTAGAACCAAGCTTCCACGGGTACAAGTTCATCTCCCTTTAATCCTTCACGTTCTTCTTCAAATTCACCGATTAGATTCCACGGATCAATATTAGCTCCCCAAGTGTTGAGCCTCTAGAGGTGATCCACCAAGAGATCTATGAATTAAAGAAGTGGATTATGGTTTCTCCAAACCATGGGTGGCTAGCCCTAATTCTCTTTCTCTCTCTAACTCTTAGATCTAGAGAATTATGGAGTACTCTCTCTAATCTAATGAAAGAGTGTGTAACCTTGATCTATGATAAGACTCCTCTTATTTATAGATCTAGTCAACCCTCCTAAACTATTTAGGATTAGGGTTTTAATTTAATTCCCAATTTAATTAAGAACTAAATTAATTAATTACAATTCCTAAACCATTTAGGAACTTAATTATTTAATAACAAGAGTACTTCTTATTAATTAATTACTAAACCATTTAGTAACTTAATTAAGTATTATTATAATTATAATTCCAAAACTATTTAGGAACTTAATTATTTAATAATAATATTACTACTTATTAATTAATTTCTAAACCATTTAGGAACTAAATAATAATACTAGTAGTAATAATAATAATAATAGTAATAATAATAATAATAAGACTCATCTTATTAATTTATAATTAGTATTTCTAAAATACTAAATTATAAATATTAAGCTATTTAATTTATTCTATCACCATAGTATAAATTAAATATACTTAATTTATTATTACAATTATGGCATCCACTTCTAAAATAAATATTACTCTTTTGCGGTGTGACCCTTTAGGTTCTCCATATTAAACCGGTTGTATAATAAACAAATTAGAACAATTCTAATTCATTTATTATGAATTAACTCTTTAATTCAGAATAAATAATTATTCCACAATAAGGGTAAGCCCCCTTAACGATTAGTCGACTTTCCAGATAATATAGATTTGAACATTTAATCGTAAAAGAACCTTTCAGCAAATAGTTACCGTACAATTCAATCATTCTACCATACAATGTCCCAATCAAATATAAGACACGAAATTTCTGTCAAGTCTTATTTATTTGATTATATGCATTTCAATTCACAAATACACAATTCTAGTTAATGTAAATTAGAAACTCCTTTCTAATTTCATTCAACCTTGACCAGGGATTTCTGAGTTGTCACTTATTGAATCGCATAGGACATTCTCTGTAAGACCCCGAATTTTATGAAATACAAAATTTAATTTTTCTTCATATAGATATTTTTTTTAAACAGTAAGTGGTTAAATCGATAAAGTTAAAAGTTAAGGATGTTGTGTGCAAATTTTATTTTGTCGGACAATATTCGCTTTGTCGGGGAATATTCGTTTGGTCGGGGAATATTCGTTTGGTCCGACGGCGCCGAAATAACAAATTATTGGTGGACCCCACAACGGAATATTTGTCGGATATAGAAAACGACAGAAATAACCTTTTTAAATAAAAATAGTCAACGGAACTGTTAAAATACCGGTGATAAAAGAATAGTAGCATACGGTAGTTATTGGTATTTTCTGTAGCACTCGGTACTCTACAGTAACACACGGTATTGCATAGTGTCTCATATTTTTGGTCTGATAATTGACACCGTAACTGTTACGCATCATTTCATCGATAATTGTCACTGCATAATATTTTATATTATCAATTCAATAATTGTTGTTATACAGTATTTTGCATTATTGATTTAATAATTGTCATTACACTGTATTTTATATCATTGAGTCAATAATTGTTGTTGCACTGTTTTTAAAATTATTGAACCTAATAATTGTCACAGTAACATATGCACAGTAATTCACATTATTGAATCAATAATTGTCATTACACAGTAACGTATGCTTTATTTTACATTATTGTTATCTCTATTATGATGTTATTTAAACAGTTGTATTTCATTAATTTATTGACTTGATATCTAAGAGCTAACTATACTGTATTTATAACAATTAGTCATAATAATTGAATTGATAAAGTTATTTGTTTATAATATAAAGTTAGGTGATTATTAGGTGATATGAAATGAATGGTGTAGATTAAAGTGTGAATTATTGTTGAATAATTGAATTGATTTGTTTATAATATAAAGTTAGGTGATTATTAGGTGATATGAAATGAATGGTGTAGATTAAAGTGTGAATTATTGTTGAATAATTAAATTGATTTGTTTATAATATAAAGTTAGGTGATTATTAGGTGATATGAAATGAATGGTGTAGATTAAAGATAATATAATATTTGAAATGGATGGTGTAGATTAAAAGATGATATTTAAATGAATGGTTTAGATTAAATGAATGATAAGATTTTTGGCTATAAATAGAAGCCTTAACTTAAGGATTTTTCATAAACTTCCTTACTTGTTTTTTCTTTCTCTCTCTAAATACTTCTTGTGAAAGTTCTCTCTAAGTGTGCTTAAGTCATCTTGAGTATTTGTGAAGATCTATAAGTATACGTGTACTGTTCAAGTTAATCAACCTCATTTAAATCAATATCCAGTCACGTGTTACGGTAAGGGATACCATCTTTTTCATCTTCCATTATTCAAACGTACTATGGTAAGGGATTATCATTATTTGATTCTCGATAATAATATTGTTTCTTCCTTACTCATAAGACGTGCCTTTTATTTCCATGTATTAAATTGTGGGAATAACCTTACGGAGCGGATTGCCGCCTGTTGGTGAATAACCTTTCGTATTCATTCATTATTAATCTCTGAGAATAACCTTACGGAGCGGATTGCCGCCTGTTTGGTGAATAACTCTTTGTACTCAAATTCTATTAAATTGTGGGAATAACCTTACGGAGCGGATTGCCGCCTGTTGGTGAATAATCCTTTGTATTAATTTCCTTCACCTTTTGTTAATCAAACCTGCTACGGTAAGGGATATTATTTTCTTTCATACTCCTAAATCGAAATATATTATGGAACTATTGCTTCTATAATTCCTGAAAATATTATATGTTCCATAATAGTTGAACTTCATTATTTCAACTGAACCTTCCTATTTACGTGAACCTTTCTATTGAATTGTAACCGTTATTCTGAACTGTGGATCTTGAATATCATTTTTAAATTTCACTCCACATCATGTTGACAATTTGGACATTATTTGAATCTGTACAAAGTAAACTTCCGATACTTATTGTTATCCTATTTCTTCTGTTCATCATTTATATCATTCTAATCATCCAAAAATCAAGCTGTTGTGAATATCTGTGGCCGGGGGCACAGATGTGATATATTTGTTGAACAGATGATAGGTTAAAGGCGATATAATAGGTTAAAGGCGATACATCTGTTCGGTGTCTTTTATGGCACGTGGTGAATGTTCTCTTTGGCCCGTAGTGCAAAGATGAACTGTTGTTTGGTATGATTATGACCAAAGGCTGAATCTGGTATAATCATGACCGTTGGTGCTATATTGAATATCTTTGGCCCGTAGTACAAAGATGAACTGTTGATGTGCATGATTATGATCAGGAACTGTGAATTTGTATTATCTTGACTAATGATATTTCAGATGGTAAAAGTTGATGATGTTTTTCCTAAAAAGAGAACCGAGTGGACATTATAGTCTGCATTATTCTTCTAATAGATTACTCATTCCGCTGCTATTATTGATCTGAACGTTGTTTAAGAATTTAACTGCAGTTTTTGATATAAACCTTGTAGTCTATTGTATTCTATCAAGAACTCAACTGTTGAAGACTAATGATAATTTATTCGTCATTATCTTAGTCATGATATTCTTTACTGGGCTATTTGAGCTCACCCTTTCTTTTGTTCCATTGTTTTTCAACAGGAGATGAAAACATAACAGGGTCTAGCCGGGGAATGGAGTGAGGGTTCGAGGAATAGTTATCATAGTCTTCACGTTTTGTAAAATAGTGTGGCAATAATAGTGAAGACTTAGTTGTGTATTATTATACACTGTATTGTTGTACGTTGTGCTTTGTTGTAATAATTTTGTTGTAGTATTTTGACGACTCAAGTTTGGGCCGTGTGGGCCCAGATTTGGGGGCGTCACAGTTGGCATCAGAGCTTAGGGATATGGTCTTTAATGGCGATCTGGGGTAGAACTAGGAGGGGAGAGACGAATAGAATCAGTCACTAGTGTGTCCTACCTAAAATAGATTTTACTATCTAATGAGTCGATTTGAATGTAGGAACATGAAGTGATGAGTCAGTTTATTTGAACTAACATTTATTTTGTGACCACAGTTAGGTATGGCATCTGAAAATCAAGAGGTTAACTATGGAATACCCGAAGCAAATGTAGCCGAGAATCAAGAGGCCCCAAACAATCCTCCTGCCAACTCAGGAAATAATGTTCCTGATAACATGATGAACGATGGATTCTTTAGGAATTTCATGCAGTTCATACAGAATCAAGGAAGAGGAAATCCAGTCAATAATAACGGTAGAAACGCTGGCAATTTGAGGATGGTCACTGTTAAGCAATTTAAAGAATTAGGACCACCTGAATTCCACGGGAAGCCTGACCCACTCAAAGCGGAGGCATGGCTGAAGCAGACGACAAAAATACTTGATGTCTTACAATGCGCTGATGATCAGAAGGTGCCATTTGCCACTTTTATGTTACGAGGTGAGGCGGACCATTGGTGGGAAGCGGTAAAACGTATCCAACCTTCAGCACTCGAAATGTCTTGGACAGAATTCGAAGAACTGTTTAACGAGAAGTACTTCCCAGAAAGCATCCGCCATATGAAGGAAGTGGAATTCATTAAGCTGGAGCAGGGAAACATGACAGTTTCTCAATATGAAGCTAAGTTTGCTGAGCTGTCTCGTTTTGCGACTCATCTAGTAGATGACGAAGCACGAATGAGTCGAATGTTCCTGAGAGGTTTGAGACTCAAAATTCGTCAACAACTTAGTTCTCATAAATTTAGTTTGTATTCAGATGTTGTGGATAGGGCTCAAAGGGTGGAGCAAACAGATGAAACATTGCAGCCAAGAGTTAATGAGCAACATAGAGAAAGGAATGACAACAACCACAGGAACGAGAACCATCGAGTAGGTAACCAACACTTCGGTGGTAATTCCACATCAAATAACAGAAGAGGAGAATCCAGTGGGAACAATTTCAAAAGAAAGAGATTCCATAATAATTATGGAAGGGCACCAGCACCAGTACCAACACCAGCACCGACCCCAGTTTCAAGGGGAGAAGATCGACCACCAGTGAGATGCTATAGGTGTGGTCAGGAAGGTCACATCAGCCCAAACTGTACTCTGCAGTCTAAAAAGTGCTACAGTTGTGGGAAAGAGGGTCATCTTGCGCGGTTTTGTCCTGCCACAAAATCAAGTCCAGCTGCAATGATGATACCAAAAGCTAGCGCGGATAAAGGAAAATCTGTAGTTCAAGGGAGAGCTTTTGTTGTGACATCCCAAATGGCGCGAAACTCGAACGAGGTGATAACCGGTAAGCTATTCATAAATTCTCGTGAAGTCTACGCTTTGTTAGATACTGGCTCTACCCATTCTTTTATCTCACCTGCATGTGCTCAGCGTTTAAACTTAACTCCTGAAAACTTGGACTTTGACTTATCAGTTGAAACCCCATTAGGAGAAATGACCATTACATCTACTGTCTATAAATCTTGCCTAGTTCAAATCAACAACCTCACATTATCTGTTGACCTTATTTCTTTGGAGATACGTGAATTTGATGTGATTTTAGGAATTGATTGGTTGACTACCCATCATGCTAAAATTGATTGTTTTCATAAGATTATTAGTTTTCATATTCCTAATCAACCTGTCATGCAAATTCAAGCAACTAAACCATTGAAATCTATAACTGTTATTTCTAGCCATAAAGCCATTCGTTTATTGAAAAACGGATGTCAAGCCTTTTTAGCTCATGTCACTGATTTGAACAAAAATACGTCAAACTTGAATGATATTCCCATTGTTAATGAGTTTCCTGACGTTTTTCCTGAAGAACTTCCTGGCTTACCCCCAAACCGTGAAATTGATTTTTATATTGATCTTGAACCCGGTACCAAGCCCATTTTCAAAGCCCCATACCGAATGGCTCTCATAGAACGCCAAGAGTTAAAATAATTATTAGATATCGGTATCATTCGTTCTAGTACAAAACTTATATCGAGCGAGGAATGCAAGAAGAGTTTCCAAGAACTCAAGAGGAGACTTGTTTCAGCTCCTGTTCTGACCATACCATCAGGATCAGGAGAATTTGTTATCTACAGCGATGCTTCTGGCAAAGGTCTAGGCTGTGTCCTTATGCAACATGGAAAGGTTATAGCCTACGCCTCTCGACAACTCAAAGATTATGAGAAAAATTATCCTACTCATGATCTAGAGTTGGCAGCAGTCGTTTTCGCGTTAAAGATCTGGAGACACTACTTGTACGGAGAAAAAGTGGATATCTATACGGATAATAAAAGTCTCAAGTATTTCTTCACCCAGAAGGAACTCAACATGCGACAACGACGTTGGCTTGAGCTGTTAAAGGATTATGACCACACAATCCAGTATCACCCGGGAAAGGCGAACGTTGTAGCTGACGCTTTGAGCAGAAAATCTTATGCAAGTACAAGTGCACTGCTGACAACACAAAAGTGTATTTTGTACGACTTGCAAAAGATGGAGATAGAGCTAAAGACACCAGGGACCCGCTCGAAGATTGCTCACGTGCGAGTAGAACCAACTTTAATCGATAAAATTAAAGCTGCTCAAGCTACCGATCCGGAACTGATAAACATGATAAAGAAAGTACAAGAAGGTGTCATTCCCGAAGCAAGAATCGACGAGAAAGGAATACTTCGAGTCAACTCTCGACTCTGTGTTCCTAACGATCCTGAATTAAAGCATAAAATCATGATGGAGGCACACAACACGCCGTTTGCAATCCACCCAGGAGGTACCAAGATGTATCGAGATCTTCGACATACATTTTGGTGGAACAATATGAAAAGAGAGATTGCGGAGTTTATCTCAAGGTGCCTAACTTGTCAACGTGTCAAGGCAGAACATCAAGTTCCTAAAGGTCCATTACAATCACTTGAAGTTCCCGAATGGAAGTGGGAACACATCAATATGGACTTCGTGACGGGTCTTCCAAAAGTTTCTCAAGGCTTAGATGCAATTTGGGTGATCGTAGATAGATTGACCAAATCTGCTCATTTCTTGCCTATACGAGAAAACTTTTCACTTGAACGTCTTGCCGGTATGTACATAAATGAGATCGTGAGATTGCATAGCATGCCAGTTTCCATAGTTTCTGATCGGGATCCTAGATTCACTTCACGCTTTTGGATCAGTCTACAAAAAGCTATGGGCACTGAACTACGTTTTAGTTCTGCATACCATCCTCAAACGGACGGACAATCGGAAAGGACGATCCAGACCCTCGAAGATCTTTTGAGACTTTGTGTATTAGACTTCAAAGGAAGTTGGGATAAGTATTTGCCGTTGGTGGAATTTTCTTACAACAACAGTTACCAAGCAAGCATAGGCATGGCTCCATTCGAGGCATTGTATGGAAGGAAGTGTCGCTCTCCAATATGTTGGAATGAGGTAGGAGAAGCAAAATTGTTGGGACCCGAGCTGGTACGCTTGACGACCGAAAAGATCCAAATGATCCGACAACGAATACAGACCGCACAAGAACGACAAAAGAGTTATGCTGATCTTCATCGGAGAGACGAAAGTTTCAACGTCGGAGATCATGTATTCTTACGTGTTTCTCCATGGAAAGGGGTTACGAGATTCGGAAAGAGAGGAAAGCTTAACCCTCGATTTATTGGCCCATTTGAAATCCTCGATCGAATAGGAACCGTAGCCTACAGACTAGCCCTACCACCAAGTATGTCTCGCATCCATAACGTTTTTCATATATCTATGTTACGTAAATATGTGAAGGACCCAAACCACGTCATTGAGTTAGAACCAGACGTTATAGCAGATGATTTAACATACGAGGAGGTACCTGTTAAGATCCTGGATAAGAAGGAGCAGATCCTACGCTCAAAGGTTATACCTCAAGTTAAGGTTTTATGGAGAAACCAAGATACTGAGGAAATGACCTGGGAGCTAGAATCTGAGATGAAATCTAAGTATCCTTACCTCTTCGATATGTCAGGTACGTCAATTTCGGGGACGAAATTTCATAAGGAGGGGAGGTTGTAAGACCCCGAATTTTATGAAATACAAAATTTAATTTTTCTTCATATAGATATTTTTTTTAAACAGTAAGTGGTTAAATCGATAAAGTTAAAAGTTAAGGATGTTATGTGCAAATTTTATTTTGTCGGACAATATTCGCTTTGTCGGGGAATATTCGTTTGGTCGGGGAATATTCGTTTGGTCCGACGGCGCCGAAATAACAAATTATTGGTGGACCCCACAACGGAATATTTGTCGGATATAGAAAACGACAGAAATAACCTTTTTAAATAAAAATAGTCAACGGAACTGTTAAAATACCGGTGATAAAAGAATAGTAGCATACGGTAGTTATTGGTATTTTCTGTAGCACTCGGTACTCTACAGTAACACACGGTATTGCATAGTGTCTCATATTTTTGGTCTGATAATTGACACCGTAACTGTTACGCATCATTTCATCGATAATTGTCACTGCATAATATTTTATATTATCAATTCAATAATTGTTGTTATACAGTATTTTGCATTATTGATTTAATAATTGTCATTACACTGTATTTTATATCATTGAGTCAATAATTGTTGTTGCACTGTTTTTAAAATTATTGAACCTAATAATTGTCACAGTAACATATGCACAGTAATTCACATTATTGAATCAATAATTGTCATTACACAGTAACGTATGCTTTATTTTACATTATTGTTATCTCTATTATGATGTTATTTAAACAGTTGTATTTCATTAATTTATTGACTTGATATCTAAGAGCTAACTATACTGTATTTATAACAATTAGTCATAATAATTGAATTGATAAAGTTATTTGTTTATAATATAAAGTTAGGTGATTATTAGGTGATATGAAATGAATGGTGTAGATTAAAGTGTGAATTATTGTTGAATAATTGAATTGATTTGTTTATAATATAAAGTTAGGTGATTATTAGGTGATATGAAATGAATGGTGTAGATTAAAGTGTGAATTATTGTTGAATAATTAAATTGATTTGTTTATAATATAAAGTTAGGTGATTATTAGGTGATATGAAATGAATGGTGTAGATTAAAGATAATATAATATTTGAAATGGATGGTGTAGATTAAAAGATGATATTTAAATGAATGGTTTAGATTAAATGAATGATAAGATTTTTGGCTATAAATAGAAGCCTTAACTTAAGGATTTTTCATAAACTTCCTTACTTGTTTTTTCTTTCTCTCTCTAAATACTTCTTGTGAAAGTTCTCTCTAAGTGTGCTTAAGTCATCTTGAGTATTTGTGAAGATCTATAAGTATACGTGTACTGTTCAAGTTAATCAACCTCATTTAAATCAATATCCAGTCACGTGTTACGGTAAGGGATACCATCTTTTTCATCTTCCATTATTCAAACGTACTATGGTAAGGGATTATCATTATTTGATTCTCGATAATAATATTGTTTCTTCCTTACTCATAAGACGTGCCTTTTATTTCCATGTATTAAATTGTGGGAATAACCTTACGGAGCGGATTGCCGCCTGTTGGTGAATAACCTTTCGTATTCATTCATTATTAATCTCTGAGAATAACCTTACGGAGCGGATTGCCGCCTGTTTGGTGAATAACTCTTTGTACTCAAATTCTATTAAATTGTGGGAATAACCTTACGGAGCGGATTGCCGCCTGTTGGTGAATAATCCTTTGTATTAATTTCCTTCACCTTTTGTTAATCAAACCTGCTACGGTAAGGGATATTATTTTCTTTCATACTCCTAAATCGAAATATATTATGGAACTATTGCTTCTATAATTCCTGAAAATATTATATGTTCCATAATAGTTGAACTTCATTATTTCAACTGAACCTTCCTATTTACGTGAACCTTTCTATTGAATTGTACCGTTATTCTGAACTGTGGATCTTGAATATCATTTTTAAATTTCACTCCACATCATGTTGACAATTTGGACATTATTTGAATCTGTACAAAGTAAACTTCCGATACTTATTGTTATCCTATTTCTTCTGTTCATCATTTATATCATTCTAATCATCCAAAAATCAAGCTGTTGTGAATATCTGTGGCCGGGGGCACAGATGTGATATATTTGTTGAACAGATGATAGGTTAAAGGCGATATAATAGGTTAAAGGCGATACATCTGTTCGGTGTCTTTTATGGCACGTGGTGAATGTTCTCTTTGGCCCGTAGTGCAAAGATGAACTGTTGTTTGGTATGATTATGACCAAAGGCTGAATCTGGTATAATCATGACCGTTGGTGCTATATTGAATATCTTTGGCCCGTAGTACAAAGATGAACTGTTGATGTGCATGATTATGATCAGGAACTGTGAATTTGTATTATCTTGACTAATGATATTTCAGATGGTAAAAGTTGATGATGTTTTTCCTAAAAAGAGAACCGAGTGGACATTATAGTCTGCATTATTCTTCTAATAGATTACTCATTCCGCTGCTATTATTGATCTGAACGTTGTTTAAGAATTTAACTGCAGTTTTTGATATAAACCTTGTAGTCTATTGTATTCTATCAAGAACTCAACTGTTGAAGACTAATGATAATTTATTCGTCATTATCTTAGTCATGATATTCTTTACTGGGCTATTTGAGCTCACCCTTTCTTTTGTTCCATTGTTTTTCAACAGGAGATGAAAACATAACAGGGTCTAGCCGGGGAATGGAGTGAGGGTTCGAGGAATAGTTATCATAGTCTTCACGTTTTGTAAAATAGTGTGGCAATAATAGTGAAGACTTAGTTGTGTATTATTATACACTGTATTGTTGTACGTTGTGCTTTGTTGTAATAATTTTGTTGTAGTATTTTGACGACTCAAGTTTGGGCCGTGTGGGCCCAGATTTGGGGGCGTCACATTCTCTCCCTTTACTAGAAGTGGTAGATCCTTTATTGACCATTCATCTATCTCCATGTGTACCTTATTATACCCAAGCATATCCTTTGATATACCAATAGGTCTTAAGGAATATGTCAAAGTATAACTTAGTACACACAAGATACTAAGACGATCTCAAGTCTAAGGATCACTTGTACGACTATCATATAAGGAACTCCTATTGACAGACGAGTAAAACTCCATTAGGTGTTCCTTGAGCGAGTCACGTTCAGTGAACTTATTCTCTAATAAGCACCTACATACTTGCTTTAGTGTCTCTACACAAATAATTATGAGATCAATCATCCTCTTCATAAGAGCAAGCATATTATGTACCAATCTATCCGGATCTACTAATCTCCTTTTTAGTGATCCAACGATTAAGAACAATTTTAGTTTTGAGATATCTTGAATTTAGATCTCATTAGCATGATCCTCATCATGGTTCTAAAAGCATTGCTCGAAAACTATGGGTTTATCCATTTGATTAATTCAAGTAATTAGTCATGAATAAAGAAATGCCTTGATACTTTTATTAATAAATGAACAAGATTACAAAGTATATGCTTATCACATCAAATGTGATTGACTTGAGGGCATATTACTTTCAATAAATAGATGTCTTAACTTAATCTTTATTTCACTCTCTAAATATTATTTTGCGTAAGTTCTCTCTGAGTGTACTTAAGCTATTGTGAGTATTTGTAAAGATCAGTAAGAGTACAAGTATTTTTGAAGTAAGTATTTTTATAAAAGTTATATAAGCACTCACACACATCACGAGGTGCTTATAAATCTTCATTTAGAAGATTAATTTTGAAAAACTTTCTCTTAAAAATTCTTTTGAAATATTATTTTTAAAAACTATTTTAAAAGTTATTATACTTTATTCTGTACACTACACAAATTTTTGTTATCAAATTATTTTTGATGATTTTATACGAATTAGTATACATCATGAAATTTATATATGCTAGTTACTATATATATATATATATATATATATATATATATATATATATATATATATATATATATATATGTTGATCAACTTCATATAAAATTATATCTAGTCACGTGTTAAGGTAATGGATATCATTTTCTTGTATACTCTTAAACTTACTATGGTAAGTATTATTCGAAAAATTCCTGAAATGATTATAATTTCCTTAATAGTTTGCGCTTCATTTAAATATCATTTCACTTTAACCTTTTATTGACTTTTAACCGTTATTTTGAACTATTAAATCTTGTATATCATTTTTGAATTTGACTTAACATCATATTGATAATTTGCACATTATTTGACAATGGACAAAGTAAAAATTATAAACTTCTAATATCTATTGTTTATCCTGTTATTCTCTTTATTATGTTCATCATTTATATTATTACTATTTGTTCTAAACATCAAAATTAAATTATTATATATATATATGTCTTGGGGCACAAATGATATGATTGGTGAATATCTTTGGCTTGGGACAAAGACGAAATAATTGTTGAGTGTCTTTTAGGACATGTTGTGAAAGTTTTCTTTGGTCTGAGATAAAGAGAAACTGTTGTTTGACATAATCATGACCAATGGTGTTTCAGATGATAAAAATTGATGATATTTTTTCTGAAAAAGAGAAGCTAGTGGACGTCATAATCTACATAATTCTTCTAATGGACTGTTCATTCCGTTGCTATTATTAATCTAACATTTGTTGTTTATTATATTCTATTAAAAACTCAATTATTGAATGCTAATGATATTTTACTCATTGTTATTTTAGTCATAATATTTTTTATTGACCTATTTGACCTCACCCTTTCTTTTGTTTTATTATTCTTCAAAACATAAGAATATAACTGAGACTAGTCAAAAAATAAAATAAAAGTTTGAATAATAATTATAACAGTCTTCATGTATTATAAAATAATAATATAATAATAGTGAATATTTAATTATGTATTATTAAATTCTATATTTTTAGTGACTTAAATTAAATTATCTAGACTTAAATTTAAGGACGTCACATATAATAATATAATACATATAATAAATGAATTAAATATTTTTTTATATTATAAAATTATTATATTAATTTAACACGAACTAAAAGTCACATAAGAGTTATTGAAAGTTGATAAGTATGCAAACATGGCCCCACTCCTCTTTTGTCAATGTCTTGAGCTTAGGACCGCATATTGCACGCGTAATGATTTCTTGAATTTTATGTCAATACAATCACAAATATTATAAATTATAATAAATTATTTTTTATTTAAATATTTTTTAATAAAAAATCATTAATATTAAATTAAAATTAAATAAGATTTATCTACTTTAGCGGCGGGAATCATACATACAGTAAGACATTTTGGGTCAACAAAAATAAAATAGTTTCTAAAGACAACTTACAAGATAAACTATACACATACTTTGAATAATACAGATCTAAAATATATCTCTTAAATAATATATATTTTTTAAATAGTATATTTTTATTAAAATCTCGTCATTTTAGAGATATTTTTTAAAAATAAGTGAGACTACATGTGATATTTTTATAAATAAAAAGAAAACAAATATGACCACTCTCTTTTAATATTATTTTATTTTTTAAAAAAATCTCCAAAACGACATAATTTTAATAAATATATTTTATTTAAAAAATATACTTTAAACCTGTGCCCATACTTTAAAAATAAATTTTTTTAAAAGGTGCTCTGAAAACGACGTCGCCTTATTCATAAAATTAATATTATTTTTCTAAATTATAATATAATACAATAAAAATATCAAGAAAATATTTATTGTGATAAACATAGTAACATTTTATTAATTAAATGTAGCTATAAATAGATCTCACTACATTATTTCCTATATAAAATGAAATATTAAAAATCAAAATAAATAAAAAATAAATATACACTTACACTTTGTTTCACCTCTTTTTATTCAGTTACATTACCATGTCAGGCATTAGCAGAGCTATATGTACTTGATGATGGACAATACACTGAAGCTTTATGCTCACGTAAGTGCTCTCCATTTAGATCAGGTACTTGATACTTGCATGGAACAAATGGCATTCATAAAGATGCTATATTTTTCAACCGGTGGATTTTTCTCATTTTTCGTATTGAATTGGTTGTTTTGTTTCATTATTTAATTATATTTCCCCGTGACTCTTCAGGTGATGAAGCCAGACATATTTGACTCCATTGAAAAGCATACCTTGCATGATGCCATTCGTGAAAAGGTATGATTAAAACCGGAGGGGCAGCAAGCGCTGAATTAGGATCATACCACAATAACGATCCCAACAAGACGACAGAAATCACATGTTTTAAAAAAAAATATTATATTAAAAGTTTAGAATAATATAAAAATTATAAAATATTTTATTTTATTTTATCGTTTAAATTAAATTAATTTTGAATAGAAAATTTTAACAAAAATATGGTCAAATTTTTTTTAATTTTTTTTTCTTTTGTCCATTAAAAAATTTAAAAATATAAGAATTGAATAAAAGATTTTTTTTTCTATCTATTTTAAAATTCAAAAACAAAGTCTTAATGGATGAATTAATAATAATTTAATTTTTTTTAACTAAAGGTAGTCAGTCCTTATATCAGTTTGGTCATTTTAACAAACTTTGACCAAGTATAAGGTCACAGGTAGGGTGTTTTTCAATTTTTTATTGAATTGATCTGTATCAGTATCTAGTTTTATTGGGTATCGATTTTTTAATTTTTTAATATTTTTTAATATCGATAGCGATACATAAATTTTTGAATTTTTATACAAATCGATATACCTAAAAAATAAAATTTTATATATAATAATATTATATTAACATTAATAAATATAATATTATAAATTAATATATATTATAATACTATATTAATATTAAATATAATTATATATATTAATATGCGATATTATCAAAAAATTAAACTGATTTTATATCAAATCAGTATCAAAACCGATAATTTAATATCAATATTAATTTTTAATTTTTGAATAATTTAAAATCGATATCGATTTGATTTTTTAAATTTCAGTTCGATTCTTTTTCTATGAACACACCTGGTCAAAGGGACACAAAAAATTGGATACCATCATGACGCTTTTCTGAAAAGACGTACGGAAAAATGGAGATAAGCTAGTTCTGGAGCAAGGAAGGGTATATTCGGCCACTGTGTTTTTACATTATGAATGAATGACCCAATCACATTTGAATTTTAGATTTTGGCTCTAAATTTTTAGACCACGCACGTAATTAACTTAACCTTCCATGAAGAAAAAATATGAACATAATTATCAGCACTAATGTAAATTACTATTATTTTCACTAGGTCAAGTATTATAATATCATCATTATTATATTTTTATTTTATATATAAAAAATAAAATTTTAAAAATAAAAATTATGTTTAAAATTGTATGTCTAAATTTAAAACTAATAAAGTATATAATAGTAATTCACTAACCTTGAAAGGACAAAAGTAATGCCGAATTTCCAACTAACTAGACATTTGGCATGGTCGGTAAATACTTGTAATTTTAAGGATATGTTTTTATTGTGTTAACTCGGTTGAAAAGTCAAAATATTTGTTTGAAAAATACAAATTGAAGCGAGACCGAGCCAACTCGCCAAATAAATCGGTGGACATATAATTGTTTATTAAATAATTATAATACATAATTATTTATTAAAGTATGGGATGAAGTCATGAACATAAAGCGCAATCTCGAACATATAAGAACTAAAACCTTATAAGATGATCGTGTAAGGAGGCCCTCGTAGGTATTGAAAAATATTTTCAATAAGAGAACTAATAGAATAAATATGAATGTACAATATTTAAATATTTTATTTATTTTAATTATTAAAAAATAAGACATAATATTAAAATTTGTGTCATATTTTATTTTTTAATAATTGAGGTAAATATAGTGTTTGATTTTGTGTTTAAATTTTATGTCCCTAAACTTATCTGAACTAATAAATTGTTTTTCACTATGTTTGTTGTTTTTTGAACATATATAAATTATATTAATATTAAATTTTAACACGTCACGCTATTTAAATTAAAAAAATCAAAATGTGCTTGTTTTTATGTAAGAGGGGGGACCGTTAGAAAACCAATTCAGTTGCATATGTTGCAGAATTTATATGTTCCGTCGGTGGAATGGCGGATGGATGGATGCTCAAGCGATTTGGAGATCTGTAATATTTACAAAATATATTCAAATTGATAATGCTATTTATTTTTGAGGGTGAAAGCCTTGAGTAATTATTTTCAGAGATGTTCGTGATCTTTTGGATTTGACACTAGTAGTTTTCTGATTGCCGAGAACGCCAAATATTTGTACATCTTGCTCTGTCTCTCATGTAGAAAGGTGGATAATAGTGTAGTTCATTTACTTTCTCTAATACTAAGTTTAGACCGGAGGAATAAATATGAAAATAAAATAATTTATTTTTATAGAATGAAAAAAATTGTGTTTGACTGATCTATTAGAATGAAATGAACCATTCTTATTTCTTCTAAATTTATGAATTTTATTACTTTAAGGAGAATATAGAATGACTCATTCTAGTTAAAATAGAATGACTCATTTCGATTAGAATAGAATGAATCATTCAACTCTTTATTCTATTCTCTTCCCTATTATATTCTTTTATTTATTTTATTCATTTAATTTAAACGTAACATAAGAATATTTTGACTCGTTCATATTAAAAATAGGAGGTGCCTACTTTGTGTTAGCCATCTTGTTGCTTCTGCTTAATAAAATCTCGTCCCTTGGCACGTTTTAAAAAAAAAAAAAAAAACTACTCGCACGATTTCGTTTTATCTATCATTAAAGGCAAGTGCACATATATTAAGATACTTAATTATTGTTAATTAAATCTTTTACAAAATGTCTAAAACATCATTTCATTTGTCCATTCATCTATTTTCTCTCTCCTCATTTTAAATAATATGTAATTATCCCATTAACTCAAATTCTCGTATAATTGATTTTTCTCACCCGCTCCCTTTATTTACGTCATCTCGCTCCTCTTCGATTTTTTTTTATTTTTATTACTTGCGGTCCAAAAATTATTTTAAAACGTCAGATATTACGTAACCGAGAATATATACTCATAGGAACTTTTAAGGTTAGAGTTGTCAACTGGTTGAGCTTCCCAAATGATGATTCAAATTAGATCTCATTAACAATTGATTAGGAATTTCAAACCATGATGGATTACATTTGGATCCTACATTATTTTAGCCAGATCTGATCCGACAAAAATTCAAACACGATTATGAACATTATTTTGTTCAACTTAAAGTTATACTTTATAAGCAATATCCAAGATTTTTCAAATATGTTTATACATTAAAAATTATAATATCTCAATTTTAATAATTAGACTAAAATCTCAAATTCGAATGTGAATATGTTCAATTCTATTCTAAATTGAATTCATTGATAGTCGCGCTAGACATTATTGTTGTGTTTGTTCCAACTAATTCCGATAAGAAATACTAATCAGTTTATAGTTCTAAAAATAGAGTGATTCATAAGCTGTCAGGATATATGAATCGCGATGTTAGTCAACGGATTTATTTTAGTAATTATTGTCAAATATCCTCAAACAAATTCATTTAACACCGTCTGTACCTTAAATAATTTAATTGCATAGTTTAATTAAGCAAAAATGGTGTCAACGTTATTTTAAATTTTATTTAATAAAATAAGATGATAATGATACCAATAAATCACCTTTTGTTAATAGCAGCACTCTCATATTTTATTTATTTATTTATTTTTATGCTTTATAATTAAAGGACATAATTACGTCTTTTTGTCACAAATAAATAATTAAGTTTGTTATTTATATCAATTTTTTAAAGTTTAAAATTGATACAATATTAGAAAGAATAATATGTATGATAATAATCTAACTCAATTACAAAACTAAGTGCAAAAGAAGTGATCCCTCAGGTTCACCCACCATATCTTTTCCCACTCTCAGCAATGCATGTTTTAAAACATGTCTGCAATTATTCTTAGGAGTAACCCAGATCCATCTCCATGATTTCACATCTTACAAGTTTTTAAGGAAAATAAATAGCTTGATTCCAAATGATGAGCGAGAAGAACAAATGGGAAACAACAATGTGAGCAAATCAAAGGAACACTAACAAATTCATTGAAGAATAGTATAGGATCATCAAATATATGTCCTTCGTGGAGAATGAAGTCAAAAGAAAATACTTTTAAAAAAAAAAAACGCCAATATATATGTATCTTTGAACACGGGAAGGGGATTTTAGAGAGCAGGCACAAGCCAATGCTGAAAATCGCTTAAATATAATATGAACTATGTTCACTGATACAGAAAAAAAAAAAAAAAAATCATCTAAAACAGCACACACCTATCTCACAAAATTAAATCCCATCAATGCTGAGAGTGGGAAGGAAGATGTACACTGCAATTTAAGGTACAAGCCCAATATCCCTAAAGTATTCATGCTCGAGAGCACTCCTGGCTGTAATTCTTCTGCTGGGATCCAAGCAAAGCATTTTCTGGAGTATAATACACAAATGCATAAAAATTGAGGACAGCTACATTGTAGTAAATGCTCGACAGAAAATATAGCGTGTAACATCTACTCAAATGGTGTATTTAGAATTCACTCGGGCGACCTCTTTTATTTTACATATATATTTTTCCGCTAATAGCAGGGTGAAGTCATAATCCTTGTCATTTTATAAAGTCAAGGGAGTTCCTACACCTTAAACATATCCAAGCAATATACAGAGCTTCTAAGTCAACACATTACTAAAAACAACGTTCTTGAGAGCTGACTGAAAGCACAACAGTAAGGAATAATTAAGTCGTCTTGAAATGAAGATTTAAGTAACGTATAACATTTAAACTCACCGTAAGGAGATCGAGACCAGCCGAATCAAGATTTGGGACCACAGTTCTCAATTCCTGTAAGGTAGGGGTACACCGAATATTTTAAGATGTGGTGGATATTATATAGAACGCGATCAAAGTAAATAATATCAGATGCACAAAAAGATCACCTTAGATGGCCACTTTGGGAAGGCAGACTTAAAATCCGGTAGAGACGAAACTCCAGGCCATGTATCCTCATTTGGAGTACCCACAATTCTTCATTTAGTTGAAAAAAGAAAAGGGAACATCCATTTAGGAAGTCAGATATATAGTATCTAGACCAAATCTTTCATTTAAATTCCTGAAGGTTACTGCCAACTGTTATACTTAATTCTGAAAATAGTCTAATGAATGTTATACAAATAAATTTTGCAAAAGAGAAAAGAAGGGAAATATAAGGGCTGGAAAGATGTGGAACCTGAAAATCTTGAATAATTCATCAATCTCAGAATCCCCTGGGAACAATGGCCGCTGATTCACCATCTCAGCAAAGATACAACCAACTGACCACATATCAACAGGTGTAGAATAGTGGCGTGATCCAAGGAGTATCTCTGGCGCCCTGTACCATAGTGTCACCACCTGAAAAGAACTACTAAAATTTAGGAGCCAAAGATAGCACAAACAGATCAGATGAAGAAGTTCTCATTATAATTTGCAGATTCTAGGAACATGAACGGGTAATTTGTCAGCCATCATTGCAAAAATATTGGATAACAGGAAAGAATACAAATACATTAACCAAAAAATACAAATTCCTAGACACAAAAAATGCGGAAGCCACTGTGAATTAAAAATGTCCAAGCAGAACTCATGCAAAATATTACCTCATGAGTAAAAGTCCTGACAGGAATTCCAAATGCTCTGGCCAGTCCAAAGTCCGCAAGCTTTAGGGCATTGGTACGACGATCAATGAGCAAGTTCTGAGGCTTCAGATCTCGATGCAGAACTCTATGAGAATGACAATAAGCAGTACCACGAAGTATTTGATATAGAAACATCTACACAATGAAGCTGAAAGTATTAGACAACAAGACTATTTCACAATCAGAAGCCACACAGTAAAAGAAATGACAAAGAAGCAACGCATTCAACAAGCATGATAACACAACAGAGAGAGGAAGAAATCACATGGTTACCAAAAGGTTTTGTCTAGTTTCTGCTTTCAATAGTGAGGACAAATTAAGACAGAACAATGAAAACAAAATTAGGAAGTAGAAACAATTACCAAACGAACCCTAAATTTGCTAATTCTAGAAATATAATGATAACCACAAAAAAGAAAATCCAATCAGTTTCAATTATAATTGCATTTCAGTTTTCCTAGCTAAGGATTTCACTGATATAAAAATGACTTGCATATAAAAGAGTTGGGAAGGGGGATGGAATCTTTCCACCCTTGCATAATATATCACCATATGACTACAGAGATTTTTGAGTGGAAAAAACTAAAGCTATTTGCAATCTGAGGTTATATGATTATAATAGCTCCACTACCAAAAGTATCTGCAATCATTACTGTAAAACTCTAGAATGAAAGAAGCAGAACTCAATAGTTATATTCTCCACTATAACTATACCCTTGAGCACAATGTGCAATGACCTCTATGGGCCAAAAGAGTTCACTCACTTTTATCATACGTGGATCCTTTGCAAACTCTGGACATGAATCCATATGTTTCTTCAAATCCAAGTCCAGATATTCAAAAACCAGATACAATCGGTTCTCACTGTGCACAACATCTTGTAACCTGTCACCCAAATATTCATCAAAGATTTAAAACCAAACAAATTGAAAACCATCAACTATCACTTCCACTTCTGTTGTATATTGTATAACTTTGGAAAGTAAGCTTTTAAAATCCCTTCTTTTCCCCCCTTTTAAAAACTCAGAAGCACAGTATTAGGGAGGAAAGAATAGGGTAATTTGGAGGCTGGAGGGAAGAGGGCTGGGGGAGCCCCCTTTCTCTTCCTTAATCTTTTCCCTTGCTATCAAATAGACCATAAGTGACATAACTTGGTCAAGAAAGCAGTAAATAGTTAGTGTGACATGTACATTGAGCAATGCTCTGCAAGTGAATTCTTTTTGAAACGTTAATAAAATTTTCTACAACCAATCATACTTTGAACGTCACTCTTAGTGGGTGCATTTCATTATGCTGCCTTCATATAGTTAAAAAAAAGTCTTTCCTTGGAGCTTAAAGTAATGGCATTTTCTTCTTTTTTGAAAGGTCAATTCGGAGCAATATCATAACTTAATGCCTTTAATTTATGAGAAGCTTAATGAACTCAAAAGAGATTAATATACAATATCAATTTGCTCAGTGACACAAATATTAAGCAGGTAGTTACTTATCAAAAAAATTAAGTAGGTAGTTGTTTAGATATTTTGACACGTACAATTTCTTCTAGAATGTAATATTAGCAAAGAATTAAGATTAGTGATTTTTTTAAAAAAAAAAACAAGTTCTTAACCAAGTTTAGAAAGTTTGTACATTCAATTTTTAACTGACAAAATGAAAAGACAAATCCCTTCAATTTTTGTGACATTCTCAAATATTTGCCTTGACAATGCAAACGCAAGCTCTCTAATTCTGCCTAGGTGATGGAGCATAGTAGCCTGAGACAGCTATAAAGTTCCCCCCTATGCATGTAGATGATGGTTTGCTTATAACCTAGGGGATCCCAAAATGGCTCCCACACCTTAATTCTTCTTTTTTACCACAAATAACTAACTCAACTCATATAAATCTGTTAAAATATCAACTCATATTTTGCTGAAACCAAGAAGGAGGTTGACACGCACAGATGCACAAGTACTATAAGAATGACAACACAACACATACACACAAATAATAATAATAATAAAATCTGAAGTTTGAGGCTAGAAAATTTTCAGAATTTTCAAGAACCATTCAACACACATTAAACTCAGTACCTATGGGGCTACTGCACAAAAACAATTGAAATACAATCATGCAGAAGTCAAAAGCGCATATCGTTTAAGAACATTGGCCAATGTAGTAAAGGGAGTTTCAAGATAGTTTTGAATGTTTGAAAAAGAAGCAAAAGAAGATGGTTCAAAATATTGATACGTGTCTGATCTTCCCTGTTGGATAATCATAACAAAAGCTAAGCGATTTATTTGGTACGGAAAAATTGGTAAAATATATCCTTCTGGTCCAGTGCGATTTTTCCAACACTTACTGAAAACTTTACAGAAACATATAGGAACTATAACCAAGAGCTACAACATGAGAAAAACTAGGTTCAAAATAATTAAAGCTTAATCAGATAATCAATACTCCAGTCCCTTCCTAAGCCCGACCCCAGTTTACTTATGGTTGCATCAATCCATGAGAAGGAAATTTGAAAGGAACATATGCTCAATATACCTGACAATGTTTCCATGCTGCATCTCCTTCAAAAGAGAAATTTCTCTAATAGCAGTGCTTGGCACCCCCTCATCTTCCTGCTCCAGTCGGATCTTCTTCAAAGCAATAGTTTCATTCGTCACACGGTCACGAGCCTTGTAAACTACTCCAAATGTTCCTTCACCAATCTTCTCAATCTTTTCATACTACAATTTATACAAATTTCAGCATTCATTGGAAACGAACACGAGGATAACTACCTTTACGATAAGATAAAATCTATTTACCTGGTCCATTCAGTCCACCTCAAAAGGATCCAGTGCTATACAGTGGAGCATCAAGGGCACATCAACCAAACATTTAGGAATAATGCAAGTAAATAATCAATAAATAGTGTATGAATTTCACTAGAAAAGGGACCTACTTGCAACTAGTAAAATCATACTAGGCATAGTCGAACACACACATAGTGGATGTTGCAGGTGTATCATATTAGTTGTCTAAACCCATATAGATATCTCAACTACTAAGATAACCTCCACAAACATTTTCCTACATTACTCTAGCTAATGCCATATGCTTATTGATTTAAAAGCAACGGTTCACACAAAAATGTTCTTCACCTAATTATACACCTCACTATGTATCCATTAGTCTTCAAAAAGTTAACAAACGAAGGGAACTAAATTTTCATTTAATTTCAGAATTACGCTTACATATCAGCAATTGCAGAATGTGTTTGGCATTTCAAATGTTTAAAAGTTCATTTCACAATTTTCACTAATTACTTTTTGGTTAAGTAGTTTCACTCATTTTAACATACAAAAAACAAGAAATCCTAAATAAAAACAGAAAAATCTTTCGGAATCCAAATTCCAATCAGATGTAAGAATCGAATTCCCTAACCAGTCTAAGTTGAAAACTAAATATGAATAAAAATCTCATCATAAACACCTTGAATGAACAACAAAGCTGTACATCCAAATCCAAAACCAAAACCAAAACCAAAACCAGATGTTTCTATACCAACATTATTTATTATATTTGTTATAGTTGTCACAGAAGGCAATCAGAAATTCAGATTGACATGCTAAATCAACTTAATCAAGTACAAAAACTGCATAGATGATATTGAACCAGCAAATGTACAAATATGTATAAGAATTATGAAAACCCTAGTTCATAAGCTGATGAGGAAAAGGCAAAAGGGCAGATTGAGAGATAAAGCAGAACAAGTGTGGGAATGTACCTAATTCCAAAGCGATTGTTGGCGGATGGAAATCTGAAAATGTTAGTAGGAGAGAATAGGGTTGCTAGTCAACCTCTGTCAATTTAGTCAATTGCTATAATTTTGTTTGTCTAAAAAAAATATAAAATGCGATAGTTTACAAATAAAATAATCTGCCCCACAAAGGAGGAGCCCTATTAATAATATCGATATCGTCAAATACTTTAAACTATGCCCAATTAATATAGTTACACACATGAATTAATATTGAATAATTTTCACATGTGAGAATTAACAATTCATCAATTATGATCCTTAAATACCAAGTTCAAGTGAGAAATAGACTGAAAGATATTATGGCACAAGAAGAAGAATAAAACATAGACTTATTTTGTTTCGGCCATCAGCTTACTTACATATTCGGTTATCAGCCCTTGTATCGTTTATGATGGTACGTTTGGTGCGTTTAATATTTAAATGTTACATATTATCTTTGGTACAGTGTGTTTGATCACAAAAATTATTGTTATGAATTAAATAAATTTTATTTAAAATAAATTATTTTTAAATAAATAAAATTTTTAAATATATAATGCACTAAATGTATTAAACACGCTGTAAAAAGAGTTTTTGGTATTTACAAAATGCTTTTAGGAGGTATTTACAAAATGCTTTTAGGAATATTATAATATCTTGTCTTTTGAATACATGTTGTCTTCTTAATTACCAAAGAAAGAAGAAGACAGTTAAGATTTACTAGATTGTTTATGTAAAACTTTGGATACCGAGCCATGCCTGTTTAAAGCCTAGACTAAAGATTTTAAACAGGTTAAAATTTAGACATAAAAATTCGATGATCTGACCAGTCTGACCTGGCTAGAAGCCTAATCTAAACCGACCCGTGGCCTAATTAATTTAGTCCAATAAGAGTATTAGACATATATGTCTTGGTTTGAAAAAAAGGAGTGACATCCCTCTATTTATCTATTATATAAAACAGAGCGGAGAGAGAAAATAAATTTTCAATATCTAACGGTTTTAAATTATTTTATGGCTTCAACAAAGAACGGTTGAGATTAACTCCCTTTAGTTCCCTTCTCTCTTCTCTGTCTGCTTTTGATTTGTTCTGTCATTGTGAATTTTAAAATTTGAAATTAACCGCTCTATCCTCTCTACATCAGAGCTAATCGATTGGTACCCCCGGAGTCTCTTCCTTGGGATTCAGTCGGCTTGTTGAGAGTTTTTATCCACGGCACGAAGCCACGAACATCGGAGTTGAAGTTGTCCTCCCTTTGCGACCGAACATCAAATTCTCTCTTTTCCTCTCCAACTTGTCCTCCCTTCTGGAGCATATGAAGCTCGAGTATGATCGGACGATCGGTTGTATCATGATTCCGGTAAGCCGGCGCGGCTCCGGCTGTTTCTCTTTCCTTTGAACCCACCGTCCAGTTTTAGTGGTTCGTTGATTGTCAGTGGTTTCGTTGATGCGTTGAATTCCGATTGGGTATGTTTCTCATTCCTTTGAACCCACCGTCCAGGTTGGGTACGACGGCGCAGGGAGGCAGGTGTACTACACTACGCCGGGAGGGGTGATGCAACAGCAGTATCAGGCGGTCGCCGGGAGGCAAGGCGGTGGCGCGTTGAATCAAGTGGGTACAAGTATTTTTATTTTCTGAAAATATTGTAGCATCTGGTGCTTACTTACTGTGATGTAAGGTGTTGTTTATTTGTTGTTGTGTGTAGTTAGTTAGATTATTTTTCTTTGAGTAGCTTGTGTTATGAATTAATCTGTTAATTAGTGGATTATATATATACATTTATATCCTGAAAGTGACCAACAAATTAACTATACATACACCAACAGTACATGTATACTTGAATAATCCCTGCTTTTCTTTCCTTTATAAATTTCATTATTCGTTGCCAATGAAGTTCCAGTTGTTTTTTTTGGAAGGCAAGTGACACTATTGTCCAAATCTTTTTTTATTTAAGGGTTTTTTAGTTTGAGAGGCTTTTAAACTCCAAACGCACCGCACCAAAAATAGTCTGTGAGTTTGGAACTTAAAAGCTATGTTTGTGAATTTAAAAAATTGCGTTTGGAATGAACTTATGTAGACTAACAAAACATTTAAACTTCAAAAACTCTAAACCAAACATGCACTAAATGTATTTTCCCCGTTTCATGGACTAAATTTAACTCATATGAGCTCTTGTGATTTATCTGTATTTCATGTGAGTAATTTGTATAGAGTATTGTTATATATGACGATAAATTTATATCGATATTAAATACTGATATTTATGAATATAACATATGTGTTGATATTTGTGTATGTATTAATTATTGCAAAGAGTCCTTAGGTTATATATTACTTTTCGAATTTTATTCTAATTTTTCGTTTCACCGTGCCTTCAGACACGGGTTATCCCTAGTATATATATATGAGGGGGGTTCTTATTTGGGTCTAAGTACTTGGGCATAAATACAAGTGCTGAAATGAACATATTCGAAGCAGCGCATCTCTCGACTGAAGCGGCGCACGGGGTCAGGACTAGGCATCTCTCTTGGAGGACTCGTGCTGCTCCCACGGCCATAATCAGAGATCTTCTCCCTTCCCTTAGGAGGACTTGGACTAGGGCCATGACTATAGACAAGTTTCCTTTCCCTTCCATTAGGACTGCCAGCACCACGGCTATAATCGATTTTCCTCTCCCTTCAATTAGGGCTCCTGCTACTGCCGTGGCCATACACAGATTTCCTCTCCCTTCCATTAGGGCTCCTACTACTGCTGTGGCCATACACAGATGACCCCTATCATTGCTTCTCCACCGAGGAGACCTATCACGAATCCTATCAGGACTATATCGATCCATCAGTTTGCTGCACATCAAAAGAATCTCGAGTATAAAGGAAAACTTCTATAGAGGTGCGAACTGGATAAATGCAAAATTCCTTCTAATCCTTATATCCAATATTTTTCCATATGGATCAAAATGCCTTTCCAAGTCCCTTGTCCTAGTGTGATATGGATCAAAACTAATAACAAACAAAGACTTTGGTCGAGGGCCTCAAGTTAGACGAGGATCTCCTAGACTTCACAGGCTTCCTGACACTACGTTTTTGTCAGGTAACTGAAGTTAGATGAATAGAACATTAATGAAGAAATTTCAAATTGATTGTAAGGATAATTATCTGATTCAAGCCTAAGAGGCAAACTAAAACAAGTCAAGATGAGTATGAACCTTAAGTTTAGATGAAAACCTTGTCTAGGTAGACTCAGAAAATCCCACATCGATTGCACACCAAAATCCAAAGCCTGGTAAGAGTATAAATAAGGTTGTTGAGGCTTTCTTTAAAAATGAGTTGATTGAATTTTTGGTTACTATATTATGACTTGATTTTTAAGGTGGTTATTATTTTATTTTTTATTTTTTTAATAGTATAACTATACTCGAAAATTGTTAGTTCCCAGAGGCACACAAGTGATCTAGAAGGGGGGGGGGGGGTTGAATAGATCTCTTATAAATCTTTTTCTTTTAAGATTGAGTTCAACGATTTAATAGCAATTAATAAACTTAATTAAGATTTGTTTGCACAACGGAATATTAGTTTGAAAAACACCCCTTATAGATTTGTAAAACTTCTCCGTTGAGTTTAAGATTATTTTGAAGAAAGTCACTTGTTAAGTAATCTAATTCACAGTCATATGTAAATGTGTGTGTGTATATATATATATATATATATATATATATAAGACAGAATGTAAATGACTGAATGTAAATGACAGCAGAGAGTTTAAAGTGGTTCGGAGACTGAATAACTCCTACTCCACTCTTCTACTACAACGAGTAGGAAATCCACTAAGGATGGTTCATACGGAACCCTTCAAGCTCATTAGCCTGGAAACTCTGGTTCACTAAGAACCCTTCAAACCCAGCAGGTTTGTTTAGTTTAGTCACAAAGACAAGGACATTACTGCCCTCTTCAAGTCCAGCAGACTTGGCTCCTTTAGTCACTATGACAAGGACAACTGCCCTCTTCAAGTCCAACAGACTTGGCTCCCTGATCATTTGAAAGAGGTTGGAGTTGCTACTGAGTTGTACTTTAAGTCCTATTGTCTTTAAACACTCAGTAGCAGGGTGTGATCATTCCTGGGGTAATATTGAGTTCGGCAATGATGCTTGACTTCTTTATATGCTCAATATCATCTTGTGATCACCCATTGTGCTGCTAGGCTTTTGTACTTCAGCTCCTTTGGTACTTGATAACTTCTCGAGATGAACTCCTGAGATGACTGTGATGCTCCTTTCTTTTGGTACTCAGTTGTTCCTTCTTATCATAGACAGATTATAGCTTCTCGAGATGGGCTTCTGAGATGACTGTGATGCTCCTTCCTTTTGGTACTCAGTTGCTACCATGTTTGTATCAAGTTGGCGTTTAAGCTTCTCTCTTCCATGTGCCTAGCAGCTCTGAACACTTCTCTTGTAATAGAGTTATACATCTCTATGTCTCTCTCAATTCAGTGTTAGTGTTCTGATGGATCGTAGAGTTCTTTAGCATAACCATTCTCTGTTTTACTCTACGATCGGTTGTTGTCTACCATCATCTCTCTCGTGTATATTTTTCAACAACAACTTTTCTGTTTGTTATGTAAGCCTTTATAACTCTGAGCAAATTTTACCGTTGAAAGAAATCCCGTTGGTTTCCTTTGGCTTTGTGCAGATCTTTAATATCTTCGATGTTGACTTTCTTGCCGCTTGTGTCAGTGCTTTTGTAAGACCCCGAATTTTATGAAATACAAAATTTAATTTTTCTTCATATATTTTTTTTGAAACAGTAAGTGGTTAAATCGATAAAGTTAAAAGTTAAGGATGTTATGTGCAAATTTTATTTTGTCGGACAATATTCGTTTGGTCGGGGAATATTCGTTTGGTCCGACGGCGCCGAAATAACAAATTATTGGTAGACCCCACAACGGAATATTTGTCGGATATAGAAAACGACAGAAATAACCTTTTTAAATAAAAATAGTCAACGGAACTGTTAAAATACCGGTGATAAAAGAATAGTAGCATACGGTAGTTATTGGTATTTTCTGTAGCACTCGGTACTCTACAGTAACACACGGTATTGCATAGTGTCTCATATTTTTGGTCTGATAATTGACACCGTAACTGTTACGCATCATTTCATCGATAATTGTCACTGCATAATATTTTATATTATCAATTCAATAATTGTTGTTACACAGTATTTTGCATTATTGATTTAATAATTGTCATTACACTGTATTTTATATCATTGAGTCAATAATTGTTGTTGCACTGTTTTTAAAATTATTGAACCTAATAATTGTCACAGTAACATATGCACAGTAATTCACATTATTGAATCAATAATTGTCATTACACAGTAACGTATGCTTTATTTTACATTATTGTTATCTCTATTATGATGTTTTTTAAACAGTTGTATTTCATTAATTTATTGACTTGATATCTAAGAGCTAACTATACTGTATTTATAACAATTAGTCATAATAATTGAATTGATAAAGTTATTTGTTTATAATATAAAGTTAGGTGATTATTAGGTGATATGAAATGAATGGTGTAGATTAAAGTGTGAATTATTGTTGAATAATTAAATTGATTTGTTTATAATATAAAGTTAGGTGATTATTAGGTGATATGAAATGAATGGTGTAGATTAAAGATAATATAATATTTGAAATGGATGGTGTAGATTAAAAGATGATCTTTAAATGAATGGTTTAGATTAAATGAATGATAAGATTTTTGGCTATAAATAGAAGCCTTAACTTAAGGATTTTTCATAAACTTCCTTACTTGTTCTTTCTTTCTCTCTCTAAATACTTCTTGTGAAAGTTCTCTCTAAGCGTGCTTAAGTCATTTTGAGTATTTGTGAAGATCTATAAGTATACGTGTACTGTTCAAGTTAATCAACCTCATTTAAATCAATATCCAGTCACGTGTTGAGGTAAGGGATACCATCTTTTTCATCTTCCATTATTCAAACGTACTATGGTAAGGGATTATCATTATTTGATTCTCGATAATAATATTGTTTCTTCCTTACTCATAAGACGTGCCTTTTATTTCCATGTATTAAATTGTGGGAATAACCTTACGGAGCGGATTGCCGCCTGTTGGTGAATAACCTTTCGTATTCATTCATTATTAATCTCTGAGAATAACCTTACGGAGCGGATTGCCGCCTGTTTGGTGAATAACTCTTTGTACTCAAATTCTATTAAATTGTGGGAATAACCTTACGGAGCGGATTGCCGCCTGTTGGTGAATAACCTTTCGTATTCATTCATTATTAATCTCTGAGAATAACCTTACGGAGCGGATTGCCGCCTGTTTGGTGAATAACTCTTTGTACTCAAATTCTATTAAATTGTGGGAATAACCTTACGGAGCGGATTGCCGCCTGTTGGTGAATAACCCTTTGTATTAATTTCCTTCACCTTTTGTTAATCAAACCTGCTACGGTAAGGGATATTATTTTCTTTCATACTCCTAAATCGAAATTTATTATGGAACTATTGCTTCTATAATTCCTGAAAATATTATATGTTCCATAATAGTTGAACTTCGTTATTTCAACTGAACCTTCCTATTTACGTGAACCTTTCTATTGAATTGTAACCGTTATTCTGAACTGTGGATCTTGAATTTCACTCCACATCATGTTGACAATTTGGACATTATTTGAATCTGTACAAAGTAAACTTCCGATACTTATTGTTATCCTATTTCTTCTATTCATCATTTATATCATTCTAATCATCCAAAAATCAAGCTGTTGTGAATATCTGTGGCCGGGGGCACAGATGTGATATATTTGTTGAACAGATGATAGGTTAAAGGCGATATAGTAGGTTAAAGGCGATACATCTGTTCGGTGTCTTTTATGGCACGTGGTGAATGTTCTCTTTGGCCCGTAGTGCAAAGATGAACTGTTGTTTGGTATGATTATGACCAAAGGCTGAATCTGGTATAATCATGACCGTTGGTGCTATATTGAATATCTTTGGCCCGTAGTACAAAGATGAACTGTTGATGTGCATGATTATGATCAGGAACTGTGAATTTGTATTATCTTGACTAATGATATTTCAGATAATAAAAGTTGATGATGTTTTTCCTAAAAAGAGAACCGAGTGGACATTATAGTCTGCATTATTCTTCTAATAGATTACTCATTCCGCTGCTATTATTGATCTGAACGTTGTTTAAGAATTTAACTGCAGTTTTTGATATAAACCTTGTAGTCTATTGTATTCTATCAAGAACTCAACTGTTGAAGACTAATGATAATTTATTCGTCATTATCTTAGTCATGATATTCTTTACTGGGCTATTTGAGCTCACCCTTTCTTTTGTTCCATTGTTTTTCAACAGGAGATGAAAACATAACAGGGTCTAGCCGGGGAATGGAGTGAGGGTCCGAGGAATAGTTATCATAGTCTTCACGTTTTGTAAAATAGTGTGGCAATAATAGTGAAGACTTAGTTGTGTATTATTATACACTGTATTGTTGTACGTTGTGCTTTGTTGTAATAATTTTGTTGTAGTATTTTGACGACTCAAGTTTGGGCTGTGTGGGCCCAGATTTGGGGGCGTCACATTTGGTATCAGAGCCATATAACGAAGAGCCCCGAGCCTCTCGCTGGTGACTTCCTAGGGAAAGGGGATGCACCGAAGCCAGACTCTCCGTAGGGGACGCCTATAGTACAGGTGGCAAACTGATAGGTACCATTGTGAGGTGCTGTCCCTATGGTGGGATGAGAGTCACAGTTGGCATCAGAGCTTAGGGATATGGTCTTTAATGGAGATCTGGGGTAGAACTAGGAGGGGAGAGACGAATAGAATCAATCACTAGTGTGTCCTACCTAAATTAGATTTTTTTTTTTTTTCTAATGAATCGATTTGAATGTAGGAACATGAAGAGATGAGTTAGTTTATTTGAACTAACATTTATTTTGTGACCACAGTTAATTATGGCATCTGGAAATCAGGAGGTTAACTATGAAATTACCGAAATAAATGTAGCTGCAAAACAAGAGGCGACGAATAATCTTCTTACAAACTCAGAGTTGAATCATTTGCCTAAGGCAAAAATTATGCGTGTTCTATCCAGTAAGGATGAAGGTGAAAGCTCTGCTACAGTCGTTCCAGATCCATTCTTAGAAGCAATTAAAGGAAGTAACGAACTTGCGGAAATTATTGCCTTTAATTTACTCACTAATTGGGAGAGTGATATCACCTGGTTATGCTCTATAACAAAGGATCAGAATATATGGACTTTTCATATTAGTCTTTGGGATTTATGGTGTTCCAGCTATGATTTTCAAGATTATTTAAAAATGATGTTTCTATACTTTTGGGCGTTACAATTTAGAGGAATTCAGGTTAAGTTAGTCACTATCGTGAAAACTGCAGTCTATCGAAAATACTATTTTAATGGAAATCATTGGTACCTTACTACTGATGAAGTTGATGAATCCGAGAAACAGTTTGCTAGAAAATTATTCAGTGGTATTCCCATGGTTGAAATACGTGAAGATCCGAATGAAGTATTCGGGATTCGATTTGACGATAACAGTCAAGAAACCGAATGAGGTGATAACCGGTAAGCTATTCATAAATTCTCGTGAAGTCTATGCCATATTAAATACTGGCTCTATCCACTCTTTTATCTCACCTATATGTACTCAACGTTTAAATTTGACTATTGAAAACTTAAATCTTGTCTTATCAGTTGAAACCTCATTGGGAGAAATACCTATTACATTTACTATCTATAAATCTTGCCTAGTTCAAATCAACAACCTCACATTACCTGTTGACCTTATTTCTTTGGAGATGCATGAATTTGATGTGATTTTAGGAATTGATTGGTTGACTACCCATCATGCTAAAATTGATTGTTTTCATAAGATTATTAGTTTTCATATTCCTAATCAACCTGTCATGCAAATTCAAGCAACTAAACCATTGAAATCTATAACTGTTATTTCTAGCCATAAAGTCATTCGTTTATTGAAAAACGGATGTCAAGCATTTTTAGCTCATGTCACTGATTTGAACAAAAATACGTCAAACTTGAATGATATTCCCATTGTTAATGAGTTTCCTGACGTTTTTCCTGAAGAACTTCCTGGCTTACCCCCAAACCGTGAAATTGATTTTTATATTGATCTTGAACCCGGTACCAAGCCCATTTCCAAAGCTCCCTACCGAATGGCTCCCATTGAACTTCAAGAGTGAAAAGTCCAACTACAGGAATTGTTGGATACCGGTTTCATTCGTCCGAGTGCATCACCTTGGGGTGCTCCTGTTCTATTTGTGAAGAAGAAAGACGGGAGTATGAGATTGTGCATTGACTACCGAGAATTGAACCATGTCACCATCAAGAACAGGTACCCGTTACCTCGGATTGATGACATGTTTGATCAATTGCAAGGCGCTCAACATTTCTCAAAGATTGATCTCCGTTCTGGATATCATCAGTTAAAGGTTAAAGCTGAGGACATTCCAAAGACTGCTTTCAGAACTCGTTATGGGCATTATGAGTTCTTAGTCATGCCTTTTGGACTAACTAATGCTCCTGCAGCTTTCATGGACATGATGAACCGGATATTCAAGGAACATTTGGATCATTTTGTGGTTGTCTTTATTGATGACATCCTCATATACTCCAAGAGTCGCGAGGATCATGAATAACACCTGAGATTGATACTACAAAAGCTCCGTGAAAACAAATTATATGCCAAGTTGAAGAAATGTGAGTTCTGGCTTGAGGAGGTCGCGTTTCTTGGGCATGTGATTTCTAGTCAAGGAATATCAGTCGATCCTGCGAAGATTGAAACGGTACTAAATTGGGAACAACCCAAAACAGTAACCGAAATCCGAAGTTTTCTGGGTCTAGCTGGTTATTATCGGAGATTCGTAGAAGGATTTTCTCGAATCGCCACTCCATTAACGCAGCTTACTCGGAAAAGCACAAAATTCATATGGAGCGAGGAATGCGAGAAAAGTTTCCAAGAACTCAAGAAGAGACTGGTTTCAGCTCCTGTTCTGACCATACCATCAGGATCAGGAGAATTTGTTATCTACAGCGATGCTTCTGGCAAAGGTCTAGGCTGTGTCCTTATGCAACATGGAAAGGTTATAGCCTACGCCTCTCGACAACTCAAAGATTATGAGACAAATTATCCTACTCATGATCTAGAGTTGGCAGCAGTCGTTTTCGCGTTGAAGATCTGGAGACACTACTTGTACGGAGAAAAAGTGGATATCTATACGGATCATAAAAGTCTCAAGTATTTCTTCACCCAGAAGGAACTCAACATGCGACAACGACGTTGGCTTGAGCTGTTAAAGGATTATGACCACACAATCCAGTATCACCCGGGAAAGGCGAACGTTGTAGCTGACGCTTTGAGCAGAAAATCTTATGCAAGTACAAGTGCACTGCTGACAACACAAAAGTGTATTTTGTACGACTTGCAAAAGATGGAGATAGAGCTAAAGACACCAGGGACCCACTTGAAGATTGCTCACGTGCGAGTAGAATCAACTTTAATCGATAAAATTAAAGCTGCTCAAACTACCGATCCGAAACTGATAAACATGATAAAGAAAGTACAAGAAGGTGCCATTCCCGAAGCAAGAATCGACGAGAAAGGAATACTTCGGGTCAACTCTCGACTCTGTGTTCCTAACGATCCTGAATTAAAGCATAAAATCATGATGGAGGCACACAACACGCCGTTTGCAATCCACCCAGGAGGTACCAAGATGTATCGAGATCTTCGACATACATTTTGGTGGAACAATATGAAAAGAGAGATTGCGGAGTTTATCTCAAGGTGCCTAACTTGTCAACGTGTCAAGGCAGAGCATCAAGTTCCTAAAGGTCCATTACAATCACTTGAAGTTCCCGAATGGAAGTGGGAACACATCAATATGGACTTCGTGACGGGTCTTCCAAAAGTTTCTCAAGGCTTAGATGCAATTTGGGTGATCGTAGATAGATTGACCAAATCTGCTCATTTCTTGCCTATACGAGAAAACTTTTCACTTGAACGTCTTGCCGGTATGTACATAAATGAGATCGTGAGATTGCATGGCATGCCAGTTTCCATAGTTTCTGATCGAGATCCTAGATTCACTTCACGCTTTTGGATCAGTCTACAAAAAGCTATGGGCACTGAACTACGTTTTAGTTCTGCATACCATCCTCAAACGGACGGACAATCGGAAAGGACGATCCAGACCCTCGAAGATCTTTTGAGACTTTGCGTATTGGACTTCAAAGGAAGTTGGGATAAGTACTTGCCGTTGGTGGAATTTTCTTACAACAACAGTTACCAAGCAAGCATAGGCATGGCTCCATTCGAGGCATTGTATGGAAGGAAGTGTCGCTCTCCAATATGTTGGAATGAGGTAGGAGAAGCAAAATTGTTGGGACCCGAGTTGGTACGCTTGACGACCGAAAAGATCCAAATGATCCGACAACGAATACAGACCGCACAAGAACGACAAAAGAGTTATGCTGATCTTCATCGGAGAGACGAAAGTTTCAACGTCGGAGATCATGTATTCTTACGTGTTTCTCCATGGAAAGGGGTTACGAGATTCGGAAAGAGAGGAAAGCTCAACCCTCGATTTATTGGCCCATTTGAAATCCTCGATCGAATAGGAACCGTAGCCTACAGACTAGCCCTACCACCAAGTATGTCTCGCATCCATAACGTTTTTCACATATCTATGTTACGTAAATATGTGAAGGACCCAAACCACGTCATTGAGTTAGAACCAGACGTTATAGCAGAGGATTTAACATACGAGGAGGTACCTGTTAAGATCCTGGATAAGAAGGAGCAGATCCTACGCTCAAAGGTTATACCTCAAGTTAAGGTTTTATGGAGGAACCAAGATACTGAGGAAATGACCTGGGAGCTAGAATCTGAGATGAAATCTAAGTATCCTTACCTCTTCGATATGTCAGGTACGTCAATTTCGGGGACGAAATTTCATAAGGAGGGGAGGTTGTAAGACCCCGAATTTTATGAAATACAAAATTTAATTTTTCTTCATATATTTTTTTTGAAATAGTAAGTGGTTAAATCGATAAAGTTAAAAGTTAAGGATGTTATGTGCAAATTTTATTTTGTCGGACAATATTCGTTTGGTCGGGGAATATTCGTTTGGTCCGACGGCGCTGAAATAACAAATTATTGGTGGACCCCACAACGGAATATTTGTCGGATATAGAAAACGACAGAAATAACCTTTTTAAATAAAAATAGTCAACGGAACTGTTAAAATACCGGTGATAAAAGAATAGTAGCATACGGTAGTTATTGGTATTTTCTGTAGCACTCGGTACTCTACAGTAACACACGGTATTGCATAGTGTCTCATATTTTTGGTCTGATAATTGACACCGTAACTGTTACGCATCATTTCATCGATAATTGTCACTGCATAATATTTTATATTATCAATTCAATAATTGTTGTTACACAGTATTTTGCATTATTGATTTAATAATTGTCATTACACTGTATTTTATATCATTGAGTCAATAATTGTTGTTGCACTGTTTTTAAAATTATTGAACCTAATAATTGTCACAGTAACATATGCACAGTAATTCACATTATTGAATCAATAATTGTCATTACACAGTAACGTATGCTTTATTTTACATTATTGTTATCTCTATTATGATGTTATTTAAACAGTTGTATTTCATTAATTTATTGACTTGATATCTAAGAGCTAACTATACTGTATTTATAACAATTAGTCATAATAATTGAATTGATAAAGTTATTTATTTATAATATAAAGTTAGGTGATTATTAGGTGATATGAAATGAATGGTGTAGATTAAAGTGTGAATTATTGTTGAATAATTAAATTGATTTGTTTATAATATAAAGTTAGGTGATTATTAGGTGATATGAAATGAATGGTGTAGATTAAAGATAATATAATATTTGAAATGGATGGTGTAGATTAAAAGATGATCTTTAAATGAATGGTTTAGATTAAATGAATGATAAGATTTTTGGCTATAAATAGAAGCCTTAACTTAAGGATTTTTCATAAACTTCCTTACTTGTTCTTTCTTTCTCTCTCTAAATACTTCTTGTGAAAGTTCTCTCTAAGCGTGCTTAAGTCATTTTGAGTATTTGTGAAGATCTATAAGTATACGTGTACTGTTCAAGTTAATCAACCTCATTTAAATCAATATCCAGTCACGTGTTGAGGTAAGGGATACCATCTTTTTCATCTTCCATTATTCAAACGTACTATGGTAAGGGATTATCATTATTTGATTCTCGATAATAATATTGTTTCTTCCTTACTCATAAGACGTGCCTTTTATTTCCATGTATTAAATTGTGGGAATAACCTTACGGAGCGGATTGCCGCCTGTTGGTGAATAACCTTTCGTATTCATTCATTATTAATCTCTGAGAATAACCTTACGGAGCGGATTGCCGCCTGTTTGGTGAATAACTCTTTGTACTCAAATTCTATTAAATTGTGGGAATAACCTTACGGAGCGGATTGCCGCCTGTTGGTGAATAACCTTTCGTATTCATTCATTATTAATCTCTGAGAATAACCTTACGGAGCGGATTGCCGCCTGTTTGGTGAATAACTCTTTGTACTCAAATTCTATTAAATTGTGGGAATAACCTTACGGAGCGGATTGCCGCCTGTTGGTGAATAACCCTTTGTATTAATTTCCTTCACCTTTTGTTAATCAAACCTGCTACGGTAAGGGATATTATTTTCTTTCATACTCCTAAATCGAAATTTATTATGGAACTATTGCTTCTATAATTCCTGAAAATATTATATGTTCCATAATAGTTGAACTTCGTTATTTCAACTGAACCTTCCTATTTACGTGAACCTTTCTATTGAATTGTAACCGTTATTCTGAACTGTGGATCTTGAATTTCACTCCACATCATGTTGACAATTTGGACATTATTTGAATCTGTACAAAGTAAACTTCCGATACTTATTGTTATCCTATTTCTTCTATTCATCATTTATATCATTCTAATCATCCAAAAATCAAGCTGTTGTGAATATCTGTGGCCGGGGGCACAGATGTGATATATTTGTTGAACAGATGATAGGTTAAAGGCGATATAATAGGTTAAAGGCGATACATCTGTTCGGTGTCTTTTATGGCACGTGGTGAATGTTCTCTTTGGCCCGTAGTGCAAAGATGAACTGTTGTTTGGTATGATTATGACCAAAGGCTGAATCTGGTATAATCATGACCGTTGGTGCTATATTGAATATCTTTGGCCCGTAGTACAAAGATGAACTGTTGATGTGCATGATTATGATCAGGAACTGTGAATTTGTATTATCTTGACTAATGATATTTCAGATAATAAAAGTTGATGATGTTTTTCCTAAAAAGAGAACCGAGTGGACATTATAGTCTGCATTATTCTTCTAATAGATTACTCATTCCGCTGCTATTATTGATCTGAACGTTGTTTAAGAATTTAACTGCAGTTTTTGATATAAACCTTGTAGTCTATTGTATTCTATCAAGAACTCAACTGTTGAAGACTAATGATAATTTATTCGTCATTATCTTAGTCATGATATTCTTTACTGGGCTATTTGAGCTCACCCTTTCTTTTGTTCCATTGTTTTTCAACAGGAGATGAAAACATAACAGGGTCTAGCCGGGGAATGGAGTGAGGGTCCGAGGAATAGTTATCATAGTCTTCACGTTTTGTAAAATAGTGTGGCAATAATAGTGAAGACTTAGTTGTGTATTATTATACACTGTATTGTTGTACGTTGTGCTTTGTTGTAATAATTTTGTTGTAGTATTTTGACGACTCAAGTTTGGGCTGTGTGGGCCCAGATTTGGGGGCGTCACATTTGGTATCAGAGCCATATAACGAAGAGCCCCGAGCCTCTCGCTGGTGACTTCCTAGGGAAAGGGGATGCACCGAAGCCAGACTCTCCGTAGGGGACGCCTATAGTACAGGTGGCAAACTGATAGGTACCATTGTGAGGTGCTGTCCCTATGGTGGGATGAGAGTCACAGTTGGCATCAGAGCTTAGGGATATGGTCTTTAATGGAGATCTGGGGTAGAACTAGGAGGGGAGAGACGAATAGAATCAATCACTAGTGTGTCCTACCTAAATTAGATTTTTTTTTTTTTTTCTAATGAATCGATTTGAATGTAGGAACATGAAGAGATGAGTTAGTTTATTTGAACTAACATTTATTTTGTGACCACAGTTAATTATGGCATCTGGAAATCAGGAGGTTAACTATGAAATTACCGAAATAAATGTAGCTGCAAAACAAGAGGCGACGAATAATCTTCTTACAAACTCAGAGTTGAATCATTTGCCTAAGGCAAAAATTATGCGTGTTCTATCCAGTAAGGATGAAGGTGAAAGCTCTGCTACAGTCGTTCCAGATCCATTCTTAGAAGCAATTAAAGGAAGTAACGAACTTGCGGAAATTATTGCCTTTAATTTACTCACTAATTGGGAGAGTGATATCACCTGGTTATGCTCTATAACAAAGGATCAGAATATATGGACTTTTCATATTAGTCTTTGGGATTTATGGTGTTCCAGCTATGATTTTCAAGATTATTTAAAAATGATGTTTCTATACTTTTGGGCGTTACAATTTAGAGGAATTCAGGTTAAGTTAGTCACTATCGTGGAAACTGCAGTCTATCGAAAATACTATTTTAATGGAAATCATTGGTACCTTACTACTGATGAAGTTGATGAATCCGAGAAACAGTTTGCTAGAAAATTATTCAGTGGTATTCCCATGGTTGAAATACGTGAAGATCCGAATGAAGTATTCGGGATTCGATTTGACGATAACAGTCAAGAAACCGAATGAGGTGATAACCGGTAAGCTATTCATAAATTCTCGTGAAGTCTATGCCATATTAAATACTGGCTCTATCCACTCTTTTATCTCACCTATATGTACTCAACGTTTAAATTTGACTATTGAAAACTTAAATCTTGTCTTATCAGTTGAAACCTCATTGGGAGAAATACCTATTACATTTACTATCTATAAATCTTGCCTAGTTCAAATCAACAACCTCACATTACCTGTTGACCTTATTTCTTTGGAGATGCATGAATTTGATGTGATTTTAGGAATTGATTGGTTGACTACCCATCATGCTAAAATTGATTGTTTTCATAAGATTATTAGTTTTCATATTCCTAATCAACCTGTCATGCAAATTCAAGCAACTAAACCATTGAAATCTATAACTGTTATTTCTAGCCATAAAGTCATTCGTTTATTGAAAAACGGATGTCAAGCATTTTTAGCTCATGTCACTGATTTGAACAAAAATACGTCAAACTTGAATGATATTCCCATTGTTAATGAGTTTCCTGACGTTTTTCCTGAAGAACTTCCTGGCTTACCCCCAAACCGTGAAATTGATTTTTATATTGATCTTGAACCCGGTACCAAGCCCATTTCCAAAGCTCCCTACCGAATGGCTCCCATTGAACTTCAAGAGTGAAAAGTCCAACTACAGGAATTGTTGGATACCGGTTTCATTCGTCCGAGTGCATCACCTTGGGGTGCTCCTGTTCTATTTGTGAAGAAGAAAGACGGGAGTATGAGATTGTGCATTGACTACCGAGAATTGAACCATGTCACCATCAAGAACAGGTACCCGTTACCTCGGATTGATGACATGTTTGATCAATTGCAAGGCGCTCAACATTTCTCAAAGATTGATCTCCGTTCTGGATATCATCAGTTAAAGGTTAAAGCTGAGGACATTCCAAAGACTGCTTTCAGAACTCGTTATGGGCATTATGAGTTCTTAGTCATGCCTTTTGGACTAACTAATGCTCCTGCAGCTTTCATGGACATGATGAACCGGATATTCAAGGAACATTTGGATCATTTTGTGGTTGTCTTTATTGATGACATCCTCATATACTCCAAGAGTCGCGAGGATCATGAATAACACCTGAGATTGATACTACAAAAGCTCCGTGAAAACAAATTATATGCCAAGTTGAAGAAATGTGAGTTCTGGCTTGAGGAGGTCGCGTTTCTTGGGCATGTGATTTCTAGTCAAGGAATATCAGTCGATCCTGCGAAGATTGAAACGGTACTAAATTGGGAACAACCCAAAACAGTAACCGAAATCCGAAGTTTTCTGGGTCTAGCTGGTTATTATCGGAGATTCGTAGAAGGATTTTCTCGAATCGCCACTCCATTAACGCAGCTTACTCGGAAAAGCACAAAATTCATATGGAGCGAGGAATGCGAGAAAAGTTTCCAAGAACTCAAGAAGAGACTGGTTTCAGCTCCTGTTCTGACCATACCATCAGGATCAGGAGAATTTGTTATCTACAGCGATGCTTCTGGCAAAGGTCTAGGCTGTGTCCTTATGCAACATGGAAAGGTTATAGCCTACGCCTCTCGACAACTCAAAGATTATGAGACAAATTATCCTACTCATGATCTAGAGTTGGCAGCAGTCGTTTTCGCGTTGAAGATCTGGAGACACTACTTGTACGGAGAAAAAGTGGATATCTATACGGATCATAAAAGTCTCAAGTATTTCTTCACCCAGAAGGAACTCAACATGCGACAACGACGTTGGCTTGAGCTGTTAAAGGATTATGACCACACAATCCAGTATCACCCGGGAAAGGCGAACGTTGTAGCTGACGCTTTGAGCAGAAAATCTTATGCAAGTACAAGTGCACTGCTGACAACACAAAAGTGTATTTTGTACGACTTGCAAAAGATGGAGATAGAGCTAAAGACACCAGGGACCCACTTGAAGATTGCTCACGTGCGAGTAGAATCAACTTTAATCGATAAAATTAAAGCTGCTCAAACTACCGATCCGAAACTGATAAACATGATAAAGAAAGTACAAGAAGGTGCCATTCCCGAAGCAAGAATCGACGAGAAAGGAATACTTCGGGTCAACTCTCGACTCTGTGTTCCTAACGATCCTGAATTAAAGCATAAAATCATGATGGAGGCACACAACACGCCGTTTGCAATCCACCCAGGAGGTACCAAGATGTATCGAGATCTTCGACATACATTTTGGTGGAACAATATGAAAAGAGAGATTGCGGAGTTTATCTCAAGGTGCCTAACTTGTCAACGTGTCAAGGCAGAGCATCAAGTTCCTAAAGGTCCATTACAATCACTTGAAGTTCCCGAATGGAAGTGGGAACACATCAATATGGACTTCGTGACGGGTCTTCCAAAAGTTTCTCAAGGCTTAGATGCAATTTGGGTGATCGTAGATAGATTGACCAAATCTGCTCATTTCTTGCCTATACGAGAAAACTTTTCACTTGAACGTCTTGCCGGTATGTACATAAATGAGATCGTGAGATTGCATGGCATGCCAGTTTCCATAGTTTCTGATCGAGATCCTAGATTCACTTCACGCTTTTGGATCAGTCTACAAAAAGCTATGGGCACTGAACTACGTTTTAGTTCTGCATACCATCCTCAAACGGACGGACAATCGGAAAGGACGATCCAGACCCTCGAAGATCTTTTGAGACTTTGCGTATTGGACTTCAAAGGAAGTTGGGATAAGTACTTGCCGTTGGTGGAATTTTCTTACAACAACAGTTACCAAGCAAGCATAGGCATGGCTCCATTCGAGGCATTGTATGGAAGGAAGTGTCGCTCTCCAATATGTTGGAATGAGGTAGGAGAAGCAAAATTGTTGGGACCCGAGTTGGTACGCTTGACGACCGAAAAGATCCAAATGATCCGACAACGAATACAGACCGCACAAGAACGACAAAAGAGTTATGCTGATCTTCATCGGAGAGACGAAAGTTTCAACGTCGGAGATCATGTATTCTTACGTGTTTCTCCATGGAAAGGGGTTACGAGATTCGGAAAGAGAGGAAAGCTCAACCCTCGATTTATTGGCCCATTTGAAATCCTCGATCGAATAGGAACCGTAGCCTACAGACTAGCCCTACCACCAAGTATGTCTCGCATCCATAACGTTTTTCACATATCTATGTTACGTAAATATGTGAAGGACCCAAACCACGTCATTGAGTTAGAACCAGACGTTATAGCAGAGGATTTAACATACGAGGAGGTACCTGTTAAGATCCTGGATAAGAAGGAGCAGATCCTACGCTCAAAGGTTATACCTCAAGTTAAGGTTTTATGGAGGAACCAAGATACTGAGGAAATGACCTGGGAGCTAGAATCTGAGATGAAATCTAAGTATCCTTACCTCTTCGATATGTCAGGTACGTCAATTTCGGGGACGAAATTTCATAAGGAGGGGAGGTTGTAAGACCCCGAATTTTATGAAATACAAAATTTAATTTTTCTTCATATATTTTTTTTGAAATAGTAAGTGGTTAAATCGATAAAGTTAAAAGTTAAGGATGTTATGTGCAAATTTTATTTTGTCGGACAATATTCGTTTGGTCGGGGAATATTCGTTTGGTCCGACGGCGCTGAAATAACAAATTATTGGTGGACCCCACAACGGAATATTTGTCGGATATAGAAAACGACAGAAATAACCTTTTTAAATAAAAATAGTCAACGGAACTGTTAAAATACCGGTGATAAAAGAATAGTAGCATACGGTAGTTATTGGTATTTTCTGTAGCACTCGGTACTCTACAGTAACACACGGTATTGCATAGTGTCTCATATTTTTGGTCTGATAATTGACACCGTAACTGTTACGCATCATTTCATCGATAATTGTCACTGCATAATATTTTATATTATCAATTCAATAATTGTTGTTACACAGGATTTTGCATTATTGATTTAATAATTGTCATTACACTGTATTTTATATCATTGAGTCAATAATTGTTGTTGCACTGTTTTTAAAATTATTGAACCTAATAATTGTCACAGTAACATATGCACAGTAATTCACATTATTGAATCAATAATTGTCATTACACAGTAACGTATGCTTTATTTTACATTATTGTTATCTCTATTATGATGTTATTTAAACAGTTGTATTTCATTAATTTATTGACTTGATATCTAAGAGCTAACTATACTGTATTTATAACAATTAGTCATAATAATTGAATTGATAAAGTTATTTATTTATAATATAAAGTTAGGTGATTATTAGGTGATATGAAATGAATGGTGTAGATTAAAGTGTGAATTATTGTTGAATAATTAAATTGATTTGTTTATAATATAAAGTTAGGTGATTATTAGGTGATATGAAATGAATGGTGTAGATTAAAGATAATATAATATTTGAAATGGATGGTGTAGATTAAAAGATGATCTTTAAATGAATGGTTTAGATTAAATGAATGATAAGATTTTTGGCTATAAATAGAAGCCTTAACTTAAGGATTTTTCATAAACTTCCTTACTTGTTCTTTCTTTCTCTCTCTAAATACTTCTTGTGAAAGTTCTCTCTAAGCGTGCTTAAGTCATCTTGAGTATTTGTGAAGATCTATAAGTATACGTGTACTGTTCAAGTTAATCAACCTCATTTAAATCAATATCCAGTCACGTGTTGAGGTAAGGGATACCATCTTTTTCATCTTCCATTATTCAAACGTACTATGGTAAGGGATTATCATTATTTGATTCTCGATAATAATATTGTTTCTTCCTTACTCATAAGACGTGCCTTTTATTTCCATGTATTAAATTGTGGGAATAACCTTACGGAGCGGATTGCCGCCTGTTGGTGAATAACCTTTCGTATTCATTCATTATTAATCTCTGAGAATAACCTTACGGAGCGGATTGCCGCATGTTTGGTGAATAACTCTTTGTACTCAAATTCTATTAAATTGTGGGAATAACCTTACGGAGCGGATTGCCGCCTGTTGGTGAATAACCTTTCGTATTCATTCATTATTAATCTCTGAGAATAACCTTACGGAGCGGATTGCCGCCTGTTTGGTGAATAACTCTTTGTACTCAAATTCTATTAAATTGTGGGAATAACCTTACGGAGCGGATTGCCGCCTGTTGGTGAATAACCCTTTGTATTAATTTCCTTCACCTTTTGTTAATCAAACCTGCTACGGTAAGGGATATTATTTTCTTTCATACTCCTAAATCGAAATTTATTATGGAACTATTGCTTCTATAATTCCTGAAAATATTATATGTTCCATAATAGTTGAACTTCGTTATTTCAACTGAACCTTCCTATTTACGTGAACCTTTCTATTGAATTGTAACCGTTATTCTGAACTGTGGATCTTGAATTTCACTCCACATCATGTTGACAATTTGGACATTATTTGAATCTGTACAAAGTAAACTTCCGATACTTATTGTTATCCTATTTCTTCTATTCATCATTTATATCATTCTAATCATCCAAAAATCAAGCTGTTGTGAATATCTGTGGCCGGGGGCACAGATGTGATATATTTGTTGAACAGATGATAGGTTAAAGGCGATATAATAGGTTAAAGGCGATACATCTGTTCGGTGTCTTTTATGGCACGTGGTGAATGTTCTCTTTGGCCCGTAGTGCAAAGATGAACTGTTGTTTGGTATGATTATGACCAAAGGCTGAATCTGGTATAATCATGACCGTTGGTGCTATATTGAATATCTTTGGCCCGTAGTACAAAGATGAACTGTTGATGTGCATGATTATGATCAGGAACTGTGAATTTGTATTATCTTGACTAATGATATTTCAGATAATAAAAGTTGATGATGTTTTTCCTAAAAAGAGAACCGAGTGGACATTATAGTCTGCATTATTCTTCTAATAGATTACTCATTCCGCTGCTATTATTGATCTGAACGTTGTTTAAGAATTTAACTGCAGTTTTTGATATAAACCTTGTAGTCTATTGTATTCTATCAAGAACTCAACTGTTGAAGACTAATGATAATTTATTCGTCATTATCTTAGTCATGATATTCTTTACTGGGCTATTTGAGCTCACCCTTTCTTTTGTTCCATTGTTTTTCAACAGGAGATGAAAACATAACAGGGTCTAGCCGGGGAATGGAGTGAGGGTCCGAGGAATAGTTATCATAGTCTTCACGTTTTGTAAAATAGTGTGGCAATAATAGTGAAGACTTAGTTGTGTATTATTATACACTGTATTGTTGTACGTTGTGCTTTGTTGTAATAATTTTGTTGTAGTATTTTGACGACTCAAGTTTGGGCTGTGTGGGCCCAGATTTGGGGGCGTCACAGCTTTTCCCTTTTCTGACATGTTCTGATATATTGACCTGTAGCTCAGCTTTCTCTGACTTTATAGCCGTTGCACTCCCAGAGTTGTTCAGCAAGGATTATTATTTCCTTTGTTAATTAATCTTCTGATTTATCAATAAATACCTTTCTTGACTTTTTGAACCAACTGTTCTGATGCAATCAGAGATGTCCCATTGGTCTGACTTTATTCACCATTTTCCTGAGCAGTGGGTCCTGACTTATAGTCGTTTGGGCACAACGTCTACTACGTCTCTGACATGCATCTGTATCTCAACAACACTTAATCTTTCTTTAATCTGGGCGAGGAGTATTCTCTTTTCTCTTGCATCATATAGCCGTTCTGTTAGTCTACTTGTCCTGACCTGTTTAATGAATTCGTTGAGCGATAGACTGTCTACTTTGTTTCTGCGAATTCAGCTTCATGAAAGTTACTTGAGGTATGTCAAGTGAAACGTTGAGTTAGAACGATCTTTTCTCTAATTCTGCGACCTTGTTGTTCTGGTCAGATCGTAGAGTTTGTGCTTGCAATGCTTTGCTTTGATTTCGTTCTACGATCTTGTAGGTTTGATCAGATCGTAGAGTTAGTTAACTGTAGTGCTTCTTAGTGGAATCGTTGAGTTGCAGTCTGTGTTGCTTCATCCTTTAATTTTACTCAACGATTGTTCCATGTGTATAGCAATCTTCTGTATTGCCTTGTCATTCTGTTCCACTCTACGATCTCTTCTATCTGCATACATTCCAATCCTTGTAAGCTTGCTCAACAATTTTACTCTACGATTTTGCTAGAGAGTGTGTATCGTAGAGTACATTTCTTCTCTGGTTCATCGTTCTCTGCAGGCTAGCTTGACTGTCTGTTCGACGATCGTAGAGTTCAGCTCTACGATTTGTACTTGAACAGTTCTTTAACTTTACTCGTATATCCTGTAGACTTCTTGCACATCTGACTCTCTTTGATGATCGTAGAGTTATCCTGGTAAGGAGTCGTAGAGTTAACTCTACGATTTATACAGAATCGTTGAGTCTTCTTTGAAAGAAATCGTAGTGTCCGTTCTACGATCGTATAGATTGATCAACCTAACAGATTTGATCTTTTCTAACTAAGTCCTTTCTTGCATTATTACATCATTACATATTGAAAGGACTTTTACAGACTTTGACATACACAAATACAACAATGATTCATTCTTATGCTACTCTGCTAATATCATACATCTTTTATGCAGAGTGACTTCTATTGAAAGATCAACCTAACATTTCTGATCTTTAAAATCTAAGTCCTTTGTACACATATATCTAAAAAAGGACTTTACAACATTTTAATCCGATAACTTTTATTCTCTTTAATAAGAAGCAGATAGTTTATAGCAAGATCATATTTGTTTAAACAAGTGTGCAAATCACAGTATTTGAAATGAGTAATATACATCAAGCACACATGACAATGTAAACCCACAATTAGATTAACATATAATCACTTTGTCAAATATCCACATAAGCACTTTTAGAACATTTAAGCACATAATCAAGTAAGCACATAAGCATATTAACACATATTCACTTTCAGAGTGTCTAAGCACATAATCAATTAAGCACATAAGCACATTAACACATATGCACTTTGTCAGATACATATTGACAATTAACCATATAAGCACATTATAAAATCACTTTGTCAAATAACCACATAAGCACATTTAGCCCAGTCCTTTTTGCACAACAGTCATCATCATCAAATCAAACAACATTCAACAAAAATAATTATAAAATGATTATTGTGTTTGATTATGTCCAAAGCGAGAAGGTATTTTAAAAATAAATTTTAATTTAATAATAATAATTAATTTAATAATAATAATATATTATAATTATTATAACAATAATAATATATTCTCCGTTATAAAAAAAAGATCAGTTTTGCCATTTAAAAATTAATTTAAAGTATTTTAAAAATAAATTTTGATTTAATAATAATAATAATAATAATAATATCTTCTCCGTTACACAAAAAAGAAAAAAAAATCAATTTTGCTCTTTAAAAATTAATTTGAGGTATTTTAAAAATAAATTTTGATTTAATAATAATAATAATAATAATAATAATAATAATAATAATAATAATAATAATAATAATAATATCCGTTTCACAAAAAAAAAAAATCAGTTTTCCTCTTTAAAATTAATTTGAGATATTTTTTTTTTTAATAATAATAATAATAATAATATTCTTTCTGTTACACAAAGAAAAAAAAGAGATCAGTTTTGCTCTTTTTTTCATTCTATTTTTTTGTGTGTAACGGATAGGATATTATTATTATTATTATTGTTATTGTTATTGTTATTGTTATTGTTATTGTTGTTGTTGTTGTTGTTGTTGTTAGTATAATTATTCTTATTATTGTTATTTTTATTATTATTAAATTAAAATTTATTTTTAAAATACTTTTTGTTTGACGTTATCACATTTTCGCTGACGTCATTGACGAATTTTGTTAGATATTTGGACGAAATCAAACGTAATGACCATTTTGTAATTATTTTAAAGTATAGTCATGCGATTGAAAAATAATAAAAATTCAATAACCACATTAAAAATTGGGTCCTAGTGCAGTGACCAAAAAGTCAATTAATCCCTTTAAAAATACTTGAATTAGGGGCAATGGGATATCAGTAAGACCCGTGGCCTAAGTTAGCTTGGATCGGCCTTGGGTCGGGTCTGGGCTTGGCCAACATTCATTATAATACCTAGTTTTTAGCTTAATTGTATGGCTTGGCCTTGACCATTTTTTATTTGAACTTAGGCCCGACTTGGTCAATGCATTGTCAAAGTCTGACAGGTCTAGACTAGGTCAGACGGTCTGTTTGTATAAAAAGACCATGTTTTAATTAATTTAATTAACACTTTGTTTATTGTAAATACAAGCACTAATTGTCCATAATTTGGGTAACACGACCATGTTTTAATTTTTTATGGGCATTTGTTGTTCTCTTTAATTAGTAAGTGATAATCCGAACAGACTAAAAATTTTATGATTAAAAATATAGACAAAGTAGAATCGATAAATATAAATATAATGCTAACCAAAGTACTCCTAGAGTATGGTTAAAAACAACCGTGCTAAATAAAACAAAGAAAGTTAAATTTTATAACCTAATTTTGTTTTACTAAAATTTTAGTGATACTCCTACAGTACTTATATTACTAATTATGTGATACTTGAAAAATGATAACAAAAAATTTAATTTGAGAATAACCTATTTTAATTTATAGATAGTTTAAGCGGAGTTGTCGTAGTAGCGCCAAATAGAGAATGTGATATGCAAGATTGTCTTAACAATAATTGGTGCATGTCAACTCATGCAAGTTGTGTGCAGGTTTTGTGAAAAGTGTGCAAATTATATGCAAGCTAGTGAAGTTAATGTGACGCTTAATATAAATAGATAACAATAACTTCAGTTATTAAGAAGGGGATGCTACTAGATATTAATTGTTCAAATGATCCTTCTCTTTTCTCATAACTAGAAGTAATGGCAGTTATGGCTCCCTTAGGTAGAAAATGCTCATAATTAGAATTTAGGAGTATATATTCATATCAACATTCAAGGTTAAGCTTGTACGTGCAAGTATTACGAAAATCTAGTCAGCTATGTTTTTTGTGCTAATTTTAGCGACCAGCTAAAAGCTTTTACTAGATGTTACAATTGCTTATACGAGAGTTAAACTTAGAAATGAAGGATTAGAATTTAATTAAAGACTTGGAATATCTATACTTTTGCCATCTTTTAATCTTCAGTGCTGCATTTTATTTTGAACTGGACCTTAAGTATATATACTAGGTAAATTACAAAGAAACATTCTTCCAATTCCTCTAGTACATAGAGGGAATATATTCTCACTCATTTTGTTAGAAAATAAAACTGATGCATAGAAAGGGAACGGAAGAGGTAGAGTTGGCAGAGATGGAAGACATGAAATGGAGAATAACATCGAGTGATTTTGGTTGAGAGCTAAAAAAGTTGAGCCGTATAGCAACTCCAAGGGTAGAAGTGACAATGTTGCGATACCTTTTGCAAGTAATAACAGTGATGATGGTGGATCACATATCACAACTCTCGCTCTCTAGCATTTCCATTGTCAACTCTGTAACTAATATCACAGGATTCAGTCTTCTGGTAAGCCCTTTTATCCAAAAATTAAGCTAACAATGTCTAGTTATTAGTCATAGCAATGTTATTGAAATCATTTTGTAAATGTCAAACAGTCATGACTTGGTGGTGGATTGGATACATTATGTAGACAGGCTTGCGAAACAAGGCTATACAAGAAAGTTCGTTTTAATACTTGTACTGCCATAATGTCTCTGTGTCTACTTTATCTCCCAATTTGTGTACTATGAATCTTCATGGAATTTTTTTTAGTTCTCATAGGCCAAGATTCTTCAATATCAATTGAATAATTGTATGAAATACTCTATGCGGACTAATCGGCAGTGTAATTTTTAAATTGTTAAGTAGATGAGTCTATTCGTCCATTGCTCATAAACTCTTTAACTAATTATTCTATGTTTTCATGTTCCTTTGTGTTGGACATTTATATTCAAGTACAAGTCTGGACAACATATTAGTGCATCTGTAGCCTTCAGTTTATCTAATTAGTTATACATAATAATGCTCGCGTTCTGCCATGCACTTGTAAGAGCAGTCGTGTACCTTTTACGAAGGATGCCTTTCTCATTGTTGGAGAATTATTGGAAACCCCTTCTCCTCGTGGTAAGAGCAATATTTACGATTTTTCTTATGCTTGGCAAAGACTTTGATCTTTGGTGTCTCTCAAAGAATGGTTCACCTTCGATTTCGTTGATAATTTTAGTTTTGCTGGCATTTTGGGGGTGTAATCCTTGTTTGAAGAGTCTGTACTTGCTCTTACCCCCTTATCCCTAGAGCTCTCCTCTTTGTTGCGTCGATCACCATTGTAACCTTTTCAGTCATCATCTCTTCTATCAGATCCATCAGCTTTGGGGTCTCTTTCCCTGATGAAGGCCCTCGAAGACTAGCGACGATCTTTTCTATCTACATAAAATTGTCGATTTTATCATAAGCCTCAATAAGATTTTGAAAGACTTTGAAAATGATTTCTTTGATCAGTTGACTGGATTTGTCAACAATCAAACTTGGCGTGAGGAATTGTATTGCTTAGATCTGATCTAGGGTGGGGATCCTAGCTAGCTATTATATCACGAAATCTCTTGATGTATCGTCGAAGAGATTCGTTTAACTTTTACCTCACTTGAATAAGTGAAGTCATCATTTTTCAACGTTTTATGTTGCTGTCGAAGTGTGTGTAATTGTTCCTTGAGCTCCTCCTATGAGCCGATGGAACGAGGAGAAAGTGTGATCGAGAAATATTCATTTTGTTGGGAAATATTCGTTCTATCGAGGAATATTTGATCCGTACGACGGTGCCGAAATAATCAATTATTAGTAGACCTCACAACGAAATATTGTCGGATATAAAAATGACAGAAATAACATTTTTAAATAAAAGCGATCAACAGTACTATCACTTTTAACTATTAAAATACCCAGTGACAAAAGAATAGTAGCATATTGTATTTCATGATAATTTACTATAGAACATAGTATTCTACAGTGGTATACGGTATTGCACAGTGTCTCATATTATTGATCTATTGCACAATATTCATCAATAATTGTTGTTACAAAGTATTTTGCATTATTAATTCAATAATTGTCATTACACTGTATTTTATATCATTGTGCCAAATAATTGACACAGTAGTAAATACACAGTAATTTATATTATTAAATTAATAATTATCAGTAACGTGTTTCTTACATTATTGTTGAATTATTGTTATCCTTGTTGTAACATTACCTTAATTATTGTATTATTAGTGAGTATTTTGATTATTATATATGAATAGTAAGGAAACATGTGGGCCATTTGTGGGGGTCACATGAGGAATAAAAATAGAATTTTGCTGGAAGAAAATTTGGGGGGAAAAAGCAGCAAGACTACTGCTGTCAATGCTGAATTTTTAGGCTGACGTGCAGCACGCCAGCTGCTTACCTAACGCACACAGTGCACCCTTTTCCTATAAATAAGTTTCTCAACTGAATAGAAAAATTACACCTAAAACATAAAGTTTTTATGCAAGTATTTTGTGATTATTTCTTTAAGAATAGTAAGGTTATCTTGAGTGTTAGTAAACCAAAAGAGTGCATAAATTTTTCAAGTAAGTATTTTATTTAAAGAGTAGTAATTGCAAAAATACCTATTTCACACGGTATTCACAAATCTTCCTTTAAAAGACTCTTTTTTGAGAATATTTATTTTAAAAAACTTCATTTGAAAGATTTATTTTGAAATATTATTTCAAAAACTATTTTTGAAGTTGTTATATTTTATTACACTACAAAAATTTATATTATATAAATACTTTTGATAGTTCATTGTAATACCTTAAGTTCTCAAGTCCCTCATCATGTAAATAGGAAACCATCAAGTCTTAGTCCCACATCACCCCTTTAGCAAAACCCAACTCATTCCTTAGGCTATAAATATGATGTTACCCTTTTTGTTTTCCTTCACCAACTTAAGGACTTCCAATTTGAGTAAGGACCTTGTTGGGTGATGGCTTTTTATAAAAAAGACCTCATTAATTAAATTTTCGTCATCGAGGACGTAGACAATATGCGGAACTCGTAATTTTCGAGTATGTTTCTTATTAATTTTATGTATTGTTATTATTTGTTTTATATGGTTTTAAATATTGTATTTAGTTTATTATTATTTGGTATATTTAGTTAGTAATTAGTACTTTTGCATTGTTATTATTTTTGTAGCTTTAATTATTGTTTTGTATTTAGATTATTAGTAAATAGTTTTAGATTAGTATTATTGGTTATAATTATTGTTTTGTATTTAGAGTATTAGTTAATAATTTTAGATTAACATTATTAACTTTAATTATAATTGCAATTTAGATTATTACTTTGGCATAATAATAATATTTGTTTAAAAAATGATTAAATATTGAAAGAATATTTTTGGTAAATATACTTATAGTTATTTTGAAAAAGAAATAAGAAAGCTGTTAAATAATAGAATTATCCTAATGACATTTATTTGTTCTAAATTTATATTTAGGAATCGTTCGACTATTAAATTTTGTGTTCAGCAATATCGAGGTAATTGACTCTCCGAGCTGTTTAGTATTTTCGAACTGTATAGTGTAAGTGACTTTCTGAGCTATTTAATATTTTAAAATTATCGTTTATAATTATATATGCTTTAGAAATTATTCGGATGCCTAAATGTATTGTTTCAAAAATTGTTATTCTTTATTTAAGGCTTCCATTTGAATGAAAATGTTACACTTATATTTTGTTAAAAACCCGGATCAAGTATTAAAATAGAATTTTGATTTAGAAAATGAGATTATTAGTATAGTTTTGAATATCGAAAATATTGAGAAATTGCTTTTAAAAACCTCAGTCCGACTATGTATTGAAACCGTTAGTGTTTACGCTAGTTCCGGAACAATTTAGGACCTATTAAGGCGCACACCATTAGATACCCTTCAGGGGGCGCTCTTTGGGGCACATGCATGATAAGATACCTTAGTAGGGGGCGTGTCATTGACATTATCGAACATAAGAGCCGTGTTACAGGGCTGCTGTAACCTTAGTCGTTGGGGCTGTGGATTAAAAGATACATCGAATATATTGAACGTATCGAAATCGTTTATTGAAATCGTTTTCGAATTGGGTTTTATAATTATTGATTTTGATTTTGAATGTATATATCGATTATTATTATTGAACAAGAAAAGTTTATTTTCAACAAGTATGTTTACTATTGTTATTGAATAAAAAGTTATTTCGAAAAAGGTTTTGCAGACTGTATTTGATCCATCTAAATAGTAAAGATTGTTACTTGCTAGGCTTTACCGCTCACCCTTACATTAATTTTTACAGGATACCTTATTAAGAGTCAAGCATTGTGGATACTTTTGGGGAGGGCTGAAGTTCTTGTAGTTATGACGGTTATTAGTATTTTGAATTTGATAAGACTTTTGTACAAGGGAGTTGTGTCTCCAAATTTATGCTTTCAGTTTTTAGTTATTGAACCTTAGTGTAATTTTGATAATGAAAGACAGTTCAGTTTCAAGATGGTTTCATTATTGTGTTTTTGTTTGGGCTGCGCTATTGATATTGTTGCCTTGCGAGCCTTCGGGCTTGCGGCGTGTGACACTTTAGACATGTAGCGGGTTTGGGGTGTTACATTCATAATATACGAGTTATCATACACCATGAAATTTATATGTGATAATTATTAATTATATTATAAATATATAGGTTGATCGACTATATTTAAAGTAGTCTATTTTCACTTATTAAGGTAATGGATATCATTTTCTTTTATACTCTTAAACTTACTATGGTAAGTATTGTTCGGTAAAATTCTTGAAATGATTAATAAGTTATGTTTTATTTAATATCATTTCAATTGAACTTTCCTATTTACTTGAACATTTTTATTGAACTTTAGTCGTTCTTTTGAATTATGGATCTTGAATATTATTCTTGAATTTTAGTCCACATCATGTTGACAATTTGAACATTATTTGAATTTGCAAAAAGTAAAATTATAAACTTTCAATATCTATTGTTTATCCTATTATTCTCTTTCTTCTGTTCATCATTTATATCACTACTATTTATTCTAATCATCATAATCATGTTGTTATGAATATCTGTGGCCTGGGGCACAGATGATAGGATTAATGCGATATAATTAGTGTGTGCCTTTTAGGGCACGTGGTGAATGTTCTCTTTGACTTGAAGCAAAGAAGAACTGTTGTTTGACATGATTATGGCCAGTGGTGTTTCAGATGATAAAAGTTGACGATGTTTTTCTGAAAAAGAGAAGCGAGTGGACATCATAGTCTATGTGATTTTTTCAATAGTTGTTATTACTCTGCAGTTGTTGATCTAAACTTTGTTCAAGAATTTAATCGCAGTTGTTGATTTAAAACTTGTTGTTTATCATATTCTATCAAGAACACAAATGTTGAAAGCTAATGATAATTTATTCATCATTATCTTAATCATGTTATTATTTACTAGGCTATTTGAGCTTACATTTTCCTTTTTGTTTCATTGATCTTCAACAGGAGATGAGAGAGTAGCTGGGTTTAGCCGGGAGATGGAGTGAAGGTCCGAGTAGTAGTAGTAGTAGTAATAGTTTTCATATGATGTAAAATAGTGTGTCAATAATAATGAAGCTTTAGTTGTGTATTATTTGAATACTGTATTGTGGTACGTTGTATTATAATAGTTATTGTGTATTTTGATGACTCAAGTTTGGGCTGTGTGGGCCCGAATTTGGGGTTGTCACAAGGATGACACTTTCTTACAGCGTTATGATTGTAGAAACGCATTAATCGTTCATGAGAATAGTTATGGTTATAATAGTCACTTGTTTCATCGTACATCTCCAAGTTTGAGACTTTGGGGGACCTATTGATCGTAGCCTCATTAAAATTCATAATGAAAAGAGATGCGTAGGATTTGTTACCACTGGATCCGGTGTGTCTCTTGAAGGATCTTTACGGAGATGTCTCTTTGTAAAAACTTTTACGGTTTTTGTGACGTCTTGGGTATTGATCATCGCTTCTACGCAGTGAAGGAGATTTGGTTCTTCTCCTTCGGCATTTGTCTGAATCAAATGATCGGGTATGGGTGCTTCTATCAGAGGTAGAAGTCCTGTGAGTGCGAGAAGAACTGCAATGCCCTGATCGGGAAGTCGTTCCACGTCTGGGTAACAGGCCATCCTCAGCTCTCGTCAGATTTACAAATTGTTTATAAAGCTCTTCCTGTTGGAGTTGAAGAGCCTTCCTTCTATACTGAACTTCTTGGAGATGACGTTGATTGTCAGGGTCTATTGTTAGGCTCAACAGGGTTATAATTCTTAGTTGGAATTATATAGAGAGATCATATTAGAAAAAGTAAGTAGCATACAAGAGTTGATATTGAATATAATAGCTATATACTGTCATGATTGACAAGACAGTGACTCAAACCTATGAGATTTAGTAGTCAATCATGGACGCATAGGAGATAATGAACTGATGAGAACGAGGTCCAATCAAAAAAGCCCATTAATATTATTAAAAAAATATGTGGCCCAATATATCTGTTTTATGAGAGAAGTACATTTGAAAATTATTTTTTAGAAGAAATTTATTAAATTATTAATAACAATAATGTCAGGATAATGAAAATAAGGTGAAAAATTGAGAACATTATATTATCTTATATAATTATTATATATTAATAAAAAAAAATTGTAATGCATTCATAGTACTTGAGTGTGTATAGTTCTGGAAAGCTAAAGAAGAGTCGTAGTCTTCTGCCTTTCCAAGTTCCATGTTAGGGTTTCATGTCTTTATAATTTATCAAAATTAAATGATGATAATATTTGGATTAATTTTTATTTTATTTTAAATAGAATTTTTTTATTCCGCTCCCCGGCCCCGGCCCCCGGCCCCCGCCCCCGCCCCCAAACCCGAATCATTGTGCATTGAGTTTGATGAATTGAGGGAATTATTTAAAAAAAATCTCACGTAACGGAACCGTGAAAAATATGAGCAGTAGACCATGGGGCAATGTATTTCGTCCAAAAAAATAAATTATGTTTTCAGTGACATGTAGTTTATCATCATATCATGCAAGCAGACGAGATGACAGGTGTCACATAATGCGTTACTTTGAGCTGTGGGGGAACGTTCTTCAATTGTTGAATTGTTTAGTGTATTTTCTCAGTTATTTAATTAAAAAGTACAATTAAGAACTTACATTCCAACCATAGATTGTCATCTTCTAACCATTGGTCTTTGGTCGTCTTGGATATCGGTCATACATCTTCTATTTTTGGAATGCAAGTTATTTTGAGAGTATTTTATTTTTAATAGAATATTTATTATATATTAAAAATCTACTTTAAATAGAAAAAAAAATTATGAATAGTTTTTAAAGTCTTATATTTAATCTTTACAATGTAATCTCCTCGACATCTTTTCACACACAAAGAAAGAGCACAGAGCCCCTGAAAGACAAACAATGATGGAAATTGTTTCTAGTAACACTATGAAGAGGTGGAAAATAGTGTAATTGAATCTTGGGTTATTGAAGGTAGAATTTTTTGCAATTTTTATTTGTGCAAAAAGTTATATCGTGTATATTAATATGTTAAAATTGGTTTTGTGAATTAACTCACGGAGTACCAACCACGTTAAAAATTGTGTTGTTTATAAATTAAAATTTGCAATATCATCATTTGAAAAATATTACTCTCTTCGTTTTATATTATTTAATCAATGTTGACTTTTTAAAGTCAAATTAATTAAGAGATTTTTAAGTTCAAAATTGACATAATTTTTTTAAGTTTTAATCAAAAGGATTTTAGGCCTACTCAACGTTCAAATTTACACGATAGTTATAAGTAAACGGTAACTAACTGTATATATTAATTTTCTAAAACACTACAACTACAAAATGTCAAACCCAAGTTTTATTTCCTTTTCTTTTAGCCATGTCACTCGAGTTGATTTTGTCACTTCAGGAAGGAGCTAGGCAAGAACTTGGTGTATTAATTCATCCTCTTTTAAATCTCTCAGAAACATGTAACATATTCCGTAAATTGATACACTCAAAAAGGTTTCACAATGTATTAGGATATCAAAATATATGTATCCCTTTTTTAATAGACGTACACAGTTTTACCTCTATTCTCAGCAAAATTTCCGTCCCAAGTCACATACCCTAATTTTCTTCCTCATATCAAACCTTTCTTTTTAATTTTTTTTCTCGGTCTCCGCTTCACTTTCGACTCAGCATTAGGTCTGGATTTTGGTGGATTTTGGCAAGGACTTTGTTACAGAATTTTCCTCACCATTTGTAGCAATGACCATCGGATTCATCCCTGCCACTGCATTTTTACAACACAAATTATAGTAATATTCATTAAAATAGTTCAAGAAATATTAACAAATAATATAAGAATATATTTTCAATTAATATTAAGATAACATTGTTATAATTTTAACATTATTATAGTTTTAATATATGTCAACTATATATAAAAATATTCATAAATTAATTTTTGATATGCAAAAGTAAAAAATAATAAAAATATGTTTGATTAACTCTACGATTATATATATAACAATATATATAAAAGAATAATATATAGTATGAAATATAGAGAAATAATTCAAATAAACAAGTATATATAAAGCGGTTGAAGGACCAAAGCATCGCTGGTTCCAGAATCATTCGATGTACCCGGCGTTCAGAAGCAAATATCAAAATCGCACCGCACCGCACCGCTCCCTGTTTAAAGAAATTTGCACCGATAAGACCAACAGTTTGAATAAAAACCGGTTGATTCAATGTTGTTCGACCAATGTTAAATCAATTTCGGTTTAAATTATCATCCCTAATCAATACAATGATCAATTACCATAGAAATCAAAAACTCCAAATTAAAGTTGCAGCCTTAATCTTATACTGTTGCTTAATGGCTACGTTCCGTTATTATGTTATTATAAACTTAATAATTAGATGACAAATAAACTTCATTTTTTTCAAATGCAAAACACATACATGTAATGGTTTTGTTTGGACGATGTTTTTTCTTAATTAGTCACACATGAGCTAAATTATTGAAAAGGTGCACCACGTTTGCTCATGTATATAATATCGGTAAGGGAGGGTATTTTTGGTCTATATATTTTAATTAAATGCCTCTCAATGGATTATCTTACATTTTAGTTACAAAGATAGACAACAGTGTTCTGAATCTACAAAAGATCAACGATACAAGTATAGTTTTAAGAGAATTAAGGAAATCAAATACTCTTAATTTCTCTAAATATATATGGTTCCAAAAGCAAAAAGTAGATTATTTAATATAAAAGAAATAATTTTTCTCTAATAGTGATACCTAATAAAATGTAAATCTAGTTATTACTAGCAAATTTAATTATGATGGTTTTTTGTGGAATGTTGGTGAGTTTAATTGAGTGGATGTGCTAAGTTGTGGGTAAATTTGGGAAAACTATTTTATTTTTTTTCAGGTATAACATTCAAGAAAATATTGAGCTATGAAAGTATAACTACACAATATTCAAACATAATATTATCATTATCATTAAAAAGTATTATATAACACGGATCTCAATTTAAAAATATATTTTTTAATGATGAAAATAATATTGTATTTAAATATTGTGCTTAGTTTGTGTACAAATGTGATAATACAGAAATATATTATACTCCTTTTTAGAAAAAAATCAAAATGCTTGTGAATAATTAAATATAATTCTTACCTACATGGCCAGTTTTGTTATGTGTAATAATTTTATCACTTATTCATGCGATGACCTTTATAAAAAATGGTGGAATTCACCATTTATATGGTGGATCTCATTATTTTTTATAAAAATTATTATATAAATTATTGTAAAATATCATTACTCATATTTTTTTTTTATAAAAAATATGTAGTGACACTCGCGGGTTGACCCGTTGACTCAGTCAAAAAGTGAGCAAATATGAAACCAAAGGAAGAGAACTCTTTGATCCTCAAATCATAACAGTAGTAAGTGCAAAAGATTTTTAATTTTTAATTTTTTTTCACTAAAATAATTTTTTTAATTTTTAATAGTGTTCAGTATTTTTAAATTTGTCATTAAAAATACTATATGTGTTTTAAATTATAAAATTAATATTAATTTTTAAAAAATTATTTTCAAATATTTTTTAATTGAAAATTGATATGAATTTATTTAGTTTTTGTTAATATAATTATGAATATCATAAACTACTTGAAAAATATTATTATTTTACTAGTTTATAAGATTTATTATTTTTAAAATTTAAATAAATTATGTTAATTTTAAATTTAAAAATATTTGAAGTTGACTCTTAGAAAGTCAGTATAAATCTTATAATTTAAATCGAATGAAATATTATTATCATATTATAAACAAAATAACTGATTATTTATAAGTAAGCTTAATATTTAATTTTTTTATAAATATAACTCATTTTATGAAATAAAGGGGATATTATTCTAAGTATTACTCCATCAATCATGTTATGTGTTTTAATTAAGGTTCGACCTAATTAATAATAGATGTTCACTCCTTATCACATAATTAAGATATGGTCAAATGGATGCGTTAGATTATTATTTGCTGGACAGTAGTGCTAGACAACCCCGCCGGCCAATTCTGCTATTGCTTAATTGCCTTTCCAGAGTGATGATGATGAAATCAAAATTATATTATATAAAATATAAGCGATGGGATTTTCCATAATCTGATTAAATTGATAAGGATTAAGACACTCATCAGTTACATAATGCTTTTGGGCATTGAACAGACCAAAAATAAAAACGAATAAAAAACTAAATTATGATACAAAGAAAAAGCAAAAAATAATTATAAATTTTCGTTCACATTTTGTTGCTGAGTTTATAAAATAAAATAAAATTTTAAGTTTTAAATTTAGATTAATAGTTTATCTATATATTAATACTGTTATATTTGTAATGTAGAGAGTATACTAGCAGTTATAAAATAATTGTAATGTTATTTTGTTTTCTGTCTAAATCTATTTATTTTTAGACGGAAGTTCTGGAGAAAAAAATGATTAATTCTAAAAAAAAACTTTTTTTATTTATTAGAAAACCTCAGTAAAAAGAAAATTAGATTAAAAACTTCTTCTTCTTTTTTTCTTCTACTTTAAAACTCAGAAATTAACAAAGTGTTGAAAATGTTTCTAAAAAAATTTAAGGTTAGTTTAATTTGGATGAAATCCGTGGACTTGGGAATTATATTTAAAACATGTACGACACATTGGTAGGAAGTTTGCTCTTTATTGACTAGACTCATGTTGCTTACTATAATTAATTTGAAATAACTTCTCAATTCTAATATCTAATTATTTTTGAATATACAGAGGATGCATATATACATGTTGGTGGCTTATTTATTTTTTTAAGAAAACATGTTTTAATTGAGATTTAACCATTAATTAATTCTTATTAGAATCTCTGAATTTTATACACCACACCCTCTTTTTCACAAAGAGTTTGTTTATCGTTCTTTTTGTGTTCCACAATTTCTTTTATTGACAAATACTGAAATTAATGACACGATGTGTATAAATTTATTAATTTAATTTTATTACTATGCTTAAATTAATATTTTAATTATTTTATTATATATGTTATTAAACTAATAACCTATTAACTTTTATTCGTAATTAAATATGTAATAAAGTTATATTTTTATATTTTACAGTGGAACTCTTTTTGGGAAATTGAGAGAGTAACAAAGAATAGTATATATGCTTGTACTTTAATAGCTTGCGCATAAATTAGTATTCATTAGATTCGGGGCTCACACCTTTTTTAAAAATTAAAGTGGTTTCAAATTAAATAGGAAAAAAATAAAAAGTTAATTGGAATCCAAGTCTTCCACTTCATAATTCATATCTATATATTCAAGAACTTTAAAAGATATTTTTCTTTTTTATATTTCTTTTAATGTTTTTTTGAACGGTAAGAGTATCATCTGAACAGACAGCCTACGCATCATTAACCGAAACAAAATCCCTCCCCGGGCCAATTTTTGTTCTCCATAATGCAATTAAAACAGATTTTAAACACAAGTAGTGCTTCTTCTGCATGGTTGGTCATATATATTTTTCCTCATCGTTTCTAAGAATAAATGGCAGGTTTAGTCAAAGCCGAAAAGAGGGAAAAAAATTGATTTGAAGTTTATCACTTGATACATTACATAATCAATGTATTGAACTTAATTAATTATACTTCATTATGCCCTCTTGAGCTTTAAACTTAATACTTTTAGGCTTTTCACCCGCTTGATTGTTATGGCTGGGTAGAACATGATGCAAGACTTGAGTCAAGAGTGCTTAGCAGTTCAAACACGTTCTAATGGTCTGGACTCAACCATGGAATTAATGGATGATTCAACCCCATCTTAATTACTTTTGCCTAACTAATTCGTGGTACCTTCGGTACCACAAAACTCATGATTTACAAAGCTAATTGGGAGTTTAGAAAGCCTTTAATTTGTGTGCGCCACATTTCTCATAGGTAGGGTTGGCCACACGACAAGACTAAAAAGTTCTCGAGGGAAACTTTAGTATATAAAACTAATATTTTTATAAATAAAATTTGATATTTTTATGAGATTTCTCTCACATAAATTTAAATATATATACTATTTATGTGAGAGGGACCTTGTAAATTAATATTGCTATGAAATCAAGCACACGAACAATGGAAATAGATCTACACATACTTTATGTGAACAATTTAATTGGAAAAAAATTATGGCGAAAACCATCTCAGTTTCTCTTTATTGATTGCTTACCCTAATAATTACATAAAAGTAAACTCATATTTATATATTTAGCCAAAAAATTTATAAAAAATACAAAAAATAAAAAACTCATACTTATATCGGTAACATTAGTGGGATTGCAATATTAATACAGTTATGATTTATATGTACACTCTAATTTTACATTTACATACTCTTTATAATAAATTTGTATTGTACAATTTTATAATGCACTCATCAGTTGCATACTTGTGCAACTATATATCACTTATTGTCTACAATTATATATCACCCCACCCCCTTTGTAATACCTTTTTTTCGTTATCAATTTTTTGCATTTTAATATTCCCATATCAGTTTCGAGATTTATTTTATTTCAACCGTGTTTTAGGGACAAAAATATTCAATAATTTCAATTTAAGCATGCATTTTGTCTTAATAATTACTACATATACTCTTTTTACCGATCTTGATTGCTACATCTAAAAATATCAAGAACTGAGTCAAATATTTAGGAGTAGTTGCAGTTCAAATTAACATGTTTTGATGGTAAGCACTAACCATAGATTATGATTTATTTCAATGCTTTTGCCGACCCTATCCACAGCTTGCAGTCCGTGCAACATTTCAATTTTTAGGTTCTCCACAACTGGTACCAGATCAAAGACAGCTAAAGTACACCATATAAAATTTTCTCCCACTAGCTGGTTGTAAATTTTAATATTAATTTTATTCACACTTTGTGTTTTCCATGTAAAATATTCTCCTCCTCATATGCAAAAAAATATTGTTTATTTGACTTTTATTCAAACATTATAGTTCGCATGGGATCAATAAAATTAGATTCTTATTTTTTTTGCGTCTAATATTATCTGAGTAAAAATAATATTATTAAAATAATAAGTGTCGCTTAAAATATTAAGTGTTGTCAGAATAATTATAAAATTTTATTAACTATATATTTATTCTGACAATATTATTTTTATTCTAACAATACCAACCGCGCACCTTATTTCTAAGTATGACAATAAATTCTTAAAGGCAAGTGTTATCAATTTTAGCTATCCCATTACGAACTCAACACCTATCTAAATTATGGACTTTTGTATATTCAGTTTTTCATTTGTGCAAAACCATTTTGTTATTACAAATTCAACATCCCCTACAGATTTTGCTCTGCCCTCTATCTAAGCAGAACTCTAATATCAACAATTCTACAAAAAAAAAGAAAGTAAGATTCAAATATTCAGGCGACAAAAATATGCTTGCACTAAATAAATTACTCGCTCCGGTCAATTTAAGCTGACATGTCGTGATAGACTATTATAAGTAATTTGTAAATAGTTTATTCTCAATTCGTTTTAGAACTTATATTATTATAATTCAGTATAGTCCATTTATTACTCTTATCCTTCAATTTTTCTCTATACACATTTAGCCACATAAAAATTATTTTTGACAACACTTTTAGCGACACAATTATTTGCGACAAGTTTTAATGTGTTGTTAATTATTTATAACGAATTTTACTTTATCATTAAATGTATTTGTTATGTTACTAAATGGGCATTAGGAGAAATTTGAGGATAAAGTGTAATAAAAAGGATCCTAATTCAATTTTGAGAAATACATTTCATTTTAAGACCGAAGAGAAGTCTATAGAAGAGGTAAAGAGTGAAAATAGAGGAAACCTACCTTAAACTTGTAACTTGTTGCTAAAAAATAAAATTGAATTTATGACTTTATACTATAAAGTAAAAAAATTTTATCACTACACCATCAATTTAATTTGATCTATCCACAACATTTTAAATTAGAGAAAAATAAGAGATCGAATATAAAGATTCTGTCAATCAAAGATTGAAGCAAAGATATGCAAAATCCGACGACCTGGTAACTATCAACGTATAGAAATTAAAAAGAAATCAAATGTTTCTAGAAACTAAGTAAGTTGGCAAGTCTCAACATTCTCTTCACCTCGAGCAAAACAAGTATGCAAAAACAAAAAGAAAGAAGTGATATAAAATATATTTGTTTCCTAATACTTGTTATTCTAATCTTCTTTGAGATGACAGAAAAAAATTGTACAGAAGAAAGCACTAATGCTTCGTTTAAATTATAGGAATAAATTTAAAAATAGAATAACTCGTCTTTTTAAAATTTATGAATTTTTTTTTTTAAAAGAGAGTATGAAATGAATTATTCCGACTATAATGTAAGGAATTATTTCACTCTCTATTTTATTCTTTTTTTTATTTTATTCTTTCGCTCATATCATTCTTTCAGTCCAAAGTTAACATTATATTTATATATGGGGGAGGAGATCTTCTTCTTAATTCTAACTTTGATGTTTCATTTTTGACAATTATTTAACTACTAAATTTGAATTTGGTTAGTATAAAGTTAATTTCATAATAAATTAAACAATAGACTAATATAATACAGATATACGGAAAAAAAAATACCCCCAATTTATATATTAATACTATATTAATTTATTATTCAATTTATTATAAAATTAATTTTACATTCACTAAATCTATTCGTTTAGGCAAGCGTGCTTAATTGCCTAGCGCACACAATTTTATCTCTTTTCTTTTCAGGATTTCATTCCATCCGTACGTCCCGGATAGGCCCCGTGCGTCTATACTATTCAGAACGAAAATAAAATAAAATTCATTGCTAAAACACTTGACATGATAGCGTGACGTTTTGATACGTCAATATTTTCACTTAATTCTTAAGGACATGTTCGGGAGTAATTTATATATTAGTCAAGTTTTTTATTATTTGAATATTTTTTTGTGATTTATTTTTTAACTTGTAATTTGATTTATAAATAGTTTTTAAGAAATAATAATTTTTGACTTCTCAAAACATGACTTATAAGCTATTTAAAAATAATTAAGTTTGACTAAATATAAAGACTCTTTTGTACTAATTTTAATAATCTTTATAACCTATTTTAACTTATGAATTATTTTAACCAAACACCATCAAAAATTATTTTAACTTAATTTTAAATTTATAAATCAAAATAGTGCTAAACACTTTTATTTATAAGCTTAAAATGACTTAATTATATCTCATTTTAACTTATAAATTATTTTATAATATTATAATAAGAGCCGTTGCTGAATAGGCCCAAGTCCCTCCCAAAATAAGGGTCCGAAAGAAAAGGTGTGCATTTTAAAAGATGATGGGAATTTCTCATTTACAATATTTATAACCCATACATATTATACCAAAAAAATAAAATGATATTCATAAAATTTAAATTTAGAATTGTAATCGCGTTTTGACTCGTCTGCTAATTATTAAATTTCAACACTAATTAAACCGAGCATGACTAAAATTCAAATTTGTCAAATTCAATTCAGTTCTACTATGCTCACTAGCTAGCTAGTTACTCCACTAAAATCAATTATTTGATAATCGAGCCCGAGTACTTGATAAATCATGGGGAGCAGAGAATTCCCTACTAATCACAAATACGGGACAATTTTATAATAAACTATATACATGCAAGTGTTCCAAAGAAATTATTGTTAAAATAAAGTATTGAAATTCGAACACATAACATATATAATTACAATAAAATTTTATATTTCTACAAATAAAAATAATAATTTTACGAATAATTTTTTTTTGTTGTAAAATTATCATTTTTACTCGTAAAAATATCGATTATCTTAAATTTTTTATCACAAAATTCACTACTAGTAAGGAATTCTATGCCTTCTCTTGTCACCAAAGCAATTGCTCTCCAAGTCATCAATTTGAACACCACCTGTTCCTTCTGTCGTATGATTAATAGTATATTTGATAGAATTATACCTAAAATGGCATCCAAATTTTTTTAATTAATTAAGATACGATGGTGATTACCCTCAATCTATCCCCTTAAGAAGCAAGCAAGTAAACACCTGCTTAACCCTCATTGGCCTTGTAGTGGTTATCAAGCTTAAAAAATAGGCCACCCACTTTTTTTTAATTCCAAATATTAGAAAATACTTTAGGGCTTTTGTTTCTAGATGCACAAGCCCTATGTTATACGTGGCCCTTGTCCATCAAGTCCCTATTCCTCTTTGGGCTCACTTTCAATGACAAATATATACTAATATATTTCATCCATATGAGAAAATGTCACCCAATCCCAATTTTTGAGTTCCTCAAATACCCTTTATAATCTTCCATAAAATATTGTAATACACAACTGAATTAAAGTCTCATATCAAAAATAAAATTATAATATAGAAGCACACATATATTTTGATAGGCCGTGTTATCTAATAACTGAAATTTTATACGTTACATTAGATTTTAAACACGTGTATTAAGTTCTTTTACGTGTCTACATATGCATGCAGTATACATAAGTGAATAACAATTTTAAGGATAATTTGTTCATTTATCACCGTACGTAAGGCTGAAAATGAATCAAACGGTTTGAGCTTGATTTGTACTCGTTCGACTAAAATTTCAAATCAAACTTGACTCGAAATATAAACGATTCAAATATGAGTAAAGTTTAAAATACGATAAATTACTCGAATCTCTTTAAATTGTAATTTTCTATTAATACTTAGATCATATTCGCTCGAAAAATTCAAACTGATTGGGCTCAATTCGAGATCGTGCCCGACTCGATAGCTAAACGAGCCCAATCAAACATCATTTCATACTCAATTAATTTTATAAACCAAATATGAACAATTTAATATTCAACTCGACTCGATTCGTTTACACCCTTAACCATGCGTACCATAGCATGATATTATTAGATGTAGTAGTTCATATGAAGAAGGGATAGTCATGATTTGATAATAGATAGTGACGATGATTAAAAAAGGACAAAGAAATTGACTGATGGAATGGAGCAAGTGTTTTGAGCTGATATAAATATGTGACAAACACTAAACCCTTGATGTCACAGAATTTTTGAGACAAGCTTACCTACTAGCAAAGGTAGCTTCTTCTTCTTTCCATTTTTATCTCTTTTAGCTTATATGTCTTGGGGTGAAGTGATGATGGCAGACCATTTGGGTTGGGGAATCATAGAAGAAGCGTGGAGGAAAGGCCCTTGGACTGCTGAAGAAGATAGTTTGCTCATTGAGTATGTCAAGTTGCACGGTGAAGGAAGATGGAACTCCGTCGCTTGCCTTCAAGGTTTATATTGTTTTTTTATTTAATTTATTTTTATCAAATCTTCATTGTTCATTCACTAAATTTACAATTTGTTCTCATATATAATTTTCAATGGATTTTAATTATCTTTTTCTTTGTTAATTTTTTGGTTGTATAGGTTTGAAAAGGAATGGAAAAAGCTGCAGATTAAGGTGGGTGAATTACTTGAGGCCAGACCTCAAGAGGGGACAAATAACCCCACATGAAGAGAGCGTTATTCTAGAGCTACAAGCTAGGTGGGGAAACAGGTATAACTCATCTCCATTAACTTTTAACTACTTATGAAGAAGTCTTTTTTTTTTCTTTTCTAAACCTTCAAATAAAATCCAAATATTTTTTTAGATGGTCTACAATTGCAAGAAGCTTACCAGGAAGAACAGATAACGAAATCAAGAACTACTGGAGAACGCACTTCAAGAAAAAGGCTAAAATCCCTCCAAATGACTGTGCAAAGTCAAAAGCACGAATGCTAAGAAGGCAACAATTTCAGCAACAACAACAACATCAGCTGCAAAATCAAGTAGACGTGAAAAAGAACATGTCTTTACTCGAGGAAACGGACATTAGCAATATTAGAGTGCCAATTCTGCCCCATCATCATCAAGTCATGATGAAACAAGACATGGCTACTATTATTAGTCCTAATTATACAGCTGATCAAGATCAACAAGGGTATTTTTGTACCATGTTCAATGGGTATGCAGCAGTGCCTGAGGCCACGTCGTCGACTGAGGAATTCTTTTGGAATGCATTGTGGAACTTAGATGATGTTCATGGCAATTTTAGTGCGGTTTCGGGAGCAACTAGAGCTACCCTGCAGAGTTTAGCTGCCACACTGCCTTCTTTTGATTAATTACCTTAATTATGTCTTCTTAAAGCTGTACTATTATTATTATATATAGTACTAGTAAAATGGAACCAAGAAGAAAGAGGTTCCTGGCTAGCTAATAAGAAGCATAAGATATTGTTCTGAATTTGCATAATTTTCGGCTGTGAGTGCCAATCCCCGGCTAGAATACTGGTAAGTATGCCTAATAATTCTTCTAGCATGTATCCTCGTGAATATTGTACTGCATCAATGGTGGTTGAATGAGCCGAGCTAGTTATTTGTGTAACATTTTGTCAAGTAGATCGATCTCTATTAATTCTTTAACCATTTGGAATTTTCATCTCATTCTCAAGAATAAGTATAAACACATAACAACCAAACACTATATCCATCTACATCATTAAAAAATGAGACATATTATTAAAATTCATATCATACTTCACTTTTTAAATGTGTAGATGAATATAATACTTAGTTATTGTATGTATAGACTCGTCCCATTCTCAATACGTCACATTTGTACATCATGCTTTGTTGTTATTTTTTTTAATAGTAGTAATTTACCACAACATACACTTACTCTTGTATTAAGCCATTACCCCGCCATAATTACTCTTGTATTAAGCACGTTCCATATTTGGATGCAAGCTGATAGACAAAAGAGACATATTTGACTTTCTCTTGTATAAGGGGTTTATGAAAGATATAAATTAAAAATTCCGGAAACATTTGAGTCATGCAAAATGGTTTGCTTTAGGGTGAAAAGTACTACAAAATAGTATTCTACTCAACTTTTTTCCACTCACAGGGGACTTGTGCGTTGGATACTGCCTAAATCTTTTGACAGAGGGTAACAATAATATGGTAAAGTGCTGATACAAACATGAGCAATTTTCCTTCCCATATAGTATTTTATAATGATATTGCAATCTTATAAGTGATATATGTAGAAATATTTTAATACTCCCTCGATCCCTTACAAAAACAGTCCCTATGATTATTTTTTTTAGTTGATTATAAAATCTTAAAATTTAAAACTAATATAAATTTTTTTTCAATTAATGTGATTATCGAGTTATCGAGTACAAAATTGTCAAAATATACATACAAAATCAAATAAACATACTTACTAATATATTGCTCATTAATTTAAATTATGTCGTTTTGCATAAAATTCTAAATAAATTATGTAGTTTTTCACAAACCTTTAATTTTTTTAGAAATTATTCCATTATAATTCAATTCTAAGACGCATTTCATGCTAGGGACCTAAGCGAATTTGCGAAACGAATTAAGAGGAAAACTTAGAGAAAATTTACCTATAATTTTGGGAACTAGAGAAACTTACTTTCAATATTTTTTAGGGAGATTTACATTTACCAATATATTTTTTTTAAATATTACAATAAAAGTGCATACATAAAATATTTACAAAATTAGTGCATCTTCAATATTTAATACAAATGTAACTAACCTTTAATACAACGGTAACCAAAAACTAGACGAAGGAGGCGGGGGGAGGGGGTGACCACCACGATCAGATCTAAAGCCACCACGAGGGAAGGAGGAGGGACGGAGTCAGGGGGATGAGGGGCGGGGATGGAGGGAGGAGGTACGGGGGTGGGGAGAGGAAGGGGAGGAAGGACGGGGACGGGGACGAGGGCGGGGGGGGGCATCGGAGGGGGTGGGGGTGGGGGGGTGGGGGGGTGGTCGGGGGGAGGAGGCGAGGGGGGAGAAGGCGGGGGGAGGAGGTGCGGGCGTGGGGAGATGAAGGATGGGGACGGGGGGAGGCGGGCGGAGGGGATGGGGTGGGGGTTGGGCGGAGGAGGGGCGGGTGCGGGGAGGAGGAGTGACACCACTAACTATGGAGGAGAGGGAAATAAATAAAAATCATCTAATTTGGATTTTGAAATTTGAAATCAACTACCCATTAAATCACCTAACTAAATTAAAGGAATAAAAATGCACTAATTTATAAATTAAATATTGAAGATGCACTAATTTTGTAAATATTTTATGTATGCACTTTTATTGTAATATTTAAAAAAAATGTATTGGTAAATATAAATCTCCCTATTTTTTAAGCATATGCTAAATTCTAACTTGTGATGCAAACAAGGTAAAATAGGTGGGCTTGAGCCCAACAAGAATCATCAAAGGCCCAAGTCGCTGGGCTACACATAAGTTTTTTATTTTTAAGAAAAGGGGGAAGGAAATTGGACCGCCAGACCCTGAATATGCACTCAGAAACACAACCATTCAAAATTAATGATCATCTCCTCTGCGCTCAGAGCCTTCACATTTACCCATATTACCACACGTTATTACGCTTCTGCCACTGTAATCGACCCATCACTTACTCTTCTCCAACAGCTTCAATTCTCAATCGACCAACGATCACTGAAACTAACCCAGCAGTCCCATGCTCGAGTCTGTTATCTTGGGTTCAGTCAACACTCTGTCATCGTAACAAAACTCATCTCCGCATATTCCGTCTGCAAAGAGCCGGTTGAGTCACGACTTGTTTTCAACTCAGTTCGAGTCAAGAATGTATTTCTATGGAACACATTGATCAATGGGTATGCAAAGAATTGTTTGTATAATGAAAGTTTTGAACTTTTCAACGAAATGCATAGAAGTGAGGATTTGCCGGACGACTTCACACTTTCCACTCTGGCGAAAGTCTCCGGCCACATTAAGGACTTACTCTCCGGGAAATCGATTCATGGGAAGTGTGTAAGAATTGGCTTTCTTTCAGATCCTATACTCGCCAATTCACTTATGTCTATGTACTGTAAATGTGAGAGTTTTGTTGATTCTCGTATGTTGTTTGATGAAATGCCGCACAGAAATGTTTCTTCTTGGAATGTTATGATTGGGGGATATGCTAGTTTGGGGGATTCTGGGTTTAATGATGAAATATGGGACTTTGTTAAGTATATGCAAATGGAAGGGTTGGAATTTGATGGGTTTACAGTATCAAGTCTTCTTCCTTTATGTGGGAGCAAATTTGGGAAATGTGATTATGGAAGGGAGCTACATTGTTATATAGTGAAGAATGAAATGGAAATGGGTATGGGGTCTGATGTTCATTTAGGATGTTGTTTGATAGATATGTATTCAAAAAGTAATAGAGTTAACGAGGGACGACAGGTTTTTGATCGGATGAAGTGTAGAAATGTGTTTGCCTGGACGGCAATGATGAATGGTTATGTACAGAATGGTGCTTTTGATGAAGCTATGTTTATATTTCGTGAAATGCAGAGGATAGGTGGAACAGAACCCAATAAGGTTTCCCTTGTGAGTATTCTTCCTGCTTGTAGCTCACTTACTGATCTGTTGGGTGGGAAACAAGTTCATGGATTTGCTGTTAGAAAGGAATTGAATCTTGAAGTCTCTTTATGCAATGCTCTAATTGATATGTATTCCAAGTGTGGGAGCTTGAACTATGCAAGACAAGTATTTGATTTCCACTGTGTTTGTAGAGATGCAATCTGTTGGAGTTCGATGATTTCTGGGTATGGATTACATGGGAAAGGTCAGGAAGCTATTGTATTGTATGATAAGATGCTTCAAAGTGGGATCAAGCCAGACTTGATTACAGTTGTTGGGGTTCTTTCTGCTTGTGCTAGGTCAGAAATGGTGAAAGAAGGCCTTAATATTTATTGTACTGCGATTAATGATTATGGAGTTAAACCAACATTGGAGATCTGTGCATGCATGGTTGATATGCTTGGTCGATCTGGCCAGCTTGGCAATGCATTGGATTTTATCAAGACCATGCCTGTAGAACCTGGTCCTAGTATTTGGGGGGCACTTGTCAGTGCTTCTGTACTTCATGACAATTCTTACATGCGAGATTTGGCTTATAAGTTCCTTATTCAGATAGAACCTGCAAACCCCTCAAACTATGTCTCACTTTCAAATTTGTATGCTTCTTCACGGAGGTGGGATGCTGTTGCTGAAGTGAGAACAATGATGAAAGAAAGAGGATTGAAGAAGTTGCCTGGGTGCAGTTGGATTAGCATTAATAGTGAAACTCACTGTTTCTATGTTGCTGACAAAGCTCATCCTAGTTCAAATATGATTTATGAGATGCTGGATGAAATCATTTTAGAAATGAAGGGAGCTGGCTATTCTACAGAGTTTCAGAATTTGACACAGATATGTTAAATCCAACGGCCATCAAGCTATTTTGCACAAGCAGGATAGGTTTAAATGTTTACCTGAGGTATCTGGTTTGGCGAAAACAGGAGCTCTCTGATGGTTAACGTTTGGACTCATTGGCTTCTTTGAAACCTAAACTGCATGCCTAAATTGTCTTTGCCCAGGTTGGTTTTTTAAAAAAAATTCCCCTAGTTATATGTATAGTAAACTTCATTGGTATGTAATGTTTCATTCTTGGCAGTGATGGAAATGTGAGGAGCTGAAAGTTCAGCATTTATTCTTTTCAGTATACGAAGTCATATCGGCTGACATGGAGTCTATTTGAATCAGTAGTTTGTGTATTTTTAATAGGGAAAGCAAGAAAATTTTGAAGTTATTATAGGTTCAAGAAGTGGTTTAAACATATGAATTTGATCAAATTTTGTAATGATTGAAATTTATTTAGTTCATTAATTTCTTGCAATTGGCATCTTGGAATTTTTCCCAAGTTCAAGGAGTTGTTATTGGGGTAACTCTTAATAGTTAGTGTTTCTTTTTCATGTATGTTTATTGATTGATTGTAATGATCTGTAGTCAATAAGTATGAATTTGATCCATATTCATAATCTGTATCAACTGAATGGTTTTCCTCAATCATCCATTGCCGAGTTTTTAAGTTGTGGTTTTTGAAATTTTGGTACTTCAAATGGAGAAACATGTGATCCATGCTCTACTTTGTAAAGAACATAAAACTGAGACTAAGTTCTTTGAAATCAGGTTCAAGCATTGCAAATGCTCTGTATTTCATCTCATTTGTATCTCTTGCAGTATCCAGCTACTAACAGTCCATCCATATGTGGTTTGCCTTCATATTTTGTTTCATGAAGGCAGAGTTGCATATTCTTCATAATGGAACAACAATACTTGTTTCAAGTGCAAGCTATTTGGTCTGTGGCCCTCTAAACTATTTGCACTTCATTACTTTTTTTATTGATTAATGCAAAACCTTGCTTTGCACTATTGTTTGTTAGTAAATACTTACATTAGAAGGACAAATTTTAAAATATTAATACCAAGCTCACATGAATGTAAGTTTTCTATAAGTTCGCACTTAGTTCGTTCTTGATATCTTTCTTAGGTTTCTCTTAAACCCTTAAAGTCCTTAAAATTAATGTTTCCCCGCTTCTTATTCATGCAAGTGTTGTCATCGTTTCAGTTACAAGATGTTTTTGCCCAACCAGCTAACCATTTATAAAACCCACTGTGAAAGTGAATTACCGTTGACCTAAATTTTAAAAAATAAAAAAATAAAAAAATAAAATAGAAAAGGGTGTTATAATTATAAAGGATTTTCTTAATGTGTGCCTTTAGGACACACACTACGCGCGAAAAATAATGTATAATATTATTTGTTTATGTAGGCGCACTGAATTCAATGTATAAAAAAATAATATACTAGTGGACCTCATGTATTGAATTCAGTACAACTATATAAAAGAAATAATTTTTAACGGGTCTCATCTGTTGTTTTCCGCACTTAGTGTTTGCCCTTAGGATATACATTAAGCAGACCTAATTATAAATTACCCCCTCCGTTTCTTTTTATCTGTGCTTCTAGAAATAGATTTTATTCATTTTTATACGTCATTTCTAAATTTCAAAGAAATATTAGTTACTCTATTTTATGTATCATCCATGATGATTAAACACTATGTCCATTTTTTCATAAATTTTAGAAAAATAATATTTGATATTTTTTAATTAATTATATTTGTTAATCTTTATATTTATTCTTAAAACCTCAATTAAAAAATAACGAAAAGATCGAGTACTACCTCACTATTGAACTGGTCTCCCCACTAGTAATGTGATGATATTCTTGACAAAAACTTGATATTTTTGTGACCCAGAATTACCGGTAGTAAGAGCATCTCCAGCAGGCCGGAGAAGTATAAATCCTAGACTATATTTAGTCTGGGGGTTTTTCCGGCGATGCAAAGAGACTATATCAAGGAACTAGAATTTGATGGACTATAATTTTAAATATATTTAAATGGGAGGGTGGTGGGGGTGGCGATGACTGAAGAAGAAGGAGATGAAGGAACAGAGTCCATGTATTTGCAGATCTGATCCGAATCCTATTTGGTTCCATTCAATTTCATGCTTTTCAAGAAGGGGAAGTATTAGATTAAAAAAAAAATAGCAATACATGACCCAGATCAAGATGAAACTTACAAATTTGATCCAGGTCAATCACGGTAAGGAGAGTGAAAAGGGAGAACCCTTTGAAAAGAGGAAGACATAGAAAAGACTCAAAGAAAGAATGAAGAAAAGAGACGGACTGAGATGCAATCCAACGGATATAAAAAATAAAAATAAATAAAAAGCATGGTCATTAATTATACTATATATAAAGAATTAAATTATTAAATTTAAATTTAATATGAATTTATTTAATTTAATTAATAAAATAGTTGATATTGTATATTATTTTTATACAAAATTATTATTTTAAAATTTTAAATAAATTTAAGTTTTTTTAAATTTTAAGATTTTGTGAATTAGGTAAAATTAAAGTCGAATGAAAAATTAATATATCCAGCTTGCAACATCTTCTTTAATTTATTCTTCAGATCATATTATTAAAATAACGTATTTGACTGGAATATGACCGTTGGAATATAGTCGTTAGAGTTTTTTAAAATTTGTTGATTATTTTATTATTTTTATATTATAGTCCGCGGGATAGTCCATGGGATAGTCCATCTGCTGGAATGATTGAAGACTAAAAGACATCTGCTGATATCACATGGACTAAATATAGTCCAGCAGATAGTCCATCTGCTGGAGATGCTCTAAGTGGCGGTGGTTGTTCAATCTTTGCCTCTTTTGTAATCTAAGGACACCCACTACAACCCCTATAACGTCGGTGCACGGCAGCGAACCGCCGATTGATTGCACCCCCATTCAAAATTCAACTACCCAACGTCAACATGTACAACTTGATTGAAATCCATGCCCATGTAGGGTGGCAGTGAGGCACGATGACCGTTTTCGTATATTTAGAAGGAATAATGTTAGAATTCTCAAATTTTTAAAATTAAAATTATCTTTAAATTAATGTCTCCTTTCACTCCACCAAAAGTCACGTTTTAACTTTAGAATTCAATATGCAAAATGTTTAAAATTTAACATTGACTAGTAAATGAACTCGTGTCTGTTTTATATTAGTATATAAATTTATATAAATATTATAATTATAAACTTTTGAATATGTGTAATATTAATGGAAGTATGCAATTATTTAGGCGGGATTTTTTTTATAAATAAAATGATAACTTATATTATTTAATGCTGTTTAATTTTGTCAAATAAAATGATAATTTACATTATTTGATGAGTGTATACAAAGGGAGGGAGAGTTTAATTATGTTTGTAGGATGCTTTTGTCCTCTCAATTCTAAATAACTAATTAATCATTTATTTTTTAAGTTTACTTTTTTCTTTCTCATTTACGATTCATTCTTTATCTTGAATTACACAAAATTATAATCAAATCACAAGAATATTTACACATTTAAATTATTATAACCTAAAATCAAGAAAGAGTAATGGATTTTACATCTTTTAAGAGAACAAATTAATGAATGAAACTATATACCAAACGAATCAATTTACCAAATTTTAAAATTTGTGAATGCATATACCAATCGAATGAATCATAGAATCTTCAAATTAAAATTTAATTAAATGACGTGTTTTTAGATATAGAGATTGATGTGATTCATAAAAATTTAAAGACAACTGATTTAATTTAATATTAACAACTCTTTTCGGATAGTTTATTATAATTATTGAGGATAATCTTTTATTAAGTCCTCAAATTATACTTGTTTTTTTTTTCATTTGGTCTGCTAGTTATTTTTTTCGTGTATTTTATTATCATCAAATTTTATAACTTTTTTTAGATTCTCAATACAACCTTACTAAATAAAATAGAAGTACCAATTAAAAGGAACTTAACGTATAAAATACACGAAAAAAATTGATCCATCTTATAATCAAATGACGAGGAAATGAATATTCATATTAAGTTCAATTTTGTTAATCAAAAACTTCAAATATTTTTGCAATCAATGACATATTTTCTTTATTATCCTACAAATAATTTTATTTGACATTCTTATACTCTCTCAATTTTAAAATATAATATCGTTATTAATTTTTTAAAGCCAATTAAAAATATTTTTAAGTTCAAAATTAATATGAAAAAGTAACAATTTTTATTGTAAATAGCTAGACACGTTAACAGGAAACATTATTCAATGTCACAGGAAACATTATTCAATGTCTCAGGAACAAATAAACAGTATGTTCTCTCTTCTCACATAATAGTGGGGTCCACAAATATCTCATGGGACGCCAAATAATTTCTCTATTAAGAGACTATCTATATATTTATGCTAATTCTATAATATAAAATAGAACGGCTCAAATTTTAAGATTTTAACATCCAACAGTCTCAAATTAATTTAAATTTTAACATTCAACAGTCTAAAATTATTTTGGGTTTCAATATCCAACGGTCACTAATCTATCTCTCATTTTTCTCTCCAATTCAACATTTTTTTTAAAAAAATCCATTCACTCACATTTTCCGTCTAAATCAAATTCACCACTACACTATAATAATAATAATAATAATAATAATAATAATAATAATAATAATAATAATAATAATAATAATAATAATAATAATAATAATAATAATAATAATAATAATAATAATAATAATAATAATAATAATAATAGTAATAGTACTAATAATAATAATAATAATAATAACAATAACAATAATAATAATAATAATAATAATAATAATAATAATTGTAACAATAATAATACTAAGAATAATAATAATAATACTAATACTACTACTACTACCACCACTAATAATAATAATAATAATAATAATTATTATTATTATTATTATTATTATTATTATAGTAATAATAATTATAATTATAATTATAAAAAAAATAAAAAATTGCACGTAAACAACATGGGTCACTCTTATAGCATTGACGTCATTTTTCTATTTTTCGGGTATTGCAGTCGTTATGTTTTCACATGCAAATTAATTTGGGTGAAAAAATCATAGGAACGGTTCAGATTAATTCTAATTGATTTGTAAGTTATTTTATGTTGCAAAGAGTCTTTAGGTAATAGAGTATTTTTGAAATTTTAATCTACACCGTGTCTTCAGCCACGAGCAATTACGTGTCATTTCTTTGGTATTTTTGCCGGCTATATTGAGAGCAACTATTATAGTAGGCTCTGACTCATAGTATGAGAATCTTTTATCCAATTTCAAGAAAAAAAATATAGAGAAAAAAATGTTATGGTGATGCGATTTAATTGGTGTTATGACAATATTTTTTTGTTTGGATTTCGACGACTCATTTTATACTTTTGAGTATATATGCAAAAGTCTTTTTTTTGAATTATTATATCTATTTTTTTTCTCATTAGATCCCACCAAATGGCTTACAGTACTACCCTTTTTCACATGGAATACTGTTTATGGATCATATTGATCGATGGTTAGAGATACTGGAGACAAATAAATGATGTCAAACTTCTCATTCTGTTTTGTCAATAAAGAAAAGGTGTGTGGGATACCCGAAAATAGAAATTACACAAATTTGAGCAGCTATCATCAATCAATTATTTGCTCAAATCTGCCAAGAACTAATTTTAAGTTGGGAATGAGTAACACACTAATATTTGTCTAAAAAAAAATTACGACTAGATTGAGTATCAATCTTTTTGTATTAATAGTTGGACTTTCAGTTCTATTATGGAATTAAGAATCCATAACAGTTTAAAATTTTTAATTTAGAAATATTGAATACAATACTTAATTGTTATATTAGTTGCATCGTGTCTTCATGCAAGGGTTATCTCTAGTTAATGTACAATATATAACAGGGTCAAAATTGCAAATATGACTATTTCTCGGTGAGGGAGTAGTAATTTAGAACCAAGTCCAAATACGTCATTTGGAGTCCGAAGACGTAAAGGAAAGGGTAATTCGTCGGAACCCCGTCCTCCACTGAATAATGATAAGGAAGCAGAAATGAGAAAGAATTAGCAATTCAATGGAACGAGTTGGTTTCTGTGCTTCTGCCAAACTTTATCCTTCCTTTTCTCCATCTTTCCATACCACCAGCCTCCACAGAAACCCTAATTTCTCCTGCAAGGTACTAATTTGATCTCCTCCTCCTGTTACTGAAATTCACCAGTATGCATTTATATGAATTCAGTTAACATATCTAAATCTATGCTGCAGGTGCTGCCGTGGAATTCTTTACTTGTTACCTCCCTAGAAACTCGATTATGGAATTCTTTGTCATGTGTTCGGACAAATGCCAATGAGAAACATAGTAGATTCTTTCTTCAGTCAATATGGAGGCTGAGTAATATACATTCATCACAGCTTGATTTTTTCTTTATAAGGAATGAGATATTTCTTCCAAAATTGAGAAAATTTACCGTAGAGCTAAAAAAAGTTGTGAAATGTTCTGTAAATTTTAAAGATAGTTTCCCTGTTATCTTCTTCGGGCTAGTTGTTGGAGTTATGTTGTTTATGGCAGTTACCGTCCCTGTTGCCAAATCTCCTTCCTGTAAGTTTTCACTGTTCGTTTTATCAAATAAACTCAGAACTCACACACACACACACACACATACGTACATACTAAATATCATGATTTGCTTAGGGGCTCTTACTGAAGAGAATCTTCTCTTCTTGGAGGCATGGAGAACAATTGACCGTGCATATGTTGACAAAACCTTTAATGGACAAAGTTGGTTTAGGTACAGAGAAAATGCACTTCGCAATGAACCAATGAACACTCGAGAAGAGACATGTATGCCTTATTCTCCTCTTTGTAGTGTTTTTTAAGTTCTTGATTTAATTAAGTTCTAGCAATGTGGCGGACTATGAGAGGTTAGGCTCTGGGTATGTGCAGTAATGTATGTTTGCATGCTTGGGGGAATTTCCTTTTGTTGGTAACTCCAAATTAGGGTTGCAAACACAAAAATAATATAATCCTTTGTTAGGAGTTGGGACAATAAGAAATAAAATGCACAAGAATAGTAAAGAAAGATAAAACCTTGTTAATGAACACAAATCCAGCTATTTAAAAAATTAAATATGAACTATAACACAAGAATCAAGACCTTGGCTTTTCTTAAAATTTAATACCTTTGCATGCTCGTTTTGACATTTAGAAAAAGCTTAAAGCAAGCAATCATTAATAGTGTAGGGATATGTTTTCGTCTATTGGTATCTGGTAGGTTTTATACATTCTTCCATCATATTTGCTTGAACCTAGGTATTATCCTCAAGAGTCATGAATAATTAACAAAGATTTTTTTTTTGGAAGGTTGAATCTTTTTTAGTTGCTCAATCAATATGAAAAGTGTTGCTTAGTAGATTTCTTAGATGCTAATTTTTTCCAGTCTGAAAGCTTTCGTCATTTGGATCTGTTGTGCTGCAATGTAAGAGTGTGTCTAGATGAGCTTGATTGAAAAAAAAGAACACATTCTTACATAGTCAGGATTCGGCTGAATTGAAACACTTGATACAGGCACAATATTTTGATCAATAGCACAAACATTCTACGTCTTAAAATTGTAACTTTTTAATTTGTCTCAGGGTTCTATTGACTTAGGTTAACTTCTTTTTGCGGTTTTAACTATGTTAGTTGTCTAAAATTTATTTATATGTTCTGCGTTTAGATGTGGCAATAAGGAGGATGCTTGCTACGCTGGATGACCCCTTCACCAGGTTCTTAGAGCCCGAAAAGTTTAAGAGTCTACGGGTAAGGGGCTGTTTCTTTTCATCTTTTATTTATCTATTTTTATTTTTAAATATTAGGCCCGAATTGCATGCTAGCTTATACATGTTTTTTGAAGTATCTCCTTTATGGAATGTAGTTGTTTCAGTTTGTTCCCGATATGTTGCTAAAATCTGTATATATGTTATTTGAAGGCAGTCTGGAACACAAGGTGCTCTTACAGGAGTAGGGATTTCAATTGGTTATCCAACAGGAAATGATGGATCACCTCCTGGGTTGGTCGTTATTTCGTCTACTCCAGGTGGTCCTGCAAATAGGGCTGGAGTTTCATCTGGTGATGTAATCCTGGCAATTGACAGTGCAAGTACAGAAGCCATGGGCATATATGATGCAGCAGAGCGCTTGCAGTAATTTTTTTTATGCAAACATCATTTAATCCCTTCTTAGCTTCTTGTTCCCTTAAATATTATATGTACTTAGAGCTAATGAGACACAATGTCTCTTTGGCAAAAACAGCAAACGTGGAGGGAAGGAGCACTATACTTTTTATTTACTGCCTTATCATGTATATATCCGTGTTTGTATATTTTAATCGTGGATGTTCTTGGAGAAGCTATCTTGATCTTGAAATTCCATTTTTTCCCCCTTGAGCACTATCTCAGGTATGATTCAAACTCAAAAATGAAGTCTGAATATTTGAAAGTAAAATGCAGGGGCACTGACGGAAGTGCAGTAGAACTAACACTCCGTAGTGGACCTGAGATGAAGCACTTATCTTTGAGGTACATCAATTTTTCTCTCTTTTAAAATTAGCTACAATTGTCATATCTATGTAGACTTGGAAATGTAATTAATAGTTGATTTGTTTATTTTGCATTAGTTAAGTTGAACCCTGAATCCAAGTTCTGGACTTTATAAGCTTTAAGCCTTTAAGCTAAGCCTCCTTATCTTGTACTTGGGCAAATATGTTACCAGGAAATTTTCTGTGATGTGTTTGTTCCATGTTGTCAATTGACCTCTGATGGTCTCTATGTTATGTCTATGCATCTGCTCTCATATGCTTTTTCTTCTTTTAATTAATCAACTTATTTATCATACTCAAAAATTTAAAAACAAGAACAGTTGTTTTCCAGGCGTGAGAAGGTTTCTTTAAATCCAGTGAAGTCGAGAATCTGTGAGACACCTGGTATGGGGAAAGATGCCCCCAAGATTGGATATATCAAACTAACGTCCTTCAACCAAAATGCTTCTGGTATGGTACAGCAACTTCTTATAAGTTAGTTTTGGGATACAATTGTACTTCTACTCGATATAATAACATGACTCAGTAATACTTTTCATATAGCATATTTTCCATTTCTATATGCACGAATGATTAAATTATCATTCAATATTGAGTCATTGACTAAACAATTTTTTATTCCTTTTCCCTTTTGTTCCTCTCTATTTTGGGTTATAATTAACATACAAATATATATATATATATATATATATATATATATATATATATATATATATTTGTTTCCATTCAACATTTTCTTTCAATATGTAAACCTCAATTGTATTGGGTCAAAGTTGCACTTGACACATTCTTGGGGTCCTAGTTGCTCATAATTTAAATGGTATAATTTCCCCATATGGGTGAAATTGAAATGGTACAAACACTACCATGCAATTTAGATGACAAAATAAATCAGGAATTTTGTTTCAATCATTGAACTGCAATTAAATTCATCGCATACTTTGTCCATCATGCTTTCATGATTCTATTTGTTTTTTGACTTCATATTCCTCAGTCCTATGTCAAGTACTCAAGTGGCACAATCCAACTTTTTTAAAGAATATTGTTTGTGTGATCTCATTCAAGTCTTTTGGGAGTTTGATGCACTTATAGCTTACCATGGACTATGGTGCTCAATTGCTGTAGACTTCCATACCCTAGTGTAGTACACTACTCATGGTATTATCTTAAGTTTCAAGCTCATTTATTGTCCTGTTATACACTCTATTCAGGCGCTGTCAAGGAAGCGATTGATGATTTAAGGAGAAATAATGTTAGTGCCTTCATCTTGGACCTTCGAGATAATAGGTGATATGCTCTCAACGTGCTTCGTTCTACAATTTTCTTTGGCATACTTTCTGAAATGATAAATTTGGTGCAGTGGTGGTCTATTTCCCGAAGGAATTGAAATTGCCAAAATTTGGTAAGCTTTATATGAGGATACATACCGTTTGTATATTGAGTTTAGTCTTTCTGCTTCTATTCAATCAACAATGCCGGTGGTATTTTGTGCCCTGTTAAAGAATGAGTCCCGGCTTTGTCACTACTCACTAATTAAATTTCATTTTATAATTTCTCATACTACCTATTGTAAACCAGGTTGGACAAGGGAGTGATTGTGTATATATGTGATAGTCATGGTGTTCGAGATATATATGACACAGATGGAAGCAATGCAATAGCAGCTTCAGAGCCTCTAGTTGTGCTGGTACGTCAACTTAATTTCAACAGTTAGACACTTGCTGAAGGAAAACATATTGTTAACCACTAATTAGTGTGAAGGAAAGATCCTTCACACTTGCATGAGTAAGTTGATAAAGACGTGTTCTCAACAGATGCAGTCACTAGCACTCCTTTCTGGAGTCATCTTCATTTTTGAAAAAACTCTGAAATTCTACATGAATCTGGAACAGTCCATGGCGATTATTACTTTTTTACCCATAGATTGCTGTTTTAAACTTGTCTTAAAATTTTTGTTACAATACTTGTCCTTATTTGACTTCATATATTAATTTCTGGTAAATATTATCTATATGCCATCTAGGTGGTTCTATTAGTTGAGTAAAGGAGTTTCATGTGAGAAAATAAACTTCAGTTGTTACTTTCTCTATACTTCATGTTTTATTATATACAGATGTCGACAATATTCAACTTAATGCTTCTGTCAGGTAAACAAAGGTACTGCAAGTGCTAGTGAAATCTTAGCCGGTGCATTGAAAGACAATAAACGTGCACTGCTGCTAGGAGAACCAACGTTTGGGAAAGGGTAATCCCTTTTGTTTCTTTACATTGTATGATTAATCTTGTCATGGAATCCCAACGCTGAACTTTCCTGGTTTACAGGAAAATCCAATCAGTATTTGAGCTATCAGATGGCTCTGGCATGGCTGTTACAGTTGCTCGTTACGAGACACCTGCACATACTGATATTAACAAGGTATCTCCGTCTCTCTGAACATATGTTTTATGGACTTTCTGTTGGATTGTGTGAGCTTCCTCTGGTTCTCTCTCTTGTTCAGGTCGGCATAATTCCAGACCATCCTCTACCAGCATCTTTTCCCAAGGATGACGAGAGTTTTTGTGGCTGCCTCGAGGACCCTTCATCTGGCTGCTATCTCAATAGAGTTGGATTATTTTCAAGATGATAGACTTCAACAAAAATGCGATTCAACATCTTTTATGTTTTCCTATTATCATTTTCCAGGTGCAAGTAAAAAAGCACCGACAAAGTCCATGTATTGTTCTTGTGAGCACAGTAAAGTATCCAATATTCCTTGATCATAATTTTTATCCAGGAGTGCATTTGTGAGCGTTGCAACTTTCAGACAACATTTGAAGCATTAGCCCAATGAAGTTGATGCAACTGCAAAAGAATCAGATTGATCCATTAGTTATACTCATTTTAAAAAGAGTGGAACCTTGTATATAATGCCAAATTTTTTCAGATGTATATGCTGAAAAATGTGACGGTTCTCCGCAGGTGAATTCTTTACACCAGGTTAAAATGTAAAGAAATGTATCAATTTCCCGAAGAAAAAAATAAACTTGAAATAAACACGACGACCTGTGCGCTTAAATGTATCAATTTCTCAAATTTGCACGAAACTTCTTCCTGCCTCCAAAATCCATTTTAGGATATACCATATTCTTGAAAATTATACAGTCGTATACATACAAACCACACGTATTAGCATGCCCTCTCAAATTGTAACTCAGAAAATAATCAAGATGGGAATAACTCGAGTTAGAGGCGTGCTTCCGAGTTTGAAAAGGCCAAAGCAGTGAAGAAAATGGTTAACACCAGCATTCGACAACTTGGTCTTCAGGGATAAATATTGATGCAGAGAGGTCATACGTTAAAAACAAACCTATTACTCGCTGTTTAATTTGAGGGATCATTGAAACTGTAATGACTTGTCCAACATTTGCAACCAACGCCAAACTAACATATTCTCCAAGCTCAAAGAATCGCTGCCAACAATAAGCAGAACTGAGTAGAATGGGAGAACTGAGTAACTGGGCAAGCATCTCTAGGTATTCTTAAAAAAATTTAGTCCATGAGCCTAAGAATGGGAAAACTGCAATCAGCAATCTCAACAGTAACGGCATCTCACTTTTTCTCCCTCTCCTACTCAACTTGCTCCTGTGTGGCCCATCCGCATTTTGACCAGATTTCCTTGCAGATCCCTTATTGAACTTAGTTCGTCTATCCAGCTCATCCCATCCACCAAAGCTGGGTGAGTCTTGGCTATCCTTCTCACCTCGAACATCATCCCCAGCTACCCATGTTTGATACCCCATTGTTCCCTTTTTGGTACCTTCGCTTTCTGCAGCTTCCTCCTCTAATTTTACATTTCTTGCATAGCGGGCTCGTGGTTTCTTCTTAGTCCTGGCCTTGCGCTTTGGTTTGGTTGGTTTCCTACCCGAAATCTTCTGAAATGCCAATGAAAGAGCTGATTGCCCGAGAGGAATTGCCAATGCCATGAGGAAAGCTTTGGGACCTGAAGTTAGCAGCAATGATGAGATTATTGCTGGAAGCATCCAACCGAAAGATCTGAATACCTGCAGTGGTAAAAAAGAACATAATAGAAAATTTAAGCTTTAGTGAATCCTTTACAAACTAAACCTGCACAATTATTTTAGTAAACTTGGAATTTGCATAAGATTTGTGGAGCCTGAATATATGAAATTAAGGTTCCTGCATTGCCAGAGGTCAATAAGCCTACTATTACATGCCACTAGCGACTGTAATGACTAATGATAGGGAGTGGGGAAGATCGACTTGGATGGAAATAATAAAGAAGAATAAGATGTGGGGTAGCTAAAGATATTGTGCTGAACTGAGTAGAATGATGAAATAGTATTCATATAGTCTCGGTCCACAGTAGTAGAGGCAATCATACAAAGCTCTATTAAGTGGACTTAGTTGCGTTTATTGTTCAGAATGATCTATATATATGGGAATAACATAGTTGTGGAAACCACAACTACATGGTTGTGGTAAAACATTAGAGTTTAGACTAAGGGTAATTTTGCCAGTTCATTTATTTCAATAATGACACCGTGTCATCTAACCATTTCATCCATGTGTCGTATGAACAATACACTTTCAAATGTTCTCTTGATTGCTCCCTCTAGAAAAGAGTTTACGTTAATGATAGGGACTGAACTCTGAAGTATCAAAAATAAGAAACAAGAACAAATCTCACAACATAATTTTAGAGGACTATTCTACAAGAAAAGAGTGAATCGGAGCTCTAAATTTATAAGTTCTCCTAAAGTGATATATACCTAATACCCCTCAAGCGCGAATTAAGCACATATGAAATGCTATCTGAACAATGCCCAAGTGCCTATCGATTCCTAGCTTCTAAATTATATCTTACCAAACATAGTCTTATCTCAAGAAATAATTAACAAATATGCTTCGATGAACATTTGTCATTTAATGCACCAAAATAAGCAAATTAAATTGTTTTCCAAGAATGTTAAGTAAAAAGGGTAACAATGAACCAACACTTGCCAAACTAATTCACATCAGGAAAAGGGAAAATAAGGATAACTCTAATATCAAAATCATCACCATTAAACTTGCAAATGAGAACTTTGTAAACTTCTACCATCTCATTTCATCAAAAAATTCATGCCAAAATGAGTAAATCACTCTACCAAGTAGCCCAATAAATAAAGCTCGTCATATCAACTAACAAAAGGGATAGCTGCATAAGCATAATAAGACAAACAATTATTCCAAATGTATGCAATTCACAAGAGATCACAAAACAACATTTACACAGATTCAATGTAACGACCCGGGTCAAATTCCGAGTCCGAATCAAATCACAGCAGAATAAGGCCCAATGAGCTGTCTCAATAATATCTTCTTGAGTCATCTTAGCCCATCACAGGCTCACCCAAAAGGTCATGACTGAAGGTATTAATGATAGCAACTTGGGTCCTTATAAACACATCCAAATATCCCATATTAACTGATATGAGACTGGGGTATTACAAACTCCCCTACTTAAATACCTGACGTCCTCGTCAGGCCGAACACATAGTCACACAAGGCCCAGAAACGTTGCCTCTCTAGCCATTGTGGGATAATACCAGCGGCCTACTAGGCCCGCCTTCGTGTCCCCACCTCCGGCAACTCGATCGGATGACCCGACCCTAACTTTCAAGAATCGGCTCTGATACCATATGTAACGACCCGGGTCAAATCCCGAGTCCGAATCAAATTACAGCAGAATAAAGCCCAATGAGCTGTCTTCTTGAGTCATCTTAGCCCACCACAGGCTCACCCAAAAGGTCATGACTGACTGAAGGTATTAATGATAACAACTTGGGTCCTTATAAACACATCCAAATATTTCACATTAACTGATATGGGACTAGGGTGTTACATTCAACATCTAAAGCTATCCATTTCAACATATAAGTCCCTAATTACTCATTATATAACAAAAATCAGTTGAATTTTCTACAGTACGAAACCCATTTAACTACTAAGTTACACCTAAAATTCCAAAACAATAAGAACGCAAAACACTGAAAACCAAACAAAACCAACTCAGAATCCAAAACACACAGCTAATTAATTAAAGACCTTCCTTTTTTAAAAAGAAATTAAAAAATTACCGGAAATATCCAAGCCCCGTCAATAAATTCCTCCAAAACTCCAAACCAGCCATCAGAGTCATCATCGTTGTCATCATCTTCATCGTCTTGGGGATTGAAATTGAAGTTTTGGGCTCGGAAAGTCTCGGCGTTGGAGTCCCAGCGGCGGTACCTGGTGTGAACTTGTCGAAGCAAATGGAATGGCGAGTCATTTGGATTTGGTTTTTGGTTTGTAGAGAGAGAAAAACTAGTAGCAGTAGTTTTTGAGCATTGCTGATGAAGAGAAAGGGGAAGGAGTAGAAGAAGCGTATTCGGAGTATTATTCCTCAGTTGCCATCGCATAATCTGGAGTTTTAAGTCCATTTGCCAATTGCCACGTTTCTACATTATCTTCTCTCTCCTCCTTATAAGCACTACTGATAAGTGATAACAACAAGAGTATATGTTTTTTTTTTTTGCAGTTTCATCCTTTAAAATATTCAATAATGTGTACTACACCCCCTCAATTTCTTATTTCGTGAATTTAACCCTTACACATTTAGTCTCGCTAAGAATATTGCTAAATTGGCCCAATAGGCTATTAGGCCTTCACTAAACAAAATTAGAAAATTAAATTTTAACTTCTGATGTATGCACTCCGCATATATCTATTCGGCCAATCGGTCGTATTTCAACTTAGATGAAAGTCAATGATTTATGAAATTAAGCTTGAAATCACCAAGGGTGAGATTTTTTTAGAAAATATAATATAATTTTATAATTGAAGAATATCATTATTATTACAATATCAAGAATATTAAAAATTTAGTAAATGAAAAAATAAACTCACAAACGCGTCTCACATAAAGAAAAAATAAGCTTCCCAAAATAGTTTTGAAAATATAAAAAATCATGTCACATACCTCAATGTTAAGTGTTAACCATTGTGTTAAGATCTCATCGACCCAAAGAAATAGCATAAAGATGAATATCATCCGACCAAAAAACTCTCAGACTTTTGATTGTTTTTTTTTATAAAAAAAGAAAGATAAAATTAAGCTTGAGATGGATTGAAAATTAATGTGTACTTTAGCAGGATAAATTATAAATAACCGAACAATTATTTTTATCTAGATGATTCGCATAGAGTTGGTGTCTCATTTCTTCTTTCTCAAATTTCAAAATATACAATATTCTATATTTTCCCCATAATAAGTCATTTAAATATAATTAAGTAAATTTTTACTAAAATAAATTCCAAGTGATAGTTTGAAAATTATTTTCCTTAGTTTAGCTGCTTTACTCTGAAATCTCACCTAATATAGCAACAGTTTTAATAATTAAATACTCCCTCCGTTCTATATTATAAGATCATTATTAATTTTTTAAAATTAATTTAAAATATTTTTAAACTTAGAATTGACATACATTTTTAAATTTTTTATCGATATAATAATAAATATTTTAAAAAATATTATTTATTGTAAATTTTATTCTTACACAAGTCATCTTAATTTAAATTTAAAAATATTATAAATTGACTATTTATGTTAATTTAACGTTTCACGGTACAATCCTTCGTAGTTGCCGGAATGAAAACTTGCGAACCAACAAAGAAACATATTTCTTGCGCTTATACATTTAATTTCACGAATTCAAATGCATGACTGCACTGCACAACGTACTCCGTAATTTTTTTATGTGGCTAGCAACTTGTTAAAAGCTACAAAGGATCTCACTCTCATTTTGCCATCACAGAGGCATGCTAAATCAAAGCCCACTGCTAAAATATCCATTGATATCAAATGCTTAGGATTTTAAATCCCTAATGTATCATTTTCCATCAAGCCACTCATGTGACAAGTATACACACATCCTCCCATATCCCTGTATGATCATGACACCAGTCTTGAATTTTTTTCATGCATCAAATATAAGCAAAATGGAATTGAAAATAAGAAAAAAAGAAGCAGCAACTCTAACTTGTAGCCAAATGAAGAAATGCCATAATAATCACTTTTCTAAATTACAACAGCTTTCCATTTTTCTTTTTTAAACAGACATATCCTAGTGTTAAAATAGAATATCTAATATACAAACCACAATGTCTCACAACCAAGACCTCCTCTAAGTATAGAGGAATATACCCGTCTATAAGAAGCTTGTCATAAAAAAAAGGCAAAAAAGATGAAGCATCTGTCTCAATTGTGAACTCAGCAGTTCTTTTTTTTTGGGTAGGCATAGCCCTTTAAGCTGAAAATGAGTCAGAGACAACTCGGACATGTATTTAGCTCCTCTGCCTCATGTTGCCCATCTTTTTTACAAGTTAGATTCACATTCTTGCTGCAAATCTGAAGGAGTATACAGTAAATCAAATCTACAAACGTTCAAAGCTACAAGCTTGTAACTTACCCCCAAAAGTGCACACATACAAGACCGTTAATAAGAGCATCAGTATGGTGGGGTTTACTATTGTATGGACAAAGTATCAAGTAATACAGATGTCAGCAGAGATAAATCTTCCCCTCAATGCGCCGTAATCACACCCTGGGACATAACAACAAATGATCAACAAGTGAATAAATGGTAACTTTTCAGAGATTCATAAATTTGATTTAGAATAAGTAATTTAAACTATGTACTAATTGTTGTTTTTGCTAAAGCAATGGAACAATGGGGATTACTTTAAACATCGTTGTTTACCTCAAGCGTGTTTTCATCGGACAAACAAGTTCCTTTGTAATTCAAGCCATGAGAAGTATTATATTGGAAGATCCTGAGCTTTCCTTCCTGCTTTTTTAAAGAAAATATATATCATGAACAGTTAGCATCAGGAAACCAGATATAAAACTATATAACAAATCTGAGCAGATCACCTTGGTTCCATAAACTAGGCCACCACCAATAGAAGGATGAAAGCAAGCTACATTGACCTCATCCTCTGCACTAGGAAGAACTCTCACGAGTTCCATATCAGACACTCTATAGACCTGATAGAGGAAAACCAACTTTGAATGGTCTATTCAATAAAATGCAAGTACAGTCAAATAGGATTCATCTGTAGGAAGTCATGCCTTACACAAATCTTTTGCTGTGTAAAGTTAAAAAAGTTAGCATGCCTAAGATTATAGTCACTAAATTTTTCCATGAGATAACTCTATAAACTGCTTAGAAGATTATCGATCTATATGCTTTATGAACTCGCCATTAATATTTGAGCAGTACTCTAGGTTCAAATTCATATTTCAAGAGTCCATAGTAAGCATACCTTAGAGGAAACTAAATGAACAGAAAAACTTCTACTTGCTAAGGTTCTAATAACAAGCAGACTAAATGCTTAAATATGATGATGACAGAAGCATGAAGTAGTACCTCCAGAATGGTGTAAACAGGTACCGTTGTCTCTCCATCAATGATAACACTCTTTAGAAGTGAACTATGGCGGCGACCATAAGCTAGTAACAGGTGCTCTGATGTAGGCGAGAACTGCAACCACAAACAGTACAAGTTCAGAAACTTTCCAATAGTCATTAATTTGTTTTCTCTGTGTTATATATAAAGCACCTTCGAATTACTCAATTACGATAAAATCTCAACAAAATTTGTGATTTGTGACAAAATAAAGCTATCAAATAATGTAAAGATCTTCTTTAATTCTGTATCAACCTTGCAGACATTGCATGATTGCATCTCACTTTACCCAATTTGTAGCATGATACTTGTTCTATTCAGTTCACTAGACACGAGCAATTACAAAAGAACATATGTAGCTTAAACTAAACTGTACTTACTGCATCTTGAATAGAGAAGAGGAGAAACAAAAAAAAAAAAAATCACTCTTGCAATATAAGTCTTCTTAGTTGATGGTGTTTAAATTTCAGACTTCACTAACAAGAGATCTCAACTGAACTAGAGCATAAAAGAGCCTAATGTATCAACCATGGCATGGCAGTTGTAACCAGTATGTGGGCCTAGTCTCTCGCCATAGAGCATAGAGACACATCAGAAAAGTCCATGAAGGTAAGGTTTTTCTATTCACTGAAACTTCTAACCCTAAGAGTACATATATAAAGAAAAGAAGGGCAAAGGGGGAAATAATGCTCATTGCTCAGTGTCAGTATCACAGTTACAAGTTGTATTTCCAATGCATACCTATGTTAAATTAACATAAAGCAGTTGTAGACATAATTTCCATCCAGAAACTGACCTGAATTGAAGTTAAACAATGAGCAGCTCTGATTGCCCGTGAGGCAAGCACCAAACCAAATCTAAGTGAATAGAAAAACAAATCAGATTAGTGAAGCTGAAAAACATATGAAAATAACAACCAGAGGTGCAAGAGATTTGAGAAATACGTTGCCTCCTCCAGGGAATATATCCGCAGCTCATACATGACTTGGTGGACTGATATTGGGTGTCTTGTCGGAGATGTTGCAACCCCTGTAACATCGTGGTGTATCTGCCCATGAAAATCAGGATCAGCTTCCATATTTGGCAAGACACATGCAACACAAGCTGCTAAAAATCTCCCACAAGGTGAAAAATGGGCACCCATTTCACTGCAAAAAGGATTTAACTGTAAGCATTTCAAGAGATTTGATTCATTCATTCTACATGACAATAAGAAAATTGTAGAAGAAGTTCAATAACAAACCATATCATCCATGTCCTAAGTCCTATCTGGGTAATTGCTGATAGTCATAGATAATATCATCAAGAAAATAATAGTAACATCTAATAATTCTCTTCCACATAGCGAACATTAGATATAATTAACAAAAATAAATTTGAACATAGAGCAGAAAGCCAGCTCTTAAAAATAGTTTAGAACCTACCTACAAAGTACAGCATGTGGTATAATTAAGCGACATCTTTCCTCATCAAGAGGTCGACAAGGATCTTTTACATCGTGAGGCCACAACCTGAGCTTCACAGTGCAAGGTAACTCTGCCGCTGCAGCTGCAGCCAATGATGTGGCTATCTCAGACTGGATTCGGTTAACAAAGGGTTGAGAATCACTATCATCATGAGCTATATTACTAAAAGCAGCATCACTATCGGATCCAGTTGCTGACGTACGAGGGCGTGAAGAGCGGTGCCGTGAACCAGGTCTTCCAGTCACCCTGGATTGACCAAAACTAGGTGGTGCTACTGAGGGAACTGTTGTAACAGGAGTCTCTATTCCACTTAAGCCAGCTAAATTTTCAGGAGCCCCAGAATTATATGGATGCATTGTGCGTTGTCCAGCTTGGCTTTGGCCAATCAACCACCCTTGCAAGAATGGTACTCCCCAGCATGATGGATCACCCAATGGGAAGATCTGGTTACTTATTTCTTCAGGCCGCTCATCAGTCTCCATGGCATCAATTGTAGGAGGAACAACATCATTTTCCATTTCCCTCATTAAAGAATTAGTTTCTGGTTCTTCTGGTACAGGGGAGTTGGTAGATTCAATAGGAGACAACAAGAGCTCGTACTGCCCTGACGGGGTTGAATAAGTAAGAAGTCTCACTGAGGCAGAAGGATCCGCTCTCTGTATTGGAGTAGCTAAGCTGACATCTGCATCAGTTTGTCGCAAAGGAATTCTCCCATCACCTCGACCAATTGAAGGCCATATCAATAATGGCAGAGACATCAAAGGTAGCTCATTTACCAGATTAGATCGATGACCAGAATGAGCATCTGCTAAATATACAGTAGGAGGAGGGTAACGCAAATAATTCTGACAAGTTGCAAGTGTCATCGTGGAATCTGATGATTCTAGTTCATTGACCTGAAACCTTAATTCTAGTAAATCAACAAGACCAAGATAAAGAAAATGTCCAACATACTTGGTGAGAAAATTACCTCAGCTGTAAGAAGAAATGGGGCAGCATGAGGATGAAAATGCACAGCACGAAGAGAACGGCGTGTCTTGAGTATGATGGCTGTTGATGATGTCTCCCCTCTCCTGTTGTGGTGCCATATATAAAGCTACCATGGATTTCAAAATTAAAATCATCGTAAGGAATCCAACATAAAACTCAAATCGATGCTGATATCCAGATTCCTCACCTTGTGACCAGAAGCTACAGCTAGAAGTTCCCCTTGAGCATGAAAAGCTATAGAAGCTATAGGACGGTCTGCACAGAGGAAACATATTTGACCAATGAAACCTACTATCCAAGATTGATAACTAGACACACAGTTTTGCTAACATTTAAATATGTTACACAAAGAGATTCAAAAGAACATTTACAAAAATCACGTGACCCTATACACTCTGCAGTATTTGCATTCCACAAGCGAACTTCATGGTCCAAACTTCCACTGGCAAGTATTTCAGGACAGAGTGGATGGAACCTAACCTGCAAAAGTTTCATTAGCAAATAAGATTGAAAAGGCTAATGTGTAAAAAAAGTTGTAAATCGAAAGCATTGATTTAAGAAATCCGAAAATTATATTGTTGATGCATTTACTAACTCAAAGTGAACAGGGAGAAATGATGTAAATAAGGAGTATTGTAGATCATGACATGTTATAACATATGGTTCACAATCAAAGATTCTAAGCTAATATGTAGGAGATGCTAGAAATTCGGTGTCTGGGTGAGCCTAAACAAGAAATCCGAAAATGATATTGTTGATGCATTTACCAACTCAAAGTGAACAGGGAGAAATGATGTAAATAACGAGTATTGTAGATCATGACATGTTATAACATATGGTTCACAAGCAAAGATTCTAAGCTAATATGTAGGAGATGCTAGAAATTCGGTGTCTGGGTGAGCCTAAACAAGAAACTCAATGTGAATGTATTATTTCGTAATCTTACAATTGCTGAAAATTCCATGTTTTCCAGAAATTATATATAATGGAAAGTAGGGAGTAATAATATTAATAATAATACCAATAATAATACTAGCACCGAGCTTTAAGGGGTAGAGGATAATATTGGTACCACAATAATAGACATTGTTCAACTTAAGCATCAACCAACACCTAGATATCTACGGCAGGTTTAGCCTATTAAAAATGAGTAAAAAAGTTTGACAAAGGAAATTACCACCCAAGGTGTCCTCCGGTGACCACTTAAAACCTTTAAGCATCTTCCAGTTTGGCAATCAATTATCTTTACTGTATGGTCTCCACTGCCAACACAGAAACAATACAGTGGTCATAAAATTACTCATGACGGTTCAATGCAAATAGACTGTGTCCAACACTAGAAACAGTAAATTACTGAGTGGAAGCAAGCGTTTTTCCATCAGGATTGAAGGCAGCTGCAATTGTTGACCTAGGAGGTGGCAGCAGTGGACAATAATTGGCTGAAAAATGTCTCAATGACTCAGCCTCTACCCTGAAATATATAAAATAATACTTTAATAGGGGAGGTAAAGAAAATTAAGCAATCCTAGTTTCGAAGGTGATACACCAGAAAATCACTGATTGCTCCGTGACAAAAACATAAGAATGGATGAACTAGCTTTGAAAATAGTACAGAATAGAACGAGCATAACCAAATTTACCATGATGTAAGACTGTGCTTGGCATCTCTCGCGGCTTCACCTCTTAAAACAGAGTTATCAACGTTACACTTAGAACCCTCTCTCCATAACTTTCTAGAAGAATCTTTAACTCGAGGCGATACCTCTCTCCGTGCTAACAGTCGAAAGACATTACTACAACTAGCATTACAGTAAATCAAAATTATATCAGCAAAAATAAAATAAGATACATCATGCAAACACAAGATGTTAAACTTAATCACAAACTAAAAAACAGGTAACTGTATTAAAATGTCGAACAATCCACGAAGAAGTTATACTCTTCCACTTTTAACATTGCAATTAATAAATTATCCCTACACACCAAATATTAGGTATAACCACTACAATAATTCCAGAAGAAAAATGTGGCATGCATCAGAAGCATAATTTTAACCAATTTCTGAAAATACATTGCAGAATGGTATAACTCAAAATGTTGGAAATGGTTATCAATCCATACAACCCTCTAAAGCACAACTATTTGAAACTTTTTTTCCCTATAAATGACGGTGGAAGGGCAGCCAAAGGCTACAAACAACTGACAATGCCAATACCTAACAAATGATCATAACATAATAATTATTTTCTGTGACATAATTTCAAAATCTTAGAACAAAATTTGATTCCGTTTGAATTAGTCCAATAATTCATCTAACTATTATCAAACCCAACAAAAAAATCAGATCTTTACCTGGAAATGTTAAATTTAAGAAGCAAACAACAAAACTCAGATTCAAATCACCTAATATTACAAGAGAATTGTCATAATTAGAGCTGAATTTTAACCTGTGTTTCGAATTGGACTGGCTCGGACGCGGTTGAAGATTTGAGGTCGATGGAGAACTGGAATCGTCCGGCCATACGGAGGACCTCATAATTTTGTCGATAAAATCTCATGCTCCGAGCTTTTCCGGCATCTAACCGGATAATTCAATGAGAAATGAAAAATTTTCCGGAAAATTCTAGATTAGAAGAAATCCGGCCATAATTGAGCTGTTATATAAAGCATCCACGATTATAAAATATATTGTTCGCCCCAAAAGGGAGAGAGGAGAAAATTGAAAGGGTGTGTATGGAGATCTTGGCGAGAGGGGCAAAATGGGAAGAGGAATGACCTAATGGAGAACTAAGGGAAGAAGATGAAGACGATAACGGTGGGGTTGGTAGCGGTTGGGTTCGGATTGTTGAGTTTAGTTACAGAATGAAGACGGGTTAGACATAATAAGCCCATCATCCGATCAGCCCAGCTACCTTGATAACGGTCAACAAGGCCAGCCATAAACCTTGATATGGATGTTTTTCAGTCCGATGTCCTTTAAAGCCTGAGTTGAATTGGAAGGCTCAAATGAGGTCCTTTAGAGATTGAGTTGAATTGAAGGCTAAAAAAATTGGAAGTTGGGTGAATTAGATTTACCTAATTTAGGTGGCAATAATATATTGAATAGAGGATGATAAAAAAAATGAGACGTGAAATTTTAATTTTTGGTCGCCTGAATTGAATTGAAAGACTAAAGACAAGTTGGAAGTTGGGTAAATTAGATTTACCTAATTTAGGTTGCATTAATATAGGAATAAAGGATGATAAATAGAATGAGACGGATAATTAAACTTTCAGATAGTTTGGTACGTTTACGAGTTGAGTATTTAAAATATGGAGAAATTGGTATAAATATGAAAGGAAAAGAGTGTCGAGATATAAATTTGAACTTGTGATCGGTTGGTAGTTTTTCTTTATGAAAATATGGTATAATACGGGAAGATTGTTAGTAATTGTAATGTTTTCTATTTTTGTTTAGAGTAATGCATACCCAAGTAATTTTTGAAAATACTTTTAGTTATCAACATTAAGCTTGTGTGGCAACAAACTACGGGTTGCCCGGTTGGGTATTACGGGACCTGACTTAACGACCCAATATCCGACGCAAAGCTAATCGTGGGTTATCCACAAATAGCAATCCAATATTGTTAGGAGGAGATCCTACTTCATAAATAAAGGTATAGCAGTACCATTCTATTAGAAATGCATGCATTTACATGACTATGCATATGATCAATTTATAACTAAACCACCTTGCAACAAAAATGTTGGGCTCTGCCATCTTATAAACTCAAAGGGGGGTGAATGTGGAAAAAATAAAAAATATTATTCCCTTGGAATGAGGGAGTAATATTTATGAGATCATCATGTAGAATTGTAATTAAAAATCACAAGAATGGATTTTTAAAAATTCCAACAGTATGACATAATTAGAGAATTGATATTTTAACAAGAAAAATTAATAGTTTCGTAAGGCTCTCTACTCACATAAATAATAAGTGGGGTCCACTTTTATATGAGTAGAACCTTACAGAATTATCAATTTTTCTTATGAAAATATCAATTCGCTAAAATTAATGCGCTTGATTTTTGTGAGAAGATGTGCTAGAATAGGGTAATAAAGTCTAATATATAAAAAAGGGAACCCTATCTGTTTGAGTGTAATTAGTATATGGAGGAGGTTTTTTTATTTTTTATTTTTTATTTTATTTATTTTTATTTTTCGAAAAATCACTTCCTCAAAGGTTTTGTGAGGAGAAAGTAGTTGAACTTTTTTAAATCCCCTCAACACAACTATTAACACTAATTATATATAACTAGAATCTCTTATATTATTGTGTTAAATATTTACTATGCAAACTAAAATAAAGTCGGATCTTACTGTGATATATACCTACCACACAAATTGAAATAAGGTAGAATCTTTTGGAGGTTAATTAGTTTTGTATGGAGATGGACTAGGTCCATTCTCCTACATTAATAATAAATGGTTTACTAACCATATAATTTCCGTATATTAGCTACGTTTGTTTGAGTAATTAGAATATGTGACTGGATTATTAGTCCCATATAAAAATAAAATTATGTTTAATTTGTTATTTTTGAATTGGATCGGTAGAAGTTTAAAAAAAGTACCCCATATGAGGGGCTAATTAGAGAGAGGGGAGGTTGGGTTTCATAGTCCAGAGACTTTGGGACTAAATTTTGTTGGACAAAATTGTCCATATTAATTTTTAATATTTTATAATTATTTTTATTAGGCTTTTTATAAATAACTCATTTCATTACCCAATAATATTTAATAAATTTGTTCTACTCTAAGGATTCATTATCTTCATCCTTTTCAAGTAAGATTTTTATCTCTATCTCTCTCTTAAGTAAATAAAAAAATATATCAATTGATAGACTATGGAGTTGCTATTTAAAGTTCAAGACGAAATAATATTTTATTCAGAATGGTTTTTATCATAATCTAGTATAAAATTATTCTTGTTGTATAAATTTATAATTCTTTATCTATGTATAATTAAAAATTATGTCGAAAAGTATAATTAAGAAGAGTTTTTTTTTTTTTTTATACTAATAAAATTAAAGAGATTCTAATAAGAGATACATTTGGGGGTTGAAAAAAGTTTGACACAAAAAAATACATTTAGTTATCCAGTCTTATTTTTTTTGTTTATAGAACTTCTTCTTCTTCTGCTTCTTGTTATTATTATTATTATTATTATTAACGCATATAAAGAATATTTAGTTGGTATTTGACATTTGCAACAGTAATTCTGTTTGATGTTAATTAAGTTATTTAATAATTTCTTTTATGTTAATATTATTCAATATTTTGTATCTTAATCACCTCAAGTTTTGGTGATTAAATCTTGTTTCTTAATTATTTTAATATTATATTCATTTAAAAATATAAGATCATTATTAATTTTTTAAAGTCAGATTTAGACATTTTTAGACTCAAATTTGACATAATTTTTTTTAATTTTAGTCGATAAAATAATAAAATTTATAAATTATTCAAAAAGTACTAGTTATAATTATAAAATTTATTTTTTCATAAATTTTGATGAATCTCAATTTTGAATTAAAAAATATCTTAAACTGACTTTAAATAAAATCAATAGTGATCTTTATAAATTGAAATGGATGCAGTATGAATTATCAGTAAATTAGCCTCAATTGAGCTTATTAAGATCAGATGTGTACAATAACCTTGAAAAAAAACTAATAAATGAATTAGAATGAAAAACAATAATGGAGATGCGTAATATACGTACCATGCCAAGTCCACTGGCCACTAGCAGATCCCGCAAGGCCAAGTCATTGGCAGAAATACACGCTCTACAGTCTCTGCACTATCAATCAATTTTTATTTTCCACCACTAAATCCTCTATTAACCCAAGGAATTGAACCCTATATATACTTCCCCCACAAGCTTCAGAAACTCAAATAATTTTTAATTTGCATAGACATTAAATTTTTTGAAACCCAATTTGCTTAAAAGATGTCGAATTCTCAAATGAGTGCAGGACAATCCGAAGGTCAGGCTCAGGTAACATCCTTTAATCCCCTTGGAAATGATAAATCTTACGATTTTATATATCAATTTTTTTTGTTGTCAGTTATATTGGGAACTATAGTTGGTAATATTTTAAGAAAATTGATATTTTTATAATATTTTTTGATATTTTCACATTAAAATCGTTGTTATATACCTATAACGACGGTTAAAACCATCGTTATTGATATATAATGGCGGTTTTCATGTGAAAATATCAAAAAATATTGTGAAAATATGGTTGGTGACCTGGATCCAGTAGTTCCAAAGGTCATAAAGTAAAGCTGGGGCTATTTTTTGAAAATATTTATTTTTATTAAAGAATTAAACAAAGTAGCTTAAGATTTACATAAAAACCAAAGCTATTTCTTGGATTTAAGTATTTATTTATATATTTTTATCTAAAATATAATATATTCATTTATTAACGATTAACACATGATTCTTCTTATGACCAATTAACCCCCGGATATATGAATTTTATATTTTAAATATGTACATTTTTTTTGGTAGGCCAAGACGGAGCAATGGGTGGAGTCAGCCAAGAGCACAGCAAATGCAGCACATGACAAGGCAGCTGATGCGGCTAACGCTAACCCGTCTACAGCCCAACAACAGAAGGACAACAGTGCCGGATGGGTCCAGCAGGTTTTCATCTTATCCCAGTTTGTTTGTTTGTTCTCATTTAGTTGAATAAATTGCCAACCTTCTAAACCAAGCGATATTATTGGATTTAAATGTTTATTATCAATCAATGTCCTTTTTTGTATTTTGCTTAATGATATATTTAATTTGTTTTACAACTTAACTTCAAGCATTAGAACAAGAACTGAATGCATTAGGTAACTAAGATATCAATTCTATAGAATTTTAAATCCGCGTTCGATTTTAATTCCAAGATTTAATATTTTGCGAGTACAAACACACATTCATTATATATTTTCGGAATGGATACTATTGTATACACAAAAATCAAATACAAAATAAAACGTTGCATCTATCTTAACCTTTAAAAAGTGAGACTTGACACGAATTTTCGTGTCAGACTACATTTTTTAGTAGTTGAGATACATTTTATATTTTATTTTGTCATTAATTTTTATTAACTTATACTTTTTTTTTTCGGAATTTGAAAAGGAAAAAAAAAACAAATTAATTCATATTTACAGAGGATGATTAATTTTTGACAATATAAATATGTTTGTGCTGTAGACGGGAGAGCAAGTCATCAACATGGCACAGGGTGCGCTTGATGGAATGAAGAACACACTTGGAGTAGGTGACCCACAGAATCAGAAAAAGTGAAAAGAAAACAAATTCAGAAATTGTCATGGCTGCGTTTGATATGATGTTGGATTCACTGCTCACTGCTACAATTATTATTACTACTTCTTTTATTAGAATTTTCTGTGCCTTGTTTGGCACAACTGAAGATTTATTTAGTTGATTTAAGGCATCCTTTGTTGAAACTAATTTGATCATGCAAAATAAAATCCTTTTAGCACTCGATATGCATAATAACGGAATTGGTTTCTTTAAAATGCTGTTAGGTTTTGCCAGAGTTTTGATTATATAATGTTTGATAATTTTCATTGATTTCGAGATTTTGTTAAGAAAAATCGCATGACAATAAATCTTCAACGTAACGAATTTTGTATAAATTTCTGATTTTAGACATTTCACATGGGTAGTTTATTTAATCAAGTAGTTTATAGAAATAAATTGTATTTTATATAACAAATAATTAAATTTGTATAACAAATGTTATCTCAAACTTCAGCTCCCTCTAAATATAATGTAATTTATTTTTATAAATTATTCAAATTAATTGTCTATTTATAACTGTCTAGAATTCAAATCCATTTTTTAAGAACCGGTTCAATGAATCGAATTGGAAACCGAACAAATCAAACCAATCCAATTTATCTGAAAAAAGGGACATGCAATTAGACCGTTTGAACCGGCCTGAATTTTATAAAATCGATAAATCCTGACTATTAAGACATAAGAGAAGTGTCACAGGGTCTACGAATTAACACTTTTTTTTTTGTCAATCGTTCTCTCTGCGATGCACTGATTCCTCCTAAACCAGTCAGCAATCGTTCACACACACACCTGTATGCAAACTCACTGTTTAACGAGTATAACACACACACACAAAGCCAACAATTTACAGGACAACGTCCCAACCTTTTTATTGCACTTAATATAAGGATTACACAATGGCTAGGGCTTGTATTCACGCACTTATTCAATGCCTATACAAGCCCAGCATATACACATATATAATTACATGTTTTTGGGTCAGCAATTGACATCCCCAACTGCTAGGATTCATTAGCCAATAGTCTTGCAACACCTCAACAGCAACTGCTCAGCAATTGCCCACTAAGCCATTTGCTTGCAGAGTGCTTGCCCCATGATCAGTATCTGTAACCCCAAAATGCACAATGCGTGTTAGTGGTTTGTCTGAGTCAGCAACTGCCCAAAATCGCCCATAACTGCTCATCAGCATGGATCTTGGTCCAATCAGCCAACCCACTAACTAGCCCCACGAAGTCAACCCATATCCTTTGGTCTTAGCCCACAGACTTGCCCAACATGCATCTAGATGCTTTAACTATCCAGCCCACACGTGAATCCAACTTAGCCCAGCACTTGCCCAATGTGCTGCCCATGAACATAGCCCACGCAGCATTGTTCTTGTCCAATCCAAGACCGGGTCTTTGATCCAATCCAAGCAATCAAACCGCATGCTAGCATTGTTGTTAGGGGAGCCCAACAATGCCCCAACGTTGCCCACACATAGACCATGGCAGCCTGCCCATGGTCTGGATGACCTTCACGCACTACCCCTCCCCTATAGTAGCACTTATGAAAATTTTCAATCTGTCACCAACGAACGTCAGCTCTGCTTGAACAATCATAATGTATACCCCCGGGTATACTGATTTAGCCAAACGACTTAACAATCCTCCGAGTGTCAAGTCCATCCTTGACATGCTGTTTGGCCAACCCGCATACCAAGTTAGTGCCAACCCACTAAGGAGCTAACAGAAGCCACCATTAAGGAGGTTAAAGCTCTAACAAATATACAGATACATTGCAAGGTCAAAAAGTCCCTAATTTTCTCCTCATCTCTGTACCTATAAAATGTATTTAATATAATAAGCCTTTATCATGCTAGTTATTTGGAATCCTGTTCTCAGTGAACTGACCATGGTATACTCCTTTTGCCAGAACAATAGCATGGAGCCAGTAGCAATCATATTTTGCTTCAATTATTAGATTCTACTCCATTAATTTTTTTAACATTTAAGTAATATTTATCTATTTATAAATTAAATTAATTGTAAATAACTAATTAAATTCTATCAATAATTTATAAAATGGAATAGAAGATGAGGGAGACTCTTGGATCATGTTTATTTACAAAGATTATAATTCCGAAATTATATTCTCATAGATTATAATATTAAGACTATTAATTCTAGAATTAAATAGTTCTAATCATATATTTGTTTAGAGTGAGATTGTTCATAAGATAATTTAAAATAATTTCATGTTATATTTGTTTTATTCAGGATTATTTAAACAATTGGATGAAAAATTATCATCAGACTATTGTACCCTTATAAGTAATAACAAAGATATCGTATTCTCAATCAGATAAATAGAATAGGATATACCAATCATTTTTTTAAAATAAAAAATAAAGGTTAATTTTGTCTACAAATTTTTGATCCCAGAGATTATAATATCTGTTTAGACATAGTATTAAATAATCTCCTATTTTAAATCATTTTATTATCTCTAAATTAATAATTCCTAATTCAATTTTTAAAATAAATAAATAACTTAAAATTAATAATTCAATCTCAAATATTATCTTAATAAATAAACATATCCTTGTTACTAGCTTACCACGTACCGTTCTGCTAAAAATAATTAATTGACCAAAATTTTTTGTCGGTATGAATATTATTGTTTAATTACAATCTTGTTCCATAGTGTTCCTTTTATATCACTGACTAGGACACGCTACCAGTTTTTTATTGCTTTAAATCTTTAGTAAGTCCGGTCTTCACAGGGAATCTGATAAGTGTTTCTTGGTTTTTTCTTGGTGCTCATATGTCACAATGTCTCACTACCCCACTGTATATTCCTCCTGTACTCTTCTGGTTCACAACACAAAAATATATATAAAATAAATATAACTGTATAATATCTATTTTAACTATTAAAAAATAAAATATAATATTAAATTTTATATTATATTCTATTTTTTAATAATTAAAATAAATATAATATTTAATTTTGTATTTAAATTTTATGTCCCTAGACTTATCTATATATAAATTTGAGATTTATATCTCTTAATTTATCTACTCACACAACAAGGTGGGCAATTGCCACCATGGTTTTGGGAGGTAAAAAGAAAAATAGTGCTAAAAATATTGTTCTTTTCAAAAAAGAATAACACTAGAAGTGTAGATACTTGAGATCAATGTGCCTGCCATGATTTTGACAACAAATTGAACCAACATCAATTTATGACCACCTTATTTATAATTAAATGGATCAGTCTCCTACTCTGGAAAGAATATATCATCCTTCTTGAATCATCATCCACTCATGTTTAGACAGAATTATACTATAGACGTTAACATTTAAATTCTTATAATTTTATAGTTAATATTTTAATTTTTGTAAAATCGTCCTTTCTAACAATTTTTTGTCGAAATTAGTCAATAATATTAGTATTTTGACCCTTAAACACTCCTGTGATACGTACATTATTTGACCAAAATTGATCAGAGAGACAATTTGACAATTTTGCAAAAGACTGAATTAATATTGACTATAACATTACAAAAATTAAAATATTAGCATTTATATTACAATTCAGTGTTAACATGAGGAGATAGTTTTACAATTTGCCCAAATTACAATGAAAAAGGAACTAGAAAGAACAGCATAAAGGAAGTCTAAACATACTTTTTTTAAGCATACATGTAAATTACAATGAAAATAGTACTCTTTTGATTTTTGATTGGATAGACGGAGTAGCATTTGAATTATACGCGGTGAAAATGTTGAACTTGCAACATCTGTTTTGAAACTAGGGGCTTCTTGATAGACTTGGCATTGTGTTTTCCCTTCTTGATCTTGTGGCTCATGATTTTCAAGCTCTGCCTAAGTATATCCACCTCTCGCTCCGTTCTTGATTTCTCTTTCTCCGTCGAAGCTAATTGTGCCCTTAGGACTTGGATGGTTTCTTCCTTAGTCTTCAGCTCTCTATGTAATTCATCCTTTAATAACTCTTCTTCCTCGGATATCCAAGATACTCTTTCTCCTACAAAACAAATCAAGTATAACAAAATCAAATCTCCCTCTAATTAGACCAAAATCAAAATCGAGTTCACATATTCGAATTTATTTCTCAACAAAATCAGAATCAATCAACTTTACATATTGAAGGCAATCCTCTGGGCCTAAATTTTTTTATAATTCCTTTCTTGACCCTTCCTCAGGTCCTAGAAGCTCTTAAATCGAAATATATTCTTAGAATTGAATTGTAATTTTCAAAATAAAAGTATTCCTCTTATTAGAAATTTTCACTTTTTTTCTCAAAAATAAAGGCAAACTTTGTACCTTGATGTGTCATCTTAATGAGACGGTCGAGCTCAGTCTTGATTGATAAATAGAGCCTCTTCCACTTGTCGACGACTTCGTCTCGGCGGGCTCTCTCCTCTCTCATGCACTCCATGAGATACCTATTCCCCCACATTTTCCACTCATTCTCACTTTTCTCTACCAAAACGGCCTCATTTTCTCTAATTATTCTCCCTTCTCTTTTCTCCATCTCTGACTTGTTCTTAAATTTATTCACTTCTTCACTTAACATCTTCCTCTCTTTCTTCCACTCGGCTTCTTTAAGCGCGAAGACCATCATTTCTTGCTCGTAAGCTTGACTCTCAGTCTCTCTCATGCTCATTATCTCTTTCCGCTCCTCTCTCTGAAGCTTCACCTTTGCCCTCAAAGCTTCAACATCTTTCTCTCTTGGGTTGTTGCTTTTTTCCTTTGTTTGAAAACTACCCATGCATGCAGCACTCTTTCGTGTTTTTTTTTTCAGAGCACTCTTTCCTGCTTAATTTGTTATCTCGCTCAAGTTTACCAATTCTCAAATATATATATATATATATATATATATATATATAGATAGATAGATAGATACATGTGGGTGGGTGGGACCCGATCCATAGCAAACATATATCGGTAGCTATGGAAAGTTATATGATCACCTCATCAATCTTTCATTGTTTTTAATTTCAAAGATTAGATGATCACGATTTAAAAATATACAGAACAATCTGTAATACTTATGTGTTGCATTAAGTAAATCTCGCTCCCAAACTCTAAACTGCGTTAGAAAAATATATTTTTAGTCTGTGGCCGCTTGATATTGAGATAAACAGTGCAAAATTTAGTGATTATATATATAAGATCTCAAAACAACTATATGCTATAAATCATTGAATATGTAATAAACATGGCATGAATTATTCCTTGAAATAAAAGGTTTAAGCAGTCCTACATAGTAATCATACCTCCAGCTGCACTAGTTGTAAAATATTTCATCTAATATGTATTTTATAATCATTGAACCATATCAAAGACAAATTTCGGAAGCTACTTTAAAAAATTACTTTGAGGGATATATGGTGCATCTGCTACTATATTTTCTCTCTCACACACATATATAGAGAGAGATAAGAGGGTGGATGACATAAATTGTTGACAGAGGCTGTTATTTTCATTTCTACAATTATACCGACTGTCTCATTAGTCAATTAAAATTATTGTGAGATGGATTGCTTTTTGTGTATACGAGCTCAAAAAGTTTGTTGAAATCAATCAAAGCACATTCATTGAATATATAGATTGATACATGTTTCAAGAATCACATGCAATCGTTAGGAGATAGCGTTGGTAATGAGCTAATTACTTTCAACTAATTGTTAGCTTAATTCGGGTCCTACAATGTTTGCAATAACATGAGATATATGGGCATTAATTGTACTAGGGCCAGGAATATGCAACTTGTCATTCACGATTAAACTTGGCCTCATTTCCAACACAATAATTCATTTTTTTTTCCATGTTTTGATTAATCAAGTGATCGACATCTCTTTCATCAACCTCTTTTTCATGATAATTAGCTAGGTTTTTCTATACTTTTTATTACAAACTAAAAACAAAAAATGTACTATTCTATCTCTAATTCATTTAACTTATAAGTCAAAAGGTGAATGTTTTATGTGATAGTTGATTTGACTACTCTCCGGTCTATCTTTCTCCGATTTCTTTCTATTTTATGTAATCATCATAAATTTTTGTTAGTATTTACGGATTTAAATTGTCGATGAGGTATTAATGTAATAGTTAAGACTGATCAAGTACAGTAATTTTTAGATCTCAAGTTCAATGTAAGTTTACTCTCCAAAATGAGATTTAAAAAAAAAAGATTTCATCTTTATTTAATAGGAGTAGATAAATTATAATAAAATTTTTGCAATATGTTAGGATTGATCGGCAAAAATGTTTATACCATTAATTTAAAGCTAGCTCATATCAATTTTGAATCATTCAAAGTATATTTATAAAAAAATGCACATATTTAGTGATAGAAAGTGTTAGATTGCTATCAATTCTAATGTAATGATACAACTCAACAACATAGGAGTTGATTAAGTTATAATATCCGAATTATAATATATATATATATATATATATATATATATCGTCCGCTAGTTAAATTGGCGGACTGTTTAATCATATTTTCTAGACACTTTTTGCCCTCATTCCATGAATGACGTCGCATTGCGTGAAGGAAATTGTAAGACCCCGAATTTTATGAAATATAAAATTTATTTTTTCTTCATATTTTTTTTTCATGAAACAGTAAGTGGTTAAACTGACGAAATTGAAAGTTAAGGATGTTATGTGCAAATTTTATTTTGTCGGGGAATATTCGTTTTGTCGGGGAATATTCGGGTCGTACGACGGCGCCGAAATAACTAATTATTGGTGGACCCCACAACGGAATATTTGTCGGATATAGAAAACGACAGAAGTAACCTTTTTAAATAAAAATAGTCAACGGTGTTAACTGTTAAAATACCAGTGATAAAAGAATAGTAGCATACGGTAATTTATGGTATTTTTCTGTAGCACACGGTATTGCACAGTGTCTCATATTATTGGCCTGATAATTGACACCGTAATTGTTACGCATCATTTCATCAATAATTGTCACTGCATAATATTTTATATTATCAATTCAATTATTGTTGCTACACAGTATTTTGCATTATTGATTCAATAATTGTCATTACACTGTATTTCATATCATCGAGTCAATAATTGTTGGTGCACTGTAGTTTAAAATTATTGAATCTAATAATTGTCACAGTAGCAAATACACTATAATTTATATTATTAAATTAATAAAAATATGTAACGTGTTTCTTACATTATTGTGGTAACATTATTTTATATGTTGGACTCATAGGAAGAATAAATAAATAAAAAAAAATAAAATAATTAATTTTACTATTTGAAATAGTAACGTGAATAGTAACGTGAATAGTAAGAAACACGTGGGACCCATTGTGGGGCCCACATGAAATGTGAGAAATGTGAGAATTGCTGAAGAGTTGGTGGAGGCTGCTGCGCAGCCTCTGCTGAATTTTTTTATTTCACCTACCGTGCATAGTAACTTCTTTTCTCCTATAAATAGCTTGCTCAACTGAATAGAAAAATCACACCTAAAACATAAAATTTTTCTATAAGAATTTTATGAGTTTTCTCTGATAATAGTAAGGTTATTTTGAGTGTTTGAAAGTCAAAAGGAGTGCAGGAATTTTTCAAGTAAGTCTTTTATTAAAGAGTAATAATTTCATAAATTTCTATTTTTCACGGTATTCACAAATCTTCCCTTAGAAGACTCTTATTTGAAAAGATTCATTTTTAAAAGCTTTCTTTGGAAGATTTATTTTGGAATATTATTTTAAAAACTATTTTAAAGTAGTTATATTATACTACAAAAATTATGTTAAATATATATAATTTTGATAGTTCATATTATACGAGTTATCATACACTTTGAAATTTATATGTGGTAATTACTAATTTTATTAAAAATATATATAGGTTGATCAACCTCATTTAAACCAATATCCAGTCACGAGTTAAGGTAAGGAATTTCATTTTCTTTCACACTCTTAAATTATTACGGTAAGGAATACCATTCATTTCACACTCTTAAATTTACTGTGGTAAGGAATTTCATTTTCTTTCATACTCTTAAACTTACTACGGTAAGGAATATTATTCTTTTCACACTCTTAAATTTATTGCGGTAAGGAATATCTTCTTTCATATTCTAACTTACTACGGTAAGGGGTATCATTCTTTTCATCATCATAAATGGATATTATTTTCTTTCTTACTTGAAGGGATTATCATTCTTTGATTCTCGAAAATAATATCGTTTCTTTCTTGTGCCATTTACTTCCATGTATTAAATTGTGGGAATAACCTTACGGCGCGGTTTACCGCCTGTTGGTGAATAACCTTTTGTATTCATTCCTTATTAATCTTTGAGAATAACCTTACGGTGCGGATTATCGCCTGTTTGGTGAATAACTCTTCGTATTCAAATTGATGGGAATAACCTTACGGCGCGGATTATCGCCTGTTTGGTGAATAACTCTTCGTATTCAAATTGATGGGAATAACCTTACGGCGCGGATTATCGCCTGTTTGGTGAATAACTATTCGTATTCAAATTGATGGGAATAACCTTACGGTGCGGATTATCGCATGTTGGTGAATAACCCTTTTTATTTGTCTCGTGTGGAAATAATTTGTCTACACGAATTATCACATGACACTTTTATTCCATATTCGTAAGTGATATCATTTTCCTTTATACTCATAAGGGATACCATCTTTTTCATCTTCCATTATTCAAACTTACTATGGTAAGGGATATTAATTTCCTTCACCGTTTGTTAATCAAACCTGCTACGGTAAGGGATATTATTTTCTTTCATACTCCTAAATCGAAACTTATTATGGAACTATTGCTTCTATAATTCCTGAAAATATTATATGTTCCATAATAGTTGAACTTCATTATTTCAACTGAACCTTCCTATTTACGTGAACCTTTCTATTGAACTGTAACCGTTATTCTGAACTGTGGATCTTGAATATCATTTTTAAATTTCACTCCACATCATGTTGGCAATTTGGACATTATTTGAATCTGCACAAAGTAAACTTCTGATACTTATTGTTTATCCTGTTCTTCTGTTCATCATTTGTATCACTGTTATTTGTATTAATCATCAAGAATCAAGCTGTTGTGAATATCTGTGGCCGGGGGCACAGATGTGATATAATTGTTGAACAGATGATAGGTTAAAGGCGATATACTAGGTTAAAGGCGATACATCTGTTCGGTGTCTTTTATGGCACGTGGTGAATGTTCTCTTTGGCCCGTAGTGCAAAGATGAACTGTTGGTTGGTATGATTATGACCAAAGGCTGAATCTGGTATAATCATGACCGTTGGTGCTTTATTGAATATCTTTGGCCCGTAGTGCAAAGATGGACTGTTGATTGGTATGATTATTACCAAAGGCTGAATCTGGTATAATCATGACCGTTGGTGTTATATTAAATGTCTTTGGCCCGTAGTGCAAATATGAACTGTTGATCTGCATGATTATGATCAGGAACTGTGAATTTTTATTATCATGACTAATGGTATTTCAGATGATAAAAGTTGATGATATTTTTACTAAAAAGAGAAGCGAGTGGACATTATAGTCTGCATTATTCTTCTAATAGATTGCTCATTCCGCTGCTATTATTGATCTGAACGTTGTTTAAGAATTTAACTGCAGTTTTTGATATAAACCTTGTAGTCTATTGTATTCTATCAAGAACTCAACTGTTGAAGGCTAATGATAAATTATTCGTCATTATCTTAGTCATGATATTTCTTACTGGGCTATTTGAGCTCACCCTTTCTTTTGTTCCATTACAGGAGATGAAAACGTAACAGGGTCTAGCCGGGGAATGGAGTGAGAGTCTGAGGAATAGCTGTCGTAGTCTTCACGTGTTGTAAAATAGTGTGGCAATAATAGTGAAGACTTAGTTGTGTATTATTATACCCTGTATTGTTGTACGTTGTGCTTTGTTGTAATAATTTTGTTGTAGTCTTTTGACGACTCAAGTTTGGGCTGTGTGGGCCTAGATTTGGGGGCGTCACAGTTGGCATCAGAGCTTAGGGATATGGTCTTTAATGGAGATCTGGGGTAGAACTAGGAGGGGAGAGACGAATATAATCAGTCACTAGTGTGTCCCACCTAAATTAGATTTTATTATCTAATGAGTTGATTTGAATATAGGGACATGAAGTGATGAGTCAGTTTATTTGAACTAACATCTATTTTGTGACCACAGTTAAGTATGTCATCTGGAAATCAGGAGGTTAACCACGGAGTACCCGAAGTGAATGTAGAGGCCACAAACAATTCTTCTACAAACTCAGAGTTGAATAATTTGCCTAAAGCAAAAATTATTTGTATCCAATCGAAAGAAGAAGAAGGTGAAAGTTCTACCGTCGTTCTTCCAAATTCGTTCTTTAAAGGATATCCGGAACTTGCGGAAATTGTTGCCTTTAATTTGCTCGACAGTTGGAAACATATCATCACCTGGTTATGCTCGATAACAAAGGATCGGAATATATGGACGTTTCATATAAGTCTTTGGGATTTATAGTGTTCGAGCTATGATTTTCAAGATTATTTAAAAATGATGTATCTATACTTTTGGGCGTTACAATTTAGAGGAATTCAGGTTAAGTTAGTCACTATCGTGGAAACTGTAGTCTATCGAAAATACTATTTTAATGGAAATCATTGGTACGCTACTACTGATGAAGTTGAAGAATCTGAGAAACAGTTCGTTAGAGAACTATTTCGTGGTATCCCCATGGTTGAAATACGTGAAGATCCGGATGAAGTATATGGGACTCGATTTGATGATGACAGCCTTGATGATCAAGAAATCGAATGAGGTGATGACCGGTAAGCTATTCATCAATTCTCGAGAAGTCTATGCCATGTTAGATATTGACTCTATCCACTCTTTTATCTCACCTATATGTACTCAACGTTTAAATTTGCCTATTGAAAACTTAAATCTTGTCTTATCAGTTGAAATCTCATTGGGAGAAATACCTATTACATTTACTATCTATAAATCTTGCCTAGTTTAAATCAACAACCTCACATTACCTGTTGACCTTATTTCTTTGGAGATGCATGAATTTGATGTGATTTTAGGAATTGATTGGTTGACTACCCATCATGCTAAAATTGATTGTTTTCATAAGATTATTAGTTTTCATATTCCTAATCAACCTGTCATGCAAATTCAAGCAACTAAACCATTGAAATCTATAACTATTATTTCTAGCCATAAAGTCATTCGTTTATTGAAAAACGGATGTCAAGCCTTTTTAGCCCATGTCATTGATTTGAACAAAAACACGTCAAACTTGAATGATATTCCTATTGTTAATGAGTTCCTGACGTTTTTCCTGAGGAACTTCCTGGCTTATCCCCAAACCGAGAAATTGAATTCTGTATCGATCTTGAACCCGATACTAAGCCCTTTTCCAAAGCCCAACACCAAATGGCTCCCATAGAACGCCAAGAGATGAAAGTTTGATTATTAGATATCGGTATCATTCGAGCGAGGAATGCGAGAAGAGTTTTCAAGAACTCAAGAGGAGACTTGTTTCAGCTCCTGTTCTGACCATTCCATCAGGATCAGGAAAATTCGTCATATATAGCGATGCTTCAGGCAAAGGTCTAGGTTGTGTCCTTATGCAACATGGAAAGGTTATAGCTTATGCCTCTCGACAACTCAAAGATTATGAGAAAAATTATCCTACTCATGATCTAGAGTTGGCAGCAGTCGTTTTCGCGTTGAAGATCTGGAGACACTACTTGTACGGAGAAAAAGTGGATATCTATACGGATCATAAAAGTCTCAAGTATTTATTCACCCACAAGGAACTCAACATGCGACAACGACGTTGGTTTGAGCTGTTGAAGGATTACGACCACACAATCCAGTATCACCCGGGAAAGGCGAACGTTGTAGCTGACGCTTTGAGCAGAAGATCTTATGCGAGTACAAGTGCACTGCTGACAACACAAAAGTGTATTTTGTACGACTTGCAAAAGATGGAGATAGAGCTAAAGACACCAGGGACCCATTCGAAGATTGCTCACGTGCGAGTAGAACCAGCTTTAATGGATAAAATTAAAGCTGCTCAAGCTACCGATCCGGAACTGATGAACATGATGAAGAAAGTACAAGAAGGTGCCATCCCCGAAGCAAGAATCGACGAGACAGGAATACTTTGAGTTAACTCTCGACTCTGTGTTCCTAACGATCCTGAATTGAAGCATAAAATCATGATGGAGGCACACAACACGCCATTTGCAATCCACCCAGGAGGTACCAAGATATATCGAGATCTTCGACATACGTTTTGGTGGAACAATATGAAAAGGGAGATTGCAGAGTTTATCTCAAAGTGTCTAACTTGTCAACGTGTCAAGGCAGAGCATCAAGTACCTAAGGGTCCATTACAACCACTTGAGGTTCCCGAATGGAAGTGGGAACACATCAATATGGATTTCGTGACGGGTCTTCCCAAAGTTTCTCAAGGCTTAGATGCAATTTGGGTCATCGTAGATAGATTGACCAAATCTGCTCATTTCTTGCCCATACGAGAAAACTTTTCACTTGAACGTCTTGCCGGTATGTACATAAATGAGATCGTGAGATTGCATGGCATGCCAGTTTCCATAGTTTCTGATCGAGATCCTAGATTCACTTCACGCTTTTGGATCAGTCTACAAAAAGCTATGGGCACTAAGCTACGATTCAGTTCTGCATACCATCCTCAAACGGACGGACAATCGGAAAGGACGATTCAGACCCTCGAAGATCTTTTAAGACTTTGCGTACTAGATTTCAAAGGAAGTTGGGATAAGTACTTGCCATTGGTGGAATTTTCCTATAACAACAGTTACCAAGCAAGTATAGGTATGGCTCCATTCGAGGCTTTATATCGACGCAAGTGTCGCTCTCCAGTATGTTGAAATGAAGTAGGAGAAGCAAAACTGTTGGGACCCGAGTTGGTACGCTTGACAACAGAAAAGATCCAAATGATCCGACAACGAATACAGACCGCACAAGAACGACAAAAGAGTTATGTCGATCTTCATCGGAGAGACGAAAGTTTCAACGTCGGAGATCATGTATTCTTACGTGTTTCTCCATGGAAAGGGATTACGAGATTCGGAAAGAGAGGAAAACTCAACCCTCGATTTGTTGGCCCATTTGAAATTCTCGATCAAGTAGGAACCGTAGCCTACAGACTAGCCCTACCACCAAGTATGTCTCGCATCCATAACGTTTTTCACATATCTATGTTACGTAAATATGTGAAGGACCCAAACCACGTCATTGAGTTAGAACCGGACGTTATAGCCGATGATTTAACGTACGATGAGGTACCTGTCAAGATCTTAGATAAGAAGGAGCAGATCCTACGCTCAAAGGTTATACCTCAAGTTAAGGTTTTATGGAGAAACCAAGATATTGAAGAAATGACCTAAGAGCTAGAATCTGAGATGAAATCTAAGTATCCTTACCTCTTCGAAATGTCAGGTACGTCAATTTCGGGGACGAAATTTCATAAGGAGGGGAGGTTGTAAGACCCCGAATTTTATGAAATATAAAATTTATTTTTTCTTCATATTTTTTTTCATGAAACAGTAAGTGGTTAAACTGACGAAATTGAAAGTTAAGGATGTTATGTGCAAATTTTATTTTGTCGGGGAATATTCGTTTTGTCGGGGAATATTCGGGTCGTACGACGGCGCCGAAATAACTAATTATTGGTGGACCCCACAACGGAATATTTGTCGGATATAGAAAACGACAGAAGTAACCTTTTTAAATAAAAATAGTCAACGGTGTTAACTGTTAAAATACCAGTGATAAAAGAATAGTAGCATACGGTAATTTATGGTATTTTTCTGTAGCACACGGTATTGCACAGTGTCTCATATTATTGGCCTGATAATTGACACCGTAATTGTTACGCATCATTTCATCAATAATTGTCACTGCATAATATTTTATATTATCAATTCAATTATTGTTGCTACACAGTATTTTGCATTATTGATTCAATAATTGTCATTACACTGTATTTCATATCATCGAGTCAATAATTGTTGGTGCACTGTAGTTTAAAATTATTGAATCTAATAATTGTCACAGTAGCAAATACACTATAATTTATATTATTAAATTAATAAAAATATGTAACGTGTTTCTTACATTATTGTGGTAACATTATTTTATATGTTGGACTCATAGGAAGAATAAATAAATAAAAAAAAATAAAATAATTAATTTTACTATTTGAAATAGTGACGTGAATAGTAACGTGAATAGTAAGAAACACGTGGGACCCATTGTGGGGCCCACATGAAATGTGAGAAATGTGAGAATTGCTGAAGAGTTGGTGGAGGCTGCTGCGCAGCCTCTGCTGAATTTTTTTATTTCACCTACCGTGCATAGTAACTTCTTTTCTCCTATAAATAGCTTGCTCAACTGAATAGAAAAATCACACCTAAAACATAAAATTTTTCTATAAGAATTTTATGAGTTTTCTCTGATAATAGTAAGGTTATTTTGAGTGTTTGAAAGTCAAAAGGAGTGCAAGAATTTTTCAAGTAAGTCTTTTATTAAAGAGTAATAATTTCATAAATTTCTATTTTTCACGGTATTCACAAATCTTCCCTTAGAAGACTCTTATTTGAAAAGATTCATTTTTAAAAGCTTTCTTTGGAAGATTTATTTTGGAATATTATTTTAAAAACTATTTTAAAGTAGTTATATTATACTACAAAAATTATGTTAAATATATATAATTTTGATAGTTCATATTATACGAGTTATCATACACTTTGAAATTTATATGTGGTAATTACTAATTTTATTAAAAATATATATAGGTTGATCAACCTCATTTAAACCAATATCCAGTCACGAGTTAAGGTAAGGAATTTCATTTTCTTTCACACTCTTAAATTATTACGGTAAGGAATACCATTCATTTCACACTCTTAAATTTACTGTGGTAAGGAATTTCATTTTCTTTCATACTCTTAAACTTACTACGGTAAGGAATATTATTCTTTTCACACTCTTAAATTTATTGCGGTAAGGAATATCTTCTTTCATATTCTAACTTACTACGGTAAGGGGTATCATTCTTTTCATCATCATAAATGGATATTATTTTCTTTCTTACTTGAAGGGATTATCATTCTTTGATTCTCGAAAATAATATCGTTTCTTTCTTGTGCCATTTACTTCCATGTATTAAATTGTGGGAATAACCTTACGGCGCGGTTTACCGCCTGTTGGTGAATAACCTTTTGTATTCATTCCTTATTAATCTTTGAGAATAACCTTACGGTGCGGATTATCGCCTGTTTGGTGAATAACTCTTCGTATTCAAATTGATGGGAATAACCTTACGGCGCGGATTATCGCCTGTTTGGTGAATAACTCTTCGTATTCAAATTGATGGGAATAACCTTACGGCGCGGATTATCGCCTGTTTGGTGAATAACTATTCGTATTCAAATTGATGGGAATAACCTTACGGTGCGGATTATCGCCTGTTGGTGAATAACCCTTTTTATTTGTCTCGTGTGGAAATAATTTGTCTACACGAATTATCACATGACACTTTTATTCCATATTCGTAAGTGATATCATTTTCCTTTATACTCATAAGGGATACCATCTTTTTCATCTTCCATTATTCAAACTTACTATGGTAAGGGATATTAATTTCCTTCACCGTTTGTTAATCAAACCTGCTACGGTAAGGGATATTATTTTCTTTCATACTCCTAAATCGAAACTTATTATGGAACTATTGCTTCTATAATTCCTGAAAATATTATATGTTCCATAATAGTTGAACTTCATTATTTCAACTGAACCTTCCTATTTACGTGAACCTTTCTATTGAACTGTAACCGTTATTCTGAACTGTGGATCTTGAATATCATTTTTAAATTTCACTCCACATCATGTTGGCAATTTGGACATTATTTGAATCTGCACAAAGTAAACTTCTGATACTTATTGTTTATCCTGTTCTTCTGTTCATCATTTGTATCACTGTTATTTGTATTAATCATCAAGAATCAAGCTGTTGTGAATATCTGTGGCCGGGGGCACAGATGTGATATAATTGTTGAACAGATGATAGGTTAAAGGCGATATACTAGGTTAAAGGCGATACATCTGTTCGGTGTCTTTTATGGCACGTGGTGAATGTTCTCTTTGGCCCGTAGTGCAAAGATGAACTGTTGGTTGGTATGATTATGACCAAAGGCTGAATCTGGTATAATCATGACCGTTGGTGCTTTATTGAATATATTTGGCCCGTAGTGCAAAGATGGACTGTTGATTGGTATGATTATTACCAAAGGCTGAATCTGGTATAATCATGACCGTTGGTGTTATATTAAATGTCTTTGGCCCGTAGTGCAAATATGAACTGTTGATCTGCATGATTATGATCAGGAACTGTGAATTTTTATTATCATGACTAATGGTATTTCAGATGATAAAAGTTGATGATATTTTTACTAAAAAGAGAAGCGAGTGGACATTATAGTCTGCATTATTCTTCTAATAGATTGCTCATTCCGCTGCTATTATTGATCTGAACGTTGTTTAAGAATTTAACTGCAGTTTTTGATATAAACCTTGTAGTCTATTGTATTATATCAAGAACTCAACTGTTGAAGGCTAATGATAAATTATTCGTCATTATCTTAGTCATGATATTTCTTACTGGGCTATTTGAGCTCACCCTTTCTTTTGTTCCATTACAGGAGATGAAAACGTAACAGGGTCTAGCCGGGGAATGGAGTGAGAGTCTGAGGAATAGCTGTCGTAGTCTTCACGTGTTGTAAAATAGTGTGGCAATAATAGTGAAGACTTAGTTGTGTATTATTATACCCTGTATTGTTGTACGTTGTGCTTTGTTGTAATAATTTTGTTGTAGTCTTTTGACGACTCAAGTTTGGGCTGTGTGGGCCTAGATTTGGGGGCGTCACAGAAATGACGAGTAATTTATTCACTATCCACCAGTTGAACTAGCGGACGGTATATCAAAACAGCATACGATGTCGCATTGCGTGACACGTAATTTATTCACCATCCGCCAGTTGAACTAGCGGATGTTCTTCTAAAACAGCATAAACTAAAATGACTAGCAGACTTATCCTAATATTAAATAGTCCTAATTCTAATTAGAGTCCATAGCAATTAAACCGTCTTAATTCTAATTGGATTCCATAGCAATTGGATAAGATGGTGTCCTGATACGCAATGCTGTCATGAAATCCTAATAAGCAATTGATTCGTGGAGGCTACACTAATTGATGGATGATGGGTAAATCATAAACGGCAAGTAGGAGTCCTACCAAATGTCCACTATTGATTTCATATTTGGTAATAAAATTAAACTTTTTTAGCTTTGTTAATGTACCAAATCTAATTTTAACGGTAGGGTATTTTTAGTGTATTTTCAGTACAAATTATTTTCAACACCAAATGAGTCTCCATAATTCTCAGGGGTTTTTCTATATTCATAAACAGAACGTGTCACATATCAGATTTGTGGTGGTAAGTTTTCTTCTTATAGCTGACAATATGTTTAATTCTACTTCTTTAGATTCTTCTCATGATGTGATTGACTTTGATAATATCGATTTTTGTAATATGTATTCGTCTCATATTAATGATTCAAAAACCCCATACAAGGGTCAAATTTTTCCTAGTATCCAAGAGGCAGAAGAATTTTATAGAGTCTATGCGCGTAGTATTGGATTTGAAATAAAAATTGGGGCTAGTCATAAATATGCTCTTTCTGACATCTTGTCCAACAAACTATTTACATGTAAGAAAGCTAGAAAACCAATTGAAAAAATGAAACAAGAAGTTGATGAAGTTGAGGGTAATAAGGTAAAAAGAAAAAGAGATTCTATAGGTCGCATGATGTGTAAAGCTAGAATGTTTGTTGTTCATCTAAAGAATGAAGAAAAATAAAAAGTCTCAAAAGTTGAGTTGAGTCATAACCATGGTCTAATCACTCCAAGCAAGGTCAACCTCATTGAAACACGAAGAAATATAACTCATGTTGCTTGAACTTTAATTGAAACATTAAATAGCGCAGGAGTTGGCTCAAGTAAGATGATGGGGGTTTTCAGTGAAATAGTAGGAGGGATGGATAATGTGGGTTTCAATGATATGGATGTTCGGAATGTTGTGCGAGATATAAAACGTGACACTATAGATTCAAATGATGCTCAAACAACATTACAGTACTTAAAAAAACTTTCTGCGAAAAATCCTCTATTTTTTCATGATATTAAACGAGATAATGATAATCGTATTGCATGCATTATGTGGATAAATTACAGATCAATTATAGCTTACAAGAATTTTGGAGATATAGTGACATTTGATACTACATATAGGACGAACAAGTATTTAATGCCGTTTGTTCCTTTCACAGGTGTTAATCATCATTATAATTCCATCTTGTTTGGCTTTGCTCTACTTAAGGATGAAACAGAGGATACTTTTGCATGGGTTTTTCAAACGTGGCTTGAAGCGATGAACAATAAACCACCAATTACCATTATCACCGATCAGGGCAAAGCTATAACCAATGCGATTGGTAAGATTCTTCCCAATACACACCATGCTCTTTGCACTTGGCATATTAGTAATAAATTTCTTGAGAAATTACACACGTTGTATGATAAGTACCCAACATTTAAAGATGATTTTAATTGTTATGTGTATAAATCATTAACAACTGAGGATTTCGAGGAGCGATGGGAGAAGTTAATGATTAATTATGAACTGCATGATCATGAGTGGCTCCAGTCACTTTATGCGCTGAAACACAAATGGGTGAAGGCGTACACAATGAAGTTTTTTGCAGCAGGAATGACGACTACATCAAGGAGTAATGGAATGAATAGTTTATTTGATGACTATGTGAATCCTACAACGAGAATTAAGGAATTTATCGCCAACTCACAAAAAGCCATTGAGAAGCAGGTTCTTGCAGAAAGAAAATCTGATTACACAACTTGTCATCGGACGCGAAGTATGACTATAGAATCTCCATTGGAAACACATGCTGCGAGGGTTTATACAAAGGAGATGTTCAGACGCTTTCAGGTTAAAATTGTAAAGTCTCATAAGTTTATAATGCAGAAGATTAAACATTTAATGACACCGGAAACAAAGTCATATGCAGTGTACAAGGCAAACAACAGTGAAGATTTAAACAAGTACTATACTGTTATTAATAATGTTCAAATTGGAGAAATCACTTATACTTGTCAAAAATTTGAACATTCAGGTATGCCCTGTAGACACATTTTAAGACATAAGATTGCCAAAAGTACTGAAGAGATACTTGATAAATACATTTTAAGCCATTGGTGTAGAGATGGTAACAAAGTTAATGCTGAACTACCAAAAATTTTGACTGAAATGTGTAACTATTAGGAATCACAAACAATGTGATACAATTATTTAGTTCTGCTGCTTTTACACCTAGCTTCTACCGGATCTTGCTCAATCCAAGGTTTTAACCATGTTGTACAGCTGTGCATTGACAATCAATCCATCGTTGAGCAATTTGACCTCAATAATATTAATGAAGAAATTGTTCCAGAAGTTCTGTTTGGAGAAGATGAACAGGATGAAGACGAGCCATTATTGGATCCTATTTGTTCGCAAACAAAGGGGCGCAAAAAAGCTAAAAGAATAAAGAGTGAGATTGAAGAGCCTGCTAGTCGTAAACCATTGCGAAAGTGTACAGTATGCGGAATAATGGCCGATCATGATAAACGAAATCACTACAAAGTATTAGACAAAAAAAAAAAACCAAAAGTTTGATTTTATTCGTCTTCTAGTAAGAATTGATTGGTTTTTAATATTATAATTATTTAATAACATTTTATATGGGAGAAGTTATTTATTATGGTTGTAATTTTTTTTCATAAAAAAATAGTAATTATAGTCGTTAAGTTGTTATTAATTATGGTTTTATCAAATTTTATTTTGTTCCAAAAAAATAATAATTATGATTGTATAACATTATTAATTATGTTTGTTATTGTCATAATTAGCTAGAATGTTTGAAAAGTAACCCGTCATTGAAATATAGACTGGTAATTATTGTCCAAAATTGCTTCCATTTGGTTGATAAGATTGAAGTTTGCACTGCGTCTTTTGTGGGAACCAAAGATAGTATATGACCAACACAACAAATATGCCTACGTGTAATCTAAGAGAAACAAATAAATATCAATGATTTGATGGGGAAGAATTACCATCTGTAATTGAACACATGAGTAAAATTAGAAATCAAAAACTGCAGCAACATTCAAACTACTATCCAGTGGGAATATCATATAATAATACACACCATGCAAACACAGATTAAGCTATCATGAAAAATGCAACAACTTATAGTTTTTGCTTAAATTGGCAAAAAGGTTAATGCATAGTCCTAGATTACTACCTGAAATCCTTTGTATTTGCTAATCTCTTTCACTCGATCAACTATATGCAAGTATCCGTCCTGGTCAAAATAAAAAATATCTCCAGTATGTAGCCATCCATCTTTATCAATGGTTGACATAGTTGCCTCCATATTATTCCAGTATCCTAGCAAGTTAGGGATAAAATCATTAAATCCCAAGCTTTTATTAGTAATAAAAGGAAAAACAAGGTAATAATGTAACAGCTTTGAAATCCAATTTTTTTGAAATATCAGCAAGAACCAGCGGTCAGCGAATTTTCTAGTGAAAGAAACGTGCTCAGTGCTTAACTTTTGATTGTAAAACTATTCACATTTGCCTAAGAAAGTGCTATGACCTGAATATAGAAATTGAGTAACAGAGAATGCCAGCCCTTTATCTAGAAATCGGAATGAAGCAAGCAGTGAACACAAAAGGGTGTTGCACCATCAGGTTATCAGGAAGTATAATAGGAGGGGGTAAGAATGTTATCGGACAAATCCAAATTGACATGCCAAGAATTGTTGAATTGTTGCATATCCAACAAAAGTTGTGTACATATTGCCATAACAACCAACTTTCTGACCACACCATAGCCAAACATTCCCTTACACTATCACCAAAGCCTTTGTCAAACTCCAACAATTCTAGCTAGCTTGATAGATTATTTTCCTACCAAACAGAACCTAAAAGATAAAATAACTGTAAAGCTTTGAATGTAGTTGAGTATAAAACACACATGCTGTGGAATTTTGCAGTTTTTTTTCAGCTCACCTTCTTGCTGTTGCCTTTCCAGCTTTTCTTTTTCCTGCTGCAATTTTACTGGATCCACCTTATGATCCTGGATGAGCAAAACATAGCCTCGGTAAGCAAAATATCGCAACAAATTGTATACAACTTATATGTCGATTATATTTGATCAGAACATCTTTATAAACCAATCATTTTTTATAAACCATAAAAACAAGTGTCAGTTAATAAAGCAGGATGTATAGTTGGACCGCAATATAAATCAACGCCTGTAATAACAAATGGATGATTAATAAATCCAAGATGTTCCATCAACAAATTTTTTTAGCAAGGATAACTTTCGCTGCAATAATGTCCTATGTTCTTGTAGATGCGAGATATTCTTATGAGCACCTTTGCATGTTCGAGACCCACTATCTATTCCACTATTAAGAAACCCATTATTATACCCACAATCCCAGACATCTACTACCAGAACAACTATGATCTAATTTTTTTAGTGCATTAGCATTCTACATCTTCCTTTTCTTATAGCATGGACTTGTCATGTGTGCATGTACACAGAACAGGGGGATCAGAAGTACAGTAACGCACAAACACCTAAATGCAGAACCCACCATCATTGTACAAATCAACTGGTTGACGGTACAAGGGTTATTAAATTATTTGAGCCAGCAATAACCCATCTCTTTCCTGAACAAATCAAACATGAGCTCTAATGATTGCATGCTAAGGTGGATATTTTAAACTAATAGGAGAATAAAAGGGAAGAAACTAGATGTTACTAGTGAATATTGGTCGGCCATAAATCAAGCATGTTAGGCTTATTCATTTTAGCGTGTATTATCCTTAAGCATGTATGAGCTGGCAAGGATGTAAAAATAACCAAAAAGATATGTGAGTCAGATTTCACGAGGACATAGAAAAAGAGATAATGGAGCATCCATTCAAATGGCTCAAAAGAATTGAATACAACCACTTGTGTTTAATTATGAGACCAATACATACAAAATGATTTTTCATATCTCATGATACAATCAGACAAAGACAAGTGCAGCAAGGATTTGGCAGAAATCAAACTTGCAACTAACCATGATAAGATTATCCCACAATAATTAATGAAAAGATATGAAGGAAAAGATACCAGGGACTTCAGAACGCATGTTCTGTTATGTTTGAAATCAGTTAACATCCTTGAGTTTTTTTATCAATGAATCAGTTAACATCCACACTATTTTCAGCAATAGACCATTTTCTCGGGCGTTCGTTACTTACTTACTTTATTGCTTCCCTTGAGCAATATACTTCAGGAACACTCACCTCAACAACATCAGCGCCCCCGCAATTGAATAAAAAGAATCCTCTTATTTCCATTTCACAGCTAAAATGTCGCACCAGGATCAATAAGAATAACAAGTCACAAGATTTACATATGCAGCTCCCAGGATCAATAAGATACCAAGAAGGAACAATAAGAACAAACTCAGCGTCTGCTTTTAATTACATCAAAGTTGTACCAGGCCAAATATCAATTTATTCCAAAGATTATAAAGAAGAGAATATTATTTACTTTTCCATTATAATTTCGCAATAAACTAAATTTCATTAAAGTAATGTCAAAAAAGAAGGTAATGTCAAAAATGGAATTTACAAAGAAGAGAATATTAAAGGATGAAATTAATTAGGTATTGTCAAAAATGAAAATATATACATTCAACAAAATTAGACTTTCAATTCGATTCTAACGGTTGTTCGTTACAAAGGTAAGCTTAAGGAATGTTCCTAGCTTTGCACGTCATAATCTCATGCGCAATTCTAAACCTAAATACATTAGCATCGTTTGCACTCCACCTCAGTTCTTTGGTAATGTCAATCCGGTGCAAGAAAAAATCAATGTACTTGGCTACATATATACCGCAGTTGTTTGAATTTCATTGTGTTGACTTATTCACACATATTTTAACTTTCGGCTTCGATTTAGGCCAATTTCCATTTGGATTTGCCTCATGAAGCAGCAAAGGAATTACATCGACCTGTATACCACAAGCGTACATGTGACGCCCCCAAATCTGGGCCCACACAGCCCAAACTTGAGTCGTCAAAAGACTACAACAAAATTATTACAACAAAGCACAACGTACTACAATACAGTGTATAATAATACACAACTAAGTCTTCACTATTATTGCCACACTATTTTACAAAACGTGAAGACTATGATAACTATTCCTCGGACCCTCACTCCATTCCCCGGCTAGACCCTGTTATGTTTTCATTTCCTGTTGAAAAACAATGGAACAAAAGAAAGGGTGAGCTCAAATAGCCCAGTAAAGAATATCATGACTAAGATAATGACGAATAAATTATCATTAGTCTTCAACAGTTGAGTTCTTGATAGAATACAATAGACTACAAGGTTTATATCAAAAACTGCAGTTAAATTCTTAAACAACGTTCAGATCAATAATAGCAGCGGAATGAGTAATCTATTAGAAGAATAATGCAGACTATAATGTCCACTCGGTTCTCTTTTTAGGAAAAACATCATCAACTTTTATCATCTGAAATATCATTAGTCAAGATAATACAAATTCACAGTTCCTGATCATAATCATGCAGATCAACAGTTCATCTTTGCACTACGGGCCAAAGACATTCAATATAACACCAACGGTCATGATTATACCAGATTCAGCCTTTGGTCATAATCATACCAAACAACAGTTCATCTTTGCACTACGGGCCAAAGAGAACATTCACCACGTGTCATAAAAGACACCGAACAGATGTATCGCCTTTAACCTATTATATCGCCTTTAACCTATCATCTGTTCAACAAATATATCACATCTGTGCCCCCGGCCACAGATATTCACAATAGCTTGATTTTTGGATGATTAGAATGATATAAATGATGAACAGAAGAAATAGGATAACAATAAGTATCGAAAGTTTACTTTGTACAGATTCAAATAATGTCCAAATTGTCAACATAATGTGGAGTGAAATTTAAAAATGATATTCAAGATCCACAGTTCAGAATAACGGTTACAATTCAATAGAAAGGTTCACGTAAATAGGAAGGTTCAGTTGAAATAATGAAGTTCAACTATTATGAAACATATAATATTTTCAGGAATTATAGAAGCAATAGTTCCATAATAAATTTCGATTTAGGAGTATGAAAGAAAATAATATCCCTTACCGTAGCAGGTTTGATTAACAAAAGGTGAAGGAAATTAATACAAAGGGTTATTCACCAACAGGCGGCAATCCGCTCCGTAAGGTTATTCCCACAATTTAATAGAATTTGAGTACAAAGAGTTATTCACCAAACAGGCGGCAATCCGCTCCGTAAGGTTATTCTCAGAGATTAGTAATGAATGAATACGAAAGGTTATTCACCAACAGGCGGCAATCCGCTCCGTAAGGTTATTCCCACAATTTAATACATGAAAATAAAAGGCACGTCTTATGAGTAAGGAAGAAACAATATTATTATCGAGAATCAAATAATGATAATCCCTTACCATAGTACGTTTGAATAATGGAAGATGAAAAAGATGGTATCCCTTACCTCAACACGTGACTGGATATTGATTTAAATGAGGTTGATTAACTTGAACAGTACACGTATACTTATAGATCTTCACAAATACTCAAGATGACTTAAGCACACTTAGAGAGAACTTTCACAAGAAGTATTTAGAGAGAGAAAGAAAGAACAAGTAAGGAAGTTTATGAAAAATCCTTAAGTTAAGGCTTCTATTTATAGCCAAAAATCTTATCATTCATTTAATCTAAACCATTCATTTAAAGATCATCTTTTAATCTACACCATCCATTTCAAATATTATATTATCTTTAATCTACACCATTCATTTCATATCACCTAATAATCACCTAACTTTATATTATAAACAAATCAATTTAATTATTCAACAATAATTCACACTTTAATCTACACCATTCATTTCATATCACCTAATAATCACCTAACTTTATATTATAAACAAATCAATTCAATTATTCAACAATAATTCACACTTTAATCTACACCATTCATTTCATATCACCTAATAATCACCTAACTTTATATTATAAACAAATAACTTTATCAATTCAATTATTATGACTAATTGTTATAAATACAGTATAGTTAGCTCTTAGATATCAAGTCAATAAATTAATGAAATACAACTGTTTAAATAACATCATAATAGAGATAACAATAATGTAAAATAAAGCATACGTTACTGTGTAATGACAATTATTGATTCAATAATGTGAATTACTGTGCATATGTTACTGTGACAATTATTAGGTTCAATAATTTTAAAAACAGTGCAACAACAATTATTGACTCAATGATATAAAATACAGTGTAATGACAATTATTAAATCAATAATGCAAAATACTGTGTAACAACAATTATTGAATTGATAATATAAAATATTATGCAGTGACAATTATCGATGAAATGATGCGTAACAGTTACGGTGTCAATTATCAGACCAATAATATGAGACACTATGCAATACCGTGTGTTACTGTAGAGTACCGTGTGCTACAGAAAATACCATAAACTACCGTATACTACTATTCTTTTATCACCGGTATTTTAACAGTTCCGTTGACTATTTTTATTTAAAAAGGTTATTTCTGTCGTTTTCTATATCCGACAAATATTCCGTTGTGGGGTCCACCAATAATTTGTTATTTCGGCACCGTCGGACCAAACGAATATTCCCCGACCAAACGAATTTTCCCCGACAAAGCGAATATTGTCCGACAAAATAAAATTTGCACATAACATCCTTAACTTTTAACTTTATCGATTTAACCACTTACTGTTTCAAAAAAATATATATATGAAGAAAAATTAAATTTTGTATTTCATAAAATTCGGGGTCTTACAACCTCCCCTCCTTATGAAATTTCGTCCCCGAAATTGACGTACCTGACATATCGAAGAGGTAAGAATACTTAGATTTCATCTCAGATTCTAGCTCCCAGGTCATTTCCTCAGTATCTTGGTTCCTCCATAAAACCTTAACTTGAGGTATAACCTTTGAGCGTAGGATCTGCTCCTTCTTATCCAGGATCTTAACAGGTACTTCCTCGTATGTTAAATCCTCTGCTATAACGTCTGGTCCTAACTCAATGACGTGGTTTGGGTCCTTCACATATTTACGTAACATAGATATGTGAAAAACGTTATGGATGCGAGACATACTTGGTGGTAGGGCTAGTCTGTAAGCTACGGTTCCTATTCGATCGAGGATTTCAAATGGGCCAATAAATCGAGGGTTGAGCTTTCCTCTCTTTCCGAATCTCGTAACCCCTTTCCATGGAGAAACACGTAAGAATACATGATCTCCGACGTTGAAACTTTCGTCTCTCCGATGAAGATCAGCATAACTCTTTTGTCGTTCTTGTGCGGTCTGTATTCGTTGTCGGATCATTTGGATCTTTTCGGTCGTCAAGCGTACCAACTCGGGTCCCAACAATTTTGCTTCTCCTACCTCATTCCAACATATTGGAGAGCGACACTTCCTTCCATACAATGCCTCGAATGGAGCCATGCCTATGCTTGCTTGGTAACTGTTGTTGTAAGAAAATTCCACCAACGGCAAGTACTTATCCCAACTTCCTTTGAAGTCTAATACACAAAGTCTCAAAAGATCTTCGAGGGTCTGGATCGTCCTTTCCAATTGTCCGTCCGTTTGAGGATGGTATGCAGAACTAAAACGTAGTTCAGTGCCCATAGCTTTTTGTAGACTGATCCAAAAGCGTGAAGTGAATCTAGGATCTCGATCAGAAACTATGGAAACTGGCATGCCATGCAATCTCACGATCTCATTTATGTACATACCGGCAAGACGTTCAAGTGAAAAGTTTTCTCGTATAGGCAAGAAATGAGCAGATTTGGTCAATCTATCTACGATCACCCAGATTGCATCTAAGCCTTGAGAAACTTTTGGAAGACCCGTCACGAAGTCCATATTGATGTGTTCCCACTTCCATTCGGGAACTTCAAGTGATTGTAATGGACCTTTAGGAACTTGATGTTCTGCCTTGACACGTTGACAAGTTAGGCACCTTGAGATAAACTCCGCAATCTCTCTTTTCATATTGTTCCACCAAAATGTATGTCGAAGATCTCGATACATCTTGGTACCTCCTGGGTGGATTGCAAACGGCGTGTTGTGTGCCTCCATCATGATTTTATGCTTTAATTCAGGATCGTTAGGAACACAGAGTCGAGAGTTGACTCGAAGTATTCCTTTCTCGTCGATTCTTGCTTCGGGAATGGCACCTTCTTGTACTTTCTTTATCATGTTTATCAGTTCCGGATCGGTAGCTTGAGCAGCTTTAATTTTATCGATTAAAGCTGGTTCTACTCGCACGTGAGCAATCTTCGAGTGGGTCCCTGGTGTCTTTAGCTCTATCTCCATCTTTTGCAAGTCGTACAAAATACACTTTTGTGTTGTCAGCAGTGCACTTGTACTTGCATAAGATTTTCTGCTCAAAGCGTCAGCTACAACGTTCGCCTTTCCCGGGTGATACTGGATTGTGTGGTCATAATCCTTTAACAGCTCAAGCCAACGTCGTTGTCGCATGTTGAGTTCCTTCTGGGTGAAGAAATACTTGAGACTTTTATGATCCGTATAGATATCCACTTTTTCTCCGTACAAGTAGTGTCTCCAGATCTTCAACGCGAAAACGACTGCTGCCAACTCTAGATCATGAGTAGGATAATTTTTCTCATAATCTTTGAGTTGTCGAGAGGCGTAGGCTATAACCTTTCCATGTTGCATAAGGACACAACCTAGACCTTTGCCAGAAGCATCGCTGAAGATAACAAATTCTCCTGATCCTGATGGTATAGTCAGAACAGGAGCTGAAACCAGTCTCTTCTTGAGTTCTTGGAAACTTTTCTCACATTCCTCGCTCCATATGAATTTTGTACTTTTCCGAGTAAGCTGCGTTAATGGAGTGGCGATTCGAGAAAATCCTTCTACGAATCTCCGATAATAACCAGCTAGACCCAGAAAACTTCGGACTTCGGTTACTGTTTTGGGTTGTTCCCAATTTAGTACCGTTTCAATCTTCGCAGGATCGACTGATATTCCTTGACTAGAAATCACATGCCCAAGAAACGCGACCTCCTCAAGCCAGAACTCACATTCTTCAACTTGGCATATAATTTGTTTTCACGGAGCTTTTGTAGTATCAATCTCAGGTGTTGTTCATGATCCTCGCGACTCTTGGAGTATATGAGGATGTCATCAATAAAGACAACCACAAAATGATCCAAATGTTCCTTGAATATCCGGTTCATCATGTCCATGAAAGCTGCAGGAGCATTAGTTAGTCCAAAAGGCATGACTAAGAACTCATAATGCCCATAACGAGTTCTGAAAGCAGTCTTTGGAATGTCCTCAGCTTTAACCTTTAACTGATGATATCCAGAACGGAGATCAATCTTTGAGAAATGTTGAGCGCCTTGCAATTGATCAAACATGTCATCAATCCGAGGTAACGGGTGTGACACCCCCAAATCTAGGCCCACACAGCCCAAACTTGAGTCGTCAAAAGACTACAACAAAATTATTACAACAAAGCACAACGTACAACAATACAGTGTATAATAATACACAACTAAGTCTTCACTATTATTGCCACACTATTTTACAACACGTGAAGACTAGGATAGCTATTCCTCGGACCCTCACTCCATCCCCCAGCTAGACCCCGTTACGTTTTCATCTCCTGTTGAAAACAATGGAACAAAAGAAAGGGTGAGCTCAAATAGCCCAGTAAGAAATATCATGACTAAGATAATGACGAATAAATTATCATTAGCCTTCAACAGTTGAATTCTTGATAGAATACAAAAGACTACAAGGTTTATATCAAAAACTGTAGTTAAATTCTTAAATAACGTTCAGATCAATAATAGCAGCGGAATGAGCAATCTATTAGAAGAATAATGCAGACCATAATGTCCACTCGCTTCTCTTTTTAGTAAAAACATCATCAACTTTTATCATCTGAAATACCATTAGTCATGATAATAAAAATTCACAGTTCCTGGTCATAATCATGCAAATCAACAGTTCATCTTTGCACTACGGGCCAAAGATATTCAATAAAGCACCAACGGTCATGATTATACCAGATTCAGCCTTTGGTCATAATCATACCAATCAACAGTTCATCTTTGCACTACGGGCCAAAGACATTCAACATAACACCAACGGTCATGATTATGCCAGATTCAGCCTTTGGTCATAATCATACCAATCAACAGTTCATCTTTGCACTACGGGCCAAAGAGAACATTAACCACGTGCCATAAAAGACACCGAACAGATGTATCGCCTTTAACCTAGTATATCGCCTTTAACCTATCATCTGTTCAACAATTATATCACATATGTGCCCCCGGCCACAGATATTCACAACAGCTTGATTCTTGATGATTAATACAAATAACAGTGATACAAATGATGAACAGAAGAACAGGATAAACAATAAGTATCGGAAGTTTACTTTGTGCAGATTCAAATAATGTCCAAATTGCCAACATGATGTGGAGTGAAATTTAAAAATGATATTCAAGATCCACAGTTCAGAATAACGATTACAGTTCAATAGAAATGTTCAGAAAATAGGAAGGTTCAGTTGAAATAATGAAATTCAACTATTATGGAACATATAATATTTTCAGGAATTATAGAAGCAATAGTTCCATAATAAGTTTCGATTTAGGTGTATGAAAGAAAATAATATCCCTTACCGTAGCAGGTTTGATTAACAAAAGGTGAAGGAAATTAATATCCCTTACCATAGTAATTTTGAATAATGGAAGATGAAAAAGATGGTATCCCTTATGAGTATAAAGGAAAATGATATCACTTACGAATATGGAATAAAAGTGTCATGTGATAATTCGTGTAGACAAATTATTTCCACACGAGACAAATAAAAAGGGTTATTCATCAACAGGCGGTAATCCGCGCCGTAAGGTTATTCCCATCAATTTGAATACGAAGAGTTATTCACCAAACAGGCGATAATCCGCGCCGTAAGGTTAATCCCATCAATTTGAATACGAAGAGTTATTCACCAAACAGGCGATAATCCGCACCGTAAGGTTATTCTCAAATATTAATAAGGAATGAATAAAAAAAAGTTATTCACCAACAGGCGTAAATCGCGCCGTAAGGTTATTCCCACAATTTAATACATGGAAGTAAATGGCACAAGAAAGAAACGATATTATTTTCGAGAATCAAAGAATGAAATTCCTTACAAGTAAGAAAGAAAATGACATTCCTTACCACAGTAAATTTAAGAGTTTGAAATGAATGGTATTCCTTACCGTAATAAATTTAAGAGTGTGAAAAGAATGATATTCCTTACCGTAGTAAGTTTAAGAGTATGAAAGAAAATGAAATTCCTTACCTTAACACGTGACTGGATATTGATTTAAATGAGGTTGATCAACCTATATATTTATAATATAAATTAGTAATTACCACATATAAATTTCAAAGTGTATGATAACTCGTATATTATGAACTATCAAAATTATATATATTTAACATAATTTTTGTAGTATAATATAATAACTTTAGAATAGTTTTTAAAATAATATTTCAAAATAAATCTTCCAAAGAAAGCTTTTAAAAATGAATCTTCTAATAGAAGAGTCTTCTAAAGGAAGATTTGTGAATACCGTGAAATATAGGAATTTATGAAATTACTACTCTTTAATAAAAGACTTACTTGAAAATTTTCTGCACTCCTTTTGGCTTTCAAACTCTCAAAATAACCTTACTATTCTCAGAGAAAACTCATAAAATTCTTATAGAAAAATTTTATGTTTTAGGTGTGATTTTTCTATTCAGTTGAGCAAGCTATTTATAGGAGAAAATAAGTACTATGCGGTGGTAGGTGGCATACTACTATTGAAACGCAGGAGCAGCCGTCTGGCTGCTTTTCTCCTTCTTCCTTTTCTTTCACCAACCCACCCAGCAAGCATTTTTCATGTTTACATCTCATGTGGCCCCCACATAGGGTCCACATGTTACTATTTAAAATTAATTAATTAATTAATTAATTTTTTTTTTTTTTTTATTTTTTTTTTTATAAAATTTATTTATTTATTTATTTATTCTTCCTGTGGGTTCAACATATAAAATAAAATAATGTTTCAACAATAATGTAAGAAACACGTTACAGATTATATTTAATAATATAAATTACAATGTATTTGCTACTGTGACAATTATTAGGTTCAATAATTTTTAAAAACAGTGCAGCAACAATTATTGAGTCGATGATATGAAATACAGTGTAATGACAATTATTGAATCAATAATGCAAAATACTGTGTAACGACAATTATTGAATTGATAATATAAAATATTATGCAGTGACAATTATTGATGAAATGATGCGTAACAGTTACGGTGTCAATTATCAGACCAATAATATGAGACACTGTGCAATACCGTGTGCTACTGTAGAGTACCGTGTGCTACAGAAAATACCATAAATTACCGTATGCTACTATTCTTTTATCACCGGTATTTTAACAGTTAACACCGTTGACTATTTTTATATAAAAATGTTACTTCTGTCTTTTTCTATATCCGACAAATATTCCGTTGTGTGGTCCACTAGTAATTTGTTATTTCGGCGCCGTCGTACGACCCGAATATTCCCCGACAAAACGAATATTCTCCGACAAAACAATATTGTCCGACAAAATAAAAATTTGCACATAACGTCCTTAACTTTCAATTTTGTCAATTTAACCACTTACTGTTTCATGAAAGAAAAAAAATATATATATATGAAGAAAAATTAAATTTTATATTTCATAAAATTCGGGGTCTTACAACCTCCCCTCCTTATGAAATTTCGTCCCCGAAATTGGCGTACCTGGCATTTCGAAGAGGTAAGGATATTTAGATTTCATCTCGGATTCTAGCTCCCAGGTTATTTCCTCAACATCTTGGTTCCTCCATAAAACCTTAACTTGAGGTATAACCTTTGAGCGTAGAATCTGCTCCTTCTTATCTAGGATCTTAACAGGTACCTCTTCGTACGTTAAATCATCTTCTATAACGTCTGGTTCTAACTCAATGACGTGGTTTGGGTCCTTCACATATTTACGTAACATAGATATGTGAAAAACGTTATGGATGCGAGACATACTTGGCGGTAGGGCTAGTCTGTAGGCTACAGTTCCTACTCGATCAAGGATTTCAAATGGGCCAATAAATCGAGGGTTGAGCTTTCCTCTCTTTCCGAATCTCGTAACCCCTTTCCATGGAGAAACACGTAAGAATACATGATATCCGACGTTGAAACTTTCGTCTCTCCGATGAAGATCAGCATTAACTCTTTTGTCGTTCTTGTGCAGTCTGTATTCGTTGTCGGATCATTTGGATCTTTTCTGTTGTCAAGCGTACCAACTCGGGTCCCAACAATTTTGCTTCTCCTACCTCATTTCAACTTACTGGAGAGCGACACTTGCGTCCATATAAAGCCTCGAATGGAGCCATACCTATACTTGTTTGGTAACTGTTGTTGTAGGAAAATTCCACCAATGGCAAATACTTATCCCAACTTCCTTTGAAATCTAGTACGCAAAGTCTCAAAAGATCTTCGAGGGTCTGGATCGTCCTTTCCGATTGTCCGTCCGTCTGAGGATGGTATGCAGAACTGAATCGTAGCTCAGTACCCATAGATTTTTTGTAGACTGATCCAAAAACGTGAAGTGAATCTAGGATCTCGATCAGAAACTATGGAAACTGGCATGCCATGCAATCTTACAATCTCATTTATGTACATACCGGCAAGACGTTCAAGTGAAAAGTTTTCTCGTATAGGCAAGAATTGAGCGGATTTGGTCAATCTATCTACGATGACCCAAATTGCATCTAAGCCTTGAGAAACTTTGGGAAGACCCGTTACGAAATCCATATTGATGTGTTCCCACTTCCATTCGGGAAGCTCAAGTGGTTGTAATGGACCCTTAGGTACTTGATGCTCTGCCTTGACACGTTGACAAGTTAGGCACCTTGAGATAAACTCTGCAATCTCTCTTTTCATATTGTTCCACCAAAATGTATGTCGAAGATCTCGATACATCTTGGTACCTCCTGGGTGGATTGCAAACGGCGTGTTGTGTGCCTACATCATGATTTTATGCTTCAATTCAGGATCGTTAGGAACACAGAGTCGAGAGTTAACTCGACGTATTCCTGTCTCGTCGATTCTTGCTTCGGGGATGGCACCTTCTTGTACTTTCTTCATCATGTTCATCAGTTCCGGATCGGTAGCTTGAGCAGCTTTAATTTTATCCATTAAAGCTGGTTCTACTCGCACGTGAGCAATCTTCGAGTGGGTCCCTGGTGTCTTTAGCTCTATCTCCATCTTTTGCAAGTCGTACAAAATACACTTTTGTGTTGTCAGCAGTGCACTTGTACTCGCATAAGATCTTCTGCTCAAAGCGTCAGCTACAACGTTCGCCTTTCCCGGGTGATTTAGGATTGTGTGGTCGTAATCCTTCAATAGCTCAAGCCAACGTCGTTGTCGCATGTTGAGTTCCTTCTGGGTGAAGAAATACTCGAGGCCTTTATGATCCGTATAGATATCCACTTTTTCTCCGTACAAGTAGTGTCTCCAGATCTTCAACGCGAAAACGACTGTTGCCAACTCTAGATCATAAGTAGGATAATTTTTTTCATAATCTTTGAGTTGTCGAGAGGCATAGGCTATAACATTTCCATGTTGCATAAGGACACAGCCTAGACCTTTGCCTGAAGCATCGCTGTAAATGACAAATTCTCCTGATCCTGATGGTATGGTCAGAATAGGAGCTGAAACAAGTCTCCTCTTGAGTTCTTGAAAACATTTCTAGCATTCCTCGCTCGATATAAGTTTTGTACTAGAACGAATGATACCGATATCTAATAATTAAACCTTCAACTCTTGGTGTTCTATGGGAGCCATTTGGTATGAGACTTTGAAAATGGGTTTAGTGTCGGGTTCAAGATCGATACAGAATTCAATTTCTCGGTTTGGGAATAAGCCAGGAAGTTCCTCAGGAAAAACGTCAGGAACTCATTAACAATAGGAATATCATTCAAGTTTGACGTGTTTTTGTTCAAATCAATGACATGAGCTAAAAAGGCTTGACATCCGTTTTTCAATAAACGAATGGCTTTATGGCTAGAAATAACAGTTATAGATTTCAATGGTTTAGTTGCTTGAATTTGCATGACAGGTTGATTAGGAATATGAAAACTAATAATCTTATGAAAACAATCAATTTTAGCATGATGGGTAGTCAACCAATCAATTCCTAAAATCACATCAAATTCATGCATCTCCAAAGAAATAAGGTCAACAGGTAATGTGAGGTTGTTGATTTGAACTAGACAAGATTTATAGATAGTAAATGTAATAGGTATTTCTCCCAATGAGGTTTCAACTGATAAGACAAGATTTAAGTTTTCAATAGGCAAATTTAAACGTTGAGTACATATAGGTGAGATAAAAGAGTGGATAGAGCCAGTATCTAACATGACATAGACTTCTCGAGAATTGATGAATAGCTTACCGGTCATCACCTCATTCGATTTCTTGATCATCAAGGCTGTCATCATCAAATCGAGTCCCGTATACTTCATCCGGATCTTCACGTATTTCATCCATGGGGATACCGCTAAATAATTTTCTAACAAACTGTTTCTCGGATTCATCAACTTCATCAGTAGTAACGTACCAATGATTTCCATAAGAATAGTATTTTCGATAGACTGCAGTTTCCATGATAGTGACTAACTTAACCTGAATTCCTCTAAATTGTAACGCCCAAAAGTATAGAAACATCATTTTTAAATAATCTTGGAAATCATAGCTGGAACACCATAAATCCCAAAGACTAATATGAAAAGTCCATATATTCTGATCCTTTGTTATAGAGCATAACCAGGTGATATGACTCTCCCAATTAGTGAGTAAATTAAAGGCAATAATTTCTGCAAGTTCATTACTTCCTTTAATTGCTTCTAATAATGGATCTGGAACGACTGTAGCAGAACTTTCACCTTCATCCTTACTGGATAGAACACGCATAATTTTTGCCTTAGGCAAATGATTCAACTCTGAGTTTGTAAGAAGATTATTCGTCGCCTCTTGTTTTGCAGCTACATTTGTTTCGGTCATTTCATAGTTAACCTCCTGATTTCCAGATGCCATACTTAACTGTGGTCACAAAATAAATGTTAGTTCAAATAAACTGACTCATCAATTCATGTCCCTATATTCAAATCAACTCATTAGATAATAAAATCCAATTTAGGTAGGACGCACGAGTGACTGATTCTATTCGTCTCTCCCCTCCTAGTTCTAACCCCAGATCTCCATTAAAGACCATATCCCTAAGCTCTGATACCAACTGTGGCACCCCCAAATCTAGGCCCACACAGCCCAAACTTGAGTCGTCAAAAGACTACAACAAAATTATTACAACAAAGCACAACGTACAACAATACAGTGTATAATAATACACAACTAAGTCTTCACTATTATTGCCACACTATTTTACAACACGTGAAGACTAGGATAGCTATTCCTCGGACCCTCACTCCATCCCCCGGCTAGACCCCGTTACGTTTTCATCTCCTGTTGAAAACAATGGAACAAAAGAAAGGGTGAGCTCAAATAGCCCAGTAAGAAATATCATGACTAAGATAATGACGAATAAATTATCATTAGCCTTCAACAGTTGAATTCTTGATAGAATACAAAAGACTACAAGGTTTATATCAAAAACTGTAGTTAAATTCTTAAATAACGTTCAGATCAATAATAGCAGCGGAATGAGCAATCTATTAGAAGAATAATGCAGACCATAATGTCCACTCGCTTCTCTTTTTAGTAAAAACATCATCAACTTTTATCATCTGAAATACCATTAGTCATGATAATAAAAATTCACAGTTCCTGGTCATAATCATGCAAATCAACAGTTCATCTTTGCACTACGGGCCAAAGATATTCAATAAAGCACCAACGGTCATGATTATACCAGATTCAGCCTTTGGTCATAATCATACCAATCAACAGTTCATCTTTGCACTACGGGCCAAAGACATTCAACATAACACCAACGGTCATGATTATGCCAGATTCAGCCTTTGGTCATAATCATACCAATCAACAGTTCATCTTTGCACTACGGGCCAAAGAGAACATTAACCACGTGCCATAAAAGACACCGAACAGATGTATCGCCTTTAACCTAGTATATCGCCTTTAACCTATCATCTGTTCAACAATTATATCACATCTGTGCCCCCGGCCACAGATATTCACAACAGCTTGATTCTTGATGATTAATACAAATAACAGTGATACAAATGATGAACAGAAGAACAGGATAAACAATAAGTATCGGAAGTTTACTTTGTGCAGATTCAAATAATGTCCAAATTGCCAACATGATGTGGAGTGAAATTTAAAAATGATATTCAAGATCCACAGTTCAGAATAACGATTACAGTTCAATAGAAATGTTCAGAAAATAGGAAGGTTCAGTTGAAATAATGAAATTCAACTATTATGGAACATATAATATTTTCAGGAATTATAGAAGCAATAGTTCCATAATAAGTTTCGATTTAGGTGTATGAAAGAAAATAATATCCCTTACCGTAGCAGGTTTGATTAACAAAAGGTGAAGGAAATTAATATCCCTTACCATAGTAATTTTGAATAATGGAAGATGAAAAAGATGGTATCCCTTATGAGTATAAAGGAAAATGATATCACTTACGAATATGGAATAAAAGTGTCATGTGATAATTCGTGTAGACAAATTATTTCCACACGAGACAAATAAAAAGGGTTATTCATCAACAGGCGGTAATCCGCGCCGTAAGGTTATTCCCATCAATTTGAATACGAAGAGTTATTCACCAAACAGGCGATAATCCGCGCCGTAAGGTTAATCCCATCAATTTGAATACGAAGAGTTATTCACCAAACAGGCGATAATCCGCACCGTAAGGTTATTCTCAAATATTAATAAGGAATGAATAAAAAAAAGTTATTCACCAACAGGCGTAAATCGCGCCGTAAGGTTATTCCCACAATTTAATACATGGAAGTAAATGGCACAAGAAAGAAACGATATTATTTTCGAGAATCAAAGAATGAAATTCCTTACAAGTAAGAAAGAAAATGACATTCCTTACCACAGTAAATTTAAGAGTTTGAAATGAATGGTATTCCTTACCGTAATAAATTTAAGAGTGTGAAAAGAATGATATTCCTTACCGTAGTAAGTTTAAGAGTATGAAAGAAAATGAAATTCCTTACCTTAACACGTGACTGGATATTGATTTAAATGAGGTTGATCAACCTATATATTTATAATATAAATTAGTAATTACCACATATAAATTTCAAAGTGTATGATAACTCGTATATTATGAACTATCAAAATTATATATATTTAACATAATTTTTGTAGTATAATATAATAACTTTAGAATAGTTTTTAAAATAATATTTCAAAATAAATCTTCCAAAGAAAGCTTTTAAAAATGAATCTTCTAATAGAAGAGTCTTCTAAAGGAAGATTTGTGAATACCGTGAAATATAGGAATTTATGAAATTACTACTCTTTAATAAAAGACTTACTTGAAAATTTTCTGCACTCCTTTTGGCTTTCAAACTCTCAAAATAACCTTACTATTCTCAGAGAAAACTCATAAAATTCTTATAGAAAAATTTTATGTTTTAGGTGTGATTTTTCTATTCAGTTGAGCAAGCTATTTATAGGAGAAAATAAGTACTATGCAGTGGTAGGTGGCATACTAATATTGAAACGCAGGAGCAGCCGTCTGGCTGCTTTTCTCCTTCTTCCTTTTCTTTCACCAACCCACCCAGCAAGCATTTTTCATGTTTACATCTCATGTGGCCCCCACATAGGGTCCACATGTTACTATTTAAAATTAATTAATTAATTAATTAATTTTTTTTTTTTTTTATTTTTTTTTTTATAAAATTTATTTATTTATTTATTTATTCTTCCTGTGGGTTCAACATATAAAATAAAATAATGTTTCAACAATAATGTAAGAAACACGTTACAGATTATATTTAATAATATAAATTACAATGTATTTGCTACTGTGACAATTATTAGGTTCAATAATTTTTAAAAACAGTGCAACAACAATTATTGAGTCGATGATATGAAATACAGTGTAATGACAATTATTGAATCAATAATGCAAAATACTGTGTAACGACAATTATTGAATTGATAATATAAAATATTATGCAGTGACAATTATTGATGAAATGATGCGTAACAGTTACGGTGTCAATTATCAGACCAATAATATGAGACACTGTGCAATACCGTGTGCTACTGTAGAGTACCGTGTGCTACAGAAAATACCATAAATTACCGTATGCTACTATTCTTTTATCACCGGTATCTTAACAGTTAACACCGTTGACTATTTTTATATAAAAATGTTACTTCTGTCGTTTTCTATATCCGACAAATATTCCGTTGTGTGGTCCACTAGTAATTTGTTATTTCGGCGCCGTCGTACGACCCGAATATTCCCCGACAAAACGAATATTCTCCGACAAAACAATATTGTCCGACAAAATAAAAATTTGCACATAACGTCCTTAACTTTCAATTTTGTCAATTTAACCACTTACTGTTTCATGAAAGAAAAAAAATATATATATATGAAGAAAAATTAAATTTTATATTTCATAAAATTCGGGGTCTTACAACCTCCCCTCCTTATGAAATTTCGTCCCCGAAATTGGCGTACCTGGCATTTCGAAGAGGTAAGGATATTTAGATTTCATCTCGGATTCTAGCTCCCAGGTTATTTCCTCAACATCTTGGTTCCTCCATAAAACCTTAACTTGAGGTATAACCTTTGAGCGTAGAATCTGCTCCTTCTTATCTAGGATCTTAACAGGTACCTCTTCGTACGTTAAATCATCTTCTATAACGTCTGGTTCTAACTCAATGACGTGGTTTGGGTCCTTCACATATTTACGTAACATAGATATGTGAAAAACGTTATGGATGCGAGACATACTTGGCGGTAGGGCTAGTCTGTAGGCTACAGTTCCTACTCGATCAAGGATTTCAAATGGGCCAATAAATCGAGGGTTGAGCTTTCCTCTCTTTCCGAATCTCGTAACCCCTTTCCATGGAGAAACACGTAAGAATACATGATATCCGACGTTGAAACTTTCGTCTCTCCGATGAAGATCAGCATTAACTCTTTTGTCGTTCTTGTGCAGTCTGTATTCGTTGTCGGATCATTTGGATCTTTTCTGTTGTCAAGCGTACCAACTCGGGTCCCAACAATTTTGCTTCTCCTACCTCATTTCAACTTACTGGAGAGCGACACTTGCGTCCATATAAAGCCTCGAATGGAGCCATACCTATACTTGTTTGGTAACTGTTGTTGTAGGAAAATTCCACCAATGGCAAATACTTATCCCAACTTCCTTTGAAATCTAGTACGCAAAGTCTCAAAAGATCTTCGAGGGTCTGGATCGTCCTTTCCGATTGTCCGTCCGTCTGAGGATGGTATGCAGAACTGAATCGTAGCTCAGTACCCATAGATTTTTTGTAGACTGATCCAAAAACGTGAAGTGAATCTAGGATCTCGATCAGAAACTATGAAAACTGGCATGCCATGCAATCTTACAATCTCATTTATGTACATACCGGCAAGACGTTCAAGTGAAAAGTTTTCTCGTATAGGCAAGAATTGAGCGGATTTGGTCAATCTATCTACGATGACCCAAATTGCATCTAAGCCTTGAGAAACTTTGGGAAGACCCGTTACGAAATCCATATTGATGTGTTCCCACTTCCATTCGGGAAGCTCAAGTGGTTGTAATGGACCCTTAGGTACTTGATGCTCTGCCTTGACACGTTGACAAGTTAGGCACCTTGAGATAAACTCTGCAATCTCTCTTTTCATATTGTTCCACCAAAATGTATGTCGAAGATCTTGATACATCTTGGTACCTCCTGGGTGGATTGCAAACGGCGTGTTGTGTGCCTCCATCATGATTTTATGCTTCAATTCAGGATCGTTAGGAACACAGAGTCGAGAGTTAACTCGACGTATTCCTGTCTCGTCGATTCTTGCTTCGGGGATGGCACCTTCTTGTACTTTCTTCATCATGTTCATCAGTTCCGGATCGGTAGCTTGAGCAGCTTTAATTTTATCCATTAAAGCTGGTTCTACTCGCACGTGAGCAATCTTCGAGTGGGTCCCTGGTGTCTTTAGCTCTATCTCCATCTTTTGCAAGTCGTACAAAATACACTTTTGTGTTGTCAGCAGTGCACTTGTACTCGCATAAGATCTTCTACTCAAAGCGTCACCTACAACGTTCGCCTTTCCCGGGTGATTTAGGATTGTGTGGTCGTAATCCTTCAATAGCTCAAGCCAACGTCGTTGTCGCATGTTGAGTTCCTTCTGGGTGAAGAAATACTCGAGGCCTTTATGATCCGTATAGATATCCACTTTTTCTCCGTACAAGTAGTGTCTCCAGATCTTCAACGCGACAACGACTGCTGCCAACTCTAGATCATAAGTAGGATAATTTTTTTCATAATCTTTGAGTTGTCGAGAGGCATAGGCTATAACATTTCCATGTTGCATAAGGACACAGCCTAGACCTTTGCCTGAAGCATCGCTGTAAATGACAAATTCTCCTGATCCTGATGGTATGGTCAGAATAGGAGCTGAAACAAGTCTCCTCTTGAGTTCTTGAAAACATTTCTAGCATTCCTCGCTCGATATAAGTTTTGTACTAGAACGAATGATACCGATATCTAATAATTAAACCTTCAACTCTTGGTGTTCTATGGGAGCCATTTGGTATGAGACTTTGAAAATGGGTTTAGTGTCGGGTTCAAGATCGATACAGAATTCAATTTCTCGGTTTGGGAATAAGCCAGGAAGTTCCTCAGGAAAAACGTCAGGAACTCATTAACAATAGGAATATCATTCAAGTTTGACGTGTTTTTGTTCAAATCAATGACATGAGCTAAAAAGGCTTGACATCCGTTTTTCAATAAACGAATGGCTTTATGGCTAGAAATAACAGTTATAGATTTCAATGGTTTAGTTGCTTGAATTTGCATGACAGGTTGATTAGGAATATGAAAACTAATAATCTTATGAAAACAATCAATTTTAGCATGATGGGTAGTCAACCAGTCAATTCCTAAAATCACATCAAATTCATGCATCTCCAAAGAAATAAGGTCAACAGGTAATGTGAGGTTGTTGATTTGAACTAGACAAGATTTATAGATAGTAAATGTAATAGGTATTTCTCCCAATGAGGTTTCAACTGATAAGACAAGATTTAAGTTTTCAATAGGCAAATTTAAACGTTGAGTACATATAGGTGAGATAAAAGAGTGGATAGAGCCAGTATCTAACATGACATAGACTTCTCGAGAATTGATGAATAGCTTACCGGTCATCACCTCATTCGATTTCTTGATCATCAAGGCTGTCATCATCAAATCGAGTCCCGTATACTTCATCCGGATCTTCACGTATTTCATCCATGGGGATACCGCTAAATAATTTTCTAACAAACTGTTTCTCGGATTCATCAACTTCATCAGTAGTAACGTACCAATGATTTCCATAAGAATAGTATTTTCGATAGACTGCAGTTTCCATGATAGTGACTAACTTAACCTGAATTCCTCTAAATTGTAACGCCCAAAAGTATAGAAACATCATTTTTAAATAATCTTGGAAATCATAGCTGGAACACCATAAATCCCAAAGACTAATATGAAAAGTCCATATATTCTGATCCTTTGTTATAGAGCATAACCAGGTGATATGACTCTCCCAATTAGTGAGTAAATTAAAGGCAATAATTTCTGCAAGTTCATTACTTCCTTTAATTGCTTCTAATAATGGATCTGGAACGACTGTAGCAGAACTTTCACCTTCATCCTTACTGGATAGAACACGCATAATTTTTGCCTTAGGCAAATGATTCAACTCTGAGTTTGTAAGAAGATTATTCGTCGCCTCTTGTTTTGCAGCTACATTTGTTTCGGTCATTTCATAGTTAACCTCCTGATTTCCAGATGCCATACTTAACTGTGGTCACAAAATAAATGTTAGTTCAAATAAACTGACTCATCAATTCATGTCCCTATATTCAAATCAACTCATTAGATAATAAAATCCAATTTAGGTAGGACGCACGAGTGACTGATTCTATTCGTCTCTCCCCTCCTAGTTCTAACCCCAGATCTCCATTAAAGACCATATCCCTAAGCTCTGATACCAACTGTGGCACCCCCAAATCTAGGCCCACACAGCCCAAACTTGAGTCGTCAAAAGACTACAACAAAATTATTACAACAAAGCACAACGTACAACAATACAGTGTATAATAATACACAACTAAGTCTTCACTATTATTGCCACACTATTTTACAACAGGTGAAGACTAGGATAGCTATTCCTCGGACCCTCACTCCATCCCCCGGCTAGACCCCGTTACGTTTTCATCTCCTGTTGAAAACAATGGAACAAAAGAAAGGGTGAGCTCAAATAGCCCAGTAAGAAATATCATGACTAAGATAATGACGAATAAATTATCATTAGCCTTCAACAGTTGAATTCTTGATAGAATACAAAAGACTACAAGGTTTATATCAAAAACTGTAGTTAAATTCTTAAATAACGTTCAGATCAATAATAGCAGCGGAATGAGCAATCTATTAGAAGAATAATGCAGACCATAATGTCCACTCGCTTCTCTTTTTAGTAAAAACATCATCAACTTTTATCATCTGAAATACCATTAGTCATGATAATAAAAATTCACAGTTCCTGGTCATAATCATGCAAATCAACAGTTCATCTTTGCACTACGGGCCAAAGATATTCAATAAAGCACCAACGGTCATGATTATACCAGATTCAGCCTTTGGTCATAATCATACCAATCAACAGTTCATCTTTGCACTACGGGCCAAAGACATTCAACATAACACCAACGGTCATGATTATGCCAGATTCAGCCTTTGGTCATAATCATACCAATCAACAGTTCATCTTTGCACTACGGGCCAAAGAGAACATTAACCACGTGCCATAAAAGACACCGAACAGATGTATCGCCTTTAACCTAGTATATCGCCTTTAACCTATCATATGTTCAACAATTATATCACATCTGTGCCCCCGGCCACAGATATTCACAACAGCTTGATTCTTGATGATTAATACAAATAACAGTGATACAAATGATGAACAGAAGAACAGGATAAACAATAAGTATCGGAAGTTTACTTTGTGCAGATTCAAATAATGTCCAAATTGCCAACATGATGTGGAGTGAAATTTAAAAATGATATTCAAGATCCACAGTTCAGAATAACGATTACAGTTCAATAGAAATGTTCAGAAAATAGGAAGGTTCAGTTGAAATAATGAAATTCAACTATTATGGAACATATAATATTTTCAGGAATTATAGAAGCAATAGTTCCATAATAAGTTTCGATTTAGGTGTATGAAAGAAAATAATATCCCTTACCGTAGCAGGTTTGATTAACAAAAGGTGAAGGAAATTAATATCCCTTACCATAGTAATTTTGAATAATGGAAGATGAAAAAGATGGTATCCCTTATGAGTATAAAGGAAAATGATATCACTTACGAATATGGAATAAAAGTGTCATGTGATAATTCGTGTAGACAAATTATTTCCACACGAGACAAATAAAAAGGGTTATTCATCAACAGGCGGTAATCCGCGCCGTAAGGTTATTCCCATCAATTTGAATACGAAGAGTTATTCACCAAACAGGCGATAATCCGCGCCGTAAGGTTAATCCCATCAATTTGAATACGAAGAGTTATTCACCAAACAGGCGATAATCCGCACCGTAAGGTTATTCTCAAATATTAATAAGGAATGAATAAAAAAAAGTTATTCACCAACAAGCGTAAATCGCGCCGTAAGGTTATTCCCACAATTTAATACATGGAAGTAAATGGCACAAGAAAGAAACGATATTATTTTCGAGAATCAAAGAATGAAATTCCTTACAAGTAAGAAAGAAAATGACATTCCTTACCACAGTAAATTTAAGAGTTTGAAATGAATGGTATTCCTTACCGTAATAAATTTAAGAGTGTGAAAAGAATGATATTCCTTACCGTAGTAAGTTTAAGAGTATGAAAGAAAATGAAATTCCTTACCTTAACACGTGACTGGATATTGATTTAAATGAGGTTGATCAACCTATATATTTATAATATAAATTAGTAATTACCACATATAAATTTCAAAGTGTATGATAACTCGTATATTATGAACTATCAAAATTATATATATTTAACATAATTTTTGTAGTATAATATAATAACTTTAGAATAGTTTTTAAAATAATATTTCAAAATAAATCTTCCAAAGAAAGCTTTTAAAAATGAATCTTCTAATAGAAGAGTCTTCTAAAGGAAGATTTGTGAATACCGTGAAATATAGGAATTTATGAAATTACTACTCTTTAATAAAAGACTTACTTGAAAATTTTCTGCACTCCTTTTGGCTTTCAAACTCTCAAAATAACCTTACTATTCTCAGAGAAAACTCATAAAATTCTTATAGAAAAATTTTATGTTTTAGGTGTGATTTTTCTATTCAGTTGAGCAAGCTATTTATAGGAGAAAATAAGTACTATGCGGTGGTAGGTGGCATACTAATATTGAAACGCAGGAGCAGCCGTCTGGCTGCTTTTCTCCTTCTTCCTTTTCTTTCACCAACCCACCCAGCAAGCATTTTTCATGTTTACATCTCATGTGGCCCCCACATAGGGTCCACATGTTACTATTTAAAATTAATTAATTAATTAATTAATTTTTTTTTTTTTTTTATTTTTTTTTTTATAAAATTTATTTATTTATTTATTTATTCTTCCTGTGGGTTCAACATATAAAATAAAATAATGTTTCAACAATAATGTAAGAAACACGTTACAGATTATATTTAATAATATAAATTACAATGTATTTGCTACTGTGACAATTATTAGGTTCAATAATTTTTAAAAACAGTGCAGCAACAATTATTGAGTCGATGATATGAAATACAGTGTAATGACAATTATTGAATCAATAATGCAAAATACTGTGTAACGACAATTATTGAATTGATAATATAAAATATTATGCAGTGACAATTATTGATGAAATGATGCGTAACAGTTACGGTGTCAATTATCAGACCAATAATATGAGACACTGTGCAATACCGTGTGCTACTGTAGAGTACCGTGTGCTACAGAAAATACCATAAATTACCGTATGCTACTATTCTTTTATCACCGGTATCTTAACAGTTAACACCGTTGACTATTTTTATATAAAAATGTTACTTCTGTCGTTTTCTATATCCGACAAATATTCCGTTGTGTGGTCCACTAGTAATTTGTTATTTCGGCGCCGTCGTACGACCCGAATATTCCCCGACAAAACGAATATTCTCCGACAAAACAATATTGTCCGACAAAATAAAAATTTGCACATAACGTCCTTAACTTTCAATTTTGTCAATTTAACCACTTACTGTTTCATGAAAGAAAAAAAATATATATATATGAAGAAAAATTAAATTTTATATTTCATAAAATTCGGGGTCTTACAACGGGTACCTGTTCTTGATGGTGACATGGTTCAATTCTCGGTAGTCAATGCACAATCTCATACTCCCGTCTTTCTTCTTCACAAATAGAACAGGAGCACCCCAAGGTGATGCACTCGGACGAATGAAACCGGTATCCAACAATTCCTGTAGTTGGACTTTTAACTCTTGAAGTTCAATGGGAGCCATTCGGTATGGAGCTTTGGAAATGGGCTTGGTACCGGGTTCAAGATCAATATAAAAATCAATTTCACGGTTTGGGGGTAAGCCAGGAAGTTCTTCAGGAAAAACGTCAGGAAACTCATTAACAATGGGAATATCATTCAAGTTTGACGTATTTTTGTTCAAATCAGTGATATGAGCTAAAAAGGCTTGACATCCGTTTTTCAATAAACGAATGGCTTTATGGCTAGAAATAACAGTTATAGATTTCAATGGTTTAGTTGCTTGAATTTGCATGACAGGTTGATTAGGAATATGAAAACTAATAATCTTATGAAAACAATCAATTTTAGCATGATGGGTAGTCAACCAATCAATTCCTAAAATCACATCAAATTCATGCATCTCCAAAGAAATAAGGTCAACAGGTAATGTGAGGTTGTTGATTTGAACTAGGCAAGATTTATAGACAGTAGATGTAATGGTCATTTCTTCTAATGGGGTTTCAACTGATAAGTCAAAGTCCAAATTTTCAGGAGTTAAGTTTAAACGCTGAGCACATGCAGGTGAGATAAAAGAATGGGTAGAGCCAGTATCTAACAAAGCGTAGACTTCACGAGAATTTATGAATAGCTTACCGGTTATCACCTCATTCGGTTTCTTGACTGTTATCGTCAAATCGAATCCCGAATACTTCATTCGGATCTTCACGTATTTCAACCATGGGAATACCACTGAATAATTTTCTAGCAAACTGTTTCTCGGGTTCATCAACTTCATCAGTAGTAAGGTACCAATGATTTCCATTAAAATAGTATTTTCGATAGACTGCAGTTTCCACGATAGTGACTAACTTAACCTGAATTCCTCTAAATTGTAACGCCCAAAAGTATAGAAACATCATTTTTAAATAATCTTGAAAATCATAGCTGGAACACCATAAATCCCAAAGACTAATATGAAAAGTCCATATATTCTGATACTTTGTTATAGAGCATAACCAGGTGATATCACTCTCCCAATTAGTGAGTAAATTAAAGGCAATAATTTCCGCAAGTTCGTTACTTCCTTTAATTGCTTCTAAGAATGGATCTGGAACGACTGTAGCAGAGCTTTCACCTTCATCCTTACTGGATAGAACACGCATAATTTTTGCCTTAGGCAAATGATTCAACTCTGAGTTTGTAAGAAGATTATTCGTCGCCTCTTGTTTTACAGCTACATTTGTTTCGGTAATTTCATAGTTAACCTCCTGATTTCCAGATGCCATACTTAACTGTGGTCACAAAATAAATGTTAGTTCAAATAAACTGACTCATCTCTTCATGTTCCTACATTCAAATCGATTCATTAGATAAAAAAAATCTAATTTAGGTAGGACACACTAGTAATTGATTCTATTCGTCTCTCCCCTCCTAGTTCTACCCCAGATCTCCATTAAAGACCATATCCCTAAGCTCTGATGCCAACTGTGACGCCCCCAAATCTGGGCCCACACAGCCCAAACTTGAGTCGTCAAAAGACTACAACAAAATTATTACAACAAAGCACAACGTACTACAATACAGTGTATAATAATACACAACTAAGTCTTCACTATTATTGCCACACTATTTTACAAAACGTGAAGACTATGATAACTATTCCTCGGACCCTCACTCCATTCCCCGGCTAGACCCTGTTATGTTTTCATTTCCTGTTGAAAAACAATGGAACAAAAGAAAGGGTGAGCTCAAATAGCCCAGTAAAGAATATCATGACTAAGATAATGACGAATAAATTATCATTAGTCTTCAACAGTTGAGTTCTTGATAGAATACAATAGACTACAAGGTTTATATCAAAAACTGCAGTTAAATTCTTAAACAACGTTCAGATCAATAATAGCAGCGGAATGAGTAATCTATTAGAAGAATAATGCAGACTATAATGTCCACTCGGTTCTCTTTTTAGGAAAAACATCATCAACTTTTATCATCTGAAATATCATTAGTCAAGATAATACAAATTCACAGTTCCTGATCATAATCATGCAGATCAACAGTTCATCTTTGCACTACGGGCCAAAGACATTCAATATAACACCAACGGTCATGATTATACCAGATTCAGCCTTTGGTCATAATCATACCAAACAACAGTTCATCTTTGCACTACGGGCCAAAGAGAACATTCACCACGTGTCATAAAAGACACCGAACAGATGTATCGCCTTTAACCTATTATATCGCCTTTAACCTATCATCTGTTCAACAAATATATCACATCTGTGCCCCCGGCCACAGATATTCACAATAGCTTGATTTTTGGATGATTAGAATGATATAAATGATGAACAGAAGAAATAGGATAACAATAAGTATCGAAAGTTTACTTTGTACAGATTCAAATAATGTACAAATTGTCAACATAATGTGGAGTGAAATTTAAAAATGATATTCAAGATCCACAGTTCAGAATAACGGTTACAATTCAATAGAAAGGTTCACGTAAATAGGAAGGTTCAGTTGAAATAATGAAGTTCAACTATTATGAAACATATAATATTTTCAGGAATTATAGAAGCAATAGTTCCATAATAAATTTCGATTTAGGAGTATGAAAGAAAATAATATCCCTTACCGTAGCAGGTTTGATTAACAAAAGGTGAAGGAAATTAATACAAAGGGTTATTCACCAACAGGCGGCAATCCGCTCCGTAAGGTTATTCCCACAATTTAATAGAATTTGAGTACAAAGAGTTATTCACCAAACAGGCGGCAATCCGCTCCGTAAGGTTATTCTCAGAGATTAATAATGAATGAATACGAAAGGTTATTCACCAACAGGCGGCAATCCGCTCCGTAAGGTTGTTCCCACAATTTAATACATGAAAATAAAAGGCACGTCTTATGAGTAAGGAAGAAACAATATTATTATCGAGAATCAAATAATGATAATCCCTTACCATAGTACGTTTGAATAATGGAAGATGAAAAAGATGGTATCCCTTACCTCAACACGTGACTGGATATTGATTTAAATGAGGTTGATTAACTTGAACAGTACACGTATACTTATAGATCTTCACAAATACTCAAGATGACTTAAGCACACTTAGAGAGAACTTTCACAAGAAGTATTTAGAGAGAGAAAGAAAGAACAAGTAAGGAAGTTTATGAAAAATCCTTAAGTTAAGGCTTCTATTTATAGCCAAAAATCTTATCATTCATTTAATCTAAACCATTCATTTAAAGATCATCTTTTAATCTACACCATCCATTTCAAATATTATATTATCTTTAATCTACACCATTCATTTCATATCACCTAATAATCACCTAACTTTATATTATAAACAAATCAATTTAATTATTCAACAATAATTCACACTTTAATCTACACCATTCATTTCATATCACCTAATAATCACCTAACTTTATATTATAAACAAATCAATTCAATTATTCAACAATAATTCACACTTTAATCTACACCATTCATTTCATATCACCTAATAATCACCTAACTTTATATTATTAACAAATAACTTTATCAATTCAATTATTATGACTAATTGTTATAAATACAATATAGTTAGCTCTTAGATATCAAGTCAATAAATTAATGAAATACAACTGTTTAAATAACATCATAATAGAGATAACAATAATGTAAAATAAAGCATACGTTACTGTGTAATGACAATTATTGATTCAATAACGTGAATTACTGTGCATATGTTACTGTGACAATTATTAGGTTCAATAATTTTAAAAACAGTGCAACAACAATTATTGACTCAATGATATAAAATACAGTGTAATGACAATTATTAAATCAATAATGCAAAATACTGTGTAACAACAATTATTGAATTGATAATATAAAATATTATGCAGTGACAATTATCGATGAAATGATGCGTAACAGTTACGGTGTCAATTATCAGACCAATAATATGAGACACTATGCAATACCGTGTGTTACTGTAGAGTACCGTGTGCTACAGAAAATACCATAAACTACCGTATGCTACTATTCTTTTATCACCGGTATTTTAACAGTTCCGTTGACTATTTTTATTTAAAAAGGTTATTTCTGTCGTTTTCTATATCCGACAAATATTCCGTTGTGGGGTCCACCAATAATTTGTTATTTCGGCGCCGTCGGACCAAACGAATATTCCCCGACCAAACGAATTTTCCCCGACAAAGCGAATATTGTCCGACAAAATAAAATTTGCACATAACATCCTTAACTTTTAACTTTATCGATTTAACCACTTACTGTTTCAAAAAAATATATATATGAAGAAAAATTAAATTTTGTATTTCATAAAATTCGGGGTCTTACAGTACAAATTAAGTATTCCATTACACGTCTTTGTTATACCAAAAAAAGATGGGATAATAATGAACTTACCACAACTTTGAAATATTTTTGGTATAATTGCGACAATGGCATGACTGGTTTGTCATCATATAGAGGATCTAGTAGTTGTATTTTCGATCCATCTTTTCACACTCTAAACAAACAATATAAAATGTGAGTTACTTTCGTTCACTACTGGAATAAATATGTAATCACACTCGTGTACTGGGGAACCAACTTCAGGGTTGATGTAACTTCTTAAAAAATTTCGTGTGGTTGCCTTAATACCTCCCCCACTCGGCAAGTGTTCGGTAGCCAAATTCGCAAAGTATGTAGGCATGAAATAAAATAATGCTCATCTCTCGATTCCTTTGGTCCACATATTAGCTTCTCTATCTCTCAAAAACACCAAATATGCATCCAAGATGTGTGACCATAACCAACCAGTGGGCCTCAAAGAGTTCACGTCTATAAATTGCAATTCGTATAGACCACGTGGATGTATATGTAGAAAGACTGAAGTATCATAAGTTAGACTAAACCAATTAATATTTAGCCATATAATTTTCTCAATCTTTAACTCCGTTATGAAATGAGGGTGTTTTGTGCCCTCCATTCTCCTTCTGACTGGCAGTTTTGTACCCTGTCAAGTAGAAGACCCAACGACAGGTTGAGACTCTTCAACCAGAGGCTGCGATCCAGTCATGTCAATCTCCATTTGTCCAAAGATAGGTTGGTTTGAATTTAGATTTATTGGAACCCTTTTGTAGTTACTCATGACGGGCTGGTAGAGTGTGTTGAACTATGTCTGATACATGATTCTAAATTCTGGGGGTTGTTCAATTATAAACTTCTTTTCAAATATATAATTTGCAAACTCAAGCTACAAAAAAACAAATATTATATTAGTAAAATAAGATAATTAATGTAAAACTCAAAATATTACATATAAATATTATAAATTAAACAACTTAGACTATTTACAGCAGCATATTGGTCAATGAATGCTCGTGGCTCATAATCTGCCCCTTAAACCCTGCAGGCTAGAGGATGGTGTATTCGTTTTCGACTAATCTCCATGTATCATCTCATATAATCCTCGGTAGATATATTGTAAGACCCCGGATTTTATGAAATATAAAATTTAATTTTTCTTCGTATATATTTTTCCTGAAACAGTAAGTGGTTAAATTAACAAAATTGAAAGTTAAAGATGTTATGTGCAAATTTTATTTTGTCGGACAATATTCGCTTTGTCGGGGAATATTCGTTTGGTCGGGGAATATTCGTGCCGTACGACGGTGCCGAAATAACAAATTATTGGTGGACCCCACAACGGAATATTTGTCGGATATAGAAAACGACAGAAATAACCTTTTTAAATAAAAATAGTCAACGGAACTGTTAAAATACCGGTGATAAAAGAATAGTAGCATACGGTAAATTATGGTATTTTCTGTAGCACACGGTATTGCACAGTGTCTCATATTATTGACACCGTAACTGTTACGCATCATTTCATCAATAATTGTCACTGCATAATATTTTATATTATCAATTTAATAATTGTTGTTACACAGTATTTTGCATTATTGATTCAATAATTATCATTACACTGTATTTTATATCATTGAGTCAATAATTGTTGCTGCACTATTTTTAAAATTATTGAACCTAATAATTGTCACAGTAGCAAATATACTGTAATTTATATTATTAAATTAATAATAATCTGTAACGTGTTTATTACATTATTGTTGAATTATTGTTGTAGCATTATTTTATTTTATATGTTGGACCCACATGAAGAATAAATAAATAAAAATAAATAAATTAATTTTACTATTTGAAATAGTAACGTGAATAGTAACATGTGGGCCCCTGTAGGACCCACCTGAAAAAAAATTTGCACAAAAATGTGCAGGAATTGCTAAATTGTTGCGCAGAGGCTGCTGCAGCCTTTGTTGATTCCTCAGCTGGCGTGTATCACGCCAGTTCACCTACCACACGCATAGTAACTTCTTTTCTCCTATAAATAGCTTGCTCAGCTGAATAGAAAAATCACACCTAAAACATAAAATTTTTCTATAAGAATTTTATGAGTTTTCTCTAAGAATAGTAAGGCTATTTTGAGAGTTTGAAAGCCAAAAGGAGTGTAGAAAATTTTCAAGTAAGTGTTTTATTAAAGAGTAGTAATTTCATAAATTCCTATTTTTCACGGTATTCACAAATCTTCCTTTAGAAGACTCTTCTTTAAGAAGATTCATTTTTAAAAGTTTTCTTTGGAAGATTTATTTTGGAATATTATTTTTAAAACTATTTAAAAGTAGTTATATTATACTACAAAAATTATGTTAAATATATATAATTTTGATAATTCATATTATACGAGTTATCATACACTTTGAAATTTATATGTGGTAATTACTAATTTTATTATAAAAATATAGGTTGATCAACCTCATTTAAATCAATATCCAGTCACGTGTTAAGGTAAGGATTATCATTATTTTCACACTCTTAAATTTACTGTGGTAAGGAATATTATCTTATTTCATATTCTAACTTACTATGGTAAGGAATATTATTCTTTTCACACTCTTAAATTTATTGTGGTAAGGAATATTATCTTCTTTCATATTCTAACTTACTATGGTAAGGAATATTATTCTTTTCACACTCTTAAATTTACTGTGGTAAGGAATATCATCTTCTTTCATATTCTAACTTACTACGGTAAGGGGTATCACTCTTTTCATCATCATAAATGGATATTATTTTCTTTCTTACTTGAAGGGATTATCATTCTTTGATTCTCGAAAATAATATCGTTTCTTTCTTGTGCCATTTGTTTCCATGTATTAAATTGTGGGAATAACCTTACGGCGCGGTTTACCGCCTGTTGGTGAATAACCTTTTGTATTCATTCCTTATTAATCTTTGAGAATAACCTTACGGTGCGGATTATCGCCTGTTTGGTGAATAACTCTTCGTATTCAAATTGATGGGAATAACCTTACGGCGCGGATTATCGCCTGTTTGGTGAATAACTATTCGTATTCAAATTGATGGGAATAACCTTACGGTGCGGATTATCGCCTGTTGGTGAATAACCCTTTTTATTTGTCTCGTGTGGAAATAATTTGTCTACACGAATTATCACATGACACTTTTATTCCATATTCGTAAGCGATATCATTTTCCTTTATACTCATAAGGGATACCATCTTTTTCATCTTCCATTATTCAAACTTACTATGGTAAGGGATATTAATTTCCTTCACCTTTTGTTAATCAAACCTGCTACGGTAAGGGATATTATTTTCTTTCATACTCCTAAATCGAAACTTATTATGGAACTATTGCTTCTATAATTCCTGAAAATATTATATGTTCCATAATAGTTGAATTTCATTATTTCAACTGAACCTTCCTATTTACGTGAACCTTTCTATTGAACTATAACCGTTATTCTGAACTGTGGATCTTGAATATCATTTTTAAATTTCACTCCACATCATGTTGGCAATTTGGACATTATTTGAATCTGCACAAAGTAAACTTCTGATACTTATTGTTTATCCTGTTCTTCTGTTCATCATTTGTATCACTGTTATTTGTATTAATCATCAAGAATCAAGCTGTTGTGAATATCTGTGGCCGGGGGCACAGATGTGATATAATTGTTGAACAGATGATAGGTTAAAGGCGATATACTAGGTTAAAGACGATACGTCTGTTCGGTGTCTTTTATGGCACGTGGTGAATGTTCTCTTTGGCCCGTAGTGCAAAGATGAACTGTTGATTGGTATGATTATGACCAAAGGCTGAATCTGGTATAATCATGACCGTTGGTGTTATATTGAATGACTTTGGCCCGTAGTGCAAAGATGAACTGTTGATTGGTATGATTATGACCAAAGGCTGAATCTGGTATAATCATGACCGTTGGTGTTATATTAAATGTCTTTGGCCCGTAGTGCAAATATGAACTGTTGATCTGCATGATTATGATCAGGAACTGTGAATTTTTATTATCATGACCAATGGTATTTCAGATGATAAAAGTTGATGATATTTTTACAAAAAAGAGAAGCGAGTGGACATTATAGTCTGCATTATTCTTCTAATAGATTGCTCATTCCGCTGCTATTATTGATCTGAACGTTGTTTAAGAATTTAACTACAGTTTTTGATATAAACCTTGTAGTCTATTGTATTCTATCAAGAACTCAACTGTTGAAGGCTAATGATAATTTATTCGTCATTATCTTAGTCATGATATTTCTTATTGGGCTATTTGAGCTCACCCTTTCTTTTGTTCCATTACAGGAGATGAAAACGTAACAGGGTCTAGCCGGGGAATGGAGTGAGAGTCTGAGGAATAGCTGTCGTAGTCTTCACATGTTGTAAAATAGTGTGGCAATAATAGTGAAGACTTAGTTGTGTATTATTATACACTGTATTGTTGTACGTTGTGCTTTGTTGTAATAATTTTGTTGTAGTCTTTTGACGACTCAAGTTTGGGCTGTGTGGACTCAGATTTGGGGGCGTCACAGTTGGTATCAGAGCTTAGGGATATGGTCTTTAATGGAGATCTGGGGTTAGAATTTGGAGGGGAGAGACGAATAGAATCGGTCACTAGTGTGTCCCACCTAAATTAGATTTTATTATCTAATGAGTTGATTTGAATATAGGGACAGGAAGTGATGAGTCAGTTTGTTTGAACTAACAATTATTTTGTGACAACAGTTAGGTATGACATCTGGAAATCAGGAGGTTAACTATGAAATGACCGAAACAAATGTAGCTGCAAAACAAGAGGCGACGAATAATCTTCTTACAAACTCAGAGTTGAATCATTTGCCTAAGGCAAAAATTATGCGTGTTCTATCCAGTAAGGATGAAGGTGAAAGTTCTGTTACAGTCGTTCCAGATCCATTATTAGAAGCAATTAAAGGAAGTAATGAACTTGCGAAAATTATCGCCTTTAATTTACTCACTAATTGGGAGAGTCATATCACCTGGTTATGCTCTATAACAAAGGATCAGAATATATGGACTTTTCATATTAGTCTTTGGGATTTATGGTGTTCCAGCTATGAGTTTCAAGATTATTTAAAAATGATGTTTCTATACTTTTGGGCGTTACAATTTAAAGGAATTCAGGTTAAGTTAGTCATTATCGTGGAAACTGCAGTCTATCGAAAATACTATTCTTACAGAAATCATTGGTATGTTACTACTGATGAAGTTGAAGAATCCGAGAAACAGTTCGTTAGAGAATTATTTAGTGGTATTCCCATGGTTGAAATACTTGAAGATCCGAATGAAGTACTCGGGATTCGATTTAACGATAACAGTCAAGAAACCGAATGAGGTGATAACCGGTAAGCTATTCATAAATTCTCGTGAATTCTACGCTCTGTTAGATACTGGCTCTACCCATTCTTTTATCTCACCTGCATGTGCTCAACGTTTAAATTTGACTTCTGAAAACTTAAATCTTGTCTTATCAGTTGAAACCTCATTGGGAGAAATACCTATTACATCTACTGTCTATAAATCTTGTCTAGTTCAAATCAACAACCTCACAGTACCTGTTGACCTTATTTCTTTGGAGATGCATGAATTTGATGTGATTCTAGGAATTGATTGGTTGACTACCCATCATGCTAAAATTGATTATTTTCATAAGATTATTAGTTTTTATATTCCTAATCAACCTTTCATGCAAATTCAAGCAACTAAACCATTGAAATCTATAACTGTTATTTCTAGCCATAAAACCATTCGTTTATTGGAAAACGGATGTCAAACCTTTTTAGCTCATATCACTGATTTGAACAAAAACACGTCAAACTTGAATGATATTCCCATTGTTAATGAGTTTCCTGACATTTTTCCTGAGGAACTTTATGGCTTTCCCCCAAACTGAGAAATTGAATTCTGTATCGATCTTGAACCCGGCATTAAGCCCATTTTCAAAGTCCCATACCAAATGGCTCCCATAGAACACCAAGAGTTGAAAGTTTAATTATTAGATATCGGTATCATTCGTTCTAGTACAAAACTTATATCAAGCGAGGAATACGAGAAGAGTTTTCAAGAACTCAAAAGGAGACTTGTTTTAGCTCCTGTTATGACCATTCCATCAGGATCAGGAGAATTCGTCATATATAGCGATGCTTCAGGCAAAGGTCTAGGCTGTGTCCTTATGCAACATGGAAAGGTTATAGCCTATGCCTCTCGACAACTCAAAGATTATGAGAAAAATTATCCTACTCATGATCTAGAGTTGGCAGCAGTCGTTTTCGCGTTGAAGATCTGGAGACACTACTTGTACGGAGAGAAAGTGGATATCTATACAGATCATAAAAGTCTCAAGTATTTCTTCACCCAGAAAGAACTCAACATGCGACAACGACGTTGGCTTGAGCTGTTGAAGGATTACGACCACACAATCCAGTATCACCCGGGAAAGGCGAACGTTGTAGCTGACGCTTTGAGCAGAAGATCTTATGCGAGTACAAGTGCACTGCTGACAACACAAAAATATATTTTGTACGACTTGCAAAAGATGGAGATAGAGCTAAAGACACCAGGGACCCACTCGAAGATTGCTCACGTGCGAGTAGAACCGGCTTTAATCGATAGAATTAAAGCTGCGCAAGCTACCGATCCGGAACTGATGAACATGATGAAGAAAGTACAAGAAGGTGTCATTCCCGAAGCAAGAATCGACGAGAAAGGAATACTTCGAGTCAACTCTCGACTCTGTGTTCCTAACGATCCTGAATTAAAGCATAAAATCATGATGGAGGCACACAACACGCCGTTTGCAATCCACCCAGGAGGTACCAAGATGTATCGAGATCTTCGACATACATTTTGGTGGAACAATATGAAAAGAGAGATTGCAGAGTTTATCTCAAGGTGCCTAACTTGTCAACGTGTCAAGGCAGAACATCAAGTACCTAAAGGTCCATTACAACCACTTGAAGTTCCCGAATGGAAGTGGGAACACATCAATATGGACTTCGTGACGGTCTACCCAAAGTTTCTCAAGGCTTAGATGCAATTTGGGTCATCGTAGATATACTGACCAAATCCGCTCATTTCTTGCCTATACGAGAAAACTTTTCACTTGAACGTCTTGCCGGTATGTATATAAATGAGATTATGAGATTGCATGGCATGCCAGTTTCCATAGTTTCTGATCGAGATCCTAGATTCACTTCACGATTTTGGATCAGTCTACAAAAAGCTATGAGCACTGAGCTACGATTCAGTTCTGCATACCATCCTCAGACGGACGGACAATCGGAAAAGACGATCCAGACCCTCGAAGATCTTTTGAGACTTGTACTAGATTTCAAAGGAAGTTGGGATAAGTAATTGTCATTGGTGGAATTTTCCTACAACAACAGTTACCAAGCAAGTATAGGTATGGCTCCATTCGAGGCTTTATATGGACGCAAGTGTCGCTCTCCAGTATGTTGGAATGAGGTAGGAGAAGCAAAACTGTTGGGACCTGAGTTGGTACGCTTGACAACAGAAAAGATCCAAATGATCCGACAACGAATACAGACCGCACAAGAACGACAAAAGAATTACGCTGATCTTCATCAGAGAGACGAAAGTTTCAACGTCGGAGATCATGTATTCTTACGTGTTTCTCCATGAAAAGGGATTACGAGATTCGGAAAGAGAGGAAAGCTCAACCCTCGATTTATTGGCCCATTTGAAATTCTCGATCGAGTAGGAACCGTAGCCTACAGACTAGCCCTACCACCAAGTATGTCTCGCATCCATAACGTTTTTCACATATCTATGTTACGTAAATATGTGAAGGACCCAAACCACGTCATTGAATTAGAACCGGACGTTATAGCAGACGATTTAACGTACGAGGAGGTACCTGTTAAGATCCTAGATAAGAAGAAGCAGATTCTACGCTCAAAGGTTATACCTCAAGTTAAGGTTTTATGGAGGAATCAAGATACTGAGGAAATGACCTGGGAACTAGAATCTGAGATGAAATCTAAGTATCCTTACCTCTTCGAAATGCCAGGTACGTCAATTTCGGAGACGAAATTTCATAAGGAGGGGAGGTTGTAAGACCCCGGATTTTATGAAATATAAAATTTAATTTTTCTTCGTATATATTTTTCCTGAAACAGTAAGTGGTTAAATTAACAAAATTGAAAGTTAAAGATGTTATGTGCAAATTTTATTTTGTCGGACAATATTCGCTTTGTCGGGGAATATTCGTTTGGTCGGGGAATATTCGTGCCGTACGACGGTGCCGAAATAACAAATTATTGGTGGACCCCACAACGGAATATTTGTCGGATATAGAAAACGACAGAAATAACCTTTTTAAATAAAAATAGTCAACGGAACTATTAAAATACCGGTGATAAAAGAATAGTAGCATACGGTAAATTATGGTATTTTCTGTAGCACACGGTATTGCACAGTGTCTCATATTATTGACACCGTAACTGTTACGCATCATTTCATCAATAATTGTCACTGCATAATATTTTATATTATCAATTTAATAATTGTTGTTACACAGTATTTTGCATTATTGATTCAATAATTATCATTACACTGTATTTTATATCATTGAGTCAATAATTGTTGCTGCACTATTTTTAAAATTATTGAACCTAATAATTGTCACAGTAGCAAATATACTGTAATTTATATTATTAAATTAATAATAATCTGTAACGTGTTTATTACATTATTGTTGAATTATTGTTGTAGCATTATTTTATTTTATATGTTGGACCCACATGAAGAATAAATAAATAAAAATAAATAAATTAATTTTACTATTTGAAATAGTAACGTGAATAGTAACATGTGGGCCCCTGTAGGACCCACCTAAAAAAAATTTTGCACAAAAATGTGCAGGAATTGCTAAATTGTTGCGCAGAGGCTGCTGCAGCCTTTGTTGATTCCTCAGCTGGCGTGTATCACGCCAGTTCACCTACCACACGCATAGTAACTTCTTTTCTCCTATAAATAGCTTGCTCAGCTGAATAGAAAAATCACACCTAAAACATAAAATTTTTCTATAAGAATTTTATGAGTTTTCTCTAAGAATAGTAAGGCTATTTTGAGAGTTTGAAAGCCAAAAGGAGTGTAGAAAATTTTCAAGTAAGTGTTTTATTAAAGAGTAGTAATTTCATAAATTCCTATTTTTCACGGTATTCACAAATCTTCCTTTAGAAGACTCTTCTTTAAGAAGATTCATTTTTAAAAGTTTTCTTTGGAAGATTTATTTTGGAATATTATTTTTAAAACTATTTAAAAGTAGTTATATTATACTACAAAAATTATGTTAAATATATATAATTTTGATAATTCATATTATACGAGTTATCATACACTTTGAAATTTATATGTGGTAATTACTAATTTTATTATAAAAATATAGGTTGATCAACCTCATTTAAATCAATATCCAGTCACGTGTTAAGGTAAGGATTATCATTATTTTCACACTCTTAAATTTACTGTGGTAAGGAATATTATCTTATTTCATATTCTAACTTACTATGGTAAGGAATATTATTCTTTTCACACTCTTAAATTTACTGTGGTAAGGAATATTATCTTCTTTCATATTCTAACTTACTATGGTAAGGAATATTATTCTTTTCACACTCTTAAATTTACTGTGGTAAGGAATATCATCTTCTTTCATATTCTAACTTACTACGGTAAGGGGTATCACTCTTTTCATCATCATAAATGGATATTATTTTCTTTCTTACTTGAAGGGATTATCATTCTTTGATTCTCGAAAATAATATCGTTTCTTTCTTGTGCCATTTGTTTCCATGTATTAAATTGTGGGAATAACCTTACGGCGCGGTTTACCGCCTGTTGGTGAATAACCTTTTGTATTCATTCCTTATTAATCTTTGAGAATAACCTTACGGTGCGGATTATCGCCTGTTTGGTGAATAACTCTTCGTATTCAAATTGATGGGAATAACCTTAAGGCGCGGATTATCGCCTGTTTGGTGAATAACTATTCGTATTCAAATTGATGGGAATAACCTTACGGTGCGGATTATCGCCTGTTGGTGAATAACCCTTTTTATTTGTCTCGTGTGGAAATAATTTGTCTACACGAATTATCACATGACACTTTTATTCCATATTCGTAAGCGATATCATTTTCCTTTATACTCATAAGGGATACCATCTTTTTCATCTTCCATTATTCAAACTTACTATGGTAAGGGATATTAATTTCCTTCACCTTTTGTTAATCAAACCTGCTACGGTAAGGGATATTATTTTCTTTCATACTCCTAAATCGAAACTTATTATGGAACTATTGCTTCTATAATTCCTGAAAATATTATATGTTCCATAATAGTTGAACTTCATTATTTCAACTGAACCTTCCTATTTACGTGAACCTTTCTATTGAACTATAACCGTTATTCTGAACTGTGGATCTTGAATATCATTTTTAAATTTCACTCCACATCATGTTGGCAATTTGGACATTATTTGAATCTGCACAAAGTAAACTTCTGATACTTATTGTTTATCCTGTTCTTCTGTTCATCATTTGTATCACTGTTATTTGTATTAATCATCAAGAATCAAGCTGTTGTGAATATCTGTGGCCGGGGGCACAGATGTGATATAATTGTTGAACAGATGATAGGTTAAAGGCGATATACTAGGTTAAAGACGATACGTCTGTTCGGTGTCTTTTATGGCACGTGGTGAATGTTCTCTTTGGCCCGTAGTGCAAAGATGAACTGTTGATTGGTATGATTATGACCAAAGGCTGAATCTGGTATAATCATGACCGTTGGTGTTATATTGAATGTCTTTGGCCCGTAGTGCAAAGATGAACTGTTGATTGGTATGATTATGACCAAAGGCTGAATCTGGTATAATCATGACCGTTGGTGTTATATTAAATGTTTTTGGCCCGTAGTGCAAATATGAACTGTTGATCTGCATGATTATGATCAGGAACTGTGAATTTTTATTATCATGACCAATGGTATTTCAGATGATAAAAGTTGATGATATTTTTACAAAAAAGAGAAGCGAGTGGACATTATAGTCTGCATTATTCTTCTAATAGATTGCTCATTCCGCTGCTATTATTGATCTGAACGTTGTTTAAGAATTTAACTACAGTTTTTGATATAAACCTTGTAGTCTATTGTATTCTATCAAGAACTCAACTGTTGAAGGCTAATGATAATTTATTCGTCATTATCTTAGTCATGATATTTCTTATTGGGCTATTTGAGCTCACCCTTTCTTTTGTTCCATTACAGGAGATGAAAACGTAACAGGGTCTAGCCGGGGAATGGAGTGAGAGTCTGAGGAATAGCTGTCGTAGTCTTCACATGTTGTAAAATAGTGTGGCAATAATAGTGAAGACTTAGTTGTGTATTATTATACACTGTATTGTTGTACGTTGTGCTTTGTTGTAATAATTTTGTTGTAGTCTTTTGACGACTCAAGTTTGGGCTGTGTGGACTCAGAGTTGGGGGCGTCACATATATATTGCAAAGCTTCCAACACTTGCCCTTCTAAAGTCTCCATGTACGCCTCCCATATTTGAATGTAATTGGCTCTATGAGTTTTATAATTTATTTTCTCAAACAATTTATTTTCCTTCCTTAATTCCATCATGTTTTCAGCATTAGATGGATAAGAGTGCAAATATCCAAATTGTCTCATGAATCTATCAGGCATTTGGAACTCGACAGTATCATAGTGTATTAAAGGTATATGTGCAATGCCACCTAACTTTGCTTCAAAAAAGTCCTAACCTAAGCGTCTATCGAATGACTGATATGGACGCCACACACCATCTGTTTCCAACATATTATCAAACTCTCCTTGGTAAAACAAAAGATGGTGATGCGGATTTTTTAGACGCTGATAATTTTTTGAATTAGTATCAAGATAATAGTATGCCCAAGATAATGCCCTAGGTATCAACTTCTGCAACTTAGGCCTAGGGGTAGGACGACCAATGTTGAACATTTCATGTGCCCACATCAGAAGAAGGGTTGCACATTCTGCGAATTTTGTGGCTGTTTTACGAGTAGCTTCATGCAACCCCCTATACAAATGCCCTAAAACTACTACCCCCAAGTATATGTAACTATCTCATCTAATCTTTCCAATAACAATAAATATCTAGGATGCACAATATTTTTACTTTTGGTTGAAAACAAAATAGCACCACATAAGTACAACAAATATGCCTTAGTGTGTTTCACCACATCATTTGGAGTAGCATCCTCAGGTAACTGTCCATATCTATGTCTTAACCAAGTCAAACTTTTGCCACCCCTTTTATAGCATTGTTCCCAATCATTTACAGCAGCTTGTTGCCCAAAAACCCTTACAAAATATTTTTTAGGATACTCAAGTTCTCCAGAAGTTAGAGGTTTTCCTAATATGGACAGCCCGAATAAAAATCTCACATCCTCTAATGTAATGCTAATCTCTCCATAATTTAAGTGAAATGAATTTGTTTCACTTCTCCAACGCTCAACTAAAGTAGATAAAAGAGATGCATCGTGCTTTGCGACTACAGCTTGGTGCAAAATATACCAAATCCTAATTTTTTCAGAAGAAATTCTTGTTGTGCAGTCAAATTTCATTCATGTAATTTTGCAGACATTTGACATATGTCTAAGACCCCCCTATCCTACAAGCCCAACAACATAAAAACAGAAATTGTAACAACATGAATGTTTCTAACAAACGTTTAAGAAAGTGAAATTATGTATACAATAATAAACTTACAATATTTCACCATAAATCTGATGAAACATGATTTTCTTGATCCTATAAAACAATAGGATTATAAGGTCCGGGATTAATATCCATGGATTACCTAAACATTCATCGTAATGTCAACTATTAAACAATATAAAACAATTCCGACTAATGTTGGATATGAGCAAAATGACAAATATAATAAACATAAATATAAATCTCCAATTAAGTGTTCTTAGTACTTAATATTGGTAAGAAATAAGATAAATAATTCTAAGGTCATGTTTTTACAAAAAATCTCCCCATGATGATCTGTGGTCTAAGTTTTAGTTGGTGTTTTGTAATTTAGCAACCTCTGATAATTTACAGATGAAGAGAAGTATCGATTAACTTGTGTATGATATATATATATGTGTGTGTGATGTTTCTATCTCTATCGATTTTAGTATGTTTTTAGCTTAATTGTTTTACAGGTCATTCATTATTATAATTTTAAAACTATATTTATATACGCAGAATTATTAATTTTAAATTTTAATTAATTTGATTAAAAAATCAAAATTAAATATTTAATTTGGGGTGAAGGGGGGATTAATTTTTCTTACAAAGTAAGTGTTAGGTATGTAGATTATGTAACAATTAATAGTAAAACTCGTGACAGGAGTTAATTCAATCTGTCAGGCTCTCATGCTTCCACAACTAGTACTGTGTGGATTATTATTTTCTTTTTAACACAAATTTCAAATGAGAAATGATAGAATTTCTAAATTTAAAAATACATATAATCATTTTATTCTTTTTCTACACAAAAAACAAAAAAACAAGTGAGATCTGAATGTCGTCATTCAACCCTCACATCTTCTCTTCCCCAAACACACCTTGTTTAGATATGTTTTTTATTAAATATTTACTCCCTCTATTCTTTTTTTTTTTAAAAAAATCTAAGAGTCATTTTTCGTTCCATGAAAACCATCTTAGTTTTTTTTAATGATAATATAAAATTACTCAATATTCTAAAATTTGTATTATTGCACTACTATTAAAGTAAAACTTATCACAAAACTAAACTAAAATACATCATAAATTTTATTTCTCTCTTGCCATTCCAAGTTAAAAGAAAAATATATTATTTTATCTACGGATAATTTATTCTTATTTTCTCATTTTATCCTTAACTAGGTAAAATTTATATTTTATCCCACACTAATTACGCGTAATGCTTTTAGACAATCATTCAAACTAGAAGCTGCATTCCCAAACCCAACCGAGAAAATGAAATTGAAATTGGTGCTTTTAGACAATCATTGGTGCTTGGATGTAAAATGAAATTGAACAGGAAAGGTAAAATTATATACTCTGAGCCTTCAAACTAGAAGTTGTAGTCCCAAATCCAACAAAAAAATTCCACAAAAAGTCCTATTCAACTAACACCGTAATTTAATCAACTAAAAGCAACTCAACACACTGCATAAATGAGGGGCATGGATTGAAGTTTGTTCATGGAAAACTCTTAATTACCAAAAAATCAACCAGGTAAGGGAGCTAACTTAAGCTTGGATGTAAAATGAAACTGAACAGGAAAGGTAAAATTATTTGCTATGAACCTCGAAACTAGAAGTTGCAATCCCAAACCCTTCCAAGAAATTCTACAAAAAGTCCTATTCAACTGAAAGTAAGGATAAACAACTAAGTGCAAGAATAATCAGTTACTACTTATCTCAACTAGTATGTTGTGCTAAAGAAGACCATAACTTGAAAAAAGAATGCTCAAGAAAAGAGGTAGAATGCAGAATTATTTTGCAAATTTCTTCAAATAACTTACCAATTAAATATTAAGAAACTTGATTTGTATCACAAATCTTCCACGATTTTCTGCCAAGTAATTGTCTTGTTGCGGTCGATGGGAAGATTGATGGGTCGCTCGTCGCATTCGCTGAATTCGCCGGAGCCTTGCTGTAAATTAGGGTAATAGAAATTTATCCCAAAATCTTTTAACATGGCAGTGAAAATCGATGCAGCAACGACGTCGTATGTATAACATGGCAGTGAAAATCGAGGCAGCAACGACATCGTATGTGGATCCAGTTAACTATTCAGTCGTCCGTTAGTTCAATTGGCGGATGGTGAATAAATTTCTCGTCGTTTCCTTCACGTAATGCGACATCGTTCATGGAATGAGGGCAAAGAGTGTCCAGAAAATATGATTAAACAGTCCGCCAGTTCAACTAGCGGACGGTATATTTGCTATTTTAAATCTCCACCGTTACTGCCTAAAATGTGTGGAATTGATGTTATTTGCCCAATTTTTTTTCATAACATCTATTTGCTATGGATCGCCTCCTATATATATATATATATATATATATATATATAATAAAACATAACTCATTTTGAATCTAAAAGTACAAAGACGGTTCAGATTCTTCTAACTTAATCTAATGACTCACATTTCATCTCACAAAAAAATAAAAAACTCAAATCAAATTCACTCCTACACTATAATAATAATAATAATAATAATTACAACAACAATACTAATACTAATAATAATAATAGTAATAGTAATAGTAATAATAATAATAGTAATAGTAATAACAATAATAGTAATAATAGCAATAATAATAATAATAACAACAACAATAATAATAATAATAATAATAATAATAATAATAATGATAATATTTTTATTTTTTGAATTTAAATTTAAATTTTCGTTATGCCGTGCTTTCAAGTACGGACAATTACTAATATATTTATACAGGGAAAAATATATATACATAATCGGCTATGACGACAGTTTTTTTGAACTATGGCGACCGGTTCAACCAACTATATACTACATAACTGTGTGTGTGTGTGTGTGTGTGTGTATATATATATATATATATATATATATATATATATATATATATATGGGTGTGATGAAAATTGTAGAGAAATAGAGTACAGAGACTCCAATTCCGCAATTCCACATGTCCTTGTTTGTAATGATTTACACGCAGCTTCCGTCACCACAAAGATACATAGTTATTTTCTATGATTTTACACAAATTAAGAGAAGAAATTGAATTTTATGGAAAGTTTTATTTTTCTCTGACATTAGTTTAGCTTGTTGTAGTAGTACTGACATAATGCATGGTAGTTCTGTAGTTCATTTACGTACTTAAAATATAATTAATGACATTTAAAATTTATTATATCACTCTATAGATCGATTAAAACAAAAAATATATTTTTAATTTTAAATAACACTAATAAAATATATTTATAATTTTAAAATAGAGAAAAATACTTATAAATATATGTATGTCACAATCTTCTTATTGCATTGTTTTTTCATGTTGCCAATTGTATGATGACATAGTCGAATTAGTTAATTTTGACAATATTATCTTACGGTCAAGTATGTGTTGGATCCAAGGTACATAATACTGACGAGTGTATTTTGTTTTCGCATCCATAATAAGGGTATGGCAAATGAGTTACCTATCCGCATCAATTGCACGGACGTCATTGGATTCCCTGGGAATAGGATGAGTAATTTAATTCTCCATGCCTAATAAAATATCGGCACATGGGCCCTCAATGGCAATATTTAATGTCAGTCAATGAAAGTATAGTCATCTGCCTTAATTTTGAGATGCTCCAAAAATTAATTTCATGTGCCAAAAATAGGGTTATACATAGGCTGCTACTAGGCCTGCAAAAAATGACACAAATTCACGGATCGGCTCTATCTGTTCGGATAAAAGTCGCTTACGGATTTACGTTTTTCGGTTTAAAAAAAAGTGGGCTCAAATTTTTTATTTATAAAAAAAATAAATATATAAAAAATATTAAAAATAATTTAATTTAATAATTGTTTTGATTAATTTATAGAATAAAACTTATCTTCATTTATTTATAATACTATTTGTTTTTAAATCTATAACTATTAGATATGAAAGAACTTACATAAAATAAAATTTGAAATATTATTGATTATCAAATGTTAATAAAGAATAATAATTAATTAATTATATTTTTATATATTTACAAATAACAGAATACGTTACATGTACAATCAAATAATTATCATAATATAAATGCATACATGTGTAATGTGTTTGTGGTATGATTCTAACATTTTTTAAAAATTAGTCCTTAGTATTTAATTACAATTATTAGTTTCACATGTTTAATCAAATAAATAATGTTCACAATATTTTATAAAGTTAAAATTATTTCTTAATTGAACATAAGTTTTTTAATATTTTTTTGTTAATAAATATATTTTTATTGAATAAAACAAATTGCATGTTACCCTCAATAGCTCAAGATCAAAATATCATGTTATGTATCATAATTATAAATAATAATAATAATAATAATAATAATAATCAAATGGCCCGCGAGTTAGCCCGAGCCATCCGGCCTACGGCCTACCTCTTTCTAGCCCAAAAAAATCTGAGTCGTTTTGACCCGACATGTTTGGCAGGTCTAATTGCTACAATATTGTTGTGGGAAGCTATATTTACCATTGGTCAAGAAACTTGTGCAATGGATGTGTTGGGAAATTTGGGTTTTATTTCACCTCCTTCTAATATTTAACATATTTTTTTTATTCTGCTCAAACAAATAATAGAATAAACATTTTTGTTATTATTAAATTAGTAGGTTTTTATTGCTTAAGTGCTAAGATGTTGAACAATTAATATGATTTAATGATAACATAAATATTTGAGAAAAATTTAATATAAAAAATTTGAAACTCTTACAATCTCGGAATTATAATAGATTATAATTATAAGACAATTAATCTTAAGATTAAATCGTTTTAGTCATAAACTAGCTAGATAGGGTTAATCCTAGCTAGGATTAGAATAGAATTATTTGTGAGATAATTTAAAATAATTTTATGTTATAATTGTTTCGTTTAAGCTTATTTAAAGAATTAAATAAAAAATTATGATTTAGACTATTATACGTCCTTACTAGTAATAACAATGAGATCACATTTTGTGACGATCCCAAATCTGGACTCACATAAGTTAAACTTGAGTTGTCAAAATACACAACAACTATTATAATGCAGTAAATCGTACAATAATACACAATTAAATCTTCACTATTATTGTCATACTATTTTACAATATAGTGAAGACTACTATAACGACTATCTCGGACCACATCACTCCATTCTCCTCTTTTTTCTGCTAGTCCTGGCTACATTCTTATTTCCTGAACAATTGAACAAAAAGTAAAAAGAGTGAGCTCAAATAGCCCAGTAAAGAATATTATGACTAAGATAATAATGAATAAATTATCGTTAACCTTCAACGGTTGAATTATTGATAGAATAATTTAAACAGTAAGTTTTAATTCAACAACTGTAGTGAAGTTCTTAAACAAAGTTCAGATCAACAACTGTAGCAGAATAACAACCATTAGAAAAATCATATGGACCATGATGTCCACTCGTTTATCTTTTTAAAAAAAACGTCATCAACTTTTATTACCTGAAACACCACTAATCATGATAATACCAATTTACAGTTCCTAGTCATAATCATGTAAGTCAACAGTTCATCTTTACACTACGGGCCAAAGATAACATTCACCACGTGCCCTAAAAGACACATTATCAAATATATCGCTTTTAACCTATCAACACCTTTATCTAATCTGTGCCTCAGGCTGCAGATATTAATAACAACTTGATTCTTGATGATTAGAATAATAATAGAGATATAAATGATGAACAGAAGAAACATGATAAACAATAAATATCGGAAGTTTATAATTTTACTTTGTGCAGATTCAAATAATGTTCAAATTGTCAACATAATGTGGAGTGAAATTCAAAAATGATATTCAAGATTCATAGTTCAGAATAACGGTTACAGTTCAATAGAAATGTTTAAAAAAATATGAAAATTCAATTGAAATGATATTAGATGAAGCACAGACTATTAAGAAAATTATAATCATTTCAGAAGTTTTACCGAACAATACTTATCATAGTAAGTTTAAGAGTATAAAAGAAATAATATCCGTTACCGTAGTAAGTTTGAATAATGAAAGACGAAAAAAATGATATCCTTTACCTTATCACATGAAAAGAATCTGTTTAAATGTAGTGGATCAACTTGAGAAATTTATGCACTCCTTTTGGTTTATTAACACTCAAAATAACCTTACTATTTTTAGAGAAATACTCACAAAATACGTGCAGAAAAATCTTATGTTTTAAGTGTGATTTTTCTATTCAGCTGAACAACCTATTTATAGGAGAAGGGAAAACACTGTGCGTGTGGTAGAGGTGACTGGCGTGCTGCACGCCAGCCTGAGAATTCAAAAGCAACAGCCAACCAACAAAATCACATTTTCAATTTACAACTCTCATGTGGCCCCCACAGAGGGCCCACATGTTTACTATTTTTAAAAAAATAAATGAATAAATAATTTATTTATTTATTTATTTTTCTTTTTGTGGGTCCTACATATGTAATAAAATAAATGCTACAACAATAATTCATAAATAATGTAAAAATACGCTACATATCATAATTAATTTAATAATATAAATTATGTGTATTTGTTACTATGACAATTATTTGGTTCCATAATTTTAAAATACAGTGTACTAATAATTATTGACTCAATGATATGAAATACAGTGTTATGACAATTATTAAATCAATAATGTAAAATATTGTGTATCAATAATTATTGTTGAATACAGTGCAATAACCACATTATCAAATCAATAATATGAGACACTGTGCAATACCGTGTGTTACTATGTAATATCGTGTGCTATAATAAAATATCATAAAATATCGTATGTTACTATTCTTTTATCATAGGTATTTTAACAATTAAAAGTGATAATATCATTGACTACTTTTATTTAAAAATGTTATTTCTGTCGTTTTCTATATCCGACAATATTCCGTTGTGAGACCCACCAATGATTGGTTATTTCGGCGCCGTCGTATGACTTGAATATTCCCTGACAAAACGAATATTTCTCGACAAAACGAATATTGTCCAACATAATAAAATTTACATATAACATCCTTAACTTTTAACTTTGTCAATTTAACTACTTACTGTTTCAGAAAAATATATATAAAGAAAAATTAAATTTTGTATTTCAAAAAATTCGAGATTTTTCACATTCTTAGTAATGTAAGTATAGATAGATATAATAAGATACACCAATCATTAAAAAAATATAAAAGTTAATTTTGACAATAAGTTGGTGCTAGCTAATATCATTCAACGGATAATTATTTGTTCATCATCTGTTGGTGTCCTAGCTCTGTATTTTTTGTTGCTTGAGGAAGTCGATTAGTGGAATATTGCTGTTTGAGTCGAAACTTTATGATGGAGCTGTTCGAGTTTAAGCTAATTAACATTATCTGTTGGTGTTTTAAGTTACGTTGGGTTAAGTTGATTTTAATTTATTTGTTTATGGTACGCCAGTTGTTGATATTAATTGTAGGCCTCTTCATTATAAAAAAAATATTCAATTCCTTTCATTTTATAAAAAGAATTATATATATATATATAATTTATGAATATTAAAAATATATTTTTATTTCATATTTATCGTTAAGAATAATAAATTATTAGTTTAATAATAATAGCATGATAATAATATTATAATATCAAATTTAAAGATATGGTGTCATTTTATATTAATAAAAAAAAACTTTTTTTTTTATAGAACAAAGAGTATTATTTATCTATTAATTCCTTTACACATATTAAACTTTATGTGCGTGTGTGTCTGTGTCAGTGTGTGTATATCATAATAGTTATACCATGGTCCAAAATATGTAATGGTTTATCTGCTAAATTTGTGACACATGAAATCCTTTACCACGATGCAATGGTAAATAAAAATTTTCAAATTCGACACATTATTTTCAGTTCTTTTAAAAAAACATTTATAATTTTATATTATAAAGTGATATGTATTAAGTTTGGACACTACTACACATACAATATCCAAACATAACATAAAACACTATATTGGTTTTTATCATTAAAAAATTAGGCATGACACAAAAATTTATGTCAAATTTTATTTTTTAATAATAAAAATTAGTATAATATTTTTTATTGTGTTTAGATATTATGTACTTATACTATTCATTAAGTTTTTTACTTGAATGTTTCCGTGGGAAGATACGTGGGCAAGATGGTAGTAGTGCAGCAGTGATCGAGGTAGTGCAACAATCGGTGCAGAAATTATTGTTATTTGCTACAAGTTTATGATTTTTGAAAAGTTTGTTTCGTAGATTTTTGTAAAGTTCAACAATGAATTTTTTCTACTTTTGCCAAAAAATTATAGTGTTACGTGATATGTCATTATTTATATTTTAATTTAATTAATTATTATTATTATGGTATCACTATTATATTTAAGTCGAATATTTCAAAATATGTTTCTTAAAAGTTCCTCGGTCGTCACCATTATAGGAAATTTGTTGTTAAGGAGGAAGAAGAAAATCGAGCTTTGGAGAGTATTGTTGCAGGAATCCCAAATTTTTATTCAAATGTTGTCATCTCCATTGATGAAAAAATCCATTTGAATCTCAAGCTCTGATGGAAAATTTCTTATATTTTAATGGAGCTCATATTTTTTATTTTTTTGATAACGTGAAGTTTTCTAATCGCAGTCGGACTAATCTCCTCTGTCCATACCAGTTCTTCTAAGATCCGTGACCCTATTAACATTTCTGTCATAACAATTATTGTAAGTGAAATTTGATCCAAAATGTCCGAATTTACGACTTATTCGCATGCATCATTTAAATCACTGCGCTAACTGTTGGAGTTATGGAGCTCATATCAACATCATCATCTCTTGAATTTTATTCTCATGATATAACATCTACTACAAAGACGGGAATCAGCCCAAATCTTTCATTTTATCTTGCAAAATTACCGAAAAATCAAAGAAACAAAGAAAAAGAGGATAAATCTGTCATCTCCAATCTAAACTCTAGCCCAGAAGCATGTTGTCGGCGATGTAAAAGTACACCCAGAGTCGATCGGAGAAAATAGAAAGACGGAAAAAATCAGAATTAACATATCATATATGTTAATCATCGGATACCTTCCTGTCATCTCTGATAAAAAAAAATATACATTGAAGAAAGTTTGAACGGATAGAGAAATTGCTTTTTTTTTATTTTTTTATTTTTATAAATAAAAACTTTGTAGAGTGATATTTGTGCAAGTAATTTCTTCATCTTTTTCTCTTAACGCGGGGCCAAAGTTCAACCTCATATTCCACGTGTGCAGACGTTAATATCTCAGTTAGATTAATTGGACAGAATGACTTAGAGTCACTCCCTTGAAAGTTTTTTTTAGTTTAGTAACTCAACATGAATAATGGTTTGTATATATATATATATAATGAGTTCTTGTCAAGAAATGCATATATGCATGCATAAATCTCAAATAAAATAAAAGAAAAATCATATAAAACATTAATATCAACTTAATTGGGCGTATTCTTGCATATATCTACTAGGATATACTTTTGTATGTATAAATACAAATAAATTAATAAGTAACTACAAATTTATTAAGTTTGACAACATAATAGTTACTTCTAAAATAAAAGTAAAAATTACTACAACTTAATAGTTTGTATTAGAATATAAAAAGAGTACCAATTTTTTATTTTTAAGTTAACCCTTTGTATCACAATATAAAAATAAAAGATGGTACATATTTTTGGTTACAATGTAAAATTTTCATATCATTATTATTACTCATTATACAAGATCAATATAAATCAGACAAAAAACATGCATTAGAGTCCCATACTATCAATAACATACATTATTAAATTGAGGACTCATATATAATAAAGCCAAAAAATTATAATATATTAATTAACAACTTGATTGTTAAGTTAACAGACCTTATTCATGAACTTTTTAGTGAAAAATATTTATAAACACATGTAAATTATCATATAAATAGATTGCTCCACACACAAAAATTAAATATAAAATAAAAAAACCTACAAACCATCTTAAGATTTTCAATCTCCTTATAAAATATGGCAAGAAAATAAGAAATCATATTTCATTAACATAGTTGATACTTGATAGATAGTCACGATCAATGTCACAGTAACGCAAATTTGGGATGACATGTGTTACCGTTTGATTTTAAGAGTCCGCTAAAATTACCAAATAATTTATATAAATAACAATTACACTAAAAATTTGATGATTTGGGCTATCAAATAGTAACTCTAATGTGAAAATAAATATAGGTTAAAAACGTAAATAATAAAATATAAAATTATTGAAATATTAAAAATTTACTGATATTTGATTGATGTGTGTAAGATAAAATGTCGTTGGTTGAGACCAATCATTTATTATATAGGATAATCATTTATTATGTGTTTTGAGAAACAATCAAAGGTTGCAGCACGTTAAAAATTTGGACGTTCAAGTTTACACAATCTCCAATTTTAAGATAGTACCTGGACCTACTACATACAAACCAATAGGCGGGAAAACGATTAATTTGTTTCACAAGGCAACAATAACAAAAGGTTAACAACAACCCAATAATTCCTCAATACAAATATCAAATATGAGTCAAGTATGTTTGATGAAGCACGGAAAAGGGTAGGACCTTTTAATTGACCAGCGTTATGAATTCAGCAACTTGTTTATTAAATTTTTTATTAATTTTATAAACAGTAATAATATACATCAACATTTTATGTATAATTGTATATAAGAAGGCAATAGAGCAAACAGAATTACAAAGTAAATAATATTAAACAGCAATATCAAACAATTTTTAATCTAATAATTATTTAAACAGATAATATAAAACAAATGCAAGTAATATAATTCTAAGATATAAACATAATAACGCAATTAAATATACAAATAAAATATAACAGATATATAATAATACAAAATAAAGAGATATTAATATGAACTTAAAACTTATATGGAGAGTCTATGAAAATCCAAGCCAAATTCAAATATTCAAGTTTTATACACCACTCAGACTATTTACAAGGGACAATATTTTACAAGAGAGACTAGGAAGCAGACTTCCAGAGAGACTTTAAGACTTCTTAGTTAGATTTTTTAATAATACTAAAAGATTAAAACAAAACACTGACCAAATCAAATTATATACCTAATTCCTAATTGTTACTATTCACATGAGTTACTATTTACAATAAACAGTGACCAAATTAAAGCATATAAAAACTGATTTACCTAATTTCTAAGTGTTACTATTCACACGAGTTACTATTTATAATTACCATTCACAGTTAATATTATTTTGATCACCAACACATACGGATCACATGTAACTGACTATATGAATAATTATGTATCTAACTATTTAACTAAAACTAGCACGCCTATAACATATGTAACATATTATACAACTTACACATATCATAATATATACACACACACACACACACACACACTCTACTCTACTCTACTCTACTACTGCACACAAAATTAAATTGGCACGAATTCGTGTCATGTATACTATAAAAAGGTTTACGGATTAATTGTTGCTCACATGACACGGCCTTTCATTTAGGATTTGGAACATAAAAATAGTAGCGACCCGTTGGTTGGTGCCGTTGATGTGAAGTGATATAAAAGAGCGGGAGAACAATGTCATGGAAATACTCTACGCTCAACATGAAGACATTCTAGAGCAGTGCTTGGTATCAATTATAAATATTGATATATATGATTACATAAAATAATAAATAATTAAAAATAATTTCATCACGTAAGTCATAATTCAACTTTGTCACAATTTAAATTTATTTATTTTTAAAAATAAATTTAAGTCTTATTTTTAAAAAATATAATATAATCTCATAATCAAGTACGAATCACACTATTACAATATAATTGATCAAATTATGTGTTATAGAGAAAACACACTCTTCACAAATCCTTAGATTACATAGAAATACAGGATCTTAACCACAAGGCTGAAGTAAGTTTCCATGAGTGACACATCCTTCCTACTAATTTAAGGCTGTGGCTTTTTAAATAAACCCCAAGACAAAAAATAGGAAATATTTAAGAATAAATATTAAAATTAGAGAAAACAACAGTTCCATAGTTATGGGACAGCAAAAATGGTTTGTAGTCTCGTACCTAGGAAAAATATTCATGTACAAAAAATATATATAAAAAATGAATAATATATACAAGCGAGCAATTGTATTAATATAGAAGTCAAAAATTTAAATTTTAGTGATAACAAGTTATCAAGAGAGATACATTCTAAAAAAACATGGAGCACATTCCAAAATAAGATGTCTAATTACTAATTGATGGACTCGATTATTATGAAGTGAATTTTAAAGTAAGTTCATTTTTAGATCAATAAGTTGTTGATACGCAGATAAAAAACATTCCTCAATCTGCTTATAAGTACCTTATTAGTTTAAAAGTGAATTTTTTACTTCATAATAACCAAATCCCTAATTGATATACGAAAACTATGCAAGCTTAAAGATATAACATGAGTTATATCTTTAAGAAGGAAAAAAAAAAGAAAAAAAAAAGACAAGAAAATGGCAAGAAACACCACGTTAAGTCGTTAACGATGGACATCAAGCGCGCGGTGCGCACCTATACCACTCAGACGCCAATCAGCTTGTAACAGTAAATTACAAGAATCCACGACCCTTGGTACAATCTGCAATAACAAGGTGCATGAGGGGCAATTTCGGAACACAATATTGATGTCCCGTTTAGGCGTTCAGCTGTACGTTGGCTCTGTTTTTTTGACGGGAAGAAGGAACCCCATTAGAGTTTTGGTCTGGTTTGATCTCACTAAATACAAATAACAAGGTTTCCTATCATTACAGCCTCTTCAAATGCTTCCCATTTCGTTTCATATATTCGTTTTGGAGAGAGAAAATTGCAGAAATCAGGGTTAAGCTAATATTTAGGTTGTTACAAACGTACTATATACATTATGGGCATTTACATGGATACATTATTAAGATATTGGAAGTATCAACGATTCTGATGATTCCTCGCATTTTGTGAAAGATTATCAGGGTTTGATTTATCCTTACCCGATCAATTTCTGACAAATGGTATTGTTTTCATTCATTTTCTGATTAAATTTCCCCCATTTTTTTTGTTGAAGTACATTTTTTTTAATATAAAAATTCAGCTTAATGTATTGGTTTGTCCTAATTTGGTATTTACTATTGAAGTTCAAACTAGGATTAGCTACAAACTTGTGCTCAAATGTTTGCCATTATTGAAATTTTAGTCAGCTTAATGTCATTGTATTTGTTTGAAATGAGCTTTATTGCATGATTTTACATGCATTCTGAACTTGAATTTCTAGTTTATTGCCAATTCCGTTAACTCATTGCATGATATATATCTGTGGTTTTATTCCTGTTATTGGAAGGAACTGAGTGAAACCTGTTCTTAGGGTTGCATTATATTGATAACTGAATTTTGTTTTGTGAAGTTTATACGTGGTTTAACAGGTTCATGTGTTCAATATAGTAGTTTGATTTTTACCATACTGAATATTATGGGAAAGCATTTTCCGAGGATTTTTGTTAACCTTTTGTGCAATGTGGAAACATATATTCCATTTTTGTTTTACTTTTTACTTGATGAAATCATATGTCCTAAAAGGAAAAAGGAATATGAATTTGAATAGTGTTTTGCTTTTTCCAACATTCTGAATTGTATAAGTTTGAAGGCATTGTTGATGAACATGAAAATAATTCATACACAATTATGAATCACGTCTTCTCTGTTACTACCATTTGAGCAGACTTATGTAAAGGCTCACGACAAGCAAACGATTTGAACACACCTATGTAGCACATATGCTATGCCTATTTATTACGTTATGGATGAATACTTTTACTAAGATATCATTTTCAGATATGCACTTAATTGTAAAATGGTTGATGCATCTTGAATTTTTTGTGCAGACTACTTCAGCAAGTATAGTAGTTGGATCTCATGTTTGGGTGGAGGATTCTGAGGTGGCTTGGGTAGACGGGGAAATTGAGGAAGTCCATGGAGAAGAAATTACAATAAAATGTACATCAGGAGAAACGGTTAGTGCTTTTAGTGCATTCTCAACTATTGCAACAAAATTTAGGTGTTACCTTTACTGATTTAGAAGTTGTTCTTATTAACAGGAATTTTCTTTTTGCCTATGGTATCTTAATTTCATCTACCGTTATGGTGGTGACATCTGATGGTTGATTTAGATTATTTATGCTGTACTTGTTTGTTATGGGTTGAATCTTTTACTTCTTGTATGAACGTCTATCTGCAGAGTTTTTACATGGTTAAACTATTTGTATGGAGATTCATTTAGAGCTTAAAATGGAGAAGCTAGTCTTCAAATAATCTTATTGAGCCTTTCGGTCCCGACTCCCGAAACCCATCTTATTGGGTTTGTCGGTGAGTGAAGGGATTCAATTAGGTATGGAGGATAGATTGCACATTCCATGTGACTAATATATTTCATAAGGTACAGCTCATAACAGAGATGTCAGAATAGCATATTTGGCTGCCTGATATGCATGACTTAGCTGTACCTGTATGTTTTGTTTTAAAATTGCTCTATTAGTACCTATAATGCATTTACTTGCAGTTGGGACATAATGAATAGAAAAATCTAACGGGTGCATCTAGTAAAAGATGTATTGCTAACTATTTTAAAGGGTTGGAATAAGAGCAATTACCTGTCTAACTCTTAAAAGTCTTATATGGGATATAGCGAAAACCGTTAAAGATCAGTGTACAAACTCCATGGACTATCTGATGTAGATTATGATTTATTATAAGACTAATATGCTCATGAATCCATCCATTTGGATTGTAATTTGTGGATTCTGTCAATTATCGAAAAACTAAAAGAGGGAGATAGGAATCTAGAGACTAAGATGTTGTGAGAGAGAAAGAAAAAAGACAAATATATTTATTATATTTTAGAATTGTACAAAGGAGAGCTCTTTATATATACATAGTGCAGTGAGATATGGAATGTAAACCAATGAATCCCATAATTATGCCTCTAGAATTATCCTGGAACCCCATAATTATGCCACTAGTATTATCCTAGAATCCCATAATCATGCCACTAGAATTATCCTAGAATCCCATAACCATGCCTCTAGAATTATCCTGGAATCCGTTAGAATCCTCCAGCACTCCCCCTCAAGTTTGAAGTTTTATATGACGGCTTACAAGTTGTTATAGAACATTTTCTAAAAAAAAAAGACTCAAACAAAACATAGCACAAAATTGTTTTAACTTCAACACTCCTCCTAAAATTAAGTCCTCTTTAACTTGCATGACGAAAAAATAAAATAAAAAACTTGATGTTTACAATAACATCCAAAGTTGATTTCTCACCTGTAATACATAACTTCACAAGTTTATTTTCTAAGGATATCGTGTACAGATAATAGCAGAGAACAATCCAACAACAACAACTATGACGGACTCCTTGCCTTTCTGAATAACGGTGGACTCTCAAGCTTCCCATTAAATTGAAGGACATACACCTTTCTTCCTCAAATCTCTGCCCCATGAAAATCCATACTTTCCAATTAACTACCCACTTACATATTTCAACAAACTACCTTTCTCTTTTCTTTTCCCTTCTTTCTTTCATTTATTTTGTTTCTTTTTCTTTTTCTTTTTGAGTCTCCCGAAACAGTTTTGACAGAAAGAACAGTCAGGAGCATGACTCTGAAACCATGAAGCAAAGACAAATTCGATACCACTAAATCTATCTATCTATCTATCTATCTATCTATCTATCTATCTATCTATCTATATATGTGTGTGTGTGTGTGTGTATGTGTTATATTAGTCTTCTTTAAACACAAAAAAATCAACCATGAACTTTTATCTGCAAAACAAAATTCCAAAAAGAAAAGCTATATGAGGAAAAGATACCCTCCACCGAAAGAAGCAAGACATTTAGTTGGCCCTCCCAATAATCAAACCCGCTCTGATACCATGTGAGAGATAAAGAAAAGAGAAAAATATGTTCATTATGTTGTAGAAATGTATATAGGAGAGCTCTTTATATATACATATAGCTGCAGCTACATATAGAAAATAAATATTGGAATCCCCATAATAATATCTCTAGAGGTATCTTGGAATCCCCACAATTATGCCTCTACCCATGATCATGCCTCTGTGATTATCCTTAAATCCCCTAGAACTCTAACAGATGTATTGACATGTTTGAAGCTTGATGTGCTCTTTGACATATTTAATGTTTATGTCCAAATATTTATGAAGTTTAGAGCATTCTTTCATGATGGTGTTATCTGCTTGTGTATACAAACTATTGTTTTGCTATCATCTTTATTGACAAGGACTAGGAGATTAAGATTTTTTTCCTTTTTATATCTTAGGTTGTGGTTAAAGCATCCAATGTCTATCCCAAAGATACTGAGGCTCCTTCATGTGGTGTGGATGATATGACAAAGCTGGCTTATCTGCACGAGCCTGGAGTTCTGCAGAATATAAGATGTCGATATGATGAAAATGAAATTTATGTAAGTATTTATCTGATTATTAGTACAAACTTCCTTTTTATTTTTCCCTTTATTCTGTTATGTATGTTTTCTATAATGGATGTTGTACTTGTTGTGGCTTGGTCTGTTGATGCCATGTGAATGTGTGCTTGTCTACAGCATATACCTCATAACAAGGCAGCAACTATTTTTATTTTTTTTTGCGTTGTTTTTTACGGTACTTCTGTATGACAAAAATTTCCTACTGGTTTCCAGACTTACACAGGTAGTATATTGATTGCTGTGAACCCTTTCAAAAGATTACCTAATTTGTACGACAAGGATATCATGGAAAAATATAAAGGGGCTGCTTTAGGCGAGTTGAGCCCGCACCCTTTTGCTATTGCAGACTCCGCATACAGGCAATCTGTCACACTATGCTGTCTGTGAAATCGTTGAATGCTATATTACTTTTACTACGCCATACAAACAAGTGCAATTTTGAATGCAGGCAGATGATTAAAGAGGGAATAAGCCAGGCAATCTTGGTTAGTGGAGAAAGTGGAGCTGGTAAAACAGAAAGCACGAAAATGCTTATGAGGTATCTTGCTTATATGGGAGGGAGAGCTGCTTCCGAGGGTCGAACTGCGGAGCAGAAAGTCCTACAAGTACTTAACCTATCAACTTTCTCATAAATTATAGTAGTCTAACTTGGTGTATATGATTAGTATAAATTATCATTTGCTACTGCTATTGCTTTTTCTTGGAAATGAAGCTTAAATATTTCTTTACGACTTTTACTTCTGGCAGTCCAATCCTGTTCTAGAAGCATTTGGTAATGCAAAGACTGTGAGAAACAATAATTCAAGGTGATTACTAGTTGTTCAAAATCCTGTTTCTCCCAATTGAATTTTAGAACCTTATAATCTTAAATTCTCTTTGACTATTTATAATTTTCTGCACCCAAATGTCATGTGATGACAGCCGTTTTGGTAAGTTTGTGGAGATTCAATTTGATGATCGGGGAAAGATCTCAGGGGCTGCTATTAGAACTTATTTGTTGGAAAGGTCACGTGTTTGTCAAGTGTCAGATCCTGAGAGAAATTACCATTGCTTCTACATGCTTTGTGCTGCGCCATTAGAGGTAATTTTTTCTGCATGCCTACTTTCTTCTTGGTGGTATTGATGTCTGTGCAAGGCTTACAGTAGTAGTTAATGTCTTATTATTTACAAGTATAAATATAAATGACAACATAAAGGTCACATGTAACTTAGCCTTCTCCCATGTCGTACTCTTTAGGATACCCTTGTCCGATTGGACACTCCATCATAAGTTCATATAACTAGGCCTCAAAGTTTCTGAAAATTTGCAATTGATTTCTGAATCACAAAAATAGTCTCCAATAGCCAAGGAAAGCAATTTCGGCACCTTTATCCATTTTGCCTGTCTCCAGCATTGACATAATGACAAATACGACTTTGGTGGCCTTAAATAACAATTCCGACTGCATAGGAGAGAAACTTTGGCAAATTTTATGCCCTCATCTACCATGGCCAATCCTCCAAAACCGTACTTCATTTGGTGACCACAAACTGTTAGAACAAACTATGGGAAATACAAAATATCAATGACAGAAAATAAAGACAAGATTTACGTGGAAAACCTAAATTGAAAAAACCACGGGCGTGAGAGGTAGAAGATATCACTATATCAAAGTGGGAAGAATATAAGTTGTGAATCTCTATCTGAAAACGGCTAAAAATTGAGAAGGAAAGATACTCAAACCATAGCTATAATAACATATATAAAGTTGGGCTAAAAACATAATGGGCCCAAATAATGGACTTCGGCCTATCCGCCTCAGTCCTTTTCTGCCACCACTAAGTCTTATTTTTCTTTCTTTTTGGTCACTTCACACAATAATTCGAGATGGGTCAAAAGTTAGATCTTGAACATGAATTTAAGACACAATGCAAATAACTCCAACAACTAGGTGGAATCTTTTTGTGGTGACAACTTTGGCCACATGTCTTGCGAAACCTTTGGTAACACCTACAACAACTTTGCCAGACTCCGGCACCAGATAGGCCATCCTTGGCCAGCCACAAAAAGGGTGTGATGCAAATCCATGTCTTGGTTTTGTTACTCATTCTAATCCCTAGAAGCCTAAGGGTACTACTCCTTTCAGTTCAAGAAGATATTTTGGTGGAGGATGGTCCTCCCTCTTTAGTTTTACCTCGTTTCTTTTTCCTTTTGTATGAGCACATTCTCCTAGTTTTAACTCTTACATTTGGGAGAGAAGAGGCATTTTTCATAAAAATTCCACATCTTTTGAAATTTAATTGAAAAGGATGGAAAGGAAATTCTTTATTTATTCAACTTCTATTTTTAAGTTCTTAGATGGGGATGTTTGGACCTTTGACCCACCTCCTATTTCGGTACTTTTTCACATTCTTACTTGGCTATTGGCCAATTTCTCACTCATCTAGCTCCAAAGGCTCCTAAATATCATGGCTTTTGTGTGGTATTTGACTCTTCGTCAATTTAACAAGAAAGACATGTGGCAGAGGCATAGGCCTTACAAATGAATAACTCTAGATTTGTTATGTATGCAAGAAAGTGAGGCACATTCTCATGTGCTCGAAATTGTTTTTGGTTTGGTGTGCGTGTGTGTACCATGTTGGATTTACCCCTTTAAGGTGGAAGATCTTCTCCTTTGAAGCTTCAATGTTTTGGTGAAGGGAAGGATACGACAATTCTTTGGGGATGCGTTTGTTTTACCATTTTGTGACAAGGAGGAATGATAGGATATATCTTGGTCAGGCAATGAGTGTAGATTCACTTTCGGACAGCGTTTTTTTCTTCTTCTATTTTGGCTCATGCAATGGGAGCTTATCAACTATTTCCTTTGTCAAAACTGCATAAGGATAGGCTGGTGGTGCTTCACCAACACTTAAAATTATTTCTCCACTTGTTTCTTTGCTTTCTTTTGGTTTTATTTAAGGAAAACTTATTGTGCTGTATTGTAAATCCTTTCTTCCATCAATAAAATCTTCTTCTTTCATCTAAAAAAGATAAAAAATTCCACTTTCATTAAGATATTGGTCATGTTGTCTCAAGAGTCAAGACTCATGTCCTAATGAGTTGTTAATTTTTCAATCAACTTTGTTCTCCTAATATCATATCATCAATTTGAAAGGTATAAAGTAGATGAATTTCATTAACTATACTATCTTGCTTGATTTTCAGGATGTTGAAAGGTACAGAGTAGACAATCCTAGAACGTACCATTATTTGAATCAATCAAATTGTTATGAATTGGACGGGGTTGATGATTCTAAAGAGTATCTTGATACAAAAAGAGCAATGGATGTTGTGGGGATTAGTTCTGATGAGCAGGTAGTAATCTCTAGATGTTATTCATTTAGTTGTATCTTACTTTATGACACCCATTTCCAAAACTTTTCTCCTGCAGGATGCAATATTCAGAGTTGTGGCAGCAGTTCTCCACTTAGGCAATATTGAGTTCACAAAGGGGAGTGATACAGATTCTTCTGAACCTAAGGATGATCAATCTCGGTTTCATTTAAGAACTGCAGCTGAACTTTTTATGTAAGGGATATTTTCATTTTGTTATGCTTTCATAGATGCCCACTATATATCTCGACTGGTAGGGGTAATTTCATAATCTGCACTCTTATTTAGGTGCGATGAACAGTCCCTTGAAGACTCCATGTGCAAACGTGCAATTGTAACTCGGGATGAGATCATAACAAGATGCCTTGACCCAAACGCAGCTGCTGTCACTCGAGATGCTTTGGCTAAAATTGTTTATTCAAGATTATTTGATTGGTAAGTATAATCTGCACGGCGGATTTTGTTTGAGATGTAATTGGTGCCTTTGGTGCCTCTGCTTTGTGATGTTACTGAACATCTTAATTTCATGATGACACAGGATTGTGAACAAGATTAATAATTCTATTGGTCAAGATCCTGATTCAAAAAAATTAATTGGGGTTTTGGATATTTATGGATTTGAAAGTTTCAAGACAAACAGGTGCTTAACCGGTACGCTTTTGTTTTAATCATGTATAGAGTCAATTTCTTGCAGTCTACTGCATGAAAATCATGTGATTAATGTGATCTTAGTAGGCAATTAGGAGATTTTATACAATTTGTGGTCTTGGTGTCATTTCTAATTTAATACCATCACCTTCCATTTTTCTTATTATAGTATATGTCTCTTTAAAATGCGGAGTTCTTATTGTCTGGGTGAAGTTACAACCAAAGTATTGGGGTCAATCCACTGAATTTCTATTTTTTTTTTTTAAATATATGTAAAATTTTGGGTGCAATGCATTATGAAGACGCTGAAATTTTGTAAAATTTCTAATATACGGGTTCAATTTACAATTTTGTAACTCTGTCTCAAGTTTCAGTTCACATATTACTCCTAATTCAACTAGAATGTACAAAATTGTCTTCTACACGTGAAGAATCGTGTCCTAGTAATAGTGAAAAATATAAGAAGATCCTAATTCAACCAGAAGTACAAAATTCTCCACAAAAAAAAAAAAAAAAATTGAGCCAAGGGGACTTTCCCCAGACCCTCCCGCCAAATTGTTCGCCTATGACTGACCCCACTTACAGATTTCCTGATTTCGTCACTGCTTACAGTGTTCGTGGATATACTTGTATATCCATAGAAACCTTCTAATGGCAACTCTGCTACAAAGGTTTATTGTCTTTGTGTAGGCGATAACTTGTTTGGGGAGAAAATTAAATTCAGTTAGATGTGGTTATATAATTTTTTTACAAGCATTACTGATGTGAATATGTGGTTGCTGGATTTAGGTTGACAGTTAACGACGCTTCTTTTGTTAAGAAATTTTCATTTGTAACTATGCAGCTTTGAACAGTTCTGTATCAATCTTACAAACGAAAAACTTCAGCAGCATTTCAATCAGGTTTATGCATAAACTATATGTTTCTTTTTTACAAGGATTCCTTTGAATTTTTTTAAGCAAATCTGGTAAGCTAATGTGGCATATAATGTTTTGTTTGGCAGCATGTTTTCAAGATGGAGCAAGAAGAATATACAAAAGAAGAAATTGACTGGAGTTATATAGAGTTCATTGACAATCAAGATATTCTTGATCTTATTGAAAAGGTTTGTAATACTTTTTTGACTTCCCCTACCTGAATTTTTCTCCTTTCTTTGGTACGACTTATATTGTCAGTGTCATTCGAATTCCAGTGATCTTTATTTAGTGTATTACTTAAGGATTTACGTAAGCAATTTTAACTCCATATATAAAGTCCTAATGTTCTTTTTCTAAGTGAAATCTTGATCCATGTGTCTATATGTAAACTACTACCTCAAACATCAGCTCTAGTACTTCTTTTCTTGTAATGGGTGGTGTGCCCTTGCTAAAAGGACATTCTCTTAGCACATCCTTTCCTTTCTCTTGCAATTGCAATTTCTTTGTTTTTGAATGCTTTCTGTCTTATGACATGTTTAACGGCTGTACGAGGAATTTCCCGGATTTCCCTTTTTAATCACACTTTCCCTTTATCTTCTTAATGCCTATCTAAATTCAGTGGATGATCTTGATCATGTCCCTAAATTTACTTATAAATATAAATCTATATCTTGCACAGGCAAAACAACTGAAGTTTGTTACTGCTAGTGATTGACAAGGTTTAAAAAGAAAAAACTTTACAAAGAAATACTCCCTCTGTCCCATTTTAATTGTCATAATTTGACTTTTATGGTCAAATTTGACTTGCATGTAATAGAAAATGCAATTAAATAATGAAATAGGAAACACAAATCTTTCATGGAGAACGATTCAAGTCAAAACACAACACGACCCATGACGAAGAAAGATGATGTCTTTTGAATGATTGATTTCATGTTGTTAACATTATTTTCCAAACCATACTGTTGATATATATATATATATATTATCTTTTTGGGAATTACTTTTCTAATGTATTCTTCCATTACTTCAGAAACCTGGAGGTATCATTGCTCTGCTGGATGAGGCTTGGTATGCATCATCTGAATATGAAACTTAACACTGTTAAATATTTTTTTCAAGACTACAATTAAATAAAGATCTATTAGAGATCCAAATTTATTAGATAATGATTTATGCTAACTTGATTATTCATTGTAGCATGTTTCCCAGATCAACCCATGAAACATTTGCACAAAAGCTGTATCAGACATTCACTAACAATAAACGCTTCAGCAAGCCAAAACTATCACCGACCAATTTCACAATTTGCCATTATGCTGGTGATGTATGTACTTCTGTTCATAACAGTTCCTGTAGTAATGTACAGGAATCGTTGGATTGGGTTGTACTTCAGTAAAGAGTAACAAGCTACTTAATTTAAAAATCTGATTTCAGGTCACTTACCAAACTGAGCTCTTTCTGGATAAGAACAAAGACTATGTCATCGCAGAGCATCAAGCGCTCTTGAGTGCTTCTAGTTGCTCCTTTGTTTCGGGATTGTTCCCACCCTTACCTGAAGAATCTTCCAAAACCTCAAAGTTTGTATCAATAGGATCTCAATTCAAGGTATGTTTTTTCCTTCAATAACACACTTGTTTGATCAGATTAGTTTTTAATTTACACCCTAGTATTTCTTTCCTGTAATATACACTATCAGCAACAACTTCAATCTTTGCTTGAGACACTCAATGCCACGGAGCCACATTATGTCCGTTGTGTAAAGCCAAACAATCTTCTGAAGCCCGGTATCTTTGAGAACCAAAATGTACTGCAACAACTTCGGTGTGGGGTAAGTAGTATGCTGTGGTCAACTCATTTTTAACATGATATTAAAAGTTAGTTACTTCTGCAGCACTGAATTTTATTTCTCTTTGTTTCAAGGGAGTTATGGAGGCAATTAGGATTAGTTGTGCTGGATTTCCCACTAGGAAGACATTTGCTGAATTTGTCACTCGTTTTAATATACTTGCACCTGATGTTTCAAGCAGAAGGTTACTATGCTGACTTTTCTACATGTTACCATTGTGTTGATATTTCTGCTTGAATTTTTTTTTGGAGTATTCTTTGTTTACAATGTATTCATTTCTTGTGGGCAATTATTCTGTCATAGCTATGATGAAGTCTCTGCATCCAAGAGGATTTTAGAGAAGGTGGATCTCAAAGGTTATCAGGTATTTTAAATATTTTTATAGTAAATTTGTAAATTCATAACATCACTCAACTACTTATCTTCTTTAGATACTTGGTACATCATTGGTTTCTCATATTCTTATTGTGTTTCTATTTTGATAAAAGATGCATTGTTCATTTGAATTGTTTCTTTTACCAGGAACTAGTAATATTGTTATACGAGTGTCTGGCAGTCAGAATTGTCAATTTCTTGTTGTGTCGGTTGTTGGCTATGTTACATGGACTTGGATAGTAGTGTTAAGTGAGGTTATGCTATTAGGCTGCAGTCATCTACTCGTCAAATATCGTAATTGGGCATTTTTCTTTCTTGTAGTGCTCTATGCTCTTCTTTTTTATTCTGCAAAATATGATGTTTAGAAGTATAGGGTCTTTGGCATGAATGTTCACTTGTTTTTGGATTCTGATGCAACAGAGTAACATTTTGAAAATTACAATGAGACTTGTTTTACATTAGCAGTATGTTCCTCTTTTGTTTTTTCTACTCTTAGAGTTGTGCATATCTAGATTTACTGTCCTAGATACATAATTTTTACATTGATCCTTGGTAAAGTTAGTTGAATTGAAAGACAATGCATTTTGAAGCTTTCTTATGATCAAAGCTAAGATTGCTGTCATAGGGTGTTGTGGATCACTAAATTATTATCAGTACAAATGCTGCAGATAGGTAAAACAAAAGTGTTTCTACAAGCTGGTCAGATGGCAGAACTAGATGCTTGCCGTACTGAAGTCTTGGGAAAATCTGCAAGCATTATCCAGAGAAAATATCGTTCATATCGAGAACGTAAAAGCTTTGTATCTTTGCGATTTTCTGCCATACAAATCCAAGCGTTTTGTAAAGGTATTAACTGCAAATTATTGATTATTACTGGTGAAGTTTTTTCTTTAATAATATTGTACAGGTAAAACATTGTTGCCAATTACCTTAGGTTTATCTCATCTATATTTATTTGTTTACTGAGATGATTGCAGGGCAAGTTGCACGCCAGCTTTACGAGATCACGAGGAAAGAAACTGCTTGTCTGAGGATCCAGAAAGAGACACGCATGTACATCTCTAGGAAAGCTTACACAAAATTGTGTACTTCCGCCATTTATATTCAAACAGGAATGCGTGGGATGTCTGCTCGCAATGATTTTCAATTCAGGAAGCAAACTAAAGCAGCAATCCTTATACAGGTGAATTGAATGCTATTAAATTGATCATGAATTGATATCTAGGTTTTATCTGCCCTATTTTTTCTTCTTAGTTTTTCCTTTCATTTTAATTTACTTCGAATGACCTGGAAGCACATTATCTATTCAATTAGTGAGTTTCTAATAGCTCAGTTATATTTTATTTTAAGGGACCTATATATAAATTATGAATGATAGTGTCAATGCTGTGATTTTTCTGACTTAAACATGCGTGTTTCTACATTGAAGCAGCTAAAACCGTATATTTGATGTATAGTGAATTGTTTTTAATAAAGATCTTACATTTGTAACATTATTCATAACCCTTAAAATGCTATTTTCGTTATTATGTTGTAGATTATATTTTTCTTCATTATTAGGGGAAGTAAGAATGGACTCTAGTTGAAAATTGGATATCATCTTACATGATCCACAACTACATTTAAAATGAAAAGTGGCAATGATATCTATGCCCTAACCCCAAACTGCCATCCTCTTCTGGGCCAACACTACGTTTCACTAAAAATTCAGCAAATTCTTATTCAGGTCAAAGAGAGGAATTGTCACTAACCTGCAAATCCATTTACATGATGAACTCCCTAATTGACTAATTTTCAAGAACTATAAAAGATTAAGAAAATTTTCCAAGGATGAGCAAAAATGAAAAGAAACTTCCAGGCTGAAACTCCTCAAATAAGGCTTTCCAGTCACTGACTTCTTGCTTATTCCAAATGGCAGATGAGGTTCCTGAAGCCCTTTAGTTCATTTTTTATCTTACAATCTACTTTGGCTGTGATGGTGCGGTATCATTTACTCTTTTTTTAGATTATTGAGATTTATATGTTGGAATTCTGCATCTCAAACTTGATCTGCTGAATTTTAACAACTAGATTTTGAAGATGCATCAATGACTACAAAATGACTTGTCATTTGTAAAAAATGCAACTGCAGAAGCATCTAGCCCTCCATTACTATGTAATACATCCTTGAACCAGTTGTTTTCACACTGGATATTAATATACTTTACTTCATAGTTTTCCTAGTGCTGGTTATGGATTTTATATCAACAGGCATTTAACATGTCAAGAATTGATCATTTGGCTTGTCACAGTTTGTTTTTAATCAGTATACTGATAAGTGAAAGGTCATATGATATTATGAAAAGATCAGGGAAATGCAATCACTGGTTTAAGTTTTAATTAGACATAATGATAGAATCTATCATGGTCTTTTGGATTACACTACTTAGGATAGTAATCATTAAATTAAAGTTTTAGTTGTATTGTTATTCACATACTTACTTCTCTCTTTTTCCAGTTATCAAAAAAGACATGCCTGCCACCCCTCACCCTGCTCCCCCACTCCCCTTATGTAAACTTGGTGTTAACTGCTGTGTCCAAATGTGCGAGTCATTGTTATTATTTTATGTTAGATATGTCTTTTTTGAACAATTCAAATGCCTATTATAGAGTCATTGCCGAAAATACCTGGTCCACACTCATTATCTGAGGATAAAGAAAGCAGCAATTGTTACTCAGTGTGCATGGAGAGTAAGAATGGCACGCAAGGAATTAAGGAAGCTTAAAATGGTATGCCCTTTTTCTTTCTTATCTGGTCTTTGTTAGTTCTTATTTAGATTTTAAACTTATGGTTTAGTGGGAAAATATTAGTTAAAATTTTCTTCTCAAAATCTTCGTATGTAAATATCCTCATAATAATTTAAATTGTGTAATCATTAACTATGGTTCTTAGAGTTAGTTAAGATAGAAAAGAAAATAGTAAATTGCTCAGTGTTGGTGTCCGAGGACACCTGAGGGTTGCGCTTTATGTAACATGCTGCTTATATAAGTGGTTGCTTTCCCAGGGTTTTGGAAAATTAATTGGTTTACAGGATGATAAAATATTATATCCATTGGTGGCATACTTCAGTATGTTAAGTGTTTTGCCAGTTTAATTTTTTGTGTTCCACGCCTTCTTGTTTTCTCAAACACACAAGCATGGAAAAGCTAGTGATTGGTTTTAAATTCTTTATTTGATTTAAGTCCTACATTTAATCTCACTAAATTGTGAACCTTGAGTTCCCAAGCTTGTTGAAATTATTATGTGGCTAAAAGTTTATTTTCTGCTCAGGCTGCGAAGGAAACTGGTGTCTTACAAGCTGCCAAAAGTAAATTGGAAAAGGAAGTTGAAGAACTGACCTGGCAATTGGAGTTGGAAAAACGCACAAGGGTAATTTTTGTCTGACCTTTTGAATTTGAACAAATAATGAAGTTTAAAGAAATATTAAATGAAACTTAACTGCCGATTTTTTGTGTCATACTTAATTTTTGTAGGCTGACCTTGAGGAAGCTAAAACAAAAGAAAATGAAAAGCTAAAGTCTGCTTTGCAAGAGGTGCAACTTCAATTTGAAGAAACTAAAGATTTGCTTATGAAGGAACGCGAGGCTGCAAGGGAAGTAGTTGAGAAAACTTCTGCTATAAATGAGGTCCCAGTTGTTGATCATGAAATGATTAATAAACTGACTGCCGAAAATGATGAACTCAAGGTAAGTTTGTTGACTGTCAATAGGTTTTTCTGATTGTTTGTTGCTACATATGGAATTTACTTTTTAAATTCAATTCTCTATTAATATCCAGTTGTAATGATGTATTTGTCACTGCAACATCTTGCAGACTTTGGTTAACTCACTAGAAAGGAGATTTGAAGAAACAAACAAGCTTCTGAAGGAATGCGAGGCTTCAAAAGAAGTAGTTGAGAAAATGTCTGTTATAGATGAGGTCCCAGTTGTTGATCATGAAATGATTACTAAAGTGACTGCCGAAAATGAGGAACTCAAGGTAAGTTTGTTGATTGTCAATTGGTTTTTCTTACTGTTTGTTGCTACATATGGCATTGACTTTTTAAAGTCAATTCTCTACTAATATCCAGTTGTATTGACTGCAACATCTTGCAGACTTTGGTTAACTCACTAGAAAAGAGATTTGAAGAAACAAACAAGCTTATGAAGGAACACAAGGCTTCAAAAGAAGTTGTTGAGCAAACTTCTGTTATAGATGAGGTCCCAGTTGTTGATCATGAATTGATCAATAAACTGACTTCCGAAAACGAGGAACTCAAGGTAAGTTTGTTGACTGTCAGTTATGTTTATTTTGTTTATTGAGAAGACTATAAATTTGCTACTTGCAACATATGGCATGGACTGATAAAATTTAATCCTCTGGATTATTCATATCCAATTGTATTGATGTATTTGCCACTGCAACATCTTGCAGACTTTGGTTAACTCACTAGAAAAGAGATTTGAAGAAACAAACAAGCTTGCCAAGGAATGCAGGGCTGCAAAAGAAGTAGTTGTGAAAACTTCTGTTATAGATGAGGTACCTGTTGCTGATCGTGAAATGATCAATAAACTGACTGCCCAAAATGAGGAACTCAAGGTAAGTTTGTTGACTGCCAACTATGTTCATTTTGTTTATTGATAAGACTCTGAGTTTTCTACTTGCTACATATGGCATTGACTCACTAAATTTAATCCTCTGGATTAATACAATTTTATTGATGTATTTTCCACTGCAACATCTTGCAGATGTCGGTTAACTCACTTGAAAAGAGATTTGAAGAAACAAACAAGCTCAGTGAAGAGCGGTTGAAGCAGACGTTGGAGGCAGAGTCAAAGATTATTCAGCTAAAAACTGACATGCAAAGGTTGTTACTGTGACAAATCATCTCCTCTCAAGTAATTTTAGGATACAGCTTCGATCTTTTCACTTTGATGAAAGATATATATTTGAATTTTTCTTGGTTATTTGTTTCTGCACTTTTATCTTCATGCATCAGACTTGAAGAAAAACTCTCCGACATGGAGACGGAGGATCAAGTTCTGCGGCGGCAGGCACTTCTAAATTTTCCTGCTACAAATTTGTCAGGTCATTTATCAACCACAACATCCCAGGTTAACATGCGTCATGAATATTAGTTTCTTAGTTTGAACTATTTTTGGAATCCGTCTTACCGTTCCTCCTTTTACTTGCAGCCTTCAGTGAATGGTCATGATGTAAGTGTGCAATGTACACTTACGTACGTTTTTTTTTTTTTTTGATAGTTATAGAATTTTCCTTGAAATTTAACAATCACTAGTAACACATTTTTACAGGAACCTCAGAGTTTCACACCTGCAAAGAAGATTGCGACAGAATCTGATGAGCAGTTGAGGAGATCTAATATTGAAAAACAGCGTGTATGTGCTTCACACTAGAATAGACTTTTTTCTTATTATCCCCAACCCCCCAATTTCTTTATTATTTGTCTATCTTAAATCGCCGAGTACTGTAGTTGAAAAAAGTGTACTAATTTCTGGGTATGTTCTTCAGATTCAGTTAGAACATGCTATGCTATGTTGAAATATTTTGTGCGGGATTCACATGCTCAACTTGGCATGTCATGGTTATAAAATATGGTTTATGCTTATTTGATCTGATCACTTCTGAAACAGGTTGTCCGACAAATAAATGAAAATTTCATAGTTCAACCAAACTTCCGTAGGATACATCCCAAAGTTGTTGTGTCATGACATTATATTTGTGTAGTGTTGTATACATGTGTAACAAGCATTACACTTTAGAAATTTGAACTGACAATGCCCTAGTTGTAATGTCAAATAGCGGTCAAGTCGAACTTCCATCGATTGGACATTTTTTTTCCATTATGGCCTGGGTTTTCTAAGAAGTTTAATAAACATGTCGAACAAGCAACTTACCCAAATTCACACTTCCAAGCAAATTATTGTCACAATGGTAGTCAGCTCTATTCGGGTGCCTTAAGCTTAAGGATTAGATAAATTTTGACTCCTAGCTGCATAACTCTATACATGCACCTAGTTTATGTAGCCTGGAAATTAAAGACCACCTTGGCAATCTTATACACCATCCTAGCATAGTGGAGTTGAGTCAGACACTTCTGTCTTCCCTGTTCTCTCAACAACCAAGGGCAAGTTGATGATGGATTTCTATTAATTAATTTCATATATCTTACCTGTGCTACAGGAGAATATAGACACTCTTATCAAATGCGTTACACAAGATCTTGGGTTTAGTCAAGAAAAACCAGTTGCAGCAGTTACCATATACAAATGCCTCATCCAGTGGAAATCTTTTGAAGCAGAAAGAACTAGTGTATTTGATCGTCTTATTCAGATGATTGGTTCTGCAATAGAGGTAAAGTTTTTACTTTTGACAGTTGCAAAGCATTTTATAATGAATGCATAAATTTTCCATTTGCAGGTAACATTAAATTTTCCCTTGTTGGAACGACTTTGTTTCAACTTTCAATATAGTTAAACTATTGAAAGCAAAGGCATTCTCGTAATCTCTATTGTCCTTGCATTTTATGGGAGAGTACTCAGGGCATGGAAGTTAGTCCAAATTACAGGTATTCGCTTGGGTAGTTGGAACATATGTTCTCTAATCATCAAGTTGTGGGAGTTGGTGAATACTTGTGCCAGAAGAAGAGTGAATTTTTGAAAGATAGTTTGGGTGACACTGATTGAATAGAAGATAATATCGTTGAAGATGGTTTGGTCGTATATAGCGTAGGCCTGTAGATTCATCAGTGATAAGAGGGATCTTGAATTAGGAGGAAGATATAAGAAGGGGAGAGACACAAAAACATTACTTGGTAGAAAGTTGTACAAAAAGATTTGAAGAAGTAATTGAGCACATGGTCAATGATACGAATGGAGATGTAGCCTGCATAATAATAATATTTTTTTACTATTATTTTTTCTTTCTTTTTCTCATTTTTCTGTGTTAACTTTATTGTTATTTTGTTTCTTTTAGGCCTTTGTGTGTTTTTTTTTTTATCATATTTATATCTTCTTACTTTTTTTTTTAGTTGAAACCATTTTATTTGATCCTTCTCCTAGGTTTTTGTTTTTATATTTTTCTTTTTCTCTGGCCTTTCTGCATTATGTTTACATATGTGATTCAATTCAGCCTACTCCAACTAGTTGGGTTGAAAGGCTTTGCGGAGTTGAGTTTGTATTTTTATTACTTGGTTTTGACGGGCAAGTGTTTAAGGATAAGAGTAATTTATTTCCACCTTTGCAAGAGCCTATGTCTGTTAGTTTATTGTCATGGTCATTACAGTTTTATGAGCATAATATTCAGCTCACTGTGAGTTCAAACATTTTGGTAATTCCAAATCCTTGATTGATATGATAACTAGTTATTACCTCAGTTAGTTATGAACTTCAGACTGCCTTTTCCCTCAACTTTTATGGCGAGTAATATTAATTTTTTCCTATACAATTTTAATTGTTGCATGTTCATACTTCCTAAAACTTGATATTAACATACTTTATTTTCTTTTTCTTTTTTATGGGTTGTATATTTATTTGCAGAACCAGGCTGATAATGAGCATATGGCTTACTGGCTTTCTAATACATCTACGTTATTGTTTTTGCTTAAACGGAGTATAAAGGCTACTGGGACATCGAAGCCTCCCCAGCCGACATCTTTTTTTGGGAGGATGACCCAGGTACTGAGTTTCTTATTTATTCCTTTCATTGTAATTTTATTACTGATATGTATGGAAAGTGTCTGGATTTGTTCGTCCTATGTATTCTTGTTATCATTGTGACTGAAGTACTGAGCTGACTGATTGCAACATCATGCATAGTCCTGTTCACATTCTCTGATTCCAAATCTGCTCTGATCTTGAATTCCAGAATAAATCTGTAGGGCATGTAGTAAATTGGTTCTTCTTCAATTCTTTAGTCATTGAAATTTTCTTTAATATGAATCTGTTAACACCGCATCAATATTTCAGGGATTCCGATCTTCTTCTGCCAACCTTGACGTAGTGCAACAGGTTGAGGCCAAGTATCCAACTTTGCTTTTCAAGCAGCAACTAACTGCTTATGTTGAGAAGATCTATGGAATTGTTCGGGACAATTTGAAGAAGGATTTGTCATCATTTCTTAATTCTTTTATTGAGGTACTACGTCTTAATTCTCATGGTTCTTTTAATGGTTTGTGGACCTTGTGTTCATATTTATCTTTGAATAAGCTAGAGTCACCAGAAAAAACTAACATGGGAGAGAATTGTGGTCTTGGTATGAACAATTTAAAGCATGTTATAATTTCTTACCCAAAACATCAAATTTTAGGATCCAAAACATTAATTTTTCCTTTTTCCTCGAGTATTATCTTTACAAGATGAACTACTAGTAGTGGTGAATAAAGATCTAAAACAGACACAGGTTTCTTAGTGACTATTAAACTACAATACCCCAGAAAATAATTAAATCATTATTGGATGCTATTAATCTACAAACTCCTAAATTTAATTTCCAAAATGACAAACAAAAAGGCTAAATACAGATATGGGACAATAGGCTATTCTGTTTATTCTTATTTTCTTTCTGAAATCATTGGTACATTGAAAAACACCTGAATACATGCTATGTATCTAAACAAAGCTACCCTAACATGTCACTTTTTAGATTGTGTGGCGTACTGCATTTCAATCCCATTTTTTGTCTGCTGAAATCCACATTTCAGTCAAATTTTGGATAATGTTTTTGGTATCAGTTGAGATTCTTATTGACAACTAAAGAAATTACAATAGAGTTCCACTACAAGTAGAAATAACTTCATGAAAAAGTAAAAAAACAAAGCTCCTCAAACACTGATTTTTTTAAAAACATCAGATTGGCATCCTATTCTTAGGATTTCATTATCTTCATCCTTATTTGGTTTTTTCTACCTAGAAATTTTAGTTCCTAGGTCTAGCTCCATGTCTTCAAAGAATAATGGGGTTTTATCATTACTTTTCTGAAGATTAGTTTTTTTTTATTTCCATATAGAAAAGGTATACTGCTACTGTGAAGCTCAATTTTCTTATTGCAGCAGTTATACCATTACCTTTACCACTTTGATCATTATCTCTAGCTCCTCCCCCATCATCTGTGCACTAGCCTCAGAGAACATTTAGATAAATAGTCTTCCATACGGTGTATAGGTAAATGTGCACTTTTGAAGAACTAGTATTATTGAATTTCATACTAAGATAATAAATGTTGTAGTTCCTGGGAATGTAAACAGATTTGAAGCATTGTTAGGATGATGATATAAATTTAAATAAGAGTCATTGCAACTTGTTTTTCTTTTTTTGTGCTTGGAGATTCTTTATATATATATATATATATATATATATATATAGAGAGAGAGAGAGAGAGAGAGAGAGAGACTTTTTTTTGTGCTCAGGGATCCCATCTACACTTGGTGAGATCACAAATATTTAACTGCAAGTCCTTAATTGTAGAAATTAAACCCACTGTCGTGATAGAGGTTTATGAATTTAAAAACCTATGGAATGAAAGCTGATAAAATTGCAAGCTATGATGGGGCTTGTAGTGGACATTTGGATACAGTTATCTACTAGAGTTTTTTCATGATTTTTTGTGAACAAAATAAAAAGAATATTCTATGCTTTAGGTAGATCGTATGTTCTGATCTTGATATTATGTAAGCTGTAAGACTGCTCTTATTTTGTTCTATCTTAACTACTCACTCAGGCACCAAGAACATCAAAAGAAAACGTTTCGCATTCACCTCCAAGGTCTCCTGGTGGGAGTCCTCCAGCTAGTCAATGGCATGGAATCATTGAATGCCTAAATGGGTTTCTCAGTACATTGAAAGAAAATTATGTATGTAGTTCTAACTACTACACATTTATGAAATACTTTGTACTAAGGATGCTTGAATAACCTTTTTGTATAATTTTGTTTCAGGTGCTTCCTGTTCTTGTACAGAATATATTCAGTCAGATGTTTTCTTATATTAACATACAGCTTTTCAATAGGTAACTTTTCTACCTTCATTGCTCTAATGTTTGATTATATAAGCACCTTGTTAATAACTAATTTTTTTAATGTTATACGCACTTTTAGCCTTCTTCTACATCAAGAAAGCTGCACATTCAGCAATGGGGAATTTGTGAAGGCCAGATTAGATGAATTAGAGATTTGGTGTGGCCAGGCAACAGAAGAGGTGCTCTTTTCGTTTGTATCTGTTGAAATGATGTTTCTTAGTATACTATGTCTTTATACTATTATTTAGGTAGTCGCATTGACTTTCTCACATGATAAATATAAATTTCAAGAGACTGGGATTTTGTTATGAAATTGTAATATAGATTCTCTAACAGATAAATTGAGGAAGTTTACGGACATTAGCAAGAAGAAGGTAAATATAGAATGCTTTCAAGATACTAAGTGGGTGGGAGATAAATTTAAGGAAGTGCAAGGTTTTGGATTCAGGTTGTGGTACATAGATACAAAAATGATTAAAACTTGAGTACATATATTAATTTATTGGAGTCTAAGAGGTTGGATGGTTGATATTAAAACAAAAGGATGGCTTTGCAACACGGATTGGTGGTCTTGGACATAAATGTTAAGAAAAATGAGAAACGGAACATGAGTTCTTGGGACTCGTGGATAAGGTTGTGGAATCTAAAAGAAGAAAACTTGAATCCTTGTCACAAACAGAATGCACAAAGTAGGACCTTTGCAAATAGATGGAATTTAATGTAATGTGAAATGAGATGTTTAGCTGTATTTGGAGAGTAACGAGGAACGTGTTAGAAAAAAGAAAATGGAATTGGTCTCCAACTAAAGAAACATGGTGGTGAATGAGGTGGTCCTAGAGGCTATTAGGCGGGTAACAAAAAACAGTGCTATCAATTATGTACACAAATGCATCTCAGAGGTATATATTTGTCAACAAGGAAGACAAGAAAGGAGAGAGAGAGGATAGAGGCAAGGTTTACGAGGACTCATACCAAACCAAGGAGGGAAAAATGTGTCTATAAGCTTGCTATGACAAGGGACGGGAAAACTAAAGTCTTCACCAACATCAGATGCATCAAAGACGATAATCAAAGACTTCTAGTAAGAGATAAGAAGGATACAGAAAGGTGGATGACTTTTCGATAAGTTGTTTAATACTTGGAGTGAAGAGAGCCAAGTGAGAATTGAACAGTTGATGGAAAAGTGTTGAGGAAAGAGTGTTAATTGAATTAAGGAAGATATATGATACTGTTCCGAGGAGGGTTCTTTGGTGGTTTCTTGGTAAGAAAATATTGCCTACAAAGTATATTAATGTAATTAAGGATGTGTATGATGGAATATTAGTCAAGTGGTTTCTTGGAATATTAGTCAAGTGTTTAGATTATGCACTCCATACATTCAGTCTTACTCCGACTTAATCTAAACACTTGACTAATATTCCAAGTGTTGTAGTAAATTGAATCCAAGTGTTTAGATTATGTCGGAGTAAGACTGCATGTATGGAGTGCAATTTCAACAATATAAGAAGAAGAGATGCATGTACTGTGAGTATTTCAGGACAGGAGATTCCCAAGAAGGATGTGCGACAATTTTGCACAACGGGGATATTATTGAGGAAGTAATCCACCAGATTGGTGCCAGATGTTGAAGTGGCATAATGCATTTGGGGTGTTGTGCAATTGTAAAATCCTGTCCAAGGTAAAGGGAAATTTTTATGTGTCAACCGACAATGCTATATATGGCTACGTGTTGGGCTACTAAGATGTAAAATGTGCATAAAATGGTAGTTACTGAACTGAGAAAGTTAAGATGGATGTGTAGCCATACAATGTTGGATGGGATTAGAAACGAAGATACTCGAAAAAAGGTTGGGGTGTCAACGATTGAGGAGAAAATAAGAGAATATTTGTTGAGATAGTTGTTTGGTCATATCCAACATCTGCCTATAGATTTATTGGTAAGAAGAAGATTATTGTATTAGGAGGAAAAGGTATAAGAAGAATGAGGGGTATGCCGAAAATTACTTGAGAAAAGTTGCACAAAAGGACTTGAAAGAGCAAAATCTAATTAAGGACATGGCATGTGATAGGAGTCAGTAGAGGAATGTAATCCGAGTATCAGAGGCCGAGTAGGGGTTTCCCATCTTTTCTCTTTTTTTCTTCTTCATTTTAACCATATATATATATATGTATGTATGTATGTATGTATGTATGTATTTTTCTCTATGTGGGTGTCTTTATTTTTCATTCATTTCTATTCTTTATTTTAAATTCTTCACTTTATTCTTAATTGTTAAATTTGTTTTATCTTTTTAATTTTTCCCTCGACTTTCTACTTTTATGCTTACATGTGGGATTCATTTTCAGCTACCCCAACTAGTTTGAATAAAAGGCGTGATTGAGTTGAGTTGAGTTGAGTTGTTTATTCCTGTTTTTGCAGTATGCAGGCTCATCATGGGATGAACTAAAGCACGTAAGGCAGGCTATTGGATTTTTGGTATGGTTCATCTGTTGTCTCTGCAAATCTCATAGGAATGGAATTGTTAAATTCTGTATTTGTTTTCAAATATTAAGATATAATTTCTTCAAATGACTTGCTAGCTTATGGTTACTAATAGACTTTGGGTCAGTCATGCAACTTGTTTGAAAGGTCTATAGACTTTAGACTTTAGCTGGTCATGAAACTTGTTCAACCAGTCTAGTTAACACATAACAAATTTCCTATAAACTGTTTGATAGGAGTTAAGCTCCGATATGAAGCGTATATTCTAATTGGTGTAGTTATTGAATGAACTTTCAGTTTTTCCTTAGCTATATATGCCGTTTAGGCATAATGACTGTCAGTATGAGTTTGAGGGAAATGAATCACATATACAAATCAGGAGTGAATCAGAAACTCTCATACATCTCAATAGTTGTTGGTTTTAAATTGTAAAGTACCTGCGGAAGTCCTTTGATCTTATATGATGTGATGATAGCGTTCTTTGAATAGCTCACTTTTGAACTAGTTGAAGTGATGCATGTTATTTGACAGTTCAGTCACATGCATGGTTCCAAGATTGATACTCATCTTTGATTGATGTCAAGCCCCAAATATAAAAGTTTTCTATTGATATAATCATGAATATGTATTTGCTATCAGAATTACATGCCAGGATTGCTTGTTAATTCATATTAGATGGTACCTTCTTTTTACTCACCCTTGGCATTTTAATGCAGGTTATACACCAGAAGTCTAGGATTACCTATGAAGATCTTTCAAGTGACCTCTGCCCTGTAAAACTCTCACTCTTTCTCTGTGTCTTTCTTTTTTCTAGTCATCTCAGTCTTCATTTCTTTCTCTTCTTAGCCTTTTTGGTTGTTGTGTGGTGGGGGTGTTCTTTAAGGGTGGAAAGGATGTTCGCATATAGAACCAGTAGACTCAAAATTTGACTGAAGCATGCCTTACAAATCAAATCAGAAGAGGATCCCCTCCATTACACTTTTTGCGCAATTTCCTCCAATACATATTTAACATCAAAAATATTACTTTTGCAATGATACTAGCGATAACTAATGTACTGTCACTCCATCTAAATTCTCACCTCTAAATGTGTATTGGGGGAAATTGGGCGAAAAGTTTAGTGGAGGGGATGCTATAAATGTTTCGAAATTACCCATATCTGCCTCCAAAATTATCTGTCAAAATAAAATAAATAAATATATCTTGGAATATTGTATCTCATCAGTACAAATAATTAAAGATCTCAAAACTATTCATGAATATCATATAGTACACTCAATGTTCGCATTCATGACAGGACTGGGAGATACGTAGAGCAATCCCTCTCTTTCTCATTGATACTTTCTGTTTACAGGTTCTGACTGTTGAACAGTTGTATAGAATATGTAGTCTCTACTGCGACGACAACTTTAACACTCCAGGTGTATCTCCAGAAGTGAGTTAGAATGATCTACAATCTATATGATTCTTAGAGACTCATTTCTTCTTCTCCAGTAATTTATAACCTATTCTTTTCTTTTCTGTCCATCTTTTTTCAATATGGGCATCCTATGCTCTATACAGGTTATTTCCAGTATGAAAGAACTAATGACAGATGAGTCAAATGATCCCAACAAAAACTCCTTTTTGCTGGACGATATTTCTAGGTATCAAGATAAGATCTGTTTTTAAAACCTTAACATGTTCTCTCAAATGTGTTACTAACTGCTGCTTTAACTCCAGCATTCCCTTCTCGGTTGATAATATTAAAGGTCGCATAAAAGAGAAGGAATTCACCAATGTGAACCCTCCTGCTGAATTACTAGAAAATCCCGCCTTCCAATTTTTACAGGAATAAGCCTTCAGATCTTTCAGCATTCTTTTCTTTCTATGATGCCCTCAAGAACAAAGAAGATAAAAGATGGATCTTTCTACTCCGGTCAGTACCACGTGTAAATCTACCGCATTTTTTGATATACAGGTATATATATCTCATCATTGTAACATCCACTGCCCTGGGTATAAATTATCATTCAAAGTTAGATTGTAAGAAAATTTATACGTAGCATATAGTATAGAAAGCAGGGGCAGTGATGGAGTTCAGCCTCTAGTGACAAAGGGGATAAACATTTATCAAATGTAATGTGGTGGGAGGAGGAGGGTATTGTCGCCTCTTCCCAATTTCATTTGAGCATAATATTATCAGCCTATTAAGTTATTAACAGCTGTTAATCTAATGGTTCGCCTTGGGCAGAGAAATCAATTATACACAGCTTGAATGTATTTATAGATTTTGTACTTGTATTTATAGACTTGGTTATACGGCAAGTACTAAAATATTAACAGAAAAGTTCAAAATACGATATTGAAAAAAAGGTTATTAGCATTTTCATTCATATTTTAAGCTAAATTTTGTTTAATTCTTGTACATCTCAATTGGCTATCAGCCAGATCTCTGAGTTTTGTGTCAAGTACCGACTGAACAGTTGGCTTGTGTTATCCTTCCTTCTTATGAACAAAGAGAAGTTAAACTGGGTAGAGAGGGGGTTGTGGACTTGTGGTTTAAGGTATAAGCCCAAAGGCGTTTTCTCATTGGCTTTTTAGTGTTTATTTTACATTTCATAGTTAATTATGGTTCTCGTGGTTTGCTAAATTTTACGTACTCAAATGTTCTTCAACTGACGCTTTCCATTAGAGCTGGCAATTTAAAACTCAACCTATCAACCCGTCCATTAAACTCGTGATTTAATGGGTTGAATTATCCATTTAATTACATGGGTATTAAGTGGATTGGTTTATATGGATAACGATAAATCAAAGTGGTTAAATGGTTATATCCACTTAATCCATAAATCACAAATCTCGACGACAACGACGAATCGGATGTACCACAACCACGGAATAACTCCTCAGCCAAAAAGGAGAAGACTGATTGAAGTGAATGAAGGTTTATGCTGAATTTTTTTTGACGGGGTTGACTAATTGGGTCGTTAGACTGGTTGTAGTAATGCAGACTCCATTGAAGATATGAAGACAAGCTTCGATTGCAGGGAGATAACCAAAATTCAATTCCCACTCTCTTTCTTTATATATATACACATACACATACACACAGCACCCCTTTTTATGAATTGATTATAGTTGGGGCTTTGATTTTTGTTTTCTTATTGGAGAAAATTAAAATTTTGGTTTTTGAGTTGCACATGTTGATGGATTCAACCTATATTTATTTAAATTTATCCATATCTAACTCATTTAAAAAATAAAAACCATCTATTTGTGATCCAACTCATTAATGAGACCCACGACTACCTATTAAATTTTATCTATTACCCACACATTTGTCATCTCTGCTTTCCACAATGACTGTGTAAGTAGCTTCTAATGGTAGATTTTCCACCTTTATATTCATACTCTCAACAGTTATACCGACTTATCAGTTTTCATACTCTCAACATTTTTAGTTACGAAAAAGAAAGTTTGAACGTTAAAAAAGAACGTACAATTGGCCTAATACCAATAAAGAAAATTAAAAGAGTGTAGACACATCGGTAAAAGTAAAAGATTAAATTTGGGGAGTTCATTGGTTACCGACAAACGAAAATAAATTGGTAAAATATTGTAAAAGTCTATCTATAAATAAATGATAAATTCTAAATCTTAAATATATATATATATTATATAAAATCGTACTTTAAAACATTTTTTAGATCACTATTTAAAAATTTTGGTAGACTTTTTCGGAACTCCGCATTGGTGATACCCCTCGTTATTGGTAACAATTATTATATCATATAACCTGCATTATTGACTTTTTCGGAATTCCGCATTGGTGATACTTTTTCGAACTATAATTTATTACCTTGAAATCACTTTTTCGGACAGTTCTTTTTAAATTATAGTTCAATAACTGTTTTTTTTATTAGTGAATAATGCAGGTTATATAATATAATAATTTAAATATTGAGAACGTCGCGAGAATTATTTATTTTTTATATTTTAATAGTATAACATTAGTAATTTTAAGTAATTTCAGTATAAATAATCCATCAACAATTCTTATTTCAATATAAGTTTCGGCCATATCTAAAGTTCTTAATTAGGAATCAATAAATCTTTTTTTTATTCCAGTTAAAATTTAGAAAAAAAATACATCTTATATTTAAAATAAAAAATAAAAGATCATGTTTTCTAGGAGAAACGATTCCCTCAAATAATTTTCATCAATTATTCATTTTTATCATAATTATGTATTTATCATTTTCTCTTCTTTTTATACTGTATTTAATTTAGCTAGTGTGCTGTAAAATTCATTATTATCAATTACATTTAATTATATAATATTTTATTATTATTTAATTATATAAGTATAACTATTTGAATTTAAATATAATTTACTATTACATAAGTAAATAAATATAAGAATATATAAACAGATGAATCATTAAATGCTATTATTTATATTATATAAATAGATGAATTATTATTATTAAACTTTTATTAGTTAAATAAAATATTTTAGAAAGAATTAATTTTTTTATATAAGAATTATTGTACACAATATTAATAAATTATTACTATAGTTAATATATTAGTATAGTATAATACCAACTATATAAACAATATAATAATTTTATAATAAAATATGTGTTTCGCACGGGATCATGAGCTAGTCTATATATATATAAGATAAAGTCGTCATTCAATCATACCTTTTTTTTTTGGCATTTGATGGGTATTATGAATAATTTTTTGGTGAGCCATATATATATCGCATAACAATTGTATAGTAGTACTATTAATTGTTATACGATATATTCATATCGAAGTTATTAAATTTGGCAACAAACATATAAGATTGAGCTGGATGAATAATGGCTTTTATCCAACTTTAGCTCTGGTATATATATATATATATATATATAGTCTCTCAACTCTATATTTTAGGAGTGATCCTTCAACACTAAGAGCCCGTTTGATAACGATTTATTTTAAAATTACTTAAAGTTAAAATTTAAGTTAATTTATAAGTCATTTTAAGGTGTAATTTGTTGGCACCAGATTAATTTATAATTCAGAAATTAAGTTAAAAAAAATAGTAAATGTGTTTGACTGATAATGACTTATAAGTTAAAATAAAATATAAAAAATACTAAAAAGAAAATTAATAAAAAGATACATTGATTCAACATCATATCATAAGAATCACTATTTTTTTCATTAAATAAAACACTAAACATGTAAGACCCCGAATTTTATGAAATACAAAATTTAATTTTTCTTCATATATATATTTTTTTTGAAACAGTAAGTGGTTAAATTAACAAAATTGAAAGTTAAGGATGTTATGTGCAAATTTTATTTTGTCGGACAATATTCGCTTTGTCGGGGAATATTCGTTTGGTCGGGGAATATTCGTTTGGTCCGACGGCGCCGAAATAATAAATTATTGGTGGACCCCACAACGGAATATTTGTCGGATATAGAAAACGACAGAAGTAACCTTTTTAAATAAAAATAGTCAACGGAACTGTTAAAATACCGGTGATAAAAGAATAGTAGCATACGGTAGTTTATGGTATTTTCTGTAGCACACGGTACTCTACAGTAACACACGGTATTGCATAGTGTCTCATATTATTGGTCTGATAATTGACACCGTAACTGTTACGCATCATTTCATCGATAATTGTCACTGCATAATATTTTATATTATCAATTCAATAATTGTTGTTACACAGTATTTTGCATTATTGATTTAATAATTGTCATTACACTGTATTTTATATCATTGAGTCAATAATTGTTGTTGCACTGTTTTTAAAATTATTGAACCTAATAATTGTCACAGTAACATATGCACAGTAATTCACATTATTGAATCAATAATTGTCATTACACAGTAACGTATGCTTTATTTTATATTATTGTTATCTCTATTATGATGTTATTTAAACAGTTGTATTTCATTAATTTATTGACTTGATATCTAAGAGCTAACTATACTGTATTTATAACAATTAGTCATAATAATTGAATTGATAAAGTTATTTATTTATAATATAAAGTTAGGTGATTATTAGGTGATATGAAATGAATGGTGTAGATTAAAGTGTGAATTATTGTTGAATAATTAAATTGATTTGTTTATAATATAAAGTTAGGTGATTATTAGGTGATATGAAATGAATGGTGTAGATTAAAGATAATATAATATTTGAAATGGATGGTGTAGATTAAAAGATGATCTTTAAATGAATGGTTTAGATTAAATGAATGATAAGATTTTTGGCTATAAATAGAAGCCTTAACTTAAGGATTTTTCATAAACTTCCTTACTTGTTCTTTCTTTCTCTCTCTAAATACTTCTTGTGAAAGTTCTCTCTAAGTGTGCTTAAGTCATCTTGAGTATTTGTGAAGATCTATAAGTATACGTGTACTGTTCAAGTTAATCAACCTCATTTAAATCAATATCCAGTCACGTGTTGAGGTAAGGGATACCATCTTTTTCATCTTCCATTATTCAAACATACTATGGTAAGGGATTATCATTATTTGATTCTCGATAATAATATTGTTTCTTCCTTACTCATAAGACGTGCATTTTATTTCCATGTATTAAATTGTGGGAATAACCTTACGGAGCGGATTGCCGCCTGTTGGTGAATAACCTTTCGTATTCATTCATTATTAATCTCTGAGAATAACCTTACGGAGCGGATTGCCGCCTGTTTGATGAATAACTCTTTGTACTCAAATTCTATTAAATTGTGGGAATAACCTTACGGAGCGGATTGCCGCCTGTTTGGTGAATAACTCTTTGTACTCAAATTCTATTAAATTGTGGGAATAACCTTACGGAGCGGATTGCCGCCTGTTGGTGAATAACCCTTTGTATTAATTTCCTTCACCTTTTGTTAATCAAACCTGCTACGGTAAGGGATATTATTTTCTTTCATACTCCTAAATCGAAATTTATTATGGAACTATTGCTTCTATAATTCCTGAAAATATTATATGTTCCATAATAGTTGAACTTCATTATTTCAACTGAACCTTCCTATTTACGTGAACCTTTCTATTGAATTGTAACCGTTATTCTGAACTGTGGATCTTGAATATCATTTTTAAATTTCACTCCACATCATGTTGACAATTTGGACATTATTTGAATCTGTACAAAGTAAACTTCCGATACTTATTGTTATCCTATTTCTTCTGTTCATCATTTATATCATTCTAATCATCCAAAAATCAAGCTGTTGTGAATATCTGTGGCCGGGGGCACAGATGTGATATATTTGTTGAACAGATGATAGGTTAAAGGCGATATAATAGGTTAAAGGCGATACATCTGTTCGGTGTCTTTTATGGCACGTGGTGAATGTTCTCTTTGGCCCGTAGTGCAAAGATGAACTGTTGTTTGGTATGATTATGACCAAAGGCTGAATCTGGTATAATCATGACCGTTGGTGCTATATTGAATATCTTTGGCCCGTAGTGCAAAGATGAACTGTTGATGTGCATGATTATGATCAGGAACTGTGAATTTGTATTATCTTGACTAATGATATTTCAGATGATAAAAGTTGATGATGTTTTTCCTAAAAAGAGAACCGAGTGGACATTATAGTCTGCATTATTCTTCTAATAGATTACTCATTCCGCTGCTATTATTGATCTGAACGTTGTTTAAGAATTTAACTGCAGTTTTTGATATAAACCTTGTAGTCTATTGTATTCTATCAAGAACTCAACTGTTGAAGGCTAATGATAATTTATTCGTCATTATCTTAGTCATGATATTTCTTACTGGGCTATTTGAGCTCACCCTTTCTTTTGTTCCATTGTTTTTCAACAGGAGATGAAAACATAACAGGGTCTAGCCGGGGAATGGAGTGAGGGTCCGAGGAATAGTTATCATAGTCTTCACGTTTTGTAAAATAGTGTGGCAATAATAGTGAAGACTTAGTTGTGTATTATTATACACTGTATTGTTGTACGTTGTGCTTTGTTGTAATAATTTTGTTGTAGTCTTTTGACGACTCAAGTTTGGGCTGTGTGGGCCCAGATTTGGGGGCGTCACAGTTGGTATCAGAGTTTAGGGATATGGTCTTTAATGGAGATCTGGGGTAGAACTAGGAGGGGAGAGACGAATAGAATCAGTCACTAGTGTGTCCTACCTAAATTAGATTTTTTTTTCTTCTAATGAATCGATTTGAATGTAGGAACATGAAGAGATGAGTCAGTTTATTTGAACTAACATTTATTTTGTGACCACAGTTAATTATGGCATCTGGAAATCAGGAGGTTAACTATGAAATTACCGAAACAAATGTAGCTGCAAAACAAGAGGCGACGAATAATCTTCTTACAAACTCAGAGTTGAATCATTTGCCTAAGGCAAAAATTATGCGTGTTCTATCCAGTAAGGATGAAGGTGAAAGCTCTGCTACAGTCGTTCCAGATCCATTCTTAGAAGCAATTAAAGGAAGTAACGAACTTGCGGAAATTATTGCCTTTAATTTACTCACTAATTGGGAGAGTGATATCACATGGTTATGCTCTATAACAAAGGATCAGAATATATGGACTTTTCATATTAGTCTTTGGGATTTATGGTGTTCCAGCTATGATTTTCAAGATTATTTAAAAATGATGTTTCTATACTTTTGGGCGTTACAATTTAGAGGAATTCAGGTTAAGTTAGTCACTATCGTGGAAACTGCAGTCTATCGAAAATACTATTTTAATGGAAATCATTGGTACCTTACTACTGATGAAGTTGATGAACCCGAGAAACAGTTTGCTAGAAAATTATTCAGTGGTATTCCCATGGTTGAAATACGTGAAGATCCGAATGAAGTATTCGGGATTCGATTTGACGATAACAGTCAAGAAACCGAATGAGGTGATAACCGGTAAGCTATTTATAAATTCTCGTGAAGTCTATGCCATATTAGATACTGGCTCTATCCACTCTTTTATCTCACCTATATGTACTCAACGTTTAAATTTGACTATTGAAAACTTAAATCTTGTCTTATCAGTTGAAACCTCATTGGGAGAAATACCTATTACATTTACTATCTATAAATCTTGCCTAGTTCAAATCAACAACCTCACATTACCTGTTGACCTTATTTCTTTGGAGATGCGTGAATTTGATGTGATTTTAGGAATTGATTGGTTGACTACCCATCATGCTAAAATTGATTGTTTTCATAAGATTATTAGTTTTCATAATCTTCATGCGTAACCTGTCATGCAAATTCAAGCAACTAAACCATTGAAATCTATAACTGTTATTTCTAGCCATAAAGCCATTCGTTTATTGAAAAACGGATGTCAAGCCTTTTTAGCTCATGTCACTGATTTGAACAAAAACACGTCAAACTTGAATGATATTCCCATTGTTAATGAGTTTCCTGACGTTTTTTCTGAGGAACTTTCTGGCTTACCCCAAACCGTGAAATTGAATTCTGTATCGATCTTGAACCCGGCACTAAGCCCATTTTTAAAGTCCCATACCAAATGGCTCCCATAGAACACCAAGAGTTGAAAGTTTAATTACTAGATATCGGTATCATTCATTCTAGTACAAAATTCATATGGAGCGAGGAATGTGAGAAAAGTTTCCAAGAACTCAAGAAGAGACTGGTTTCAGCTCCTGTTCTGACCATACCATCAGGATCAGGAGAATTTGTTATCTACAGCGATGCTTCTGGCAAAGGTCTAGGCTGTGTCCTTATGCAACATGGAAAGGTTATAGCCTACGCCTCTCGACAACTCAAAGATTATGAGAAAAATTATCCTACTCATGATCTAGAGTTGGCAGCAGTCGTTTTCGCGTTGAAGATCTGGATACACTACTTGTACGGAGAAAAAGTGGATATCTATACGGATCATAAAAGTCTCAAGTATTTCTTCACCCAGAAGGAACTCAACATGCGACAACGACGTTGGCTTGAGCTGTTAAAGGATTATGACCACACAATCCAGTATCACCCGGGAAAGGCGAACGTTGTAGCTGACGCTTTGAGCAGAAAATCTTATGCAAGTACAAGTGCACTGCTGACAACACAAAAGTGTATTTTGTACGACTTGCAAAAGATGGAGATAGAGCTAAAGACACCAGGGACCCACTCGAAGATTGCTCACGTGCGAGTAGAACCAGCTTTAATCGATAAAATTAAAGCTGCTCAAGCTACCGATCCGGAACTGATAAACATGATAAAGAAAGTACAAGAAGGTGCCATTCCCGAAGCAAGAATCGACGAGAAAGGAATACTTCGAGTCAACTCTCGACTCTGTGTTCCTAACGATCCTGAATTAAAGCATAAAATCATGATGGAGGCACACAACACGTCGTTTGCAATCCACCCAGGAGGTACCAAGATGTATCGAGATCTTCGACATATATTTTGGTGGAACAATATGAAAAGAGAGATTGCGGAGTTTATCTCAAGGTGCCTAACTTGTCAACGTGTCAAGGCAGAGCATCAAGTTCCTAAAGGTCCATTACAATCACTTGAAGTTCCCGAATGGAAGTGGGAACACATCAATATGGACTTCGTGACGGGTCTTCCAAAAGTTTCTCAAGGCTTAGATGCAATTTGGGTGATCGTAGATAGATTGACCAAATCTGCTCATTTCTTGCCTATACGAGAAAACTTTTCACTTGAACGTCTTGCCGGTATGTACATAAATGAGATCGTGAGATTGCATGGCATGCCAGTTTCCATAGTTTCTGATCGAGATCCTAGATTCACTTCACGCTTTTGGATCAGTCTACAAAAAGCTATGGGCACTGAATTACGTTTTAGTTCTGCATACCATCCTCAAACGGACGGACAATCGGAAAGGACGATCCAGACCCTCGAAGATCTTTTGAGACTTTGTGTATTAGACTTCAAAGGAAGTTGGGATAAGTACTTGCCCTTGGTGAAATTTTCTTACAACAACAGTTACCAAGCAAGCATAGGCATGGCTCCATTCGAGGCTTTGTATGGAAGGAAGTGTCGCTCTCCAATATGTTGGAATGAGGTAGGAGAAGTAAAATTGTTGGGACCCGAGTTGGTACGCTTGACGACCGAAAAGATCCAAATGATCCGACAACGAATACAGACCGCACAAGAACGACAAAAGAGTTATGCTGATCTTCATCGGAGAGACGAAAGTTTCAACGTCGGAGATCATGTATTCTTACGTGTTTCTCCATGGAAAGGGGTTACGAGATTCGGAAAGAGAGGAAAGCTCAACCCTCGATTTATTGGCCCATTTGAAATCCTCGATCGAATAGGAACCGTAGCCTACAGACTAGCCCTACCACCAAGTATGTCTCGCATCCATAACGTTTTTCACATATCTATGTTACGTAAATATGTGAAGGACCCAAACCACGTCATTGAGTTAGAACCAGACGTTATAGCAGAGGATTTAACATACGAGGAGGTACCTGTTAAGATCCTGGATAAGAAGGAGCAGATCCTACGCTCAAAGGTTATACCTCAAGTTAAGGTTTTATGGAGGAACCAAGATACTGAGGAAATGACCTGGGAGCTAGAATCTGAGATGAAATCTAAGTATCCTTACCTCTTCGATATGTCAGGTACGTCAATTTCGGGGACGAAATTTCATAAGGAGGGGAGGTTGTAAGACCCCGAATTTTATGAAATACAAAATTTAATTTTTCTTCATATATATATTTTTTTTGAAACAGTAAGTGGTTAAATTAACAAAATTGAAAGTTAAGGATGTTATGTGCAAATTTTATTTTGTCGGACAATATTCGCTTTGTCGGGGAATATTCGTTTGGTCGGGGAATATTCGTTTGGTCCGACGGCGCCGAAATAATAAATTATTGGTGGACCCCACAACGGAATATTTGTCGGATATAGAAAACGACAGAAGTAACCTTTTTAAATAAAAATAGTCAACGGAACTGTTAAAATACCGGTGATAAAAGAATAGTAGCATACGGTAGTTTATGGTATTTTCTGTAGCACACGGTACTCTACAGTAACACACGGTATTGCATAGTGTCTCATATTATTGGTCTGATAATTGACACCGTAACTGTTACGCATCATTTCATCGATAATTGTCACTGCATAATATTTTATATTATCAATTCAATAATTGTTGTTACACAGTATTTTGCATTATTGATTTAATAATTGTCATTACACTGTATTTTATATCATTGAGTCAATAATTGTTGTTGCACTGTTTTTAAAATTATTGAACCTAATAATTGTCACAGTAACATATGCACAGTAATTCACATTATTGAATCAATAATTGTCATTACACAGTAACGTATGCTTTATTTTATATTATTGTTATCTCTATTATGATGTTATTTAAACAGTTGTATTTCATTAATTTATTGACTTGATATCTAAGAGCTAACTATACTGTATTTATAACAATTAGTCATAATAATTGAATTGATAAAGTTATTTATTTATAATATAAAGTTAGGTGATTATTAGGTGATATGAAATGAATGGTGTAGATTAAAGTGTGAATTATTGTTGAATAATTAAATTGATTTGTTTATAATATAAAGTTAGGTGATTATTAGGTGATATGAAATGAATGGTGTAGATTAAAGATAATATAATATTTGAAATGGATGGTGTAGATTAAAAGATGATCTTTAAATGAATGGTTTAGATTAAATGAATGATAAGATTTTTGGCTATAAATAGAAGCCTTAACTTAAGGATTTTTCATAAACTTCCTTACTTGTTCTTTCTTTCTCTCTCTAAATACTTCTTGTGAAAGTTCTCTCTAAGTGTGCTTAAGTCATCTTGAGTATTTGTGAAGATCTATAAGTATACGTGTACTGTTCAAGTTAATCAACCTCATTTAAATCAATATCCAGTCACGTGTTGAGGTAAGGGATACCATCTTTTTCATCTTCCATTATTCAAACATACTATGGTAAGGGATTATCATTATTTGATTCTCGATAATAATATTGTTTCTTCCTTACTCATAAGACGTGCATTTTATTTCCATGTATTAAATTGTGGGAATAACCTTACGGAGCGGATTGCCGCCTGTTGGTGAATAACCTTTCGTATTCATTCATTATTAATCTCTGAGAATAACCTTACGGAGCGGATTGCCGCCTGTTTGATGAATAACTCTTTGTACTCAAATTCTATTAAATTGTGGGAATAACCTTACGGAGCGGATTGCCGCCTGTTTGGTGAATAACTCTTTGTACTCAAATTCTATTAAATTGTGGGAATAACCTTACGGAGCGGATTGCCGCCTGTTGGTGAATAACCCTTTGTATTAATTTCCTTCACCTTTTGTTAATCAAACCTGCTACGGTAAGGGATATTATTTTCTTTCATACTCCTAAATCGAAATTTATTATGGAACTATTGCTTCTATAATTCCTGAAAATATTATATGTTCCATAATAGTTGAACTTCATTATTTCAACTGAACCTTCCTATTTACGTGAACCTTTCTATTGAATTGTAACCGTTATTCTGAACTGTGGATCTTGAATATCATTTTTAAATTTCACTCCACATCATGTTGACAATTTGGACATTATTTGAATCTGTACAAAGTAAACTTCCGATACTTATTGTTATCCTATTTCTTCTGTTCATCATTTATATCATTCTAATCATCCAAAAATCAAGCTGTTGTGAATATCTGTGGCCGGGGGCACAGATGTGATATATTTGTTGAACAGATGATAGGTTAAAGGCGATATAATAGGTTAAAGGCGATACATCTGTTCGGTGTCTTTTATGGCACGTGGTGAATGTTCTCTTTGGCCCGTAGTGCAAAGATGAACTGTTGTTTGGTATGATTATGACCAAAGGCTGAATCTGGTATAATCATGACCGTTGGTGCTATATTGAATATCTTTGGCCCGTAGTGCAAAGATGAACTGTTGATGTGCATGATTATGATCAGGAACTGTGAATTTGTATTATCTTGACTAATGATATTTCAGATGATAAAAGTTGATGATGTTTTTCCTAAAAAGAGAACCGAGTGGACATTATAGTCTGCATTATTCTTCTAATAGATTACTCATTCCGCTGCTATTATTGATCTGAACGTTGTTTAAGAATTTAACTGCAGTTTTTGATATAAACCTTGTAGTCTATTGTATTCTATCAAGAACTCAACTGTTGAAGGCTAATGATAATTTATTCGTCATTATCTTAGTCATGATATTTCTTACTGGGCTATTTGAGCTCACCCTTTCTTTTGTTCCATTGTTTTTCAACAGGAGATGAAAACATAACAGGGTCTAGCCGGGGAATGGAGTGAGGGTCCGAGGAATAGTTATCATAGTCTTCACGTTTTGTAAAATAGTGTGGCAATAATAGTGAAGACTTAGTTGTGTATTATTATACACTGTATTGTTGTACGTTGTGCTTTGTTGTAATAATTTTGTTGTAGTCTTTTGACGACTCAAGTTTGGGCTGTGTGGGCCCAGATTTGGGGGCGTCACAAAACAAATAAATGTATTATATTGTTTTATAAATATAATATAATATAAAATAAATATAATACATATTTATAATATATAATATTATATAATATATAATATTATATATGCACATACTCTCTCCGTCACAGGATAAAAGTCCTAATTGACTTTTTGTATATATTAAGAAAGAGGATAAAATGACAAAATTGTCCATATTTGAATTCTCATTTAATCGTATAGTTTTCTACACATGATTAGTAATACTTCATAAATATACATAGAGAATATAAATATAACAATTAATACTGACGATATTATAGACAAATTATTGTAAAAAATAAATTATTTAAGGTAAGTAGACATTTAACTTTGAATTATCTAAAATAGTAATGAGTACTTTTATCCTATAACGGAGGTAATATTATATTATGTGTTATAATATTGTATATTTAATATTATATATATATATATATATATATATATATATATATATATTATTGTTTATTATTGTATTATATCAATTATATATATTTATTTATTTATATTGGTGACGACATATTTGACTTAACATTTTTATTTACATGTTTGTTTATGTTAGAAAAAAAATAGATATTAAGTTGGAAAGATAAAGATGTAATTTAGCAAAATAGAAAAGGGACAAATTAAAATGGACATTATATTTTGTCAAACCAACTTATTAGGAATGATTTATAAATCATTTTTAAATAAGTACCAGATTATTATTTATTTATTTTGACTTATAAGTTAAAAAATAAGACATTGACAAACAGCTCATAGAACATGACTTATAAGTTGATTTGACGAACTTATAAGTCATTGCCAAATAGGGCTGAAAATATATTAATTCTTTTATCTTTTATTTCATTTCAATTTTTTATATCTATATTCTACTATCATATAATTGTATATTTATCACAATCTCTTATTCTCGTACATTTTTTTAAATTAATTTAGTGTTTTTTAAAATTTATATTCTTGATAACAATAATATTTAATAATATATAATTAATATATTAGTATAATATAGAAAAGTATATTTATCTATCTATCTATCTATATATATCACAAAATTGTCTTTCAGCTCTAAAATTTAAGAATGATTATTCAACACTAAAATTTAAGAATAAAATCTAAAATCTACGAAAAGAAATTATATTTTCATCTTTTATTTCATTTCAAAATCTTTTTATCTATATTCTACTATCATATAATTATATTTTTATTACTCTCTCTCATCATTCCCATACATTTTTTTAATTTAATTAGTGTTCTTTAAAATTCATATTTTCTTATAACAATAATATTTAATTTTATTTTTTACTAATTTGACTCGCACATCCAAACATCCATACACAATAATATTTAATAACATTATAATTAATATATTAGCATAGCATAATATAGAAAAGTATAAAAAATAAAATAATTTTATAGCAAAATCCACGTTTCGCACGGGATTTAGCAACAAATAAAAAAGGTGTTTGTTAATCACAAATATGCCTCATATTGTGGTTTGACATAAATAAGATATGTGCAATCTGATGTCCTTTGAGGTTGAGATATGAAGTATTTGACTGGATTAAGATATGATATCACTGTATAATTAGGCAGATGTTTGAAATAATTAGGAATTCCGTTATATATTAAGAATAGATTATGTTTAAGAAAGTAATTAATCATTTTTTATGTACTTTTTCTTCTTCTTATTATTATATTTTCGTGTTTCTTCTTTTAATAGATCGAATTAACCAACAAATAATCATTTATCTGCATGCACATGCAAATTAACTAATAAAGTAAAGAATTAAAATTCATAATTTGCAAGGTTCTAGCTAATTAGTTGACGTACCATTCTTGAGCTAGCAATGGTCTCACGTACCAAGCTCTACCCAGGGGTCATGTAGTTGCATTACAGTATAATATATTTTATTCTTTACTAACTGCAACTCTGCAAGTACAATAATGTCATCGAGGCATTAATGAGGTTATTTCAAAGGAGTGTTTGGATGAAATTTTGAGACTTTTTTTTGTTGAGAAAAATATATAATGTGCCTCAATACAGTGAACATGGACATTATTAAGAATTCAAGACATGAATCATAACGCAACATTCTGGAGGATCGATAATCTTCATACAGTGAACAATGACTAAAACCTTCAAAGAGAATGAACATATGTTGCATATCCCAATGCAAAATAGAGAAAAATAATCATAAAGAAAAAAGGGAAACAAAAAATAATGTATAACAAAAACAGTCTTCCTTCATATAGATTATCACATGATCATCTCTCTCTCTCTCACACACACACCATCCATGGGAAAAAACAGTTTTAAAGGCATTTGGGGAGGAAAAGAAAGATTTTAATTTTTTTTTTGAAATAAATAAAATAAAATAAACACGGTAGATTTTTTGGTACCACAAGGAAGATTTGGTAATCCAACAATGGTACTTGGATGACTAATTAACTGATTATAGAAACAGTACTGTGTTTGATTGCATCTGAATGAATCTTAACAATCCACTTCTTAATGCATTTTAAACAAAATCTCTGAATAGTTTAGATTTAATTTTGTATCTCAATAATTTAGAGGCATTTAAAGGAACTTTTTTATCTTAATTTTTAACATTATGATATATTAAGAGGTGAACTATTAACATACAATCAAACACAATCTCACTGCACTTGAAAACCTACGTACCTAGCTTGCTAGCTCCCGACACCATTAACGGAATCTCTGCATCGAGAAGACCAAATGCATGAAAGTGTAAATTACGTATAATCTTTATAGAATAAAAATATTGTGCTCAAACATAACATGTCCTAGCTATTTTCATGCTCAATGATTTTCTTTTGTGTGTGTGTGTGTGTATATATATAGTTTTCTTCTTTCTTAATCTAGAGAACTTTAATACCATGCACCTTTGGTACTGAAACCTTTAATATAAAAATTAAATAAATAAAAAAAAACAAATGGCAAATGATTAGTCTAGATACCACTAGAATTTATTAATTCTGCTTTTAATCTTTTGTATTGATTAGGTCACATGCTGGTTCTATAGAAGTTTTGTGGCCTCATGTTGACTTTATTTATGTGCTTTTTGATGAAGTAATCTAGTCTTGTAAAACCAAACTTTAATTAATATATAACCAAAAAATTCAGTAGGGTTTGGTGGAAATTCCACCTAGCTCAATTCATGCTCAATCATTGAAATAATTAATCCTAGCTTGCTAGGTTTATACTTTACAAACACAGAGAAGTTAAACATGAAATTTTATATATGAAAAAAACTTGTATATGCACTAAAGCTAATTCATTTCTCGTGAAGAACTTTTGTTTGCTAATCATACCTCTTAAGTCCCAAAAGTGATACAAAAAACATATTGATTAATTACGCTTTATATATAAGATTGATCATTGTGCAAATCACAAGTATTCTATAATTAATTAAATCATCATCAACTACAATATACTTCTTTCACAACTTAGTTGAATAATCTAAGGATTCGATGAGAGATCACGAGAAGGTTTGTACCTATTTTTCGAAAACATTTAGGCAATGCATTAGGGCAAATGATGACATACTTTTGTGGAGATAGGATTTATTCTTGCATAGATTAATCCACAACTTCTTATGTTTCCATGTGATTTTTGGTTGAATTTGAAGAAACATTTGCAGCCATTATATTAAAATAAACTCTAAAATAGGAGGTTAGGTCTCTCCCTAATGTCACCAATCTTAATTTGACGGTACCCTATTCTTAGTCATAACTTGAATTCAACAATCTTAATTTGTTTACAAGAAAAAGACCTATCAGCAACCAACGACCACAAATATTAGACGCTGAAAACATAAACAGTAACGGCTCAGTGACCGATTTTCAATTTTGTCGCTATTTGTCCACCATCGATGGCCAATACCGTCGCTAATTCCATTTTTCCACCCAAAGTTTCCGGACTAGTTTGGCGCAAAGACCGGCGACCGCGTGTCGGTCAGTAAAAGGTCCAAACATTAATTCTCTAAGCTACATAATATATGTTCTTGATTGACAAATTAATTAGTACTTAAATACATACTAATATGGAAAGCCCTTTGCAGAAAGCAGTTAACCAAAAGTGAACAGAATCTTAATAATACTTCTTGAAATGTATGATGTTGTTTGTTATAACAAACTACGACAAATATAGAAAATTAATGGCGAATATAAAGACAAAAATACAAGATTTAAGTGAAAAATTAAATCAATAAAAATTAGGGACAAAAGACAAAAAAATATCATTATATAAAAGTGTCAAAAATACAAATTGTGAATTGTTATATGAAAAAGCATATGGCTAAAACTGAGAAAGAAAAAATATATATACTAAAACATAATAGGTCAAAATAATTCAATGGTGCATATCGCCCCCACCCCACAGTGGATTAGTGGTGCTCATGGACTTTGACCTATAGAGTTCAGTTTTTTGTTACTTTCTTTTGAGTCGTCATGCAAAATATATAATTCGAGTCAGGATAATAATCAAATTTCAAACACACATAACAATATTAAATATACAATTATGTATATAATATGTATGTATGTATGCATAAATTAAGAGAGATGGAGGGAGTGGGAGAGTTCAACTAATACTTTGCTTCTAATTCCAAGATTAATCAATAATGAAAACCATTTTCTCTCAAGAATACACATAACATGAACGCAATAGTTACCTTGGTGAGTACAACTTTGGACTGGAATTCACATATAAATGTGCGTATTTTTTAAGCAAAATTCAAAATAACTATTATTTGTCATGAATATTTTAAATTTACATTTAATCAGATTTTCTTATAATCATACCCCATGGTGCAAATTAGACGATACTCTCACTTTCAGTCTTGTATCAAGTGAAAGAAAATTACTTTAGAACATCATGTCAATCTGTAATCGAAGTGAAAAGATTCTTATTTTGAAACTCCGAAAAAAAAGAAAAAAGAAAAGAAAAATGAGACCCTAATTTTAAGAGGGAGTTTTTAAGTGCTATATTGAAAAGAAATTAAACTTTTAAGCAGATTACGATGTAGGGTTGGCATGCATTGCATAGCCCTACTCCATCATTTAGCAAAAAAAAAAAGGAGAAGAAAAGTACTATATGGTAAGCCGAAATGCGTGACAGCAATAAAGTTGTCAAGGATATATGTTGTTTTTCTGCCTGCGTGCGTTATCATGGTTATTATTAATCAATAATATTATGATGACTAAAAAATAATTATAAAAATAAAATATAAAATAATGTGTATGATTATAGTTAGTTATAATTATTGGACCCACTTATATATAATGAATTTTCTATTAATTATATTTTGACACAATATTTTGTAAACTATTTTTCATAAAAAGCTCTTTGTAAGTGTAGCAATATTCATTATTAATTAATTATGGATTAGGACCTTCTTTATTACACTTATTCTTTAATTTCGCTCTGTACAAATTCAGCAACAAAAACTATTGCTTTTAGAGACAAAATTGATTGCGATGAATTTTATTATGTCGCTAATTTTTGTAACAAATTTTGTTGTCACTAAAAACTATATTAGTATTGTTAAATGTGTATTGGAGAAAATTATAGAATAAGTGTAATAGAGTGATCTTAATCCCTCCCACAATTACTATTAAATGATAAGATTACTAGCGCTTCTTGGAAGCCTGTAATATCCTAATGAATTCTAGCTTTATAGAACTTTTGATTACGCGTGGTTCCAAACTATCTTAACAAATCAATTTATGATTGTTTCGTTCAAAAGTTTAGTGAAAAGAATAGTACATGAGCTGCACAACAAAAAGTAGATGACTATATATAATATATATAGACCTACTTAATTAAAGGAGCAAATGAAAAGAGAAGATTATGACAGTGAAGGTGCTAATATTGGCTTTAATACATGGTTCTTGATTTCATACAGTTCAACCATAAAAACGCTCGAGTTGTATGTATTTTTCAACTTGTTTATATAGACAATCCATTAATTTTAGACCGTCTGAAATCATGGTATATGCGCGCGCGTGCACGGAGACTATTTTATCTAATATAAATTATCTTAAAGAGGTGATTACAATTTTGGGATGATAAGTGTACTCTCATTCCGACACTATTAAGAAAATAAAAATATCTCAGAGAAAGAAAAACCAAACACTGCAACTTTGTTATTAAATTCAATTTGTTTATATAGACTGTCCATTAATTTTAAACTGTCTGAGAAAATGGTATATATACATATATATCTGTGTGTGTGTGTGGACTATTTTATTTATTATAAATTATCTTAAAGAGGTGATAACAATTTTGGGGTGATAATTGTACTCTCATTCCAAAGCCATTTATGAAATAAAAATATCTCCGAGAAAGAAGAACCAAACACTAGCTTTCCATTCTATGAAAAGAAGAGACTATTTAACCAAGGTTCCATGCATGCACATGTACATTCCCTACCTCCCCATCTCTTTATAAGTCCCTCTTTTTCATACCTCTTTTTAATTAGGCATAGCTTTGTGTAGTGCTACGTGTTTCAATGGAGAATGTGAAAATAAGTCGGGTTTGTGAACTGAATATAAGTAGTGGTCCAGAAGTAGTAATCAACAATCTGCCTCAAATCTCAATGTTGCCAAGAGCAAATTAATTAGTGTGTTTGTCAAATGGCAATATCAATGTGATAACAAAAGATGTTGCTGGTGGTCGCAGCGGAGGTGGCGGGGTGGTGGCATGGTACTGTTCCAATTTCGAACAGAGGGAAAGTGCACCTATTCCACATGGCCACATTGCATGTATCCTTGTCAAGCAACACAACCCGTTTAATTTTCCCTTTAAAAAAGAGTATATCTACTAAGTATAGATTCAAAATTTACATCCAAAGACGCACATAAAACTAAAATAATAGTAAAAGAAGAGAGAAAAAAGAAGAAGTTTATGTGTGCATGCATATTAATGAGATATGGTGAGTTGTTTTAAGAACGATTCATATGTGCATAAAATTGTGCTCAAAACACTTGGTGCACAAACAAAGAGACAAATCCTTCCATTTGAACTATTAATGAGATTTATGAGCGTTTTTACATAAAATACATTGCCACAACCATCACCAGTTCATTACCACTTATTATAATCCCTTCTATTATCTCTCTCACTTAATTTTTCCTAATACATTTATTGTGACAATTATTATTATATCGCTAAATATAATATTTTATCACCATTGAAGGAGACCGAATGAGTGAAAGATGTAATAGAAGGAATCTTTGTTCATCGCCACAGGAACCACCGCCATCACAAGAAATACTAGATGTACCCTAATCTTTAACATCGTAACACAAGCGAAAGCTCGCCACAAACTTGCCAATGGATTCCACCTTAACCTTTATCAGTACTCTGTTTATAGTTCAAGTAGAAATATTTTTATCTCATTAATTCAACAGTAAGCTTGTCACAATTTAACCAGAGTTTAAATACATTGAAAACCACACGAAATATAAAAGCAGCTCATAAATATTACTCGCATGATGTTATAATTTTGGCAGAGTTAACAATTATGAATAGTATATAGGGAATGTTCATGCAACTAAGATATGAAAAATAAAATATGAAAATAGTGGCTTAGTATCCCTTCTTTACACCTTTCACCCTATTTGCTCTAATATATATTTAACGTCACAAATATTACTTTATTGCATGATGATCTCTTTTATTATACCTTTCACTCCAATGTTCTCTGATACATGTTTAACAACACAAATATTGCTTTATTGTATGATGATCCATTTTATTATAACTTTCACCCAATTTTTCTCTAATACTTATTTAACGACACAAATATTGATTTATTGCGCTCATTTTTGTTTAGGAAAAGCCGATACATTAGAAAAAATAGAGGAGAATTCAAACAGGGTGACGATATATGTTTCATCAAATTATATCAGTTGTTTCAACAAAATACACTGTGACCTATATATATATGTGTGTGTGTATAATGTCGGGGAGTTTCAATTAAGTCTACCCAATTTTGCATAACTGTATCAAGTTCTAAGTCCAAAATTAATTTTTCAAAAACAGCTTTTGGAAGGACCTATACAACCTCCAATTAAGAGACATAATTAAAACTGATCTAGATAGGGAAGAATTGAATGGTCACTGGATCAAGTAAATGAAGCCTGTAGTATATTAAGGGGAAAAAAATCTATGGGAAGATAAGAGGTCTACCATGTGCCAACCCAGGTCCATATAGAGGGTGGATGGCTAGCTAGGATTCCTATTGATATGCTTACTACAAATAGCCATTCCCTCTGTCCAGAAAAGATGGGTGTTATTTTCTTGGATGTAATCGCCACAAACTTTTATTAAGACGTGCAAAAAACACACTCACAAATTATTTATGAAATAAATATTTGTATGCTCTTTTTTCAAACTAAAGAAAAGATAACCAAAAATTAACGTATATCTATTCCTTCTACACGTCTTAAAATCAGTGCAGAGAACACCCAATATACAGCAACTTTAATTTCCAGATGAAGGCAGAAAGATATACTACAAGTCTACTACTGTTCCAAAATACTTTTTCAGTCACGGATGAGTTTCACATTAGTATATATAAGGTATGTTTGTAAGTCGATAAACAGAAAAATTAATAATCTAAAGCTTTTCATAACATATTTAAAAATAAACATATACATGCATTAAACAAAGGAGGCGACCACAAACTTATGATTTGAGATAGATCCTCAAAGCATCATTTTGCAATCCCGGTCACATGGCCAACTTCCCTATTTAACCTCTCCATTCCCTCCCCCCTCCACACATTTGCTTCAGACAAAATACATTCTCTTCTTTTTTCTCTACCTTTCAACGTAGATTAGCTATTTTTCTATACCTTCGTTTTGTTTGTCTGATCTTCTATTGCTACTTTGACTTTATTAAAATTTGCATCAAGTTGATCTTTTGTCTAATTTCAATATACCAACAATGTTTCACACTCTTGAACGTGAAGATCACTATTTTGCTCGGCACTGCATATTGGTAAATGGACCTGTCATTGTAGGTGCTGGTCCATCAGGCCTGGCAGTGGCTGCTGGCCTCAAAAAGCAAGGAGTTCCATTCATAATCCTCGACCGAGCCAACTGCATTGCCTCTCTATGGCAAAACAGAACCTATGACCGCCTCAAACTTCACCTACCTAAACAATTCTGCCAACTACCCTATTTCCCCTTCCCGAAAAATGTCCAAGAATACCCCACAAAATATCAGTTCATCGAGTACCTCAAATCCTATGCTAAACACTTTGAAATTGACCCGAGGTTTAACGAGTCCGTGCAGTCTGCCAAGTATGATAAAACATTCGGTTTGTGGCGAGTCAAGACCTTAAAGACAAAATGTACGGATAGGGGAGAGGTCGAGTATATATGCCGGTGGCTTGTTGTGGCCACAGGAGAGAATGCAGAGAAGGTGGTGCCGGATTTTGAAGGTTTGGAAGAGTTTAATGGTCATGTCATGCATGCTTGTGACTATAAGTCTGGCGAGGCTTATCAAGGTAAACGTGTTTTGGTCATTGGTTGTGGCAATTCGGGCATGGAAGTTTCTCTTGATTTATGCCACCACAATGCTATTCCATCAATGGTGGTTCGAAGCTCTGTAAGTAAAAATTAACTATCCTATCCTATGTTAACAAGCAAATATAACTTTTGGCTTTTATTTTACAGGTTCATATCCTGCCAAGGGAAATTCGTGGAAAATCAACGTTTGAATTAGCTGTTTCGCTGATGAAATGGTTGCCAATATGGAGTGTTGATAAAATATTGCTGGCTATAGCAAGGTTGGTTCTTGGAAATATAGAGAAGTATGGTCTACAAAGGCCGTCAATGGGACCTTTACAGCTTAAGGACATTAAAGGAAAGACCCCTGTCCTGGATATTGGTGCATTACAAAAGATTAGGTCTGGAGATATTAAAATAGTACCTGGAATCAAGAAATTTTCAAGCGGTAGAGTTGAACTAGTGAATGACGAAACTCTTGAGATAGATTCTGTTATTTTGGCAACTGGGTATCGCAGCAATGTTCCTTCATGGCTAATGGTGAGATTTTTTTTCTTTTCGTATTATCCTTACACTATTATATTCACTTATTCAGTCAATTTTCCTATTTATGGATTCGATGTGACAATTATGGAAGTTGGATTTTTAGATTCTCTGTTTTATATATCGAGACTCTGTTACTGATCAGGTTGTTGCATTCTGTTTGGTCAAATGCCATTCTTTAATTAATTAATTTAATTATTTTACTTTTGAAATAGAATTTCTAGGAAGTTCCTTCTAATTCTATTAATTTCGCCCCCCTAATTATAGAGTAATTTCCAATTATACCCTTCGACCTCTGAATTTACCAGAATTTGACAAAGTGATTGGCTTTTGCTCGATAGTTTGATTATGCTTTCAATCTCTTAGGTTTTATTCAATACAAAATGGACTACAGTTGTTAAAAAGTTTCTATGTTGCACAGGAAAATGAATTCTTTTCAAGCGAGGGGATTCCGGTAGCTCCATTTCCAAATGGTTGGAAAGGAAAAGTCGGGCTTTACGCAGTTGGTTTCACAAAGAAAGGTCTCTCTGGTGCTTCTTTAGATGCCATGAGAGTAGCACAAGACATTGGCAGAATCTGGAAAGAAGAAACAAATCACAAGCATTCTGTAACACTTTCTGCCCATAGAAGAAGCTAACCACAGTTCTGATACCCCAGAGGACTCAATACTGCTAATAAGAGTACTAGTTTTCACATAACTTTGGGAGGGAGAATCGAACCCGAAATCCAAGAGAATTAATAAAGAAAATAGGGGAGTCTTTTGTCTGTCTTTTTTGTTTATTTCTTTCCCTTTTGTTTTGTCCTTTATCTTCTGGTACTGGTAACTGGTAGGATAAACCAATCAGAGATGAGTTTCTGCAGAATGTTTCAAGAAAAGAGACATAAAACTTAGAGCAGCCCTCTCCAGATTAAGCGCCAAGTCTTAGAATGATTTTGGGAAATTTCTGTATTTTGGAAGATGAGGGTTTCTACTTTTGTGTTCTTAGGATTTTGTATATTCAATAATCAGATATGTAATAGAAAAGGTACTCAATTTCATGGGAAATGTTCCACTTGTCTAATCCCCTGGAAAGTTATATCGGAAGATTATAAGATTATATCATTATATATATATATATATATATATACACACACACACACAATTTGGGCCACCTTAGTCATTAATACATTGATGGGCTCTATCTCCATAGTCTCTAGTCCACCAAGGGCCCAATAAATATTGTGGACCCAGTGTCCATTACTTCCCAACATCTATATTCTTCTTAACGTGATACCGAAGACTCTCGACTTATTTTGCATCCGAAGTATACATAAAACCTAGATCTTGATGTTGCCTGGCACAAGGATAGAGAGCCCACAGTGGCAAATGGCAACAATATCATGTACTCCTCCTATAAGACACAAGTAAATCCCCATCTTAAAAAAATTGTAGGCCGAGAATTCTTCTAAAGACGCATAATTTCCCCCCCTATGATTTCTCTTTCTTGGCATTTTTGTTTATTTTACACGAGGTAAATCTTTCCCAGAAAGAGAGAATCCAATAGTTTTTCACCACAGCTGGCCAGCCGACTTTTCAACCGCCCACACACATGCATATAGAATACAAATATATAGTTGCATGCTAAATATTAAATATAAAATAAAATAGAGAAAACATAGTAATTGACAAATTGTAATATTTTGAGTTTTTATATACTTGCTACATGTATGTATTTAGGCATGCACAATAGGTCGAATTAGGCCAGTCTGACCTCGGCCTGACAAACTTTAGCCGTTAACCAGGTCAGACCTTGACTTTTGGGCCTGTGGGTTAGGCCAAGCTTCCCAACAAAACTATGAACTGTTAAGGCCTGCGGGTCGGGCCAAATTGGGCTTCACATGGCTCTTCCGATTCTTGTCCTTATTAAAAAAAATACTTCCACTAAATTACCACTAAATTACGTAAGAATATAATAGTAAATATTCTAGTATCAATCATTAACTTCAATGCCAATAAGAAGTTTTTTATTGGAAGACCTGTAGGCTAGACCAGATCGGACCGGCCTAGGCCTTGACCTGGCCGGGTTTTGACTAGACAAAGCTCAGGCCGGACCAGACCAACTTACGGGCCGTACGTTTTATGTGCATGTCTATATGTATCTAACCACCCCTCACCGCCTATAGATATAATATAGGTATCTTATTTATTGGAGGATGGAGTGCTAAATTCGGGATGTAAAAGGTATTCCATAGACCCGTGGGTTAGAATTTATAAAAGAACAATTTAAGACGAGAAGAAAAAAGCTAATAATTTGAATCATGTGCTCGGTGCAAGACTTGCAATAAAAAAAAGGTGACAAAGCAAGAAGTTTGGCCACAATATGACATAAATGTTATGCAACTTGACATAAGCACTAGGCAAATAGCATTCAACTTCTGCCGGTTATAAAAATAAAAAAAACAAACAAACACGCACACATCCAAACATTTTTAATTTTACAATAAATAAATAAAAGTCCACTCGAGACGAAATAAACTCTTACCCGACCTTCGTTACAGGACGGGAGGGAGTACATGCCTATTTTCTAATAGTAAATATACAAAGAAAGGTATATACATAGACAATCCATATGAGTCTCCAGGCTATGTTGATTCAAACATGCAGAAAAACCCATTATCTCAAAGGTCCATCTAAAATTGCTTCACACCACAAACTAGAATCTTATAAAGACGTATTAAAACAAGTCAATTTCAAACCTTGGTGAGCATACAAAAGGCACTTCTATTTCATCAAGTTGTTTACATCCAAAGATTTATGTTTTTGAATGTGTGCACAACTTGCTGCTTGTAACTGTTGGGTCCAATCCCTCACCTAATTGCATTTATTTCCGGCAGCTGCATGTTTTACTTTTCTCCTTGTTGCTTTCGGCGCCGTGTTTGCTGCACTTGACTTTCACAGTTGAACACATGCATTTTTCTTCCTTGTTTAATGCTTGTAAGACGCGTCCATTTACTCATTAAGGGGGTTATAAATAAGTGCACCCGGTAGAATAAAAAGAGATGCACCAGAGAAAAGAAAAGTAATAGCAGAGATGTTCGGTGAGCAGAAAGAATTCATCCGAGAGTTTTAAGTGTGGAGAGAAAAATAACTCACTTGAGTTATAGAAAGAAAGTGAGGAAGAGAGAAAATAAATAGTGATTTTATTTTCTTAGATACAAAGAGGGAGAAAATAATTAGTGATATTATTTTCTCAAGTTTGTATATTATTCTCATAGTGAATTTCGGAGATCTCTCCCCGAGGTTTTTTTCCAATTGGGTTTTTCACGTAAATTTGGTGTCTTGTGTGTTTGGCTTATTTTCTGCAGTTATTATTTTTGTTGGAACTGTATTATTTATTTGGCGTGGTTTATCATTTAATTTATCAGAAACGGTTCTAGTGGGAGGTAATTTTTTCCCAAAAATTGGCATCAGAGCTAGGCGCGTTGCTTAGTTGTTTATGATAAATTAAATGGAGGAATCAAGTGGCGCCATGATTAAATTGACATCATCTAATTTTTCAATCTGGAAGTCTAGAATGGAAGACATCCTTTATTGTAAGGATTTGTATGAACCGTTGGAGCTTAAAGGAGTTAAGCCAACGGATAAATCTGAGGCTGATTGGAAAAAGATGAACAGGAAGACTATCGGTCACATTCGACAGTGGATCGATCAGAGTGTGTTCCACCATGTTTCGCAGGAAACGGATGCCAATTCTCTTTGGACTACATTAGAGTCCATGTACGAGAAGAAGAATGCACAAAATAAAACATTTGTGATTCGGAAGATCGTGAACCTGAAGTACAGAGATGGTGGCAGTGTATCCGAGCACATAAGTGAGTTCCAAGGATTGGTGAACCAGTTATCTACCATGAAGTTGAATCTTGATGATGAGATTCAAGCGTTGTTGCTTCTCAGTTCGTTGCCCAACAATTGGGAAACGTTGGTTGTGTCACTAAGCAATTCAGCTCCGGAAGGAAAAATAACTATGCAGATGGTCAAGGATAGCATACATAATGAAGAAACAAGGCGAAAGGAGCAGGGTATGAATTTTGAGACACAAGCACTTGTGGCAGAAAACAGAGGTAGAAGCAATTTCAGGGGATCTCACAAGGGAAACTCGCATCACAGCAAAAGTAGAAATCATAGGAGCAAGTCAAAGACCAGAGATGGCGGTACATTCAGGTGCTTCCATTGTAACAAGGAAGGCCACTACAAAAGAAATTGCAAGATCTGGTTAGACAAGCAGAAAACTGGTGAGCAAGGAAAAGTTAAGGACAAGAATACTGCAGCTACGGTTACCGAGGATGTTGTGATTCTTTCATTCGGTGAAGAAGAATGCTTACATGTTGATGATCAGAAAGTTGATTGGGTTATTGATACAGGTGCTTCGTATCATGTCACGCCCAAGAAAGAATTCTTCATGACGTACAAAGTTGGAGACTTTGGCCATGTGAGAATGGGTAACACTGATCGTTCCAAGATTATTGGAATTGGTGATGTTTGCATTCAGACAGATGTTGGTTGCACTATTACTCTGAGGGACGTCAGACATGTTCCAGATTTGCGTCTCAACTTGATCTCTGGTATGGCCTTGGATAGGGAAGGCTATGATAATCACTTTGGCGACGGAAAATGGAAGCTTACCAAGGGTGAAATGGTTGTTGCAAGAGGTGTTGCTTGCTGTTCATTGTACAAAGCTCATGTGAAGATGTGTTCTAATGAGTTGAATGCAGTTGAAGGTGAATCTTCACTAAATCTGTGGCATAAAAGGCTCGAGCACATGAGTGAAAAAGGGTTGCAGATGTTAGTAAAAAGGTCCCTCATTCCTTTTGCTAAAGGTACTAATTTAAGCCCGTGTGATTATTGTTTATTTGGTAAGCAAAATAGAGTTTCTTTTAGTAGCTCCTCTAAAAGAAAATCTAAGATACTTGAGATAGTACATTCAGATATTTGTGGTCCCATGGAGGTTGAGTCCCTAGGTGGCAATAGATATTTTGCTACTTTTATTGATGATGTTTCACGGAAGGTGTGGGTGTATTTGTTGAAAACAAAAGACCAAGTGTTCCAGTACTTTCAGAGTTTCCATGCTATGGTTGAAAGGGAGACTGGAAAATTATTGAAGTGTCTTCGCAATGACAACAGAGGGGAATACACTTCAAAGGAGTTTGCCGCATACTGCAATACAAATGGCATTCGACATGAGCAGACAGTTCCTGGCACCCCTCAACATAATGGTGTGGCAGAAAGAATGAACCGCACTATTATGGAGCGTGTAAGACCCCGAATTTTATGAAATATAAAATTTAATTTTTCTTCATATATATTTTTCTGAAACAGTAAATGGTTAAATCGATAAAGTTAAAAGTTAAGGATGTTATGTGCAAATTTTATTTTGTCGGACAATATTCGCCTTGTCGGGGAATATTCGTTTGGTCGGGGAATATTCGTGTCGTACGACGACGCCGAAATAACAAATTATTTGAGGACCCCACAACAGAATATTTGTCGGATATAGAAAACGACAGAAGTAACTTTTCTAAATAAAAAAAGTCAACGGTGTTAACTGTTAAAATACCGGTGATAAAAGAATAGTAGCATACGGTAATTTATGGTATTTCAGTGTAGCACACGGTATTCTACAGTAGCACACGGTATTCCACAGTGTCTCATATTATTGGTCTGATAATTGACACTGTAACTGTTGCGCATCATTTCATCAATAATTATCACTGCATAATATTTTATGTTATCAATTCAATAATTATTGCTACACAGTATTTTGCATTATTGTTACTACACGACATGTTGCATTATTAAACCAATAATTTCCACAGTAACAAATGCATAGTAATTCATATTATTGATCTGATAATCGGCACAGTAGTCGTTGCATTATTTTGAATTATTGTTATCACTGTGGTAGAATTATTTTAGTTGTCATATTACTAATTGATATTTTTGTTTTATTAAGAAAAAAAAATAATATTATTATTTTTCAAAAATTACTATTCACTCCCGGAAAAGTAACTATTCACCGACGAAAGTTACTGTTCATCTCGGGGAAGTCACTGTTCATTTACCGACAAAAGTTACTGTTCATTACTGTTCACTTTTTGAAAATTTCAAAGTTACTGTGCAAAATTACTGTGCAAGTATTGAAAATTTTTAAAACGTTTGCGCAGCCCCCCAAATTTTCCTTCCCCGGCATGCTACGCATAGTGACTTCATTTACTATAAATAGGCCCCTTCGTTGAATAAGAAAATCATATCTAATATACATAAAATTTTCTATAAGTTTATTGTGAGAGAATTTTGAGCATAGTAAGGTTATTTTGAGAATTTGAAAGCCAAAAGGAGTGCAGGAATTTTTCAAGTAAGTCTTTTATTAAAGAGTAGTAATTTCATAAATTCCTATTTTTCACGGTATTCACAAATCTTCCTTTAGAAGACTCTTCTTTGAGAAGATTCATTTTTAAAAGCTTTCTTTGGAAGATTTATTTTGGAATATTATTTTAAAAATTATTTTAAAGTTGTTATATTATACTACAAAAATTATGTTAAATATATATAATTTTGATAATTCATAATATACGAGTTATCAAACACTTTGAAATTTATATGTGGTAATTACTAATTTTATTATAAATATATAGGTTGATCAACCTCATTTAAATCAATATCCAGTCACGTGTTAAGGTAAGGAGTATCATTCTTTTCATCATCCTAAATGGATATTATTTTCTTTCTTACTGGAAGGGATTATCATTCTTTGATTCTCATATCATTTCTTTCTTGTGTCATTTATTTCCATGTATTAATTTGTGGGAATAACCTTACGGCGCGGATTACCGCCTGTTGGTGAATAACCTTTTCTATTCATTCCTTATTAATCTCTGAGAATAACCTTACGGCGCGGATTACCGCATGTTTGGTGAATAACTCTTCGTATTCAAATTGATGGGAATAACCTTACTGCGCGGATTACCGCCTGTTTGGTGAATAACTCTTCGTATTCAAATTGATGGGAATAACCTTACGGCGCGGATTACCGCCTGTTGGTGAATAACCCTTTTTATTTATCTCGTATGGAAATAATTTGTCTACACGAATTATCACATGACACTTTTATTCTATATTCATTTGTAATATCATTTTCTTTCGTATTCGTAAATGTTATTATTTTCCTTTATACTCATAAGGGATACCATCTTATTCATCTTCCATTATTCAAACTTACTATGGTAAAGGATATTAATTTCCTTCACCTTTTGTTAATCAAACCTGCTACGGTAAGGGATATTATTTTCTTTCATACACCTAAATCGAAACTTATTATGGAACTATTGCTTCTATAATTCCTGAAAATATTATATGTTCCATAATAGTTGAACTTCATTATTTCAACTGAACCTTCCTATTTTCTGAACCTTTCTATTGAACTATAATCGTTATTCTGAACTGTGGATCTTGAATATCATTTTTAAATTTCACTCCACATCATGTTGGCAATTTGGACATTGTTTGAATCTGCACAAAGTAAACTTCTGATACTTATTGATTATCCTGTTCTTCTGTTCATCATTTGTATCACTGTTATTTGTATTAATCATCAAGAATCAAGCTGTTGTGAATATCTGTGGCCGGGGGCACAGATGTGATATAATTGTTGAACAGATGATAGGTTAAAGGCGATATACTAGGTTAAAGGCGATACATCTGTTCGGTGTCTTTTATGGCACGTGGTGAATGTTCTCTTTGGCCCGTAGTGCAAAGATGATCTGTTGGTTGGTATGATTATGACCAAAGGCTGAATCTGGTATAATCATGACCGTTGGTGTTATATTGAATGTCTTTGGCCCATAGTGCAAAGATGAACTGTTGATCTGCATGATTATGACCAGGAACTACGAAGTTGTATTATCTTGACTAATAGTATTTCAGATGATAAAAGTTGATGATATTTTTACTAAAAAGAGAAGCGAGTGGACATTATGGTCTGCATTATTCTTCTAATAGATTGCTCATTCCGCTGCTATTATTGATCTGAACATTGTTCAAGAATTTAACTGCAGTTTTTGATATAAACCTTGTAGTCTATTGTATTCTATCAAGAGCTCAACTGTTGAAGACTAATGATAATTTATTCGTCATTATCTTAGTCGTGATATTCTTTACTGGGCTATTTGAGCTCACCATTTCTTTTGTTCCATTGTTTTTCAACAGGAGATGAAAACGTAACAGGGTCTAGTCGGGGGATGGAGTGAGAGTCTGAGGAATAGCTGTCGTAGTCTTCACGTGTTGTAAAATAGTGTGGCAATAATAGTGAAGACTTAGTTGTGTATTATTATACACTGTATTGTTGTACGTTATGTTTTGTTGTAATAATTTTGTTGTAGTCTTTTGACGACTCAAGTTTGGGCTGTGTGGGCTCAGATTTGGGGGCGTCACAGAGCGTGTACGATGCATGTTGAGAATGGTTAAACTGCCTAAGCCATTCTGGAGTGAAGCTGTCCGTACTGCTTGCTACCTGATTAATAGATCTCCATCAGCACCGTTGGATTTTCAGATTCCAGAGAAAATATGGAGTGGTAAGGATGTGTCATATTCTTACTTGAGGATATTTGGATGCAAGGCTTTTGCACATATTCCCAAGGAGCATAGATCAAAGCTTGATGACAAATCTACTCCATGTGTATTTGTTGGATATGGAGATGAAAAGTTTGGTTACAGGTTATGGGATCCAGTCCAGAAAAAATTATTCAGAAGTAGAGATGTGGTGTTTCATGAGCACCAGAATTATGAGGATTTTTATAGCATCACACAGCCTAGAGATGATAGAGTTCCAAGCCTCAGCGAGGTTTCTTCTCCATTACAAAATGTCATAGGTGGAGAAGGAGCTCAGAATGAAGAAGAGACTGATACGGATTTGCATCATAATGATAGGTCAGATGTAGAGGGTATTGAGCAGGGGGAGTAACCCCCTCATCTTAATATTGAAGAACCTCAGCTCAGGAGATCTACAAGAGTGCATGTGCCATCAGTCAGGTATCCTTCATCCGAATATCTTTTAATTGCTGAGCAGGGGGAGCCAGAGAATTTTCAAAAAGTCGAGACTCATAAGGAGAAGAGCAATTTGCTGAGAGCAATGCAAGATGAGATGGATTCTTTACACAAGAATCACACTTATGAGTTGACTACACTTCCAAAAGGCAAGAAAGCATTGAAGAATAAATGGGTGTTCAAGCTAAAAAGAGACGGTGAAAAACTAGTGAAGTACAAGGCTCGATTGGTCGTCAAGGGTTTTGCTCAAAAGCAAGGTATTGATTTTGATGAGATTTTTTCTCCAGTTGTAAAGATGACTTCGATTCGAGTAGTTTTGGAGTTAGTAGCTAGTATGAATCTTGAGCTTGAACAGTTAGATGTGAAGACTGCTTTCCTTCATGGTGATTTGAAGGAGGAAATCTACATGGAGCAGCCAGAGGGATTTGAAGTTAAAGGGAAAGAGCACTTGGTTTGAAAGTTAAAGAAAAGCTTGTACGGCCTGAAACAAGCCCCAAGGCAATGGTACAAGAAGTTTGATTCATTCATGATGGATCAAGATTACTACAGAACAATTGCAGATCATTGTGTGTATGTGAAAAAATTCCCATGTGGTAACTTCATTGTTCTGTTACTATATGTAGATGATATGTTAATAGTTGGGCAAGATGCTAACATGATTTACAGGCTCAAGGGTGAGTTGTTCAAATCATTTGATATAAAGGATTTACGCCCAGCCAAGCAAATTTTGGGCATGAAGATTATTCGTGACAGGAAAGCCAAAAAGTTGTGGTTGTCACAAGAGAAGTATGTTGAACGGGTGCTTGCAAGATTCAACATGGGTGATGCTAAACCAGTTAGTACACCACTGGCCAGTCATTTTAAGTTGACGAAGCGTATGAGTCCTTCTACTAAATAAGGAAGAGACGATATGGCGACAGTTCCCTACTCTTCTGCTGTAGGGAGTCTTATGTACGCAATGGTTTGTACACAGCCAGATATAGCTCATGCAGTTGGTGTTGTGAGCAGATATTTATCAAATCCTGGTAGAGAACATTGGGAAGCAGTTAAGTGGATTCTCAGATATTTAAAAGCTACTTCTAGTTTGTGTTTGGGTTTTGGTGATTCGAATCCAGTCTTGGAGGGTTTTACAGATGCAGACATGGCAGGTTCTGAAGAGAAGAAGTCTACTTCAGGGTAGGTGTTTACTTTTGCAGGGGGAGCTGTGTCATGGCAGTCTAAATTGCAGAAATGTATTACTTTCTCTACAACTGAGTCAGAATACATTGCTGCTACAGAAGCAGGCAAAGAGATGTTATGGTTAAAACGGTTTCTCCAAGAGTTGGGAGTTACACAGGATGAGTATATGGTTTATTGTGATAGTCAAAGTGCAATTGACTTGACCAACAATGCCACGTATCATAATCGTACCAAGCACATTGGTGTTCGTTATCACTGGCTTCGAGAGGTGATGGAAAATGAGCTGATGAAAGTAAAGAAAGTTCATACTGATGAAAACACTTCAGACATGTTGACAAAGGTTGTGACTCGCGACAAGCTCGAGGTTTGCAAGGAGTTGGCAGGAATGGATTCCAAGTGACGGGGTCACGGTGGAAACCCTCTCTAATGGGATTGGAGGGGGAGATTGTTGGGTCCAATCCCTCACCTAATTGCATTTGCTTCCAGCAGCTGCATGTTTTACTTTTCTCCTTGTTGCTTTCGGCGCCGTGTTTGCTGCACTTGACTTTCACAGTTGAACACATGCATTTTTCTTCCTTGTTTAATGCTTGTAAGACGCGTCCATTTACTCATTAAGGGGGTTATAAATAAGTGCACCCGGTAGAATAAAAAGAGATGCACCAGAGAAAAGAAAAGTAATAGCAGAGAGGTTCGGTGAGCAGAAAGAATTCATCCGAGAGTTTTAAGTGTGGAGAGAAAAATAACTCACTTGAGTTATAAAAAGAAAGTGAGGAAGAGAGAAAATAAATAGTGATTTTATTTTCTTAGATACAAAGAGGGAGAAAATAATTAGTGATATTATTTTCTCAAGTTTGTATATTATTCTCATAGTGAATTTCTGAGATCTCTCCCCGTGGTTTTTTCCCAATTGGGTTTTCCACGTAAATTTGGTGTCTTGTGTGTTTGGCTTATTTTCTGCAGTTATTATTTTTGTTGGAACTGTATTATTTATTTGGCGTGGTTTATCATTTAATTTATCAGAAACAGTTCTAGTGGGAGATAATTTTTTCCCAACAGTAACATGGGAACTACGGTTTTATTCCTGCCCTTTACGTATGGAACTTCTAAGGACATCTATATTTTCTTACATAGAAGACCACTTCTACCAAGAGAAGAAAACACATGGGGTGGCCACCAAGTTATCTATATATCTTTAGTTGCCCACAAGAATACCCATTCCTTCTTGTTCTGGCTTATGTCCTAAAATCTAGGTTATTAGTGTTCACTAGGGTTCAATGTTAAGCTATGTTCTAACATCCTTGTTTTTGGCTCCTGAGGAGCTCCTTGTCTCTAAGTCATCGTACCCACAAAACTATTTTCTGTCCTCTACTAAGATGATACTACCACATTAAGAAATTCAGACACTCCAAAAGTGTGTGCCCTCGCTCGCGTATTCGTGTGTGCACCCACGCATATGTTTGGTGTATCTGAACTTTTATATTTATCGTATGAGTTTGTTTATGAATGTCTTATTGTAAGATTTTCAGGGGCTTGACTCCTAAAAGCCCGTAGTAGAGCAGTAAGACGTGGGAACAAAAAGACTAATCCCAATTAGCTTTATTATGAGGGTAATCCTACAGTTACTCCATTCTTACTGGCCACTAATTTGCTCTTTTCAATAAATGAATTTCTTAATAGTAATAAAATTAGAATATATATATATATATATATATATATATATATATATATATATATATATATATATATATATATATAGTGGACTGACCCATTGAAAACATTATAAAAATAAAATTATCCTTATAACAAATCTCAATCGTTTAGGCTGAGATCTGACAGTTTAAATGGCTCTCGTCCGCAGTATAATATCCAAGTATCCACAATATTATACTACGGACGGTATTAAATATCCAAAATACCACCAACATCCAAATAAATAAACTCATCATCTGCAGTATAATACTACAGACAATAAAAATTGCAAAAAAAAACCATACTTGTATTTCTAACAAAATGGATTCATAAATTATAAGGTTGAAGGTTGACATAATTTCTAGCAATGATAGATATGATTATGAATGCTTCTTCATATTTGTTACAATTATTTCTCCTATTCCAATTCAAATTTATTCACAAACACTAACACACATGTAGGTAGATGAAGTAGCGTGGAGAGAGAGAAAGCAAGTCATTTTGAGAGAATAAAGTCATCCGCAATGACGGTCGCTAAAGTAAAAAATGACGCAATTTGGGAGAAAGCCAAAATCCTTTTGTCTGCAGTATTATATTACGGACAGTAAAAATTTCAAAAATGTCATCAGCTATTTAATATTGTGGATGACATTTTTGCAATTTCCATCGTCCGCAGTATTATACTGCGGACAATGAGTTTATTCATTTGGATGCTGAGAATATTTTGGACATTTAATATTGTCTGCATTATAATTTAAATATTATACTGAGGACCAGGGCTATTTAAACCGCCAGATATCTCAGCCTAGACGGCTAAGATCTGTTATAAAGATAATTCTATTTTTACAACGTTGTCAATAGATTAATCCCTATATATATATATATATATATATATATATATTGAGGAAGTTGCAGAACGATATTACTAAAAGGAAAAGAAAAATAGTTGTGAATTGTATATCATATGAAACATGACATGTACAATTAACTAATAAATGACAAGGTGAGAACCACAATATAAGTCATGGGTCCTTGAATAGGTAAAGAAAGGTGGCCATTTTAGCTACGACAAGTACATATCTCTGCTTTCCTTTGGACTACTAGGGAGAATTTAATTGGCCATTAAAATACATAAAACTTTGTATTCTCACAATCAAGTCTTAAAAAGGGGGGAAAAGCCTTCTTTCAAAGTAGAGTGCGATCATTTCAAAATGCACAATAATATGATGAGCAAGCAACAATATTTTCATCATGATTCTCAACTCCCTATGAAGTGGCCACCAATCTAATGTAACAGTACATGATTATATCTATTTTTTCCCCCATTAGAATAACATAAATATAGATACAAAATTTTAAATACATGAAAAAGTAGCTTTTTGTCATCCAACGTTATCATTTGGTGGAAAGCATCTGATCAATTTCACCATTCTGATTGTATTTAGCCACAAGTTTCTTTGCATATGATGGCATGTGCATTTCCGCTCTGCATTAATCGAAGTTTCAGATATTAAAATAGCGTTCATCCTACAGTAAAGATAAGCACTCATTTTAGCCTACCTTTGTTTTCCCCATGCACGATTTACGTATAGATAATTCCTAATGGTATGATAATCCAGTGAGTAACGGGCAAATTCTAGACCCTTGGGACCAATCTGAGAAAAATAGTTCAAAATATTAGTTTTTTCAAGCTTCCATCATCACCAAATGGAACACTAAGAAGAACCTTACTAAGTTTAGCACATATGCTATTATGTTCCCAACAAACTTTGGGGCAGGCTGAGAAGGACCCTTCCCTGCGACAAACATCAGAAAAAAATTAACAAGGTACTTAGAAACAAATAATTGACTTCAAGTTTGATTATTTAAACAATATAACATCTTTAATGGAACCATTCAGAGTAGAAAAAGATACAAAAAATTATTTATTTTTCCAAAATGAGTAACCTTAAATTTTCTGGTCTTGAACGATAATAAAGGATGTGCACAGGATGTCAAAATGGTATTAAGTAACTAGTATGCTTGAATGAGTTTGGAACATCCAATTTTAATCCTGATTCTTGGAGTAAAGCTTCCGTTTCCGTTATTAAGAAGAAAACACAATCAAAACAGAGGTTTCAAACTTTCGAAATTCACAGCAAGTGAATTTTTTGGTATTGGACTCATTTAGGGCAATTTTTCATTACTAAACACACGAGACATGCAGTAATTTGATGGTAAGGTTCTTAGGCACACAGAAAAAGTAATTTCAAATAATGGTAAAGGAAAAAAGATCACTACATACCCAACTTAGCCTTATCATCTGCCTTTACAGTTTCCATAACAAATGGACGGCGATCACCCTGATAATGAAGACATGTTTTCTAAGCTTTATATATTATTAAACATGTTAAATAGGAAAGTAAATGGCTAAACTAGCCTTTACGCCACTGTACTTTATCTGTTTTGTGCGTTACACCATTGAACTTTTAATTTCTTTAATTGGACCATCATACTAATTAAAAAGTTTCAATTGGGTCATTCCGTCAAATTATTTGGACGGAAGTCATATTTTTTCCTATGTGGCTTTTTTTTTTAATTCAAAAATGATGTGGAAAAGTTGCTAAGAATTTTTTAATAATATTTATGCACAAGCATAAGCCACGTAACCAAAATTAAATAATATTAAATTAATATAATACAAAAGTAAAAAAATAATCAAAAGTTCCATACAGTCCATTTTACCTTGCTCCTCCAATCATCTTTGATATCGCCTAATTAAAACCCTAACCCCATTTCAGGTTGCAACTCCACCACCGTCAATCACAAAATCTCTCTTAAAAAGTTCCATCAATTGTTTCAATATGAGCTCAATTGAAAAATAAAATCAATATATCATCAAAAATATGATACCTAATCATCTATAGACAGATTAAAAAGTTAGTGTCCGGGACTGGGTTGGTGACTCAGAGTTGGACCAAGGAAGAGGGGGAATTAATGGGATGAATTGGGCTTGTATTTGGGATGATCTAGGTGTAATTTTAGGACCGTAAGTGTGAATTTGGGTCGTGAAGGCAGGGCCGGAAAGTAGTGAATTTTAAAGGGGAAGGATCGAGGTGGGAGGTTTTGCCTCAACAAAACCAAGAACAGATGCATGTTGTAGGAATGAGAAGAATGACGAGGGTTTTGGGAACAAAGGTTTTACGTCCAGGAAGGCAGTTATGGATGGCGGAACCGGGTGAACACTGGTCGGAAGGCCAAGTATGGGGTCGCCGGGAAGAAGAAAAGTTGTGGAGAGAGAAATTGATTTTAGGAGAAATGCCCATTACTGAAACATGTTTAGTCCGTCACTCCAACCTTTTTACCAAAAGGGTATCAATGGTGGCAAAGAAAATGAAGAAGATAAGTCTTCTTCAGGTTCATTATATTTTTAAAAATTATTATTTTATTTTAAATTCTTCTATTGTAAATTTTTAAGTTTATTTTAATTTTATTAGTATTTTTAAAAATTACTTTTTATTTTATTTTATATTTTTAAAAATTATTATTTTATTTTAAATCCCTTTATTGTAAATTTTCATGTTTATTTTAATTTTATTTGTATTTTTAAAACTTAACTTTAATTTTATTTTATTTTAAATCCTTTTATTGTAAATTTTTAAGTTTTTTTATTTTTATTTTTAAAAATTAATTTAATTTAATTTTATATTTTTAAAAATTATTATTTTATTTTAAATCCGTTTATTGTAAATTTTCATGTTTATTTTAATTTTATTTGTATTTTAAAAAAAAATAATATTTTTTTTGTATTTTAAAAAAAAAAAGCCATGTCATATCACATAATAATAAAAAAAGCCATCTCATTTTAGAAATATAAAAAAAAAGCTAGTTTAGTACATATGGATTTTCCACAACATATTTTTTAAATAAAAAATTGCCACGTCAGAAATTAAGATCACTTTCGTCCAATTAATTTGACTGAATGACCTAATTAAATATTTTTAATTAGTATAAAGGTTCGATTAAAGAAATTAAAAGTTCAGTGGCCTAACGCATAAAACAGGTAAAGTACAGCGGCATAAAAGCTAGTTTTGCCGAAAGTAAATACAAGATCGAGTAGGGACTTTACGCTGCTGATTGTTGGAGTAATCTCCATAAGGTTTTTCACTAGATTCAGCATTTCTCTTCCACGTTCATTTCTGTCAGATTCGGTAAAAAGAGAAAAGGTAAAAACATAGTATCACTTTTTATTTGAAAAGAAATATAAAAATAAGACACCAAGAAGCATGACAAGTCGAGTTATAGAACAAAATGAGATTTAGTTTGATAATCAGCTGCAATTTTACCTGACAGTAACATACTGTGGATGTTGTGGCATACTTATTCGAGCATACTTTGGGACACCCATATAACCGACCACCAAATCCTGGAACAATCCCAAAAACGAAAGATATATTTCTTATCAAGGCGTAAATAAGGGCTATAACTCAAAAAGGTTATACATACATACATACATACATACATACATACATATATATATATATATATAGGAAAGTGATTCATAGCAAATATTTGCTATAGTCACTATTCCAGTAAACAGATCTTATACCATTCATCAATAGATCCAACGGCTAATTTTGAGTGCAAAAAATTGTTTGTCACCACTCTCTCTAGCGGTAAGTAATAACTTAGTAGCGATAGGTAATAACTTATTAACGGCTAGAGAAATGACTAAAATAACCTTAGTTAAAATTAAAGTTAGTACCCACCGCTACTCCCACTAGCGGCGTGAGTTAAACGACGTAGTTTCAATTGCAAATGACAACGTTTTATTAGCCGCTACTCCGACTAGTGACAAGTACAAATTTAATACCCAAAAGCAATTCTACTCAAGCAAACTTGCGTTTGCTGTTGTTATTGATTTGGAGTTAAATAACAGTACACCTGCACCAAAATCATATTTTTAATCGATTATTCCACTCAAAATCCAAGTAAGAATATTTGAATCAATTAATTTTTATGTAAAACATGTTTTACAGAAAATTTTGAAGAATTTTATGTTAAATATAATTTATAGAAGTGAATTTAGTGAAATTAAGTGGGATATATATTGATGAAAAATCAGCTTTAACCCACTTTTAGCCGGCCTAAAATGGGTCTAAAAGGGCATTATTTGAAAGAAGCCTGTTGCCGTTAGTAGGAGTGGCGGCACAAGGTTATTTTAGTTATTTCTTTAACCGTTCCTAAGTTATTACCAGCCGCTAGAGAGAGTGGCGACAAGTAATTTTTTGCACTTAAAATTGACCGTTGGATCTATTGATGAATGGTGTAAGATTTGTTTGCTAAAATAGTAATCATAACAAATATTTGCTATAGATCACGTCCCATTTATATATATATATACACTACGATAAGAAACTTAGGTAAATAGGTTGTATCTTTTTGTTAAACCATCTTCTTGGTTCAATTTACTTTGCCCAAGAATAGAGAAGAAAAGGAACAAATTGAAGCTCACTCCTCACCATCACGTTTTCTTAATGTGTTTTACTCAGGGAATCTCAAATGTTGGATGAATAAAGAGTCGGAAATGGAACATTTTCTGACATTAATTTTTTCCCCTCCTTGCCAAATATTTTACAGCTCCATAACATTTTAAAATTAAAACAAATTATTGAGAATTGGTAAAATTTAATTAAATACTCTTATTTCAACAAAGTAAATTGGATTTACTCAAGTGGGGGGAGAGCGAGAGAGAGAGAGAGAGAGACATTTTGTATGACCATAATTTAGAAAATAATCCACAAGCCAATATAAGAAGAAGGAGATAAACAAGAAATATTGTCGGCCAATTACAATTAATTGCAACACTAGCAACAAAAAGGAAAACTCACCGCTAATGCATTGGTGTAGTCAAAACAGCTGTAGAACACAAAGAAAAGTTTGACATAGTAAGATAGATTAGAGAAGTGTAAAATAATTCGACTCACTCAGCTTTAATTATTTTTGCAGTTGGCTCACTGAAGGAAGAAAAAATGAGCGACTGTCTAAATCTAAACTAATCAAATGTTTTAATCAACAATTTACTAAAAAAAAAAAAACAAATATAATCAAATGATGTAGACACCCTTTTATCTGACTTTGTACATGGGTAAAAAAATAAAAATTACGTGAATATTTTTCTCTCCTCTCCTATTTTTTCCGCTCTGCCTAATTACACAGCTGGCTATCAAACGACAATGTCTCCTCCACCCTAGATGGTACAGATGTAAAGAAAAGAGCTTACCTATAGCAAGATGGGGCAATTACATCGACTAACTCATTTGCTGGTAGACAGAAATAGGGAACCTGCTTTAGTGAAGTTTAAATTTGGATGAAGAAGAATGTTACAGATACTATAAGCAAAATGGAAAATAGGGATAATGTTACCTCTTCAATATGGCCATCCAAATGCTTTAAATGGACCTGTACAAGTGTTCAATTATCAAGAGACATGGAACAGGTCACTCAGAAGTTATACTTCTAAAATAGAAATCAAAGTTAGAAAGCATCAATAATAGCTCGTAAAAGAATATTCCAATTCTGAGATTTTTCATTTGTGACTATAGTCTTTTCCCCCACCGTCATTTCGTGTCTGATACATTTGAACTTATATGGTTTACAAGAATTTCAATTTCACCATTACAAATATTATGGAATATACCACCAGCCATTTTTCTTCTATATAATAGTTGTTTAATATCTCCAATGATATATCATGAAAGGCAATGATATGTCTCATGATAGATATATAAAGGTCATACCAGCAAGGAACCTTCCAGAGAAGGAAACTGAGCGGACTAGATAGATAAGAAGTAGAGTAGGATAAACAGCCTCCCCACTCTTGAGAAAAGGAAATAAGAATATTCATCTTTTTTCCATCTAGTTTAAAAAAAGGAAATAGATGTAGCTTCCCTTCGAAGGATCTACTTGTAGTACTACAATACACCGATCATTTATACTATAAGAAATGATAAATTGATCATCTATAAAAATGGAGGATTATAGAATAAAAACATACAGAATCACAGATATCCCTTCCAACCATAAAATCTTCTTCCTCTCTACTTGTAGTACTATAAGACATTGATCATTAATAAAATTGTGAAGAAATATTTACTAAAAACATACAGAGAAAGGTACGACTTCCATTATCAAAATCAACATAGGCACAATTTTGTAATGTACCAGTAGGATGTGTCAATATTAATTAGAAATTTATAAATAGAAGTCAATATGTTTACATGCTTGCATTTATATAATGAAACTACCAGTAAACATTTGGCATGCCGCAAAAAACCCGACCTTGTAATCTTGCATAAACTCATAGTGAAGAACTGTTTCCGGTTCATTACTAGCAGCCTTTAGAAACTTATCCAACCCTTCTCGCTTTCCATTATCCACTATCAAAAAAGAGTGTTACTATTATAAGTGATTTAAGTACGATTCATGAATTCCAAAATAAACCAAAAATCATGCCTTGTCCAGCTAATTATAAATATAGAAAATGAATCACTTTCGTTGCATTTAAGAAACCTCGGACTGTTCTAACATGTCGGTACTATTTTTCATTTTTATTTTTGCAAACCATAATGAATACATCTCGCGATGTTCAAGTCTTTTAACAGACTCGTGTAGTTGATAACAGTATCCCACTGTAATGGCCAAACCGTCATCAATCTGACAAAGAAAATATGCATGTAACTAGACATAAAGTTTTAATTACCACAATTGGTGCCTAGTACATAAAGCTTCTCCAAGTTCAAATGATGCTCCACTGACCTTAATGCTGCAGGTTAAGAAATTACTGCATTAAAATAGTAAAAGTCACAACAAATGAAAGAATCGAAATCAGAAAATGACGGGTAATAGACTAATATACCTTGCACCTGGCACCCGACACCACAGAAAAGAAGACGTTTCACACCTGCTGCCTAGCGTTCACAAATAATGGTAAATTCCCTTGATAAGTTGTAATTAACATAAACAATAAAAATACTAACAAAACTTTTGCAACATATCAAAAGTTCTGGAATACAGTAGTCAAGTGCTCATGTTTTTTCTTTTCAAAGTAAAGGAGTGTATTGAAAGAAAATAAGTGCAAAAAGTAGTTAAGGCAAGGCAAATAGTGTCCCTGCACACTAAAGACCAACTAAAATAATTTAGGAAGTCCAAATAAGAGAACTTGATAAACAATGCAAGTCGCATAAGCTTTAAACAACAACAAAAAATTACCTGGCCAAATCTGCAAAATTTCCTCCCCCCGCCCCAAAAAACCAAAAAAAACAAAAAATAAAATCTACCCAAAGAAGATGAAATTTATAACACAATGAAAGAACCATTGATATTATTCACAAGTTTCACAATACTATAGCTAGCACCTATACCCTTGAAAGAGATTATTAAAAGTTTTGACTTTAGCTAAATATACGCAATATAGCTCCATCATTAATTTTAAAGGTACTTTATCCAATTCATAAGAAGAATGCAAAATCTTGATGGCTGGATTATATGTTATAATAAGGGCTATCACAAGCTTCGGATACCCAAGCTTCCACACCCTCTCTAGGTGTTATCACAACTTTGTTCTATTATATCCAGTATCAGCCTTATTAGTCTACATAAAGTCGCAAAACAATAAGTACTATTATGCTCTTGCAAGATGTAAAGAAGTGAAAAAAAATATATTTCTATTACTGAGGAAAGTGATAGAAGTTAGAACATATCCACAAAAAACAAGATAAGTGATAGAAAGCACCTCAACTAAAGCAAGGGTGTTAAGGTTAGGAGATAATGTTGGCTTGACACCTTTAGCCGCTAGAACTTCCTCTGGAGTCCTGTAGGAAACAATAAACATTCAATCATGAAAATTTGGTAAAGAATTCAATATGTGAAGGAATAAAACTCTCTTGGTAGGATATGCAGCTAAAATGACATTAATGTAAGTATGAAATCAGTAGCAAACCTTGCCAAAATAGGTCTAGGAGTGAATCTATCCTCTGGATCACTGAGATAATTATGGTCATCAAGCCACTAATCAATCAATGACGGAACCTATCTTTAACAAGTCAATAAAAGGAAAGATATATATCCGTTATTTTACTACAAAAAATGTGTGCCAAATACCTCTGTACGCATATAACAGCTTCCACTATGCCAGATTTGAGCATTTCAATTGCAATTGTTGTTACTATGCCTGTCCACTGGGCTCCTAACAATGATTATTTCAAGCAGGAGAAAAAATAAAGTCGGTATCATCAGTGAAACTCAAGATTAGCAGAGGAAGTACTTTGTTAGTTATAAAATAGCAAGAATGAAGTATCCACTAAAAAAAGGTGGTGTATGTCCAATAAGTTGTAAAAAATGCAGACCAAAGTGAATAAAAGTGCTTAAACGTATTAAACTATTAATGATAACGAGAGAAATATAACGTACAGAATGATTCTTAAAGGTCATTGTTGGATTAAAGTTTAAGAAGAAATGGAAACCAATAAATATAAAAATATAAGGTTCGTTTTAATAAAGTTAAAACTACAAGATGCACCATCTTAGTTTTGTTAAACCTTCCTGGGCTTCTTATTATTCTTCTACAATTTACAATTTACAGTAATAATTCTAAAAAATTGAAGTTATTCAAACACAATATACAACAAAAATAAATAAATAAGAAAATAAAAGGAAAGAAACTCCTATGACTTATTCAGAAAAGCTTTAAAAAATATATAAATAAATAATCAAACTTATTCAAAACATCAATGCATCTAGAATCTCTAACAAAGTGAACATCAAATAGAACTCTATATAAATTTACCAACACACACATACATGCACTCGCATACACACACGCACCCGCACGCGCACACACACGCACCCGCACGCGCACACAAATTTAGAATCAGTAACTGGTTTATGGATGAGTTCTCTTGATTCATAAAAGTTAGGAGCTCGATAAATTTACCTTCTACAGGATTAGTTTTACGAGCATACAGTAACTCTTCATGGACCCCCAAGTAAGTCTCATCTAATGAATCATCTTTCCTCCCTCGGCCATGGACCACAGGTTCCAGGCCCTGAAACAGAGAAAATAAATTGTATTGGCATGTTCTCCTATACAAAGGACCACTATTAAAAAATAAACTAATAATGCAATAATACTACTCAACTGTATAAATATAATTTTAAAAAATTGCAACCTTATCCCGCTACATAAACTAGTAAGTAGCTCTTTCAAATTCCAAATTATTAATGTTAAGGAGAGAGAAAGAACTCACTTCAATTCTAGACATGCCATCACCCAAGAAAGCACAAGCATTCTTCACATGGGCAATGTAGTAAGTATCACACAACCCGCATTGACTGCCAACAAATCCACACTTGTAATCAGACACTTCCACTAAAAACTAATACTCCCTTCGTCCTCCATTCCACAAAAAGTCTCATTTAATTATGTTCCTAATCAATTTGTAAAATCTTAAAATTCAAAATTAATGTGAATTTATTTGATTTTGATTAATGCAATGAGTTTTGCTACATATGACAGACAAATTTATGTCGATATTAAAAAATGACGTATTTGGATGCAGGGATAGGGGGAATAAAATAGAAGGGAACCTGCACATTATTATTCTATGTATTGCTTAGGGTTAAAAGTTAGTCAATCTAAATTTGTCCTGAAATTAGTCAACATATAAATCATTTCTGTAATGCAATAGCTCATATTGTAAACTCTTAAAAATTATTACCAAGTTCAAACCTGTTTTTCTGAAAACTAAAATAATAATTTCACATCAGAATTTGAACTTTAGTATTTTGCAAATTATTAACCAGGATCAACATTCAGCACAACTCTTTTTGTGGAACGGAAGGAGTTTTACCTGAATTGAAGCTCAAGAAATTTAATAGCACAAATTTAGCAAAAAGGGTTTATCCATAAAATTGGGGAAAAAATTAACCTGCAATGATCTTTAGCTGGATAGGTCCCACCAGGAGGAATTGGCCTGGATTTTTTCCTCCAATCTTCTCTCAGTTTCACCGATTTTGAGCTCGAGTTTGCATCTGTAAACCCATCGAACCAATAAAAATTTGATATAGACTAGAATTTGTGCAATTATGGGAGAATTTATATGCAACAATAACATATATATTGAGAGAGAAAGGAGAGAGAAAAGGAATGCCTTTGGACGCAAAAACAACGGTTGATGTTATGGGCAACGAACAGAACTTCGCGCTGACAATGGCCATGGCAACTTCGGAGCTAAAGATTTTCTTACTAGTGTTTTGCGCCACAAATTTATGAAATAACGGTGAAACGAGCAGTAATATTGTTACGTCGTCGTTTTTATGTGTTATTCACGTATTCCTATTTTACTTCAGTTTTAGCCTCGCCTATTGGTTCAACCAAACATGAAACTTCACCTTGCCTCATGGTAAGTTCGGGGATCCAATCTTGGCTTTTTGTCAAAATTGTTAAATTTTCCTTGAATTAACAACAACAAAAAAACATGAAACTTCGAGGGAAAAGAAAAAGAAGAAAAGAACAGAGGATTTAAAAAGAAGGAAGTCTAAAATTTTATTGGGATATTTTTATTTATATTTTAATATTGATTTTTTTTAAAAGGATAGATGGTTAAATTTATTTTCATTGACATATATTTTTAATTTTTTACATTTATTTTCTACTTTCTTTTTTTCCCTGTCTTTTCTAAGTTCAAACAAGAGCATAAACAAATCAACTAAGTATGATTTGGATTGACAGTCTAATTAGTGTAGAGTATGGTGTGATTTGTTACGGTTGAAAACCAAATCGCACATGAAACTGCTCGAGTGCAGTTTGATAAATTCAAAATTACACATACATCACTTGTGATTGGTGCTTGATGCGGTGCGATTTTAAAACTTGTGGTACAGTTTTATTTGATTCGATTTTAATTTCAAAATTAATTGACACAGTTAACAATAATATTCAATATCGACAATAACTCCAATCTCCTTTGCACCAAAAAAAAAGAAAAAAAAAGCAATAACTCCTATTGTCCAAGTTTATTTCACTTGAGGTATGTTCTTGTACAAAGTAATATTTATTTTGAATTTTTAGCTGATAATTACCTACTATCAAGCCAATCCTAAGTTCTTAACATATACATCAAATTCATCCTTAAAAGTGTTGGGAGTCCATTGGTTTTGGTGTCAGTTCACTAAACATTGGATTATTTTTTGTTTTATTTATGTTTGCCAATGCATGTGGCAAGATGTAATAATGATTTTAACTAATGTCTCAAATCTTTTATTCATGCTTTTCCCAAAAATTTAAATGAAAGATTATTCTCCTTCCAGTTTTCGTGTACTTTTATTAGAATTGAATGAGTATAACATATCACAGAGGCCTATCCAATGCTCACATTTGAACCCCGTGCTTTTGTGGTTACATAAGTCGGTAAAAAGATGCACAATCTTCTACAATCAATGTCACTTATTTTTGGCAACTACATAAAATATGCTTGAATTCTTTTTTTACTGATCCTGAAATTTTCAATGTTTATATTCCTTTTTTACTTGTCTCTCCTGATATTTGCTGTATATATTAATGATTTGAAATTTTCTGTGTTCAGCCCTAAAATTCTTTATTTATTGATCATAAGGCTTCAGCTTTCTTCTCTACTACTTGGTATATATATTAATAGTCAAAACTATGTTGTTTTGACTCATACAACTTTCATATATATATATATATATATATATATATATATATATATATATATATATAAGAGTGGTACGGTGTGATTTGAGTGGTGTTGGAGTTTTCCAAAATCGTATCCTAACTGCACATACAATTTTTTAATCATTCTAACGCTGTCATATATGTTGAAATCATTAGTGTGACTTAATTGAAGCAATTTTGTTGATTTTTTGTGCAGTTTTGGGAGTTATTTTGGCTTATTACTCAGTTCTAAGTCTGAGAGACCTGGCAGCAATTCTTGCTCCCAAATGCTTTATTATAAAAGTCTCGTTACGTTTAACTTATTTACTCACAATGTTCTCTAATTTATAATACACCCTCCATTTTAAAACTATTAATATACTTTTAAAATGGCAACATTTTAAAAATAAATAAATTCATACATATCCTTAGTACTGTCTACTAATGTAGTTGTGATTGCATGATATTAGTCCATCAATCATGAATTAAAGTAACAACATATCATAAATTTAATGTAACATTAAAATCTAAAAATACAAATACATAACTAATTATGATATATATATATATATATATATATATATATATATATATATATATATATATATATATATATATATATATTATCCATTTTAAATTATAAGAATAATATTGATATTTAAAAAAAATCAATTTAAAATATTTTTATACTTAAAATTGACATTAATTTAATTACTTTGTATCGATACAATTATGAACTACCTAAAAATTACTACTAATTATAAAATTTATTATTTTTAAATTTTAAATAAATTATGTTAATTTTGTATTTAAAAATATTTTAAAATGACTTTTCAAAAGTCAATAGTAATTTATAATTTAAAATGAAGGGAGTATATTTCAAATTTTAACTAATTTTAAATTAAAGGGGCTACTCAATCAATTAAAAAGATAAATATGAAACAAAAATATATTTTTAAGCGACAAATTTTGCAACAAAATCACTCCCTTCTATGAACATCCACCACAAAGAAGGTCATATGAGAGAGAGGGGGGAGGCTTTGTTACCATATCTATTAAATATGGAAATCACATCGGTCACTAAGAACAACTCCTGTAAAAAAAAAATGGACTGCGGTAACTGACTCGCAATGTAAAGATGGCAACCTTCAGTGTAAAAGTGCTAATGGACGAACTTTACCTGAATCTAATATTAAAGAAGCTTGCTGGTTCGATCGCCTTTTGACGGCCCACCTGGAAACAGCAATATACAAGAGTGTGGATAAAAGAGCTATATATAACAAAAGAAAAATATTAAAGTTAAAGATGGCAGTCATTGTACTGACAAAATTTACTGAACGAAAGAAAATCTATCACATGCAATTCATATATACATAAGAAACAAGAAACTAAGGGGCAAGTAATAGCATGCCCTCTCTTGCAGCATCCAAGACAAATGTACGACATCATTGACATGAGAAATCCCCATATGGAAAGACACAGGCAATAACGGTTTCTTTGAATTTAAATTAATTTCTCAACTTATCTGCAGGCCTTATTCAGCAGCCACTTTGACCCAACATTTTCCTAACATTTTAAATCCATGTAGATCATTCAACTCAAACTTATATGACAGGTTGGGGGAATTTGATCACCCATATACAGTAGCTAGGAGGTCTCACTTTATTCTCACACAGGCGTTTGCCTGGTCTTCATGCATGAAAGTTGATAAGTAGATTTTATACTTATTATTTCAATGTCAACTTGCTATAATTATCACTAGTTCTCGTTAGTTTTTATTACTGTTCATGTTTTTATGTCTATTTTGTAGGTTTCATGCTCCATAGCTCATTTTTGGCATGTTCCGTCTATTTGTGGACAAACTAGCTTGTTTTGGACTAGAACATGTGCGGGGGGAGAAGTACAATATTTCAGGACAAAATAGTTCGATGTGGGAGCGATATGCGCGAAGATCGGATGCAACAGAAAATTGAGCAAGATTGCATAACTGGTGCACGGCGCAGCTGCACCCCATTTCTTCACAAAGACTGCACAGCTGCGCCCTTCCTCTCTGTCAGCTCTCTACCTGCCATCAAGCGCAGCTGCACCCCAGCTCAGTACAAAAACGGCGCAGCTGCGCCGGTCGTTCGTGCCAAAATCCTGCAATTGACTTTTTGAACGGGTCAATTAAAATCCTCCTGCTACAGTGATCGTAAAGAAAGCTACCGAGGCTCTATATAACAGTATCCTCAGGAAGAAAATAGTGGAGCTCAAGATTAAGTTAGAAAGAGAAAAAGAGAGCTTCTTGTCCTTTCTTCCTTGTTTCTTTGTTCCCTCTTTGCTCCTTTTGATCTATCTAGAGTAGTTAAGCTTAGGGCTGGGCTGTGAAAGCTTGAAGCATTATGTCAACCTTGGAACTCCATATTTGAAGAAGAGAAACCAAGTTTTGCATTTCTTATCATTTGTTGTCTCTTTGTTTTCATTTGTAGCTTCAATGTATGAACATTCGTGGATGATGGTAGTTATTTCTATTATGAACTAACTTCTTTTATGAGATTATAATGAAACCTAGGGTTTAGTTCAATCTGTTACGCTTCCGTGTTGTGGTTAAATGATTATGTATGGATTGTCTAATGTGGTTTGTTTTAATTTCTTAATTGCTTGATCACCAATTACCATGTTAACTCACACGGAACCGAGATGGGGAGTGTGGGTTTAGATCCGACCATGTTAGCTTGTGTTCATGATTTCACATGACGTTGGATTGCATGATTAATGCTAAGGATAAACATATACCGAAACACCACACGTAGTCTTTTGAAAATTTGTACTTAAACCCGTTTTTCTCTAGGTCGCATAGAAATATAGTAATTTAATTAACTAGGGTGTTCTTTCCCGTTCTGTTGCCCTTTGGGTCGGATCTGGGTTGGTTTTGGGTATGATGCAACGAGAGTTGGTCATGCTTTGGTTTCGTATTTTCGACTAACAATCCAAAATAATTAGTTAGGTTTAACAAGAAGTATCGTAGTTAAATGACACCCTAGGTGAAGTTATAATCACATGCCTCATTTGTCTACCTAAATCGTTTGTTAATTAGTGAGCTTTAATTTTCACAACTTAGATTTAACTCACAATTCATTGATTTGCTTGACCACTATTTAAAGAAATCGAAATAGTTACAAAATTGTTGCTTGTTAGTTTAAAAACGATTCATAGTCCTTGTGGGAACGATACTTTACTTATTATATATTACTTGTTGACCACGTGCACTTGCGTGTAAGTGTTGATTTGTCATGCGTACGGTTTGGCACCAACAAAAGCTCGTTTAACATATCTAGGACATATATATGGGTTAAGATGGTTGGTCTTATCCGACGTCTGCCTATAGATGCACTGGTGAGAAGAAGACTGATAAGTGGATTTTATTTCTATTTATTAGGTATTTTTAGGCTTAATTAATTGTGAATTTTTAAGTATTTTTAGTATTTTAGGTCATTTTATATAATTTATGTAATTTTATGTGTTTTTATTATTTTTAGTACTTTTATATTATTTTTATTTATTTTTAATTATTTTATATTTTATTGTGTAGGAAAAATAAGCTTGGGGCAAATCTGTAAATTCTACAAAAATCTGATGGCAAAATGGTAATTAAACCAGCACTGATGGCAATTTGGTAAAGAAGTAGAAAGTGGCGACCGGTGGCAGTTTCGTAATTTCAGAAAGAAAGTTGGTTCGCACAATGCACGCATAGTGAAGAGACGGAGAAGCACACGACGTCGTTTGGCGGACAGATGAAGAAAGGAAAAGGCGCACCATGCGCGGATTGAGCTTGCGCAATGATGACATCACCCGAGCGCGTTTGACTGGTCAACTCCGCGTTATGGTCTGTTTGGTTGCGCATTATTGCTACAGAATGAGATTATTCGGAATTTTAAGCATTAATTTGATTCCAAATTGGATTTTAATTCCACATTAGCTTAGGATTATTATTGTACTTCTATAAGTACATTATATTACATTAGAGTAGGAGATCAGCAGATTATTAGAGATAATTAAGAGCTATTTCTCTCTCTAAGGTGTATCATATCTCTCTCAATTCTTTTACATATTATTATTATTATTATTATTATTATTATGTTTGGCTAATTTTTATTTATTCAGTTCTAGGGGATTTCAAACCTAATTACAATTAATGGATAAATTAATTCAGTAATATTATTTATTCTTCCTCATATGAAATTATTTGTGATAATCTGTTTTAATTGCTTTTTGATATTAAATTTGATTGGTTTGATTAGAGCTCATTAAATTGATCAAATTATTATCAATTGCTAGATTTAGGAATTATATTACGTGTAATTGATATTGTTCCTAATTGTTGGTAGTGAATAGTGATAGATGATTGTGGTCAAGCTTTTGTTTATTGTTATGGTTATCATGATATGAGTTAAATAATCCGAGCTTATGAGATTGTTGCTTAGAATAATCTAATTTTCTTGTGATTAATGCTTCAATTATATTAAATTTAGAGAGCTTGTTCTAGGTTATATAATGATTAGAATCTAATAAAAAACATGTTTTGTTATATTAAAATTAAGGGAAATTACAAGTAGCAGAGCTTATTGTTGCCTAAGATTATTAGTTTCATGTGAGGATATAAATATATATTGATTGATTAATCTAATTAATTGTAAGGGTGAGAATGAACTGAATAACTGAATATTTTAATTTATTGATTAATCTTATTAATTTATTTTTGTTTATTTAGTTACTTATAGTTAATTCAAAAAATCTCCCTATTTATTTATTGTTATTTAGAATATAAAATATTAGAATTTATTGAAGCAATATCACTCTATGTGGGTTCGACCCTTACTTGTTATTATACTGATTTTGTGATTAAAAGTAAGAATTAATTTTGAAGTGTTAACGACAGCTACCAAAGACTTATAGTAGGAGGGAGATTTAAGAAGTGGAAGGGGCAGGCAAAAACTACTAGGGGAAAAAGTTGTACAAAGAGATTAGACTTGAATGAATGGAATATAACTGAGGACACGACATGTGATAGGAATGAGTGGAGGAATGTAATATGCATATTGGAGACCCAGAAAGATGTTTCGCCTTTTTTTGTGACTTATGTTTCTCTACTACATAACATACTTCATCACCTTCATCTGCATACCGAATGTTTTCATGCATGAAGTGAGAATATGGTTGTCTGATCTCGCAGGCATAGTATCATTGGCCGTACTATGAGCAGTCAAAAGTTTGAATCTTTGTGTCTGAACTTCAAGCTTTCGGGATAAGTCCTTCAACTCCTTCATTCAAACGGGAAATAAGTAAAATCATACACAGAAAAAATCATACGAGAAAGTCAAAACCAGTAAACAGTTATTAGACATATAATATAGTTGAATACATTGCATATAGAGCTTCATGTACATGACTGTAATATCCTCGACTAACATAAATTCTAGCCAGCATTAACATTGAAATTACCTTTCTGGCCCCTTCATAAAGTTACCTTACAAACAACATTAACTTGGGCTTTCAATTCTAAGCATAATCACTCAAGAGTTCAAAGTGATAGCACAAAATATATCTAAATACTCACAGCCAATATAAATTTGGGCAAATCACAATTACCTGAGCTTAAAATTTTGAGACGATTCAGCTGACAAAGCGTGTATCAACTCTTCTTTCTCCAATGCTAATTGCAAGAGGAAAATTCAATACCTAGTAATCATTGGAAGGTCTAATCAGACTGGCCACCAGTTCAGAGTATGATGACAACTATAAATAAACTTTGGATCTAAAAAATAAAAAAAGAGGATGTCTCAAATGGGAACATAAAACTAAGAAACAAAAGAAAACATGTGAACCTACAAAGAGATAGATAATAATGATATGATGGTACAGGAATTACCTCAGATATATCATTGTATTAATATTTTGGATCATTCTTATCTGATCACGAGGAACACTCGATGATTAACGTTCAAAACTATAACTCATTTCAGGTAAGGAGGCATCACTTTCATTTAGATGTGCAGCATTCTGCATTTCATGGTTTAAGGTATCTGGTGTAGAATCTAGATCATTTTTGTCGACTGAGTCAAGAACATCACCATAAATTGTCAGCAACTGAATAAAAGAAAATGTAAGAAGAGAACCATAAAGAACAAACCGCAAACAATAGTGAGCTACTTATATACAATACAATCAAATGATTCATTCGTGCATAATTTGTTGGATAGCAAGAATAAAGAGAAAATACTGAAAGAGTCATTACCATTTAATATGTGAAACATATAAAAAGGTTATACTAGTTCACGACTTTTAATAAGCAAAGATTCTTCAGTAAATGGATGAACTGGAAAATCCAAATTCGGGATTCAACAAGGATTTGGCTGGGTGATTCAGGAGTGGAAAAGAAAAGTTAAAAATAACTGAATAAATTACCATCACTATCTCCTATATTAACAATACTCTGTTCCAAATTATAAGATATATATTGACTTTTGAAAAGTTAATTTTAAGCATTTTTAAACTCAAAATTAAGATAAATTTATTTAGTTTATGTCAATACAATCATGAATATCATAAACTACATAAAAAGTATTAGTAGTTGTAAGATTTATTATTTTGAAAACTTAATAAATCACGTCAATTTTAAATTTAAAAATGTCTTAAATTGACTTTTAAAAAGTCAATAATGATCTTATAATTCATAACAGAAAAGGTAAACAAAAGAAATTTACTGTAAAGAAGAAACATGAGAGTAGTCCAAAAGAAAACAGAGAAAATTATTCTCTAATTCTCAGAAGTTTAATATTCAAATTTAATAAAAAAATCGATCCTTCAAAATAACCTACAAGGCTGGTTATATATCTGAAACATTAATGGGTAATAAGAAATAACTTTACTCCTAGAATCACGTGACAGATACTGACATATTCCTAAAATTACGCCACGTGATTAGTTACATAATAAAAAGAAAAGATTTACTAAATCATTACTATGAAATAAAACTGAATAAAATAAACTACTAAAAATAATAATGACTTACTAATAATGCCGAAGCCAATAGTGCCCAAAGCCAAAACAATTTTTCAAGGACGCCTACTTCCGAACTCAAGCCCATTGTCAAAGTCATATAGCTTCCGAGGTGAATCCGACCCCCAAATATGATATCCGAGCTCTTGACCCAAACATTGTCTGACTCCTAGAGTAAGTCGAGCTCGTCCGAATGCATCAACAAGCATGTCGAGCTAGTCTAAAGACATCCCGAAAACGTTATCACTTGTGCTGAGTCCTCCAATCCATACATTGTAACTCCATCGATGTGATCAACATCTTTGGTCTGAAATCCTCCTGCATCAGTCACCCCGGGTTAAAAAAAACTCGTCCTTGAGTTCACATTGGTGATTTTAGATTCCACAAAATCAAGACTCCATGTGATCTTCCATTCCATCGTAGCCTTGACTAACACTGCCCACTCAAAATTGACCATATCAAAAAATACCTAACAATGATGATTGTTAGCTCGATCCTTGTACTTAGCATCCACAAAAATAGCAATAGCATCAACCCAAACATTTGGTAACGTAAAACTGTTCAATATTAACATGATCAGAGTTGAGACTCTCAAGACTACATGCAGGACGCAATTTAATTGACTCTGTACAGCTAGTCCTAGGCACAGGGCATATAATCTTATCTTAAAAATCATAACATGATACATATCCAACAGGATTGACGACAATTTGAGCATAATTTGTGGATTCCTCTTTTAATGTCGAACCCTCTTTACAATTAGATGTAGTCATGTCCTCATTAGCCAGACCAAATTCAACTGTGATTTTGACAGTTTGAATTAAATCAACCTTGATTCCACTATATCCCACATCTTCAACTTTAACCTTATCAAGCCCTTTTGGACCCTCCGTGGCCCCTATCAATGGAACCTTAACCAGGGTCATATCATTAAAATGATTGGGTTTCAACCATTCATCTCCTACATCACCCATGATCAACGTCTCATGGTTATTACCATAAAGCACATCTTCATCTTCATAGTTACCATACACCGGTTCTCCATTTTCTTCAAACTCCTCAACTTCGTTCACCCAATCAATGAAATCCTTAACCTGTGAAGTACCAGAGAACTCCAGTAACTTCACTTTAAAGTCTAAATCGCGATGATGATCCCCACGCCGTTTCTAAAATTGATTCCAATTACGATATTGGTTTTTAAAACTGAAATCGGTATCGTGATTCTCCATCTCACAATTCAGTACGTTACGACCACGGCGCGGAACTTCCTCAGTCGAAAACTGTCGATGACGATCGATATCTGGAACGTTTCGATCAAGGTACGAGACTTCCGCAGCTGAAACCTGCCCACGATGACCAAGATCTTGTGTCGTTAGATGCTGGGTTAACTCTGTGACTTGTCTTTGTAAATCCTCAATCTTCACGACCCAAAAGTTATGATCACGGCATAAGACTTCCTCACTCAGAACCTATCCACGACGGCCACAACCACCAGCCATTAAAACTGATAAGTACTAACCCCAGAAGATGCTTGAGCTCTAATACCAACTGACGCCGGGCTAAATACCAATATTATGACTAGCAAAGGTAAACAAAAGAAATTTACAGTGAATAAGAAACAGGAGAATAGCCCAAAAGAAAACAAAGAAAACAATTCTCTAATTCTCAGAAGTTTAATATTCAAATACAACAAATGATCGATCCTGCAAAATAACCCACAAGCCAGGTTATATAGCTGAAACATTTTTGGGCAACAAGAAATAACTTTACTCCTAGAATCACGTGACAGATACTAACAGATTCCTAAAATTACACCACATGATTAGTTACATAATAAAAAGAAAATTAAGATTTACTAAATCATTACTATGAAATAAAACTGAATAAAATAAACTACTAAAAATAATAATGCCTTAATAATAATGCTGAAGCCAAAACAATTTTTCGAGGACCTCTACTTCTGAACTCAAGCCCATTGCCAAAGTCGTATAGCTTTTGAGGTGAAGCCGAGCCCCGAACATGACGTCCAAGCTCTCGACCCAAACATTATCTGACTCTCAGAGTAAGCCGAGCTTGTCCGAATGCATCAACAAGCACGTCGAACTAATCCAAAGACATCCTAAAAATGACATCTCTTATGCCGAACAGTCTAATCCATACATAACAACTCCATCAACGTGATCAACATCTTTGTCTGAAATCCTTATGCATCACTGTGTGTACATCCAACTAGTATCATGCTTGACGTGAAACATAGATAAAGCAATTGAGTATCAAACTACAACATAACACAACAAATTAGGTAATATACCAAGATCTTTTGTAGATGTTGACACATTATTTTTGTTAGAAACTTTCCGTTTCTTAGACTGCATAAGTTTTTTCTTTATCAACGAAGAAAAATCATTAAAAATGGTTACAGGACATTGTCTTCACTTAAGCCAAGTTTGTTTTGTTAAAATGGTCACAAGACCAAAAGTTAATCTCTACTCCATACCCTAAAAAACACTAGACAGGAATAATTTTCACAAATCTACTTACTGTAAAGTACTACACGAAATCGAAATAAAAATTTAAAACCTTAGGAATAGGAAAAACTTGACTGACAAATGGACATATTTACATAACTCAAGAAACTGAATATTTCAGTAGTGGCGTCTGGAAACCCTTTCTTTTTTCTTCAATTGTTCAGGAAATTAGAGCGTAACCGGGACTAGCAAAGAGGAAAGGAGAATGGAGTAGCTGTCCGAGATAGTTGTTATAGTAGTCTTCACTGTATTGTAGAATAGTTATAATTGTGAAGACTTAGTTGTGTATTATTGGGTACTGTACAGTATATTATTGTGACGCCCCCAAATCTAGGCCCACACAGCCCAAACTTGAGTCGTCAAAAGACTACAACAAAATTATTACAACAAAACACAACGTACAACAATACAGTGTATAATAATACACAACTAAGTCTTCACTATTATTGTCACACTATTTTATAACACGTGAAGACTAGGATAGCTATTCCTCGGACTCTCACTCCATCCCCCGGCTAGACCCCATTACGTTTTCATCTCCTGTTGAAAACAATGGAACAAAAGAAAGGGTGAGCTCAAATAGCCCAGTAAGAAATATCATGACTAAGATAATGACGAAAAAATTATCATTAGCCTTCAACAGTTGAGTTCTTGATAGAATACAATAGACTACAAGGTTTATATCAAAAACTGTAGTTAAATTCTTAAACAATGTTCAGATCAATAATAGCAGCGGAATGAGCAATCTATTAGAAGAATAATGCAGACTATAATGTCCACTCGCTTCTCTTTTTAGTAAAAATATCATCAACTTTTATCATCTGAAATACCATTAGTCAAGATAATACAACTTCACAGTTCCTGGTCATAATCATGCAGATCAACAGTTCATCTTTGCACTACGGGCCAAAGACATTCAATATAACACCAACGGTCATGATTATACCAGATTCAGCCTTTGGTCATAATCATACCAACCAACAGTTCATCTTTGCACTACGGGCCAAAGAGAACATTAACCACGTGCCATAAAAGACACCGAACAGATTTATCGCCTTTAACCTAGTATATCGCCTTTAACCTATCATCTGTTCAACAATTATATCACATCTGTGCCCCCGGCCACAGATATTCACAACAGCTTGATTCTTGATGATTAATACAAATAACAGTGATACAAATGATGAACAGAAGAACAGGATAAACAATAAGTATCGGAAGTTTACTTTGTGCAGATTCAAATAATGTCCAAATTGCCAACATGATGTGGAGTGAAATTTAAAAATGATATTCAAGATCCACAGTTCAGAATAACGATTACAGTTCAATAGAAATGTTCAGAAAATAGGAAGGTTCAGTTGAACTAATGAAATTCAACTATTATGGAACATATAATATTTTCAGGAATTATAGAAGCAATAGTTCCATAATAAGTTTCGATTTAGGTGTATGGAAGAAAGTAATATCCCTTACCGTAGCAGGTTTGATTAACAAAAGGTGAAGGGAATTAATATCCCTTACCGTAGTAAGTTTGAATAATGGAAGATGAAAAAGATGGTATCCCTTATGATTATAAAGGAAAATGATATCACTTACGAATATGGAATAAAAGTGTCATGTGATAATTCGTGTAGACAAATTATTTCCACACGAGACAAATAACAAGGGTTATTCACCAACAGGCGATAATCCGCACCGTAAGGTTATTCCCATCAATTTGAATACGAATAGTTATTCACCAAACAGGCGTAATCCGCACCGTAAGGTTATTCCCACAATTTAATAGAATTTGAACACGAAGAGTTATTCACCAAACAGGCGTAATCCGCACCGTAAGGTTATTCTCAAAGATTAATAAGGAATGAATACAAAAGGTTATTCACCAACAGGCGGTAAACCGCGCCGTAAAGTTATTCCCACAATTTAATACATGGAAATAAATGGCACAAGAAAGAAACGATATTATTTTCGAGAATCAAAGAATGATAATCCCTTCAAGTAAGAAAGAAAATAATATCCATTTATGATGATGAAAAGAGTGATACCCCTTACCGTAGTAAGTTTAAATAATAGAAGATGAAAGAATATGATATTCCTTACCACAGTAAATTTAAGAGTTTGAAATGAATGGTATTCCTTACCGTAGTAAGTTTAAGAGTATGAAAGAAAATGAAATCACTTACCTTAACACGTGACTGGATATTGATTTAAATGAGGTTGATCAACCTATATATTTATAATATAAATTAGTAATTACCACATATAAATTTCAAAGTGTATGATAACTCGTATATTATGAACTATCAAAATTATATATATTTAACATAATTTTTGTAGTATAATATAATAACTTTAGAATAGTTTTTAAAATAATATTTCAAAATAAATCTTCCAAAGAAAGCTTTTAAAAATGAATCTTCTAATAGAAGAGTCTTCTAAAGGAAGATTTGTGAATACCGTGAAATATAGGAATTTATGAAATTACTACTCTTTAATAAAAGACTTACTTGAAAATTTTCTGCACTCCTTTTGGCTTTCAAACTCTCAAAATAGCCTTACTATTCTCAGAGAAAACTCATAAAATTCTTATAGAAAAATTTTATGTTTTAGGTGTGATTTTTCTATTCAGTTGAGCAAGCTATTTATAGGAGAAAATTTTCACTATGCGTGGTAGGTGAGCACTGGCGTGCTGCACGCCAGTGCTGAAAATTTTCAGCACGCAGCCGCTGGCTGCTTTTCCTTCCTGCACATTTTTGTGCAAAATTTTTTTTTCAAGTGGGTCCTACAGGGGCCCACATGTTACTATTCACGTTACTATTTCAAATAGTAAAATTAATATTTTTTTTTCTTTTCTTCCTGTGGGTCCAACATATAAAATAATGCTACAACAATAATTCAACAATAATGTAATAAACACGTTACAGATTATTATTAATTTAATAATATAAATTACAGTATATTTGCTACTGTGACAATTATTAGATTCAATAATTTTAAAAACAGTGCAGCAACAATTATTGAGTCAATGATATGAAATATAGTGTAATGACAATTATTGAATCAATAATGCAAAATACTGTGTAACGACAATTATTGAATTGATAATATAAAATATTATGCAGTGACAATTATTGATGAAATGATGCGCAACAGTTACGGTGTCAATTATCAGACCAATAATATGAGACACTGTGCAATACCGTGTGCTACTGTAGAGTACCGTGTGCTACAGAAAATACCATAATTTACCGTATGCTACTATTCTTTTATCACCGGTATTTTAACAGTTAACACCGTTGACTATTTTTATTTAAAAAAGTTACTTCTGTCGTTTTCTATATCCGACATTTATTCCGTTGTGGGGTCCACCAATAATTAGTTATTTCGGCGCCGTCGTACGGCCCGAATATTCCCCGACAAAACGAATATTGTCTGTCAAAATAAAATTTGCACATAACATCCTTAACTTTCAATTTTGTCAATTTAACCATTTACTGTTTCAGGAAAAATATATGAAGAAAAATTAAATTTTATATTTCATAAAATTCGGGGTCTTACAACCTCCCCTCCTTATGAAATTTCGTCCCCGAAATTGACGTACCTGGCATTTCGAAGAGGTAAGGATACTTAGATTTCATCTCGGATTCTATCTCCCAGGTCATTTTCTCAATATCTTGGTTCCTCCATTAAACCTTAACTTGAGGTATAACCTTTGAGCGTAGAATCTACTCCTTCTTATCAAAGATCTTAACATGTACCTCCTCGTACGTTAAATCCTTTTCTATAACGTCCGGTTCTAACTCAATGACGTGGTTTGGGTCCTTCACATATTTACGTAACATAGATATGTGAAAAATATTATGGATGCGAGACATACTTGGTGGTAAGGCTAGTCTGTAAGCTACAGATCCTACTCGATCGAGGATTTCAAATGGGCCAATAAATCGAGGGTTGAGCTTTCCTCTCTTTCCGAATCTAGTAACTCCTTTCCATGGAGAAACACGTAAGAATACATGATCTCCGACGTTGAATCTCTCATCTCTCCGATGAAGATCGGCATAACTCTTTTGTCGTTCTTGTGCTGTCTGTATTCGTTGTCGGATCATTTGGATCTTTTCGGTCGTCAAGCGTACCAACTCGGGTCCCAACAGTTTTGCTTCTCCTACCTCATTCCAACATACTGGAGAGCGACACTTGCGTCCATATAAAGCCTCGAATGGAGCCATACCTATACTTGCTTGGTAACTGTTGTTGTAGGAAAATTCCACCAATGACAAGTACTTATCCCAACTTCCTTTGAAATCTAGTACGCAAAGTCTCAAAAGATCTTCGAGGGTCTGGATCGTCCTTTCCGATTGTCCGTCCGTTTGAGGATGGTATGCAGAACTAAAACGTAGTTCAGTGCCCATAGCTTTTTGTAGACTGATCCAAAAGCGTGAAGTGAATCTAGGATCTCGATCAGAAACTATGGAAACTGGCATGCCATGCAGTCTCACGATTTCATTTATGTACATACCGGCAAGACGTTCAAGTGAAAAGTTTTCTCGTATAGGCAAGAAATGAGCGGATTTGGTCAATCTATCTACGATGACCCAAATTGCATCTAAGCCTTGAGAAACTTTGGGAAGACCCGTCACGAAATCCATATTGATGTGTTCCCACTTCCATTCGGGAACCTCAAGTGGTTGTAAAGGACCCTTAGGTACTTGATGCTCTGTCTTGACACGTTGACAAGTTAAGCACCTTGAGATAAACTCTGCAATCTCCCTTTTCATATTGTTCCACCAAAATGTATGTCGAAGATCTCGATACATCTTGGTACCTCCTGGGTGGATTGCAAATGGCGTGTTGTGTGCCTCCATCATGATTTTATGCTTCAAATCAGGATCGTTAGGAACACAGAGTCGAGAGTTAACTTGAAGTATTCCTGTCTCGTCGATTCTTGCTTCGGGGATGACATCTTCTTGTACTTTCTTCATCATGTTCATCAGTTCCGGATCGGTAGCTTGAGCAGCTTTAATTTTATCCATTAAAGCCGGTTCTACTCGCACGTGAGCAATCTTCGAGTGGGTCCCTGATGTCTTTAGCTCTATCTCCATCTTTTGCAAGTCGTACAAAATACGCTTTTGTGTTGTCAGCAGTGCACTTGTACTCGCATAAGATTCTCTGCTCAAAGCGTCAGCTACAACGTTCGCCTTTCCCGGGTGATACTGGATTGTGTGATCATAATCCTTCAACAGCTCAAGCCAACGTCGTTGTCGCATGTTGAGTTCCTTCTGGGTGAAGAAATACTTGAGACTTTTATGATCCGTATAGATATCCACTTTCTCTCCGTACAAGTAGTGTCTCCATATCTTCAACGCGAAAACGACTGCTGCCAACTCTAGATCATGAGTAGGGTAATTTTTCTCATAATCTTTGAGTTGTCGAGAGGCATAGGCTATAACCTTTCCATGTTGCATAAGGACACAGCCTAGACCTTTGCCTGAAGCATCGCTGTATATGACAAATTCTCCCGATCCTGATGGAATGGTCAGAACAGGAGCTGAAACAAGTCTCCTCTTAAGTTCTTGAAAACTCTTCTCGCATTCCTCGCTCGAATGATACCGATATCTAATAATCAAACTTTCATCTCTTGGCGTTCTATAGGAGCCATTTGGTAGTGAGCTTTGGAAAAGGGTTTAGTATCGGGTTCAAGATCGATACAGAATTCAATTTCTCGGTTTGGGGATAAACCAGGAAGTTCCTCAGGAAAAACGTCAGGAACTCATTAACAATAGGAATATCATTCAAGTTTGACGTGTTTTTGTTCAAATCAATGACATGGGCTAAAAAGGCTTGACATCCGTTTTTCAATAAACGAATGACTTTATGGCCAGAAATAATAGTTATAGATTTCAATGGTTTTGTTGCTTGAATTTGCATGACAGGTTGATTAGGAATATGAAAATTAATAATCTTATGAAAACAATCAATTTTAGCATGATGGGTAGTCAACCAATCAATTCCTAAAATCACATCAAATTCATGCATCTCCAAAGAAATAAGGTCAACAGGTACTGTGAGGTTGTTAATTTGAACTAGACAAGATTTATAGACAGTATATGTAATAGGTATTTCTCCCAATGAGGTTTCAACTGATAAGACAAGATTTAAGTTTTCAGAAGTCAAATTTAAACGTTGAGCACATGCAGGTGAGATAAAAGAATGGGTAGAGCCAGTATCTAACAGAGCGTAGAATTCACGAGAATTTATGAATAGCTTACCGGTTATCACCTCATTCGGTTTCTTGACTGTTATCGTCAAATCGAATCCCGAGTACTTCATTCGGATCTTCACGTATTTCAACCATGGGAATACCACTAAATAATTCTCTAACGAACTGTTTCTCGGATTCTTCAACTTCATCAGTAGTAACGTACCAATGATTTCTGTAAGAATAGTATTTTCGATAGACTGCAGTTTCCACGATAATGACTAACTTAACCTGAATTCCTTTAAATTGTAACGCCCAAAAGTATAGAAACATCATTTTTAAATAATCTTGGAAATCATAGCTGGAACACCATAAATCCCAAAGACTAATATGAAAAGTACATATATTCTGATCCTTTGTTATAGAGCATAACCAGGTGATATGACTCTCCCAATTAGTGAGTAAATTAAAGGCAATAATTTCCGCAAGTTCATTATTTCCTTTAATTGCTTCTAAGAACGGATCTGGAACGACTGTAGAAGAGCTTTCACCTTTATCCTTACTGGATAGAACACGCATAATTTTTGCCTTAGGCAAATGATTCAACCCTGAGTTTGTAAGAAGATTATTCGTCGCCTCTTGTTTTGCAGCTACATTTGTTTCGGTCATTCCATAGTTAACCTTCTGATTTTCAGATGCCATACTTAACTGTGGTCACAAAATAATTGTTAGTTCAAACAAACGGACTCATCACTTCATGTCCCTATATTCAAATCAACTCATTAGATAATAAAATCTAATTTAGGTGGGACACACTAGTGACCGATTCTATTCGTCTCTCCCCTCCTAATTCTAACCCCAGATCTCCATTAAAGACCATATCCCTAAGCTCTGATACCAACTGTGACGCCCCCAAATCTAGGCCCACACAGCCCAAACTTGAGTCGTCAAAAGACTACAACAAAATTATTACAACAAAACACAACGTACAACAATACAGTGTATAATAATACACAACTAAGTCTTCACTATTATTGCCACACTATTTTATAACACGTGAAGACTAGGATAGCTATTCCTCGGACTCTCACTCCATCCCCCGGCTAGACCCCATTACGTTTTCATCTCCTGTTGAAAACAATGGAACAAAAGAAAGGGTGAGCTCAAATAGCCCAGTAAGAAATATCATGACTAAGATAATGACGAAAAAATTATCATTAGCCTTCAACAGTTGAGTTCTTGATAGAATACAATAGACTACAAGGTTTATATCAAAAACTGTAGTTAAATTCTTAAACAATGTTCAGATCAATAATAGCAGCGGAATGAGCAATCTATTAGAAGAATAATGCAGACTATAATGTCCACTCGCTTCTCTTTTTAGTAAAAATATCATCAACTTTTATCATCTGAAATACCATTAGTCAAGATAATACAACTTCACAGTTCCTGGTCATAATCATGCAGATCAACAGTTCATCTTTGCACTACGGGCCAAAGACATTCAATATAACACCAACGGTCATGATTATACCAGATTCAGCCTTTGGTCATAATCATACCAACCAACAGTTCATCTTTGCACTACGGGCCAAAGAGAACATTAACCACGTGCCATAAAAGACACCGAACAGATTTATCGCCTTTAACCTAGTATATCGCCTTTAACCTATCATCTGTTCAACAATTATATCACATCTGTGCCCCCGGCCACAGATATTCACAACAGCTTGATTCTTGATGATTAATACAAATAACAGTGATACAAATGATGAACAGAAGAACAGGATAAACAATAAGTATCGGAAGTTTACTTTGTGCAGATTCAAATAATGTCCAAATTGCCAACATGATGTGGAGTGAAATTTAAAAATGATATTCAAGATCCACAGTTCAGAATAACGATTACAGTTCAATAGAAATGTTCAGAAAATAGGAAGGTTCAGTTGAACTAATGAAATTCAACTATTATGGAACATATAATATTTTCAGGAATTATAGAAGCAATAGTTCCATAATAAGTTTCGATTTAGGTGTATGGAAGAAAGTAATATCCCTTACCGTAGCAGGTTTGATTAACAAAAGGTGAAGGGAATTAATATCCCTTACCGTAGTAAGTTTGAATAATGGAAGATGAAAAAGATGGTATCCCTTATGATTATAAAGGAAAATGATATCACTTACGAATATGGAATAAAAGTGTCATGTGATAATTCGTGTAGACAAATTATTTCCACACGAGACAAATAACAAGGGTTATTCACCAACAGGCGATAATCCGCACCGTAAGGTTATTCCCATCAATTTGAATACGAATAGTTATTCACCAAACAGGCGTAATCCGCACCGTAAGGTTATTCCCACAATTTAATAGAATTTGAACACGAAGAGTTATTCACCAAACAGGCGTAATCCGCACCGTAAGGTTATTCTCAAAGATTAATAAGGAATGAATACAAAAGGTTATTCACCAACAGGCGGTAAACCGCGCCGTAAAGTTATTCCCACAATTTAATACATGGAAATAAATGGCACAAGAAAGAAACGATATTATTTTCGAGAATCAAAGAATGATAATCCCTTCAAGTAAGAAAGAAAATAATATCCATTTATGATGATGAAAAGAGTGATACCCCTTACCGTAGTAAGTTTAAATAATAGAAGATGAAAGAATATGATATTCCTTACCACAGTAAATTTAAGAGTTTGAAATGAATGGTATTCCTTACCGTAGTAAGTTTAAGAGTATGAAAGAAAATGAAATTCCTTACCTTAACACGTGACTGGATATTGATTTAAATGAGGTTGATCAACCTATATATTTATAATATAAATTAGTAATTACCACATATAAATTTCAAAGTGTATGATAACTCGTATATTATGAACTATCAAAATTATATATATTTAACATAATTTTTGTAGTATAATATAATAACTTTAGAATAGTTTTTAAAATAATATTTCAAAATAAATCTTCCAAAGAAAGCTTTTAAAAATGAATCTTCTAATAGAAGAGTCTTCTAAAGGAAGATTTGTGAATACCGTGAAATATAGGAATTTATGAAATTACTACTCTTTAATAAAAGACTTACTTGAAAATTTTCTGCACTCCTTTTGGCTTTCAAACTCTCAAAATAGCCTTACTATTCTCAGAGAAAACTCATAAAATTCTTATAGAAAAATTTTATGTTTTAGGTGTGATTTTTCTATTCAGTTGAGCAAGCTATTTATAGGAGAAAATTTTCACTATGCGTGGTAGGTGAGCACTGGCGTGCTGCACGCCAGTGCTGAAAATTTTCAGCACGCAGCCGCTGGCTGCTTTTCCTTCCTGCACATTTTTGTGCAAAATTTTTTTTTCAAGTGGGTCCTACAGGGGCCCACATGTTACTATTCACGTTACTATTTCAAATAGTAAAATTAATATTTTTTTTTTCTTTTCTTCCTGTGGGTCCAACATATAAAATAATGCTACAACAATAATTCAACAATAATGTAATAAACACGTTACAGATTATTATTAATTTAATAATATAAATTACAGTATATTTGCTACTGTGACAATTATTAGATTCAATAATTTTAAAAACAGTGCAGCAACAATTATTGAGTCAATGATATGAAATATAGTGTAATGACAATTATTGAATCAATAATGCAAAATACTGTGTAACGACAATTATTGAATTGATAATATAAAATATTATGCAGTGACAATTATTGATGAAATGATGCGCAACAGTTACGGTGTCAATTATCAGACCAATAATATGAGACACTGTGCAATACCGTGTGCTACTGTAGAGTACCGTGTGCTACAGAAAATACCATAATTTACCGTATGCTACTATTCTTTTATCACCGGTATTTTAACAGTTAACACCGTTGACTATTTTTATTTAAAAAAGTTACTTCTGTCGTTTTCTATATCCGACATTTATTCCGTTGTGGGGTCCACCAATAATTAGTTATTTCGGCGCCGTCGTACGGCCCGAATATTCCCCGACAAAACGAATATTGTCTGTCAAAATAAAATTTGCACATAACATCCTTAACTTTCAATTTTGTCAATTTAACCATTTACTGTTTCAGGAAAAATATATGAAGAAAAATTAAATTTTATATTTCATAAAATTCGGGGTCTTACAATTATAATAATTTTGTTGCAGTCTTTTGACGACTCAAATTGGATGGTGTGGGCCCGATTTGGGGGCGTCACAGAAAACCTTCTCCAGGTTTAGGCAAACCAACTTCTAAACAACATATGTCCGATGTTGACATTGGGTTTATATTGCAAGATCTTTCCTTAAAAAGTAAATGTTAAAGTGGCAAATTCTTTACTCATCTCGAGTTCTTGAATGGATGAATAATGTTCTTAATTATGTCTTTAGACCTGTTCATTAACAGGAAAATTTAAATTCAAGTTCATGTACTGGTTTGAATTGTAGAGTACAGTATTTTCACACAATTAGTTGGGTTTGCAAGTAGTTTTATCAATGTGTTGATTATAATTTGGTATAGTTTGGCTGACTTGGATTGTGATTGGGATGAAATGCTTAGTTGTATTACATGTTAAAACATAATTTTCTCTGCCCATTCCCTAATTATATGAGTCTTAAATGAGCATATATATGTTGTCTATTTGTTGTCTTTCTTCATCATAGTATTTTAATTATTTTTATATCTTATGTTTTGTTGTAGGGGATGCCTAGAGCTATAAACTTGGGTGATGATTAGTGATGGTTATGCTGTCTTTTGTTCAAGTATATATCTTAGAATTAAAGTTATATAAAGCTACAAGTGAAAATTAAAGGAGTAGAACTATTAGTGCACCTTTTGTTCAAGTATCTTACAGATCCGTACACACTGTAAATGAATCTGAGTAGGATAATTCATGTTCATGACACCTTTTGTCAAATATTTTCCAATCATATATAAATTTAACGTTCATGACACTTTTGTCAAATATTTACCAATCGTATGTAAATTTAACGTTCATGCCAAATATCTGTCAATCGTATGTAAATTTAATGTTCATGGCACCTTTTGTCTAGTATTTGCTAATTGTATGCACAGTGAATTTATATAATTAATATTAAAAATTGATTGACTTTTAAGTTTAATGTATATGGTTTTAAATAAACATATCTTTATTATAGCTACCTGCTAAATAAAAAAAAATAGAAAGGTCTATGTCAACGGTATTATGGTCGCCACAGTATTATAAACGCCATGTCTACGCCAACGGTAGTATCGTTGCTATAGTGTCATAAACACCAAGTATTATTCTCTCTAAGTCGACGGTACTACCGTCGCTATAGTCTCATAAACATGGGTGTTATTCTATCTACGCCGACAGTAGTACCGTTGCTATAATATTATAAGATTCAGGTATTATTATATTTATGCCGATGGTACACCCCATCGCTATTTCATTTTTTACCGACGGTGGAGATCTGTCGGTGTTAGTAACGAGACCGTCACGATTTAGACTCTAAAGTTTGGTGGCAAAAAGGGTATGGCGACGATATCCCCGTCGGTATAGGGGTATCATAACGTCGGCATAGGTCTATGATCGCGGAACTATCGGTTACGGTGGGGTACTGTCGGTATAGCCTATGGCGACGGGTTTCGGCTTTATGCCAACGGGTACGTACCATCGCCATATGGGATGCTGTCGCAAGCAACCAAAAATAAAATCTTACTTTAAAAATATTAATGTAGTAGTGAAAGTAAGAGTCGAACCCACAGAGAGTGAATTGTTTTAATAAATCTAATGTTTTCCAGAATATCTAATTAAATGGGGGGTTTGGAATTAATTATTAACTAATTCAAATTCAAATAAACAAATAAAACTAAATAATAAATAATAAATATGAGAAAAATCAATTAAAAACAAACTTCAGTTCCTTAGTTCAGTATCCCCTTCTTTTAATTAACAAATTAATCAAGTTATTATTATCTTTTCCTTCAATTGAAATTAATAATCCTAGATAACCGACAATCGCCAAGCTATCCGAAATCCTCCTTAAATTATAAATCTAATGCAGCAATCGCTCACAAAAGACCCTAACTATCATACAACCTAGAACTATCAGTCTAGATTTAATATAACAGTTGCATTAAAAATTAGAGAATTAGATTATTCCAAGCAACAATCTCAACATCGCGGACCATTTAACTTGCCATCTTGATAATCATAATAATATTCAAAAGTTTGTCCACAATCAAATATTATTAATTGCTACTTATGATCAGATAAAATATCGTTTGCTTAATATCAAATCTTAATCTAGCATATGACAAAAACTTAATTAATTCAACTGGCCAAATCAAATTAATCAAATAAATATCATCTAATCAATTAAAACAGATCATCAAGAATAAATCTCATGCATGAAGGAATAAATAATAAAACTAAATTAAAACATTAATTAGAAATAAGGTTTAACATCCCTTTAGAACTGAAAAAACTAACCAAACATAATAAAAATAATACTCACTAGTGAAAAAACTCTCTCCAAGAAAGTAGGAGAAGGATCTCCCAAAAACTTACTTTTGAAAAATGAGAGAGCTTGACCCTCTATTTATAGGCCTCTAATTTGTCCAAACCCTAATAGGATTTACAATTAAAAATAAAAGAAAAAGAAAAATAATCATTATCCTAACCCTAGTTGGAATTAAAATCCAATTTGGAGTCAAAAAGTAGCAAAAATCCGAATAATTTCGTTTTCCCAGCAATTCCTCCCAGCCAAACGCGTCCTAAGCCTCGGCAGTTGACCGGTCAACGCGCTTACCGCGCATGCATGACGTCAGCGAGCTTCTGCGCATTGCGGGGAGGCTTTCTGCCCATTCGCCACAACGGCGTCGTTTTATCTCCCGCGCGCGCTGCTTTGTCCGCTTCTCCGCGCATTGCGCGGTCGGTTTCCAATAATCGCCAAACGGCGTCGTTTCGTTTCCGGTGCTGAGGCACCTATACGCGCGCATTGCGCGGTCGAGTCTTTCCGGTATTTACGGTTTTGCCATCAGTGCTGGTTATTTACAGTTTTGCCATCAGACTTTTGCGAATTTTCCAGATTTGCCCCCAAGCTTTATTTTTCCTACAAAATAAAATATAAAAATAAATAAAAATATTATAAAAATACTAAAAATCCTAAAAACACATAATAATAAATAAAACACCTAAAATGCTAAAAATAAATAAAAACACATAAATAAAAAGAAATATAAAAATAGTATAAAATTACCTAAATTAACATAAATTAACTAAAATCCTATAAAACCTATTAAAATCAAAATAAGCTAAATAATTAAACATTTAAGCACTCAATAAATATAAAAACTAAGTATTAGGGAATAAAAATATCGTATAATTTAGCCCTATCACCATAGCCCTATTTTTTTGTAGTTCGTTTTCTTCACAACCTCATTCTGTGTCTGACGTGAACGAAGAGTTGCCCACTTCTATCATCAAGTCGACTGTTCCTTCTATACTACATAATAAATCAGTGTCAAATATCCGACATATGTATAGTCATCGTCAAAAAATAAATATAACATCTAGTGATGACTCAACTCCCACCTCCTCGTCTTTGTCGATATATCCTAAATAATCATCCTCCAATTCAAAACTATTTGATCTGGATAAACCAATTACCCTATTAAAAGATAATCGAAATTGTACTCAACATCCTATTTTCGATTTTCTTTCTTTTTTTGGTATTTCTTCTACTCATCATAAATGTCTCTCTACTATCTATGTTCATCCTATTCCAAAAATTGTTAAGGAAACACTATGACACCCCCAAATCTGGGCCCACATAGCCCAAACTTGAGTTGTCAAAATACACAACAACTATTACAATACAACGTACAACGTACCACAATACAATATTCGAATAATACACAACTAAGTCTTCATTATTATTATCATATTATTTTACAACTTATGAAGACTAATACAGCTACAACTCGGACCTTCACTCTATCCCCTGACTAGACCCAACTACTCTCTCATCTCATGTTGAAGAACAATGGAACAAAAGGAAAGGGTGAGCTCAAATAGCCCAGTAAAGAATATCATGACTAAGATAATAACAAATAAATTATCGTTAGCCTTCAACAGTTGAGTTTTTGATAGAATAATTTAAACAACAAGTTTTAATTCAACAACTGCAGCTAAGTTCTTAAATAAAGTTTAGATCAATAACAACCATTAAAAAAATCATATGGATCATGATGTCCACTCGCTTCTCTTTTTAAGAAAAACATCATCAACTTTTATCATCTGAAATACAACTGGTCATGATAATACAATTTCACAGTTCCTGGTCATAATCATGCAAGTCAACAGTTTATCTTTGCACTACGGGCCAAAGATATTCACTATAGCAACAATGGTTATGATTATACCAGTCTATAGCCTTTGGTCATAATCATACCAAACAACAGTTCATCTTTGCACTACGGGCCAAAGATATTCACTATAGCACCAATGGTCATGATTATACCAGTCTACAGCCTTTGGTCATAATCATACCAAACAACAGTTCATCTTTGCCCCAGGCCAAGGAGAACATTCACCACGTGCCTTAAAAGACACATCATCAAATATATCGTCTTTAACCTATCAACACATTTATCCAATATGTGCCCCAGGCCACAAATATCAACAACAATTTAATTCTTAATTATTAGAATAATAACAGAGATATTAATAATGAGCAGAAGAAACAGGATAAACAATAAATATCGAAAGTTCACAATTTTTACTTTGTGCAGATTCAAATAATGTTCAAGTTGTCAACATGATGTGAAGTAAAATTCAAAAATGATATTCAAGATCCACAGTTAAGAATAACAGTTACAGTTCAATAGAAAGGTTCATATAAATAAAAAGGTTCAATTGAAATGATATTAAATGAAGCACAAACTGTTAAAAAAATTATAATCATTTCAGAAGTTTTACCGGACAATACTTACCATAGAAAGTTTAAGAGTATAAAAGAAATGATATCCCTTACCGTAGTAAGTTTGAATACTAGAAGATGAAAAAGATGGTATCCCTTACAAGTAAGAAAGAAAATAATATCCATTAATTGCTTCTAAGAACGGATCTGGAACGACTGTAGTAGAGCTTTCACCTTCATCCTTCTTAGATAGAACACGAATAAATTTTGCCTTAGGCAAAAGATTCAACTCTGAGTTTGTAGAAGAATTGTTTGTGGCCTCTTAATTCTCAGCTACATTGGCTTCGGGCACTCCATAGTTAACTTCCTGATTTTCAGATGTCATACTTTACTGTGGTCACAAAATAAATGTTAGTTTAAATAAACTGACTCATCACTTTAAGTCCCTACATTCAAATCGACTAATTAGATAAAATATCATTTAGGTAGGACACACTGGTGATTAATTCTATTCGTCTCTCCCCTCCTAGTTCTAACCCCAGATCTCTATTAAAGACCATATCCCTAAGCTCTGATTCCAACTGTGACACCCCCAAATCTGGGCCCACACAGCCCAAACTTGAGTTATCAAAAAACTACAACAAAATTATTACAAGGTAGTACAATATTTAACAATACAGTGTATAATAATACACAACTAAATCTTCACTATTATTGCCACACTATTTTACAACACGTGAAAACTATGATAGCTATCCCTCGGATTCTCACTCCATCCCCCGGCTAGACCCAGCTACGTTTTCATCTCCTGTTGAAAAACAATGGAACGAAAAGAAAAGATGAGGTCAAATAGCCCAATAAGAAATATCATGACTAAGATAGTGATGAATAAATTATCATTAGCCTTCAACAGTTGAGTTCTTGATAGAATACAAATAGACTACAAGGTTTATATCAAGAACTGCAGTTAAATTCTTGAACAACGTTCAGATCAATAATAGCAGCGGAATGAGCAATCTATTAGAAGAATAATGCATACTATAATGTCCACTCGCTTCTATTTTTCAGAAAAATATCATCAACTTTTATCATCTGAAATACCATTAGTCATGATAATACAAATTCATAGTTCCTGGTCATAATCATGCAAATCAACAATTCATCTTTGCACTACGGGCCAAAGATATTCAATATAACACCAACGGTCATGATTATACCAGTATTCAGCCTTTGGTCATAATCATCCCAAACAACAGTTCATCTTTGCACTACGGGCCAAAGAGAACTTTCACCACGTGTCATAAAAGACACCGAACAGATGTATCGCCTATAACCTATTATATCGCCTTTAACCTATCATTTGTTCAACAATTATATCGCATATGTGCCCCCGGCTACAGATATTCACAACAGCTTGATTCTTGATGATTAGTACAAATAACAGTGATACAAATGATGAACAGGAGAAACGGGATAAACAATAAGTATCGAAAGTTTACTTTGTGCAAATTCAAATAATATCCAAATTGTCAACATAATGTGGAGTGAAAAAATGATTTTCAAGATCCACAGTTCAGAATAACCGTTACAGTTCAATAGAAAAGTTCAGAAAAATAGGAAGGTTCAATTGAAATGATATTAGATGAAACACAAACTATTAAGGAACATATAATCATTTCAGGAAACTTTACCAAATAGTACTTACCATAGTAAGTTAAGAGTATAAAAGAAATAATATCTCTTACTATAGTAAGTTTGAATAATGGAAGATGAAAAAGATGGTATCCCTTATGAGTATAAAGGAAAATAATATCACTTACGAATATGAAAGAAAATGATATTACAAACGAATATGGAATAAAAGTGTCATGTAATAATTCGTATAGACCAATTATTTCCACAAGAGACAAATAAGAAATAAATACAAAGGATTATTCACCAACAGGCGGTAATCCGCGCAGTAAGGTTATTCCCACAATTTAACAAAATTTGAATACGAAGAGTTATTCACCAAACAGGCAGTAATCCGTGTAGTAAGGTTATTCTCAGAGATTAATAAGGAATGAATACGAAAGGTTATTCACCAACATGCAGTAATCCGCGCCGTAAGGTTATTCCCACAATTTAATACATGAAAATAAATGACATATCTTATGAGTAAGAAAGAAACGATATTATTTTTTAGAATCAAATAATGATAATCCCTTACAGTAGTAAGTTTAAGAGTATGAAAGAAAATGACATCCCTTACTGTAGTAAGAAAATAATACCATTTATAGTGATGAAAAAAATTATACCCCTTATCTTAACACGTGATTGGATATTGATTTAAATGAGGTTGATCAACTTATATATTTATAATATAATTAGTAATTACCACATATAAATTTCAAAGTGTATGATAACTCGTATAATATGAACTATTAAAATTATATATATTTAACATAATTTTTATAGTATAATATAACAACTTTAAAATAGTTTTTAAAATAATATTCCAAAATAAATCTTCTAAAGAAAGCTTTTAAAAATGAAACTTCTTAAACAATAGTCTTCTAAAGGAAGATTTGTGAATACCGTGAAAAATAGGAATTTATGAAATTACTACACATTAATAAAAAGACTTACTTGAAAAATTCATTCACTCCTTTTGGCTTTCAAACACTCAAGATAACCTTACTATTCTTAGAGAAAACTCAAAAAATACTTATAGAAAAATTTTATGTTTTATGCGTTATTTTTCTATTCAGCTGAGTAAACTATTTATAGGAGAAAATAAGTTACTATGCAGTGATAGGTGAACTGGCTGCTGCACGCCAGTGCTGAAAAATTCAGCAGAGGCTGCGGCAGCCTCCACCAAACTTTTCTCCAGCAAAACTCACATTTTTCATACTTCATATGGGCCCCACAGTGGATCCACATACTATTCACATTACTATTCACATAAAATAATAATTAATTTATTTTATTTATTTTATTTTTTTATTTTTATTTTTTTTCCTGTGGGTCCTGCATATATAATAAAATAATGTTACGACAATAATTCAACAATAATGTAAGAAACACGTTACAGTTCATTATCAATTTAATAATATAAATTACTATGTATTTGCTACTGTGACAATTATTTGGTTCAATAATTTTAAAATACAGTGCACCGACAATTATTGACTCAATGATATGAAATATAGTGTTATGACAATTATTGAATCAATAATGCAAAATACTGTGTAACAACAATTATTGATGAATATTGTGCAATGACCACGTTATCAGATCAATATTATGAGACATTGTGCAATACCGTGTGCTACTGTAGAATACCGTGTACTACAGTAAAATACCATGAATTACCGTATGCTACTATTCTTTTATCGCCGGTGTTTTAACAGTTAAAAGTGATAACACCGTTGACTATTTTTATTTAAAAAGGTTACTTCTGTCGTTTTCTATATCCGACAAATATTCTGTTGTGGGGTCCACCAATGATCAGTTATTTCGGCGCCGTCATACGACCCGAATATTCCCCGACAAAACGAATATTCCTCGACCAAACGAATATTATTTGACATAATAAAATTTGCACATAACATCCTTAACTTTTAACTTTATCAATTTAACCACTTACTGTTTTAGAAAAAATATATATGAAGAAAAATTAATTTTATATTTCATAATTTCGGGATCTTACATTTATGATGATGAAAAGAATGATACCCCTTACCTTATCACGTGATTGAATATTGATAAAAATAAGGTTGATCATCCTATATATTTATAATATAATTAGTAATTACCACATATAAATTTTAAGGTGTATGATAACTCATATGTTATGAACTATCAAAATTATTTATATAATATAATTTTTTGTAACGTAAAATAATAACTTCAAAAATAATTTTTGAAATAATATATCAAAATAAATCTTCAAAAGAAAGCTTTTCAAAATAAATCTTCTCAAAGAAGAGTCTTCTAAATGAAGATTTGTGAATACTATGTGAAATAGGTATTTGTACAATTACTACTCTTTAATAAAATACTTACTTGAAAAATTCCTTCACTCCTTTTAATTTGCAAACACTCAAGATAACCTTACTATTTTCAGAGAAAACTCACAAAATACTTGTAAAAAACTTTTATGTTTTAAGTATGATTTTTCTATTCAGCTGAGCAAACTATTTATAGGAGAAAATAGGGTACTATGAGCGGTAGGTGGCAGCTGGCGCACGGCATGCCAGTGCTGAAAATTCAGCAAAGGCAGCAGCAACCGCTGCTTTTTCTCTCTTCACCAACCCAACAAATTCTAGCACAATTTTCATTTCTCATGTGGCCCCCACGGAGGGCCCACGTGTTTACTATTCAAAATAATAATAAAATTAATTTTTTTTCCCTATGGGTCCAACGTATATAATAAAATAATGCTACAACAATAATTCAACAATAATGTAATAAACACGTTACAAATTATTATTAATTTAATAATATAAATTACTGTATATTTGCTACTGTGACAATTATTAAGTTCAATAATTTTAAAATACAGTGCAATAACAATTATTGATTCAATGATATAAAATACAGTGTAATGACAATTATTGAATCAATAATGCAAAATACTGTGTAACAAAAATTATTGATGGATACTGTACAATGACCACGTTATCAGACCAATAATATGAGACACTGTGCAATACCCATGTGCTACAGTAAAATACCATAAAATATCATATGCTACTATTCTTTTATCACCGGTATTTTAACAGTTAAAAGTGATAACATCATTGACTATTTTTATTTAAAAATGTTACTTCTGTCGTTTTCTATATCCGATAAATATTCTGTTGTGAAGTCCACCAATGATTAGTTATTTCGGTGCCGTCGTACGACCGAATATTCCTCGACAAAACGAATATTCCCCGACAAAACGAATATTGTCCGACATAATAAAATTTGTATATATCATCGTTAACTTTTAACTTTATCAATTTAACTACTTACTATTTCAGGAAAAATATATATAAAAAAAATAAATTTTACATTTCATAAAATTCGGGGTGTTACAATTACATCCTGACTGGAGGAAAACAATGAAAGAGAAAATGATTGCTTTAAAGAAAAATGCTACTTGGAATTAGTAATACCTCATTCGACTGTGTCAATTATTGGTTGTAAATAGGTGTACACAGTAAAGGTAAATCTTGATGGATCTCTAGCTAGATTGAAAGCTTAATTAGTTGCAAAAGGATATGTTCAAGTTCATGGTGTTGATTATTCGGAGACTTTTTCTCATGTTGTTAAAATGTCTTCTGTTAGATTGTTAATTTTCTTGGCAGCTTCTCAGCACTGACCATTACATTAACTTGATGTCAAGAATGTTTTCTTTTATGGTGATCTCAAAAAAGTTATGTATATGAAGCAACCACCTAATTTTATTGCTCAGGGGGAGTCGGGTCTAGTTTGTAAATTGAAGAAATTATTATATTGGTTGAAACAATCACCACGAGTATAGTTTGGTAAATTTACAGAGGCATGCGCAGTTCTCTAATTGGAATGTTGAGATGTAATAGTGATTATTATTTGTTTCATCAAGTTAGTAGTGCTGGAAGAATATTGTTGATTGTGTATGTAGATGATATTGTCATTATAAGAGATGATATATAGGGAATTGATGAACTGGGAAAAAAAATTATGCAAAAAAGCGAGACTAAAGATTTGAGAAAATTAAAATACTTATTGAGGATTGAGGTGGCACAATCTAGTAAAGGTTTTCTTATCGCAATGTAAATATGTCTAAAGTTGCTAGAAGAAACAGGTTTGCTTGGATCAAAGCTAGTTAACACACCCATGGATGCAAACCAGTAGTTAACAATGGAAGGGGGAGATCTTCTGAAAAATTTAGAATTATATTGACAACTTATGGGCAAACTCAAATATCATAAAATAGAGACACACCCTGGTATAAAAATAATACTCCCTCTATCATGTCATAAATGTCATAGTTTGACTTTTATAGGCAAATTAACTATTTTTAAAATTAATAAATTTTAAAAAAATCAAAGATATGCGTCAAGAGATTATAATTATAATAAACTACAAAAAATATATTACTAATGTCAAGTTTTATGATCAAAAAATTTTGTATAAATATTTTTAATTATTTATTTTAAGAATAATCAGTTTGATTATTAAAGTTAAAATAAGATATTTATTATGGGACAGAGAAGATATTATAAAAAATGAAAAAATATTGTACATAGAGGAGAGATAGAATTATTATTATTATTATTATTATTATTATATGTTTGTGTTTGTGTTTGTTTTTGGTTATGTCCGAAAAATATTGTGAAATTTATTTGTTAAATTTTACAAAGTACTCTTATCATTGTGTGAGCTTCATTTATGTTGTGATTGATTATATTTGAATATATCTTAACAATTTATCTTTTAATGTATCTTAAATAAGTCATTTAAATAATTTAAATTTAATTTTATATCTTAATACTTTAAAAATATTTTTAAATAAATTATTTTAATTTTAAATATTAAAATATATTAAAAAATAAATTATTAAAATACAATTAAACACAACCTATCTACCATGACTAGCATATGATGATTTCTGATTTTCAATAACGAAAGCGGTCAACAAGCAAAACAAAACAAGGAAAACGACAAAATTAAGGAAGAGGCGGCCATAAATATAAAGCTGTGAAGTCAAGCTGACTTGTCGTTTAGCGGGTTGGATGTCTTAACTTTACGGTATTCATCCAGCTCCACATCTACCCAACCCGGTGGCCTCACATAATCCACCGACCCACCCCGTCATCAAAATGGTGCTTATGCATGGGTTGCTGAGTCGGTTCACACAATTCCAGAAAAAAATAACAAAAATAAAAAGAGAATTTTGATAAAATTCAGTATTTACATGACACCATTTGATGTTCTTATTCAGTCCAATTCTCTCTTCTTCATTGTATATGTGTAAATATTTGGTTCTTCTCCTTTTGATGGCGGAGGAAAAAAAATGCCAAGAAGTGGAGGACAATGAGAGGAATAAGAAGGGAGTTTTTGATGGGGTGGAATTTGGGTGGTTTTGTAATGGGAATGATGAAGGGGAGGTTGTGAATAGGAGAGGAGAGATGATGGAGACTACTGGGAAGAAGAAGAAGAGGAAAAGGAGGAGGAAAGAAAAGGAAGAGGAAAAAACAGAGGAGAAAGCGGAGGAAAAAGCAGTGGAAATAACAGAGAAACGAATAGAGGAAGAGAGTTTTGAAAGGAGAGACCCTCTGGATGTATTTGGTTCAGATGTCATGATGATGATACTGAGCTGTTTAGACGCACGCAGCGTGGCACTTTCACTCCTTGTCTCCCGCAGATGGCATGGAGTCGCTTCCAGTGATCGCCTCTGGACTAGCAAGGTTTGCTTATTTTGCATTTTTCTACTGCTTTCTTTTGATTTTGGTTTAGTTTAGATTTTCTCTTTGCCTGGCATGATTTTTACATAATTTTAGCAATTGGGTATTTGGTCTGGCAATTTGAGTTGCATTTTTTTGAGCCACATAGCTGGGACTTATAGAGTTGAATTGGGTTTCTTTTGCCTAATGGAGTTTTGGTTTATGCGTACTCTCTACTTCTCGTCTAAAGCCATAACTGACCCGTTTTTGAGATATAGGTGTAATTTAGCAATTGGGTTTTGTGTTTAGTAGAGTGTGGCTTTTGTACAAAATATGTTTGACTTCTTTATTACATATCCAGTGCTGAGCTCCATCTAGCTTTCAAATCGAATTGGGAAAAGTAGATTAAATTCGATAATTGTGTATAGTATTTGTGCTAAATTCAAGTTCCTGTTGTTTATTGTTGAGGTTCTGTTTAATTAGCCTTATTTTGGGTTGTACATGGTTATATACTGGGTTTTATTATTATAGAATTTTAAATATTTGATTTCCCTGCTGGTTTATTTTTGTCGAAATCGGTGGTACTATGATTGTTTTTGTGGTCATTTTAGGATTTTATAGTCAGTTATAAGAGTTTTGATTTTATGGAAAACATTGAATTATACGGTTACTATTAAAAGTGTTTTTTTCTTGTGTCTTGTCTATGTACCAAACCTTATCAAGATTCTTGTGAATTCGGATTAGAGAGAGGGCGTTGGTTACAACAACTTATCTGTGTTTAGTAATTGAGTTTAACTTGCCTTCACAGTAGTTTGATGATTATTTTTGTGGTCATTTTAGGGTTTCATACTCAATTATAAGAGTTTTGATTTTAAGGAAAAAATTGAATTATGCACTTACTATCAAAATTGTTTTTTTCTAGCGCCTTGTCTATGTTCTAAACCTTATCAAGGTTCTTGTGAATTCGGATTAGAGGGAGGGCGTTGGTTACAACAACTTGTCTGTGTTTAGTAATTGAGTTTAACTTGCCTTCATTATGGGACTTTACATTATGTTTTTATTTATTTTTGTTAAGCGTGGGAATTGCATAACTTTTTTGAACTTCTTGGATCTCTGGTGATGTTGCAGCTTCCTATAGTATTGCTTCAGTTTTATTTATTTATTTTTGAGAGTTTGATGAGAGTGTTCGAGGTTCCTTGTTTGTCCAATTTAGAAATTACTAAATCATTTTGTGGGAGAGATTGCTGAATAATGATAGATTTTTTTTTTCTAACCAAATGAGAAGCTATTACTTTCAGGGATGAAAAGATAAAAATTGGGTTGTTTTAACGTATATCAATTTGTAGTTGCATCAAGGGGCATGTATAGTTTGAGACCATAATAGAGGCCATTTTATTGATCTAGTACGACAATTGCGTTGCTCGAGGGTTCGGATAGTAATATAAAAAAGTTCTTGAATGGGAGCTGGTCTACAAAGGCTTAGTGGATTATCCTGAAACACTTTAGAAACAACTTCCTACAATTATGGTACGATGAGGCTTATACATGTTTCTTTCTTAAATTGCTGTAAGAAACTTAATTTGGAGAACCACCAGCAACATAGGATAAGGTTTTGCAAAATAACTAACACAAGCAAAATAGAATGGAACTGATTTGATATTGTTTTTTGTTCCATGGTTTAGCACTTTAGCTCAACATGTTCTCTGGAGGTAAAGTTACGGCTGCGACAAGTAATTATGATATTACAAGATTCTTGAAGTTCAACATGGTGTGAATTCTTAGAATTTAGCTCTGTATATTTTCCTTGGGCTTTAAGACTAGTTGGATTTCAGTTTTTAAAGTTGTTTCAAATGGCTATAAGTCATGTGGGTAAGCAGAATGGATTCAATGGACAAGTTCATTCATAGTGATCAAATTCTTTGGCTTAGTGAAACTTCATTCACAAAACCACTTGAGAGGAGCTCCACTTAACATAATGGTAAAACTCATAAGGCAGGAATACCGTTAAAAGAGTGGGAATGGGGCATGATAACTGTCATGATAATTCCCAGATGATGATGGTGTTGGAAAAAAGAAGAATGATGCTGAGTTATTACTGAAAGTTGGGAAGACTGAAGCTATTTTGGTGGGTGAATGTATCTTAAAACTGTTTAAGAGATGTGTATTTTTTTGGGAAGAGGCCTCAATTTTTTTTGTTTGTTCTATTTTTCTTCTCATTTCATTTTTTTCTTTTCAATTTTGCAGATTTAGAATTTTCATTCTTTTATATGTACATACATTTTATATACGTATGTATGTTTCATGATTGCTTTTCCTACTCGATCATGTGCACCTGATATTTTACTAATTATAATATATAGTAACTAAGAGAGAAGTATGGGAAGAACTGCCTTGGTGAATAACGAGTTCTATAAGTTTAATCTGGAGACAGTATTAGTACACAGCATATTATTTTATCTGCCAATTTTCTTTGATCTTGTTATTCTTAGGACAAAGGTAAGACGGTAGAATAGTTGATGTAATTTTCCATTTAATAAAATCAATTGTCACTTTATTGTGATGATTTAAACTTCTAGAGCCTAATTTGATTTTATAAATTCCATTATAGTGTGAGGAACTATGGCATGGGAAAGCACACATACCTCGCATATCACAAGTCCGTGGGTTATCAAAGTTGGCAGCTTACTCATTATCTGTTATAGATGGCAAACGTGTAAGTCTGTGTCTCTCATCTCTCCCCCTCCCCCCCTCCCCCTCTTTGCAGAATCACACATGCTATAACTACATGCTCTGCTGTACCTGCTGTGACATTCTATTGGAAACTTGATGTCAGACTCGTATCATGAAGGAAGACTTGTGGGATCATGTCTGGGAGTTTCATTTTAACAAGGTACGTGTATAGTAGACCTCGTTAATCAGTTCGTAAGAGTAGTATTTTTGATAGTTTTTGAGTATGCAAATTTTATCAAGAATCTATTTAGGTGGCTGTGGGGGATGTAGACGAAGAAATGAGGGATTTAGGATGACTTTTGAATTACTTTCATCACTGAAGTCTGTGGTGAAGGCATTTTGGCTGAATTGAGGCATCACAGCCGAAATTATTAAGTCCACATTGGATGTGATTGGATCACCTCTAATTTCAGGTGGCCCCAGAATATTTTCGTAATCTTGATCCCTACTGGAAGGGTACTGGGCGACTGATGCGCCGCTACTTCCATCCGGACGGGAGCCAAACTGCAGATGCAGACGACATGGTGTGGGGTGGCCATGAGGCCTGTTTCTGCATCGTTACCAGTTTCTTGGGCGACGGTAAGATCAGGGAACACTATGTGAGGATTAACCGTTGGCCTCGGATGTCTGTATCAAGAAAGCAGGACTGGGGCTGGGAAATGTCCAACCACCTTTACTCCTACTCCAGCATCCCAGACGCTGACAAGAATGGGGGAACAGGTCCGCTTTTTCCAGCTTTCAGGTTCACTGTTTAGTAGTTTCCCTTTAAAATTTTGAGTATTTATATGACAGTTAAGATGTGAAACTGTAAACAGTCTGTGTAATTCTGGATGTGTGTTTCTGCTTCTTTGGTTTTTGTTCTTTCTATTTCAGTTTATGTATGTACTCTACAGGATGTACTTAATAAACGCCATCCTTTTGGATAGATATCATATTCAATGTTGTAGTATAGAGATTATCAATCTCTCTTATTTTGGTTTTATGTTATTTTAAGCATATATTAGAGTATATTTTTGGGTTATTTGCATGCGTTATGCTTAGAAATAGAAATTAAGGTTGTCTTTAATGTTGTAACAATATTTATAGTTTTATATACTTCAATGCCAAGTAAAAATTACTATAACAAGTGTAAACACTGTCGTCAAAAGTCATATACGCTCTGGCCGTGCTCGTGTGTGGTTGTACACTTTCTGTTCCAAGACTTGCAAAGTAACTGACATAGGTGTGGTGGGGTTATTGCACACCAATATGTCTTGCCTAGAACTTGTGAAATTATTATTATTACTTGTGAAAATATCAATTTTTAAAATTAAAAAAACATTAATTTACTTACGGCTATTTGGGGGGGGGGGGGGGGGGGGGGGGGGGTAGAGATACTCGAGACACTTTTTGTGTGTGGCAGTAGTATAAACCGTAGCCATCCATTCTACCATTAAGGAATATTGCAGTAGAACTTGGATGAAAATAATTACATCTGTAAGGCGGACTGACTTGGAAATTACATCGCTCCCAGCTTGGTAGAGGGTATTGGGTTTCATCATAATTGTTGAGATTATGAAAAGAGAAGGCAACAAGTAGAACTAGATTTCGTAATAAATGTTGACAATTAAAATGCATGGAATTTATCATTTGCATTTACTTCATTACCATTTAATCCAAATCCAAAACCCTATTTATATATATATATATATATATATATATATATAACAAAAGTGAAAGCCATATTGAACACCTAAAAAAGAAACACCGTAAACATAATACTGAACACGAGCAACGCCGTATTCAAAACATTTTATGCTGCATTCATCGCTGCAATTCTTCTGGTTTGCTCAAAATGTGGTTATGCTGCACTACGAATCGATATCAGCAACGGCCTCCCCGACAACTCCAACTTGTTGGTGGCTCGTTGCAGATCTAAGGACAGGACAATGATCTTGGAAATCATAATCTTGGTGTGAACGAAAATTTCTCATGGAGTTTCAAGTCTAATTTCATCCCCAACACTCTTTTCTTCTGTCACTTTTGGTGGGGGCAAAAAAGTAAAGTTTTTGATGTTTATGATAAAAAAAAAGACGGGCACCGAATGCGATGAACTAATTAGCATTAGCAACCAACTATTTGTGCATTAGAGGGTCCCATCGAATCGATTTTCTGATTATAGATCAATATACAAGCGATTAAATCAGTTTATAATTTATTAAGAAAATTGATATTTTTACTGTATTTTTTGATATTTTTACATAAAAATCGTCGCTATAGATCTATAATGACGGTTTTCATATGAAGATATCAAAAAGTGCTGTAAAAATATCAATTTTCTTAATTAATGTTGAAAAACCTATAATTATTTAATTATTTAATGAATGAGAAAGAACAAAAACACACAAACTCGTTACATAAAAATCTTAAATTTTTATGTTTTATTTTCTCATCCTTTTTTCCGATCTTCTTCTTTACGTTTTGCAAGCTCTAAGTAGGGGTGTAAACGGATATAAATGAATTCGAATAGTTTAGTATCCGCATCCGAAAAATAAATTCGCTATCCGTAATCGTATCCGATATTCAGCGAATTTTTAAAATGTTATTCGTGTCTGGTATTCGAACTAATATCTGAATACGGATAATATCCGTTTCTGTTTATTTTATTCGAATAAACAGATTATTCAAATATTCGAGTATCCGAATTCATTTATCAACCACCTAATATAAAATTCATTCAAATTATTTACAAAAAAATAAAGAAAAAACTGAATAATTACTCATAACCAATCACAATTTAAAGTTTAAATTATACATATTAATAAATGAATGTTAATTATTTATTTATTTTTAATAAATATAATAATAAATACTCTAAATTACAATTCAAATAAGCTTTCATTATTTTTGAAATCTTAAATTCAAAATTAATACTCTACTTATTAATGTTTAGATGTCTATTAATAAGTAAAAATCCATTTTATGTGCTAATTTGGAGTAATATTGTAGTGTGTACGGATATTTATAATATATAATTATAACATTTAAATGATATTTATAACATTTATAACACTTGTTAAATTATACATTTTAGATATATTGTAACAATATATATATAACTAGAATAAATGGGGGAAATAATGAGTTTTAAAATATAGTTCATTAATGAATGAATGTTAATTTATTTATTTTTAATAAATACAATAATCAATACTCTAAATTACAATTCATATAAGTTTTCATTATTTTTGAAATCCTAAATTCAAAATGAATGTTCTACTTATTAATGTTTAGATATTCATTTTATGTATTAATTTGAAGAAATACCGTAGTGTATATGAATATTTATAATCTATAATTATAACGTTTAAATGATATTTATAACACTTGTTAAATGATGCATTTTAAATATATTGTAACAATATATATAACTAGAATAAGGGAAAAACATAATGAGTTTTAAAGTATAATTCATTAATAAATAAATATTAATTTATTTATTTTTGATAAATACAATAATCAATGCTCTAAATTACAATTCAAATAAGTTTTTATTATTTTTAAAATCCAAAATTTTAAAAAGAATGCTCTACTTATTAAAGTTTAGATATCCATTAATAAGTTAATGTCTATTTTATGTGTTTGAAATAATATTGTATTGTGTATAAATATTTATAACCTATAATTATAACATTTAAATGATACATTTTAGATATTTTAACTTTATAATAGTAAATATCCATCAACTATACTTAAATCAATTTATTTCAGTTTATTAATAGTATAATAAAAGTGTTATTTTCTACTTTTTAGAAGTGAAATGACATACTTTAAAAATAATTTTCATATAATAGTGAAAGCTAATTATTATATAAGGGATACCGCTTAAAAAAATTATTTTACTTATTAAAATTATTTGAATACGAATACCGGATATGGATCCGAATTCGAATATCGGATTTCGAATATTTGCTATGTAAGACCCCGAATTTTATGAAATACAAAATTTAATTTTTCTTCATATATATTTTTTCTAAAACAGTAAGTGGTTAAATTGGCAAAGTTAAAAGTTAAGGATGTTATGTGCAAATTTTTTTATGTCGGACAATATTTGGGTCGTACGACGGTGCCGAGATAACTAATCATTAGTGGACCCCACAACGAAATATTTGTCGGATATAGAAAACGATAGAAGTAACTTTTTTAAATAAAAATAGTCAACGGTATTATTACTTTTAATTGTTAAAATACCGGTGATAAAAGAATAGTAGCATACGATAATTCATGGTATTTTATTGTAGCATACGGTATTCTACAGTAGCACACGGTATTGCACAGTGTCTTATCTTATTGATATGATAACGTGGTCATTGCACAGTATTCATCAATAATTGTTGTTACACAGTATTTTGCATTATTGATTCAATAATTGTCACTGCACTGTATTTTATATCATTGAACCAATAATTGTTATTACACAGTATGTTAAAATTATTGAACCAAATAATTGTTACAGTAGCAAATACACAGTAATTTATATTATTAAATTAATAATAATCTGTAATGTGTTTATTACATTATTGTTGAATTATTGTTGTAGCATTATTTTATTTTATATGCAGGACCCTCAGGAATAATAATAATAATAATAATAAATAATAATTAATTTTTATTTTATGTGAATAGTAACGTGAATAGTACATGGACCCACTGTGGGGCCCACGTGAAATGTAAAATATGAAATTGCTGGATGGTTGGTGAGGCTGCTGCTAAAAATTTCTCAGGCTAGCGTGCAGCACGCCAGCCACCTACCACACGCACAGTAACTTCTTTTCTCCTATAAATAGCTTGCTCAGCTGAATAGAAAAATCACACCTAAAACATAAAAAATTTATATAAGTATTTTATGAGTTTTCTTTGAGAATAGTAAGGTTATCTTGAGTGTTTGAAAGCCAAAAGGAATGCAGAAATTTTTCAAGTAAGTCTTTTATTAAAGAGTAGTAATTTCATAAATTTCTATTTTTCACGGTATTCACAAATCTTCCTTTAGAAGACTCTTTTTAAGAAGATTCATTTTTAGAAGCTTATTTGGAAGACTTATTTTGAAAAATTATTTTAAAAACTATTTTAAAGTTGTTATATTATACTATAAAAATTATGTTAAATATATATAATTTTGATAGTTCATATTATACGAGTTATCATACACTTTAAAATTTATATATGGTAATTACTAATTATATTATAAATATATAGGTTGATCAATCTCATTTAAATCAATATATAGTCACATGTTAAGGTAAGGGGTATAATTCTTTTCATCATCATAAAAGGTATTATTTTCTTACTTGTAAGAGATGTTATTTTCTTTCATACTCTTAAACTTACTACGGTAAGGGATTATCATTCTTTGATTCTCGAAAATAATATCGTTTCTTTCTTATTCATAAGATGTGTCATTTATTTCCATGTATTAAATTGTGGGAATAACCTTACAGCGCAGATTATCGCCTGTTGGTGAATAACCTTTTGTATTCATTCCTTATTTATCTTTGATAATAACCTTACGGCGTGGATTACCGCCTGTTTAGTGAATAACCCTTTGTATTTATTTCTTACTTGTCTCTTGTGGAAATAATTTGTCTACACGAATTATTCCATGACACTTTTATTCCATATTTGTTTGTAATATCATTTTTTTTCATATTCGCAAGTGATATTATTTTCTTTTATACTCGTAAGAGATACCATCTTTTTCATCCTTCATTATTCAAACTTACTATAGTAAGAGATATTATTTCTTTTATACTCTTAACTTACTATGGTAAGTACTATTCGGTAAAGTTTCCTGAAAAGATTATATGTTCCTTAATAGTTTGTGTTTCATCTAATATCATTTCAATTGAACCTTCCTATTTTTCTAAACATTTCTATTGAACTGTAACTGTTATTCTGAACTGTGGATCTTGAATATCATTTTTGAATTTCACTCCACATCATGTTGATAATTTGGACATTATTTGAATCTGCACAAAGTAAACTTTCGATAGTTATTATTTATCTTGTTTCTTCTGTTCATCATTTGTATCACTGTTATTTGTACTAATCATCAAGAATCAAGCTATTGTGAATATCTGTGGCCGAGATGTGATATAATTGTTGAACAGATGATAGGTTAAAGGCGATATAATAGGTTAAAGGCAATACATATGTTCGGTGTCTTTTATGACACGTGGTGAAAGTTCTCTTTGGCCCGTAATGCAAATATGAACTGTTATTTGGTATGATTATGACCAAAGGCTGAATACTGATATAATCATGACCGTTGGTGTTATATTGAATATATTTGCCCCGTAGTGCAAATATGAACTGTTGTTTGATATGATTATGACCAAAGGCTGAATACTGGTATAATCATGACCGTTGGTGTTATATTGAATATCTTTGGCCTGTAGTGCAAAGATGAACTGTTGATTTGCATGATTATGACCAGGAACTGTAAATTTGTATTATCATGACTAATGGTATTTCAGATGATAAAAGTTGATGATGTTTTTCCTAAAAAGAGAAGCGAGTGGACATTATACTCTGCATTATTCTTCTAATAGATTGTTCATTCCGCTGCTATTATTGATCTGAACGTTGTTCAAGAATTTAACTGCAGTTTTTTATATAAACCTTGTAGTCTATTGTATTCTATCAAGAACTCAACTGTTGAAAGCTAACGATAATTTATTCATCATTATCTTAGTCATGATATTATTTACTGGGCTATTTGAGCTCACCCTTTCTTTTTGTTCAATTATTTTTCAACAGGAGATGAGAACGTAGATGGGTCTAGCCGGGGGATGGAGTGAGAGTCTGAGGGATAACTATCGTAGCTTTCACGTGTTGTAAAATAGTGTAGCAATAATAGTGAAGACTTAGTTGTGTATTATTATACACTGTATTGCTAAACGTTGTAATAATTTTGTTATAGTCTTTTGACAACTCAAGTTTGGGTTGTGTGGGCCCAGATTTGGGGGTGTCACATGCTATCCGTCGAATATATTTACGATTAGATGTTAAACAAATACGAACAAGCCTATATTCGTATTCTTATTTGTTTATTTGTATTTACATTTAAACAGAGTACGGATATATCTGTTTTTTTTCGATTGGGAATAATATCCGTTTTTTTTCAAATACGAATTTTTCGGTTACCATTTACAACCCTAATTCCAAGGGTAGTAGAAGGATACCTAAAAAATTTTGGCGCATGGAGTTCATCTAATTAATTGTTAAAAAAATATTTTGTTTATATCGAATAATTTATGAATATATTTATACACAACTTTTAAACACAAACTAAAATATAAACTCACATCTCACCATTAAAAAAGTGAGGTCAGACACGAAAATTCGTGTCAGGCCGCACATTTTAATGGTGAGATGGAAGTTTGTATTTGGTATTTTTGTATATAAAGTGGTCCATAATTTATTAAATCCATTATTAATTAAATTTAGTCAAATTCATTAATTTTCTCATTAATAATATATATATATATATATATCACCTTGAAAAAAGCACCATATATAAATATTATTTTGATTTTTGAACATGAGTATCACCATGTTCAAAACATTTTATTTTGCAATATTTCTTGTTTATTCAAAATATGCTTGGGCTGAATTACGAATTGATATTAACAGCGGTCATTTAATATTTTTACAAAAAACACTAAAGTTACGTTTGTTTGTAAAAAATATATTTGGGATCAAATTAGTTATATTAATTTAACACTATTTTATCCCATCATGAGGGATTAATAGTCTTTTAAATAGTCATATGGACTATTTTTTTGTATCATTTCTAAAACTATTTATGTGAGATTATTTAATTTTATGAAAAATATGAGATTAATAGTCCCCCTTATTCCCCCTTATTTTAAGCTATTAAATAGTTTTATGGACTAATAGTCCAATATTAAGGGATTATTAATCCCAATTCAAGGAAAAAATAATCTGAAATAGTATTAAATTAAGATAAATAGTTCAATTTCAAAGATATTTTTTATAAACAAACGTAACCTAAATGTATTATCTAAAATACTCCAAAGATGTAGACTCAACTATTTATGAGGTAATTTGATTCTCATAAGCCGATCATAATTATAATAAGCAAAGTCTTTAAATATTTGGTGAATGCAATAACCACTAAAAAATACTACGAAAATCATGTCTAAATTTCCCCCCTCCATCTTGCTCACTGTAGAATTTAGTTTTGCTTTTCACAAATCCTATTCAAACAACTCTTGTTGAAATCATCAACGTCCTCTTCGATAACACAAACCCGTTGAAATTTCGTTGTCAATCCCCGGACGACGATTTTGGATATCACACCCTCCTTATGAATCAAAAATTTTCTTGGACTTTCCAGTTTCCATGATGCCTACTTTGAGCACACTCTTTTTTTCTGCCACTTCTGTTTGGGTGCAAAGGGTAAATTCAGGGTAGCTCAAGATAATTTGGAGTTTAAAACGATAATTCTAAATGAGACCTTTTATTTTTTATATTAATATTTTTTATTTAAAATTAATTTTTCTTACTTTTTGAGTTGTAAAAGTATTAATTAAGTTTTTATATTCAAGTTTTGCTATCATATCTTTTTTAATTGATAGTATTGTTAATCCAGTTAATCTTTCTTGTGACATAGTCGTTCTTAAATAAGATTTTATCAATATTAATTTTGAAAAGCTTCTTTTTGCAGAAACAACTGTTACAGAAATTGTTAATGATATTCTATAAACAATGCATGCATTTGGAAAAGAATCTAACTTTTTTTTGTATCCACTTGATTGTCTTCTAGAAGCCATATTATAACAATATAACAACCAAACAAACACAATATATAGAATAGTTAAAATATATAACAAAAAAAATTAAAAGTATGAAACAATAGAACCTTAAATGATCTCAAATGTTGGCTTTTAGTTCTAAAGAATCTGAAAAATGTCCCTTATTTAGCAATGAAAACTCGAGTTGATGATGGAGGATAAAGACCGAGTCAGTGAATCACCATCACCGTTACATCATTTCACCGTTCGTATGTGTTATCGTGAGTCTCTGTTTCTTTGATCTGAGTTGAGAACACTGTGAGAGAGAGAAGAAGAAGAAGAAGAAGAGTCTTTTTTTTTTTTAGTTTATTGAGAGAGTGATCTGAATTGTTTTTTTGTGGGTTTGCCGAAAAAGAGGGAGAGAGAGTTTAAAATTCATGATTTGACTTTTTGAATTTTTTAAATTTGACGTGACCTTTTAGAGTTTTAGGGTTTTTTTTTTATATTGTTACTTTTTTTTAGGTATTTAATATTTGGATTGGACTATGAGCTCTAAAGGATTGATTAGGTATACAGTTTTATAAAACTTTTTTTACATGAGTTATTTATGATATTTAAAAATTTAGGGACTTCCTTTAAAATAGGGCCTAAAGCCCAAGTTTTTTGCTCAATCTATGAACATTCATGTACCCTTGTTTTGGATGGAATAAATTCATTTTAGTCTAATCCCTTTGATTGTATCCAGTGATTTATGAATATAATTTCCAACTTATTTGGTTGTTCTTCAAAAAAAAATTATTTGTACAGAAAACAGTAATCACATTGGATCGATTTTCCGACTTATAAGTAATTAATGTTGAAATATTTGTAATTAATTAGTTGATGAATGAGAAAGAACAAAAACACACAGCCTCATGATATAAATGGAAGAACAATAAATTTTGTATCACGTGGAGTTCATCTAATTAATTGTTGAAAAATTACTTTTTTCTATTAAATAATTTATACAAGCTTAGATCTATTATTAATTAAATTTAGTCAAAAATTCATTAATTTTCTCATTAAATAATTATATTATCGTTTTATCCATCTAACGTACTTTTCAAATATGTAGACTTTCGACCATTATAAGGTAATCTAATTATCACAAATTAATTATTATAATGAGCCTATAAAAGATGTAGATTTTCGACCACTATGAGGTAATCTAATTATCACAAATTAATTATATTATAACGAGCCTATAAAAAGACAACGAGTGCAATGACAACTACAAAACACATACAAAAAAATCATCATTTCACAGTCCAAAAAAATCATGTCGAAAAGCTTATCCTCCATCTTGCTTATTATAGCATTTAGTCTTGTTTTTACAAACTCTACTCGTGCAGTTCATGTTGAAATCATCAACGCCCTCCCCGATAATACAAACCCGTTGAAACTTCGATGTCAATCCGGGGACAATGATCTTGGATATCACACCCTCCTTGTGAATCAACAATTCTCCTGGAGATTTCATGATGCCTTCCTTAGTAACACTTTGTTTTTTTGCCACTTTTATTGGGGCGAGAAGGATAGATCCATGGAAGTTTATAATAAAGCGAAAATGGGTCGTTATTGTTTACACCATAAAGCTGATAATTGCTTTTGGCAAGTAAGGGCCGATGGCTTTTATTTCAATAATGTTAGCGATGATCCAAATTCATGGCAGCGCAAAGTCGAGTGGTGAAAATTTTGTACTCAAAATTAAATATGGGCATAATAATAAAAGTGACAATGAGAAAATCTTTTGTTGTATTTGAATTTTAAACTATATATATATATATATATATATATATATATATAGGAAAATTTTCAAAAACGAACTTTAAAAAACGAACTAAAGACGAACCGTCGTCTTTGGTATCTATGGCGACGGTTTGACCAGTCGTCATAGAGTACATGACTATGGCGACGGGTCGAACCGTCGCCATTGATACCAAAAACGTCGGTTCGTCTTTGGTTCGTTTTTTAAGGTTCGCTGGAGAAGGGGACTATATATATATATATATGTATGTATAAATTACTTGTTTAGATCGTCAACGGATTTCAATCGCAGGTGTTATGGTAACATTAAGTGTTTAATTAGGATAATGGTAAAAAAAGTTTTAAAAAATAATAATAATAATTAGAAAAATAACAAATCTATATAAATGTTGACTAAATATAGATATGACACAGTTATCAAAATTTAAGAATTCATCTAGACCGTAACATTACTCCTTAGTTGAATGTCGGATTCAAATTAATGTAGATAATTATGGTAAGTAGATAATTAATGTATTACCACGTTAACGCAGCACATATAAGAAGAGAAAATGAAACAAACCATACAGCTCACAAACATAAAAAAATCTTTTCTTCTGTCACTTTTGGTGGGGGCAGAAAAGTAAAGTTTTTGATCAAAAAAAGATGGGCACCGAATGTGAACATCATGATGGTCCGACCTATTCTAAGACGTGCTTCTGGCAAGCGAGGGCTGATGGTTTTTATTACACCACCTGAATGGGAGAAAAGATCTGGTTGGGATTAAATGTATTATTATGTTTCTTATTATTATAAGGAAATACTACTATAATTGATTATCGATGATCAAATCACGTGTAATAAGATTGTTAGTGCATTAATATTCAATTTTATAACCGGAGTATTATTTAGAAATTTATTTTATGGTAAACCTCTCGTGTTTTTTATTGTTTTTGTTGAGAGTGAAAAAAAAAACGTAAAATTTATCTGCTTTTACTTCTCAAACGAGACGATTTCATCAAAATATGGATGAAATTCGCTAATAGAATTTTGTCAATAAATATTGAAATTTTATAGTCATTTTTGATTAATTAGATAAAATATTAATTATATTTTCTCTTAAAACTTCAAAATACTTGTTTAGATTCATTGAAATTTAGTCAAATTTAATAAATGCTCATTAAATACTTATATTATCGATCTCTGTTGCAAGAACATTAAATGTACCATCTAAAATACTCCAACTTAAGGATATAGACTCTCAACTATTTACGAGGGAATATAGTTGTCATAATTTGATCATAATTATAATAAACAAACTCTATAAAAAGTTGGCAAATAAAATAAACACTAAAAAATACTACAACAATTCTAGAAAATTACATCAAAAAACTTGTCCTCATCGTAGCAATTAGCCTTATTTTCATAAGCCCTACTCGAGGACAGTTCTTATCAAAATCATCGACGACTTAATCGAAAACATAGACCCGATAAAATTTTGTTGTCAATCTGGGGATGATGATCCTAAAACCCCTATCCTTTTTGTGAATCAAAATTTTTCTTGGACGATGTCACTTTTACTGGGGTGAAAAAGATAAATCAATGGAGGTTTATAATAAAGTGAAAATGGGTCGTTTTTTTTTCATCGTAAAGATAAAACTTGCTTTGGGCAAGGGCAGGCGGATGGTTTTTACTTCAACAACAATCTTGATGGCGAAAGTCCACGGCACCTAGACCTGACAAACGGGTCAGGTTAAAACGGTTCAGGATTTTTTGAGCCAAAAATAAACAGTTTTGGGTTCGGATGGGTCGGGCTAGTCCGCGGGCCATTTGATTATTATTATTATTATTATTTATAATTATGACACATAATATGGTATTTTGATTTTAGACTATTAAGTGTAACATGCAATTTATTTTATTCAATAAAAATGTACTTATTAACAAAAATTATTGAAAAACTTATGTTTAATTAAGAAATAATTTTAACTTTATAAAATATTTGGAGTATTATTTATTTGATTAAATATGTGAAATTAATAATTGTAATTAAATACCAAGTGACTAATTTTAAAAAAATTATAGAATCATACCACAAATATATTACACATGTATGTATTTATATTGTGATAATGATTTGATTGTAAATGTAACGTATTCTGTTATGTGCAAGTATATAAAAATATAATTTGGTAATTATGATTCTTTATTAACATTTGATAATCAATAATATTTCAAATTTTGTCTTATGTAAGTTTTTTCATATCTAATAGTCATAGGTTTGGAGATAATAGTATTGTGAACAAATGAAGAGAAGATTTCTTTCATAAATTGATCTAAACGATTAATGAATTCAGTTATTTTTAACATATTTTTTAATGTATTTTTTTTTTGTAAAAAAAAATTAAAAAAATTGGGCCACGGGTCGAGCCAAAATGTCCCACTTTTTTTTAAGCTGAAAAACATAAACCCGTAGCCTACTTTTATCCGGTCGGACAGGTGTGATACCCCCAAATTCGGGTTCCATAACCTCATGTTTAGTGCTCACAATCCAATATATAATAACAACTAAATATATATTCTTCATTAAACTTAGCGGAATAATATATAAATGTTCCTTATAAAAAGAAAATGCAATCCTAATGTCTTCTAATATTAACATAAACAATACATATATTAAGAGTTTACAAAAGATTTATAATATTTAATTAAATATTAAACAAATAAGCTATATAACATGCAAATTCTAAACTTTGTATTTTCCTTTGCCCTTATCTTTCTTGGAACACTCGGGCTTAGCTAAAAAATAGTCCATGATATAGCAAGGGTGAACAACTAGCTTACTCAGCAAGTCTAAAAACAATAAATACAAAATTGATATATCATGATTGAATAGAAATAACTTTAGAGTTTTCAACAATATAAAATAATTATGAAAGAACGAGAATCAAGTTTCAATTAAAAGAATTGATTAAGTCTTTACTGCTGAGTAACCTCTAAGGACCATAAACTAGTCTTTAAGATAAATCATATATGTATCTGGCCCTTTTATTAGTTTGATATTTAAGGGGATCAGTTTCTTGTATCCTATGTATATGCATAACATTCAAACATCTTGCGCAAAGGTCGATTTCCCAAATATAATTCCCTTATTTAGAGTTGTTCGTTCTCAGTCTTACTATAAAAATCTGCATCAACCAATGGTTTGGATAAGTTTTTAAAAATATTCAAGTTAATGAATTTATACATGCGGTATTTAGCCGAAACAATTAACTTAGATATTCTTAAACAGTTCATGAATCAAACGAAAAACTCCAAATGCTATATGTGCGAATACATAAACAACATAGATGTTGATTAATTTTCAATAATTAAATCACTTAAAGTTGTTGTAAAATAAATATAAGTTTAAGCATAGAAAACTTACCTTGATTGTTGATTACAGCTAACCAATACAATTTAATATCCTTTGTAAAGACCTAATAATTAATAAAGGTGATCTTTCAATTAGTATCATATCTAGGTTACTATAATAACTTTTGTATATCTTAATTTACTAACACTTAATCATATAAATAAATAATTAAGGGTATATTAAATACCTACAAATATTATCATTATTTGATAATATTTTAATCACATAAAATCTATAATAATAATTTAATATAGTTTAAACTTCCATCTAATATTATTAATCAAATAATACTATTAAAATCCTTTAATAACATCATGAATAATTAAATAATATTTTATTCCCTCTCTAATATTATTAATCATTTAATAATATTTAATTTATAATATTATTAATTATTTAATACTATTTTATTCAATTAATAATATTATTATTCATTTAATAATATTTTATTAAGTGCTTAATATTATTAATTATTTAATAATATTTTATTGAGTTTCTAATATTATGAATCATTTAATAATATTTTATTTATTTTCTAATATTATTATTCATTTAATAATATTTTATTATTTTTTTAATATTATTAATTATTTAATAATATTTTATTAATTTTCTAATATTATTAATCATTTAATAATATTTTATAATTTTACGTATATTATTATTCATTTAATAATATTTTAATTATTTATTTTTTTTCCAAATATTAATATTGTATTAGATTATATTTTCTGACCCATTTTATTTACAAAAGATCTGATCTGATCCGACCCGACCCGACCCGGTTAAATAAAAGTCAGTTTTCAAAGATTTTAGACAACCACTGCGACGGTGTCCTACAGAATGTTTCACCGCTGCGGTGGTGAGACCTACTGCTGCTGCGGTAGATTTGTTTTCTCAAACCCTAATTTTTTCACCTTTGATTTTTTTTGTTCAATCTTTTATAAAATGAAATATACACGTTCAGAAGACACTAAAACAGATTTGTTATCTTGTTAACTTCTTGTTCTTCAACATTTCATTGATCGATCAGATTTTCGAAAACGTTTTGACATAAAAATCTAGGAATTAGGGTTTCAAACAATATATATTTTGCGATAAAGACCATAACTTCCTCATTTTTACATATTTTTGAGTGATTCAAATTAAGTTATTTTTATAACTCATAAATCTAACATTCCAACCATAAAAATCAAATAATCAACTTGTATATTTCAAACTATCATAATATATAGCACATAGCTAGTTAGAGTTTTACCGGTAAATCTTCATATGCATATATCTTTTACTTATTTACATACTAAACATATTAATGTACATGTTAAATATACCAAACCATGAATCTACATATATATCCTAGTTCTAGCATTATAGGACATCAAATTAGGTTTTGAACCATTAAAAATACTTATTGGCCATATAAACTATATTAAGCATACATGGACACATAAATACATATATTCACCAATAAATCTTCATCCTTATACCTTCGAGCTCACCATAACTCCATCATACAAAAATTTCTCTCACAACCAACCATAGAAAACACTTCTACTATAAAGATTAACCATAGAAATAAAAAGACAAAGGTATAGAACACTTTTAAATCTCTTAGACTTGAATACTCCTCTTCTTCTCTTTCCAAAGTAGGTTGTAAGACTATATGACATCCATTAAGCTCTTCTCTAGCAATATTTTCAACACTTAAAGTGTTTTGCTCTCAACTATCACTAGAGTTCTCTCTCTCTCTAAAAATGCTAGACAAATGAAATGACCAACCTAGTAAAACTTGGTGAATGACTTATTTATAGAAGTCTAGAATTACACCATTAACAACACTAATCATCTAACATAAAGTCAATTAAGCTCCTAATTAAGATTACTATTGAATTGATGGACACTTGAATAGACTAGGTGATTGACTAGGGTTGGTAAGTTGTTCAACCACTAGTCCTTGCAAAGATTTTTTAAGTAACCTCAAAGTTATACTCCACCCTTAGAAGACCCTCTTTGGCTGGCCAAATGGCTTATTTTTGCTCCCATTTTTGATTTATTTTTTCTCTTTATATATATATATATATATATATATATATATATATATATATATATATATATATATATATATATATATATATATATATATATATATATATTGACCAACTTTAACTTTAAGTTAGGCTTCACTTTGGGTCAATTTGATTTATTCTATTGGACTCATTCTTTTACTTTGTCTGCGCTTAATTAATTAATCCAATTAGGCTACCGATTAATACATACAAGTGTACATTCATTGACTATCATAATTTAATTACATGAACTAACAAATTAATTATGTTCATGAATTACTAGGTTAATTTCATTGGACTTAGTTTAATAATTTCTTTGAACTTTAAAATATAATCCAATTAGACTTATTTTATTAATTCTTTTGGGCTATTAGGTTAGGCTAGTTTATAAAATACCAACACATTAACCACATACAAGGCTTGGGCTTGTTAAATTCAACTAATAGGCTAGTCCACTAATATAGTTTAATTATTTGGACTTTTCTTGGATTAATTTAATTAATTTAACTACCTTACTACATTATTAGATTAATAAATATATATATATATATATATATATATATATATATATATATATATATATATACACATATATTCATTCAATCATATAAATGTTTAATTAATTCATATAAAAATTTTAATTTATTAATAATTATTTAATAAATATAATATAATTTAAAATTTATAGTTATTACAGCGGGCTGGGCCAACTCCGCGAACTTGAGCCATTTTTCCCATGTCTAAGTCGGCACCGTAAGGCTGAATGGCAAAAGAGGGGTGTTGATCAAAATAAAAATTTGTAATAATACAATTGAGAAGCAGAGAACCTTGTAGTATTTAGATTAAACAATTTATATTTATATTATCTTTATTATTAAAGGATAGAGAAGGAAATAATTACTCTTTTTCACGTTAGTCCCTATAAATTTAGTTTATTACAATTTCGTTCTTTTTAATTTTTTATTCTATTTTCAAAATTTGATAAAACTCATATTATATCATTTAAGATAATTTTACGCCGAAATTAGTTTAAGTAAATTATTATGTTTGAATCGGCAACAACTTGACTCTAGCATAGCAATATTTTTTCCCATAACTTTAATCAATTGCGAAAAATAGGGTGGCCCATTTCGTCTTATCAACCCCAGGATTTGGGATGTCTACTCTAATTAATATGTTAAATAAATTGCGATGAACTAATTAGCATTAGCAACCAATTATATTTGATTAATGTTGAAAAACCTATAATTATTTAATTATTTGATGAATGAGAAAGAACAAAAACACACAACCTCATGACATAAACGGAAGGATATTGGAAAATCTTAAATTTTTATATATTTTTTTCTTATCCGTTTTTCCGATCTTCTTCTTTACGTTTTGCAAATTCCAAGGGTAGCAGAAGGATACCTAAATTTTGTGGCGCGTGGAGTTCATCTAATTAATTGTTAAAAAAATATTTTTTTTCTATTGAATAATTTATACCTACAAGTTTGGATCCATTATTAATTAAATTTAGTCAAATTCATTAATTGTGTCATTAATAATAATATTTATCTCTGATTTATTACAAGAACATTAAATGTACCATCTAATGCACTTTTCAAAGATGTAGATTTTCAACCATTTATGAGGTAATCTAATTATCACAATTTTAATATATACACTAACTTGGAAATAATATCCCTTCTAGCTTGGGAGAATATTGTATTGAATTTCATCATAATTGTAGAGATTATGAAAAAAGCTAGGAAGGCAACAGCTAGAATTGAATTCTGCATGCAATAAATTAAATGTTGATAAAATGCGTAGGATTTTATCTTTTGCATTTGCTTTATTACCTTTTTATCCAATTCCTATACCCTATTTAATAAAAGTGAAAATCATATATATATATATATATATATAACCATTATTTTGAACATGAGTAACGCCATGTTCAAAACATTTTATTTTGCAATATTTCTTGTTTTAAAAAATGTGCTTGGGCTGAATTACGAATTGATATCAGCAATGGCAAATTAATGTAATTACGAAGAACATTAAATGTACTGTCTAAAATACTCCAAAGATAATTATAACAAACGAAGTCTTGAAGAATGCAATAACCACTAAAAAATACTACGAAAATCATGTCGAAAAACTTTTCCTCCATCTTGCTCATTGTAGCATTTAGCCTTGCTTTTACAAACCCTATTCAGGCAGTTCTTGTTGAAATCATCAACTCCCTCCCCGACAACACAAACCCGTTGAAATTTCGTTGCCAATCCGCGGACGACGATCTTGGATATCACACCATCCTTGTGAATCAAAAATTTTCTTGGACTTTTCATGATGCCTACTTTAAGCACACTCTTTTTTTCTGCCACTTCTATTGGGGTGAAAAGGATAAATCAATGGAGGTTTATAATAAAGTGAAAATGGGTCACTTTTGTTTTCACCATAAAGATAAAACTTGCTATTGGCAAGTGAGGGCAGATGGTTTTTACTTCAACAACAATCTCGATGATGAAAGACCATGGAGTCGTAAAGCTGAATGGTGAAAGAAGTGTGGGGATCAAAATAAAAAATTGTAATAATACAATTGAGAATAGGAGAATCTTGTAGTATTAATACAATTGACTCTTTTTTTTCTTTTGATTATCTGTCATTTTGTTTGGAAGAATTACTATTTATAATTTTAATATATTTCAGTTTTTTAAATTGTTTGATCAAAGAAAAAAAAATGCCATCTTTGGATTGGCAACAACTTGACCTCCCAATCATTTTAATCAATTGCGAAAAATATTATGTGACGTCCGATCTAGCTATAATATATTAAACAACGATGAACTAGGTTGGTATTAGCAACCAAATTATTTGTTTCATGGGGAAAAAACTTCTCATCCTGCTGTTGGGTTTGCTAGGAGTTTGTGCTATTTTTCCGAATTTTGAGATGCGCGAGTTAGGCTTCAATATGGCCGGATTGATACTAACAGAACTGTTTATCCGAGGTGGGAGAAGCCGCTAGTTTCAGTTGTCAAAATTAATTGTGATGCGTGGGTGATTCTCATACCGGACAGGTCATCGAATCAAAAAAAGTACCGAGTAGATGGGTCATTAATCTAATCAGTAGTCGGACCGTTATTGACCCGGTGACGTCATTAATATATAATAAATCATTAATAATTAAATAGATTAATTATTATTATATATAACATTTAGTAAATATGTAAAATTAATAAATTTATCTGCACACAAAAAAAACTTATTTGTATAATGTTTACTTTATACAATTCAAATAAACACTAATTTTATATATAAAAAAAGATATTAAATTATGATCATAACTCAAAATTCAAGATTCAAGAGTGATAAAATTAAATACAAAATATACATTCAATCAAATTTGGTATAAATAAATAAATCTATTTGTACAATATTTATTTTATACAATTCAAATAAATACTAAATGTATATAAAAAGAAATATATTAAATCATGATTATAGCTCAAAACTCAATCAAGTATACATTTAATGAAGTTCAAATGCTAATTTTTTTTTATTTTTTTTTTAAAATGTAGGGAATCGGTAAAACCGGTGACCGAGTCATTGGGTCGACCAGTCCGACCGCCGGGTCACAGGGTTTGACTGAGTTTTGACCAAAACTAATTTTTTGGCTTGAACCGGACCGGAGAGCCGACTGATTCCGATTTTTTCCTGTCAGACCAGCGGCCCGGTCCGAGTTTAAAAACCATGGTGAAAGGTAATGGTTTTGTGGGTTTGGATTTTGTGATCGCAATTAAGGAGGCAAACGAGTCAAATTTCTTTGAACAGATAGTTATTCGAGTTCAACTTGTAAGCTTAAATTCTAATTTAAATTCGAATTATATTTAAAAATTATTATTCAGATTCGATTCAACTCGAATTTTTATTACTTGAATTTAATCTGACTAAGACTGAATTATATTCAAACTACTCGCTAGTTTCAAATTCAAACTTGAATTCAAATCTCCATATGTTAAATACCTCTACAATATATATAATTGCTAATTGAACATATTATTTTACTTAGAAATGAGAAAATATAATTACAATTACACTTTACAGATATAAAATTTTAATTAAAATAGCAAACAAAAATAATAATAATAACTAATTATTTTAATTTTGTTTAATTGTGTATATATTGTGACGCCCCCAAATCTGGGCCCACACAGCCCAAACTTGAGTCGTCAAAATACTACAACAAAATTATTACAACAAAGCACAACGTACAACAATACAGTGTATAATAATACACAACTAAGTCTTCACTATTATTGCCACACTATTTTACAAAACGTGAAGACTATGATAACTATTCCTCGGACCCTCACTCCATTCCCCGGCTAGACCCTGTTATGTTTTCATCTCCTGTTGAAAAACAATGGAACAAAAAAAAAGGGTGAGCTCAAATAGCCCAGTAAAGAATATCATGACTAAGATAATGATGAATAAATTATCATTAGTCTTCAACAGTTGAGTTCTTGATAGAATACAATAGACTACAAGGTTTATATCAAAAACTGCAGTTAAATTCTTAAACAACGTTCAGATCAATAATAGCAGCGGAATGAGTAATCTATTAGAAGAATAATGCAGACTATAATGTCCACTCGGTTCTCTTTTTAGGAAAAACATCATCAACTTTTATCATCTGAAATATCATTAGTCAAGATAATACAAATTCACAGTTCCTGATCATAATCATGCAGATCAACAGTTCATCTTTGCACTACGGGCCAAAGACATTCAATATAACACCAACGGTCATGATTATACCAGATTCAGCCTTTGGTCATAATCATACCAAACAACAGTTCATCTTTGCACTACGGGCCAAAGAGAACATTCACCACGTGCCATAAAAGACACCGAACAGATGTATCGCCTTTAACCTATTATATCGCCTTTAACCTATCATCTGTTCAACAAATATATCACATCTGTGCCCCCGGCCACAGATATTCACAACAGCTTGATTTTTGGATGATTAGAATGATATAAATGATGAACAGAAGAAATAGGATAACAATAAGTATCGGGAGTTTACTTTGTACAGATTCAAATAATGTCCAAATTGTCAACATGCTGTGGAGTGAAATTTAAAAATGATATTCAAGATCCACAGTTCAGAATAACGGTTACAATTCAATAGAAAGGTTCACGTAAATAGGAAGGTTCAGTTGAAATAATGAAGTTCAACTATTATGGAACATATAATATTTTCAGGAATTATAGAAGCAATAGTTCCATAATAAATTTCGATTTAGGAGTATGAAAGAAAATAATATCCCTTACCGTAGCAGGTTTGATTAACAAAAGGTGAAGGAAATTAATACAAAGGGTTATTCACCAACAGGCGGCAATCCGCTCCGTAAGGTTATTCCCACAATTTAATAGAATTTGAGTACAAAGAGTTATTCACCAAACAGGCGGCAATCCGCTCCGTAAGGTTATTCTCAGAGATTAATAATGAATGAATACGAAAGGTTATTCACCAACAGGCGGCAATCCGCTCCGTAAGGTTATTCCCACAATTTAATACATGGAAATAAAAGGCACGTCTTATGAGTAAGGAAGAAACAATATTATTATCGAGAATCAAATAATGATAAGCCCTTACCATAGTACGTTTGAATAATGGAAGATGAAAAAGATGGTATCCCTTACCGTAACACGTGACTGGATATTGATTTAAATGAGGTTGATTAACTTGAACAGTACACGTATACTTATAGATCTTCACAAATACTCAAGATGACTTAAGCACACTTAGAGAGAACTTTCACAAGAAGTATTTAGAGAGAGAAAGAAAGAACAAGTAAGGAAGTTTATGAAAAATCCTTAAGTTAAGGCTTCTATTTATAGCCAAAAATCTCATCATTCATTTAATCTAAACCATTCATTTAAAGATCATCTTTTAATCTACACCATCCATTTCAAATATTATATTATCTTTAATCTACACCATTCATTTCATATCACCTAATAATCACCTAACTTTATATTATAAACAAATCAATTTAATTATTCAACAATAATTCACACTTTAATCTACACCATTCATTTCATATTACCTAATAATCACCTAACTTTATATTATAAACAAATCAATTCAATTATTCAACAATAATTCACACTTTAATCTACACCATTCATTTCATATCACCTAATAATCACCTAACTTTATATTATAAACAAATAACTTTATCAATTCAATTATTATGACTAATTGTTATAAATACAGTATAGTTAGCTCTTAGATATCAAGTCAATAAATTAATGAAATACAACTGTTTAAATAACATCATAATAGAGATAACAATAATGTAAAATAAAGCATACGTTACTGTGTAATGACAATTATTGATTCAATAATGTGAATTACTGTGCATATGTTACTGTGACAATTATTAGGTTCAATAATTTTAAAAACAGTGCAACAACAATTATTGACTCAATGATATAAAATACAGTGTAATGACAATTATTAAATCAATAATGCAAAATACTGTGTAACAACAATTATTGAATTGATAATATAAAATATTATGCAGTGACAATTATCGATGAAATGATGCGTAACAGTTACGGTGTCAATTATCAGACCAATAATATGAGACACTATGCAATACCGCGTGTTACTGTAGAGTACCGAGTGCTACAGAAAATACCAATAACTACCGTATGCTACTATTCTTTTATCACCGGTATTTTAACAGTTCCGTTGACTATTTTTATTTAAAAAGGTTATTTCTGTCGTTTTCTATATCCGACAAATATTCCGTTGTGGGGTCCACCAATAATTTGTTATTTCGGCGCCGTCGAACCAAACGAATATTCCCCGACCAAACGAATATTCCCCGACAAAGCGAATATTGTCCGACAAAATAAAATTTGCACATAACATCCTTAACTTTTAACTTTATCGATTTAACCACTTACTGTTTTAAAAAAAAATATCTATATGAAGAAAAATTAAATTTTGTATTTCATAAAATTCGGGGTCTTACAACCTCCCCTCCTTATGAAATTTCGTCTCCGAAATTGACGTACCTGACATATCGAAGAGGTAAGGATACTTAGATTTCATCTCAGATTCTAGCTCCCAGGTCATTTCCTCAGTATCTTGGTTCCTCCATAAAACCTTAACTTGAGGTATAACCTTTGAGCGTAGGATCTGCTCCTTCTTATCCAGGATCTTAACAGGTACCTCCTCGTATGTTAAATCCTCTGCTATAACGTCTGGTTCTAACTCAATGACGTGGTTTGGGTCCTTCACATATTTACGTAACATAGATATGTGAAAAACGTTATGGATGCGAGACATACTTGGTGGTAGGGCTAGTCTGTAGGCTACGGTTCCTATTCGATCGAGGATTTCAAATGGGCCAATAAATCGAGGGTTGAGCTTTCCTCTCTTTCCGAATCTCGTAACCCCTTTCCATGGAGAAACACGTAAGAATACATGATCTCCGACGTTGAAACTTTCGTCTCTCCGATGAAGATCAGCATAACTCTTTTGTCGTTCTTGTGCGGTCTGTATTCGTTGTCGGATCATTTGGATCTTTTCGGTCGTCAAGCGTACCAACTCGGGTCCCAACAATTTTGCTTCTCCTACCTCATTCCAACATATTGGAGAGCGACACTTCCTTCCATACAATGCCTCGAATGGAGCCATGCCTATGCTTGCTTGGTAACTGTTGTTGTAAGAAAATTCCACCAACGGCAAGTACTTATCCCAACTTCCTTTGAAGTCTAATACACAAAGTCTCAAAAGATCTTCGAGGGTCTGGATCGTCCTTTCCGATTGTCCGTCCGTTTGAGGATGGTATGCAGAACTAAAACGTAGTTCAGTGCCCATAACTTTTTGCAGACTGATCCAAAAGCGTGAAGTGAATCTAGGATCTCGATCAGAAACTATGGAAACTGGCATGCCATGCAATCTCACGATCTCATTTATGTACATACCGGCAAGACGTTCAAGTGAAAAGTTTTCTCGTATAGGCAAGAAATGAGCAGATTTGGTCAATCTATCTACGATCACCCAAATTGCATCTAAGCCTTGAGAAACTTTTGGAAGACCCGTCACGAAGTCCATATTGATGTGTTCCCACTTCCATTCGGGAACTTCAAGTGATTGTAATAGACCTTTAGGAACTTGATGCTCTGCCTTGACACGTTGACAAGTTAGGCACCTTGAGATAAACTCCGCAATCTCTCTTTTCATATTGTTCTACCAAAATGTATATCGAAGATCTCGATACATCTTGGTGCCTCCTGGGTGGATTGCAAACGGCGTGTTGTGTGCCTCCATCATGATTTTATGCTTTAATTCAGGATCGTTAGGAACACAGAGTCGAGAGTTGACTCGAAGTATTCCTTTCTCGTCGATTCTTGCTTCGGGAATGACACCTTCTTGTACTTTCTTTATCATGTTTATCAGTTTCGGATCGGTAGCTTGAGCAGCTTTAATTTTATCGATTAAAGTTGGTTCTACTCGCACGTGAGCAATCTTCGAGTGGGTCCCTGGTGTCTTTAGCTCTATCTCCATCTTTTGCAAGTCGTACAAAATACATTTTTGTGTTGTCAGCAGTGCACTTGTACTCGCATAAGATTTTCTGCTCAAAGCGTCAGCTACAACGTTCGCCTTTCCCGGGTGATACTGGATTGTGTGGTCATAATCCTTCAACAGCTCAAGCCAACGTCGTTGTCGCATGTTGAGTTCCTTCTGGGTGAAGAAATACTTGAGACTTTTATGATCCGTATAGATATCCACTTTTTCTCCGTACAAGTAGTGTCTCCAGATCTTTAACGCGAAAACGACTGCTGCCAACTCTAGATCATGAGTAGGATAATTTTTCTCATAATCTTTGAGTTGTCGAGAGGCATAGGCTATAACCTTTCCATGTTGCATAAGGACACAGCCTAGACCTTTGCCAGAAGCATCGCTGTAGATAACAAATTCTCCTGATCCTGATGGTATGGTCAGAACAGGAGCTGAAACAAGTCTCCTCTTGAGTTCTTGAAAACTCTTCTCGCATTCCTCGCTCGATATAAGTTTTGTACTAGAATGAATGATACCGATATCTAGTAATTAAACTTTCAACTCTTGGTGTTCTATGGGAGCCATTTGGTATGGGACTTTAAAAATGGGCTTAGTGTCGGGTTCAAGATCGATACAGAATTCAATTTCACGGTTTGGGGTAAGCCAGAAAGTTCCTCAGAAAAAACGTCAGGAAACTCATTAACAATGGGAATATCATTCAAGTTTGACGTGTTTTTGTTCAAATCAGTGACATGAGCTAAAAAGGCTTGACATCCGTTTTTCAATAAACGAATGGCTTTATGGCTAGAAATAACAGTTATAGATTTCAATGGTTTAGTTGCTTGAATTTGCATGACAGGTTGATTAGGAATATGAAAACTAATAATCTTATGAAAACAATCAATTTTAGCATGATGGGTAGTCAACCAATCAATTCCTAAAATCACATCAAATTCACGCATCTCCAAAGAAATAAGGTCAACAGGTAATGTGAGGTTGTTGATTTGAACTAGGCAAGATTTATAGATAGTAAATGTAATAGGTATTTCTCCCAATGAGGTTCCAACTGATAAGACAAGATTTAAGTTTTCAATAGTCAAATTTAAACGTTGAGTACATATAGGTGAGATAAAAGAGTGGATAGAGCCAGTATCTAATATGGCATAGACTTCACGAGAATTTATGAATAGCTTACCGGTTATCACCTCATTCGGTTTCTTGACTGTTATCGTCAAATCGAATCCCGAATACTTCATTCGGATCTTCACGTATTTCAACCATGGGAATACCACTGAATAATTTTCTAGCAAACTGTTTCTCGGGTTCATCAACTTCATCAGTAGTAAGGTACCAATGATTTCCATTAAAATAGTATTTTCGATAGACTGCAGTTTCCACGATAGTGACTAACTTAACCTGAATTCCTCTAAATTGTAACGCCCAAAAGTATAGAAACATCATTTTTAAATAATCTTGAAAATCATAGCTGGAACACCATAAATCCCAAAGACTAATATGAAAAGTCCATATATTCTGATCCTTTGTTATAGAGCATAACCAGGTGATATCACTCTCCCAATTAGTGAGTATATTAAAGGCAATAATTTCCGCAAGTTCGTTACTTCCTTTAATTGCTTCTAAGAATGGATCTGGAACGACTGTAGCAGAGCTTTCACCTTCATCCTTACTGGATAGAACACGCATAATTTTTGCCATAGGCAAATGATTCAACTCTGAGTTTGTAAGAAGATTATTCGTCGCCTCTTGTTTTGCAGCTACATTTGTTTCGGTAATTTCATAGTTAACCTCCTGATTTCCAGATGCCATAATTAACTGTGGTCACAAAATAAATGTTAGTTCAAATAAACTGACTCATCACTTCATGTTCCTACATTCAAATCGGCTCATTAGATAATAAAATCTATTTTAGGTAGGACACACTAGTGACTGATTCTATTCGTCTCTCCCCTCCTAGTTCTACCCCAGATCGCCATTAAAGACCATATCCCTAAGCTCTGATGCCAACTGTGACGCCCCCAAATCTGGGCCCACACAGCCCAAACTTGAGTCGTCAAAATACTACAACAAAATTATTACAACAAAGCACAACGTACAACAATACAGTGTATAATAATACACAACTAAGTCTTCACTATTATTGCCACACTATTTTACAAAACGTGAAGACTATGATAACTATTCCTCGAACCCTCACTCCATTCCCCGGCTAGACCCTGTTATGTTTTCATCTCCTGTTGAAAAACAATGGAACAAAAAAAAAGGGTGAGCTCAAATAGCCCAGTAAAGAATATCATGACTAAGATAATGATGAATAAATTATCATTAGTCTTCAACAGTTGAGTTCTTGATAGAATACAATAGACTACAAGGTTTATATCAAAAACTGCAGTTAAATTCTTAAACAACGTTCAGATCAATAATAGCAGCGGAATGAGTAATCTATTAGAAGAATAATGCAGACTATAATGTCCACTCGGTTCTCTTTTTAGGAAAAACATCATCAACTTTTATCATCTGAAATATCATTAGTCAAGATAATACAAATTCACAGTTCCTGATCATAATCATGCAGATCAACAGTTCATCTTTGCACTACGGGCCAAAGACATTCAATATAACACCAACGGTCATGATTATACCAGATTCAGCCTTTGGTCATAATCATACCAAACAACAGTTCATCTTTGCACTACGGGCCAAAGAGAACATTCACCACGTGCGATAAAAGACACCGAACAGATGTATCGCCTTTAACCTATTATATCGCCTTTAACCTATCATCTGTTCAACAAATATATCACATCTGTGCCCCCGGCCACAGATATTCACAACAGCTTGATTTTTGGATGATTAGAATGATATAAATGATGAACAGAAGAAATAGGATAACAATAAGTATCGGGAGTTTACTTTGTACAGATTCAAATAATGTCCAAATTGTCAACATGCTGTGGAGTGAAATTTAAAAATGATATTCAAGATCCACAGTTCAGAATAACGGTTACAATTCAATAGAAAGGTTCACGTAAATAGGAAGGTTCAGTTGAAATAATGAAGTTCAACTATTATGGAACATATAATATTTTCAGGAATTATAGAAGCAATAGTTCCATAATAAATTTCGATTTAGGAGTATGAAAGAAAATAATATCCCTTACCGTAGCAGGTTTGATTAACAAAAGGTGAAGGAAATTAATACAAAGGGTTATTCACCAACAGGCGGCAATCCGCTCCGTAAGGTTATTCCCACAATTTAATAGAATTTGAGTACAAAGAGTTATTCACCAAACAGGCGGCAATCCGCTCCGTAAGGTTATTCTCAGAGATTAATAATGAATGAATACGAAAGGTTATTCACCAACAGGCGGCAATCCGCTCCGTAAGGTTATTCCCACAATTTAATACATGGAAATAAAAGGCACGTCTTATGAGTAAGGAAGAAACAATATTATTATCGAGAATCAAATAATGATAAGCCCTTACCATAGTACGTTTGAATAATGGAAGATGAAAAAGATGGTATCCCTTACCGTAACACGTGACTGGATATTGATTTAAATGAGGTTGATTAACTTGAACAGTACACGTATACTTATAGATCTTCACAAATACTCAAGATGACTTAAGCACACTTAGAGAGAACTTTCACAAGAAGTATTTAGAGAGAGAAAGAAAGAACAAGTAAGGAAGTTTATGAAAAATCCTTAAGTTAAGGCTTCTATTTATAGCCAAAAATCTCATCATTCATTTAATCTAAACCATTCATTTAAAGATCATCTTTTAATCTACACCATCCATTTCAAATATTATATTATCTTTAATCTACACCATTCATTTCATATCACCTAATAATCACCTAACTTTATATTATAAACAAATCAATTTAATTATTCAACAATAATTCACACTTTAATCTACACCATTCATTTCATATTACCTAATAATCACCTAACTTTATATTATAAACAAATCAATTCAATTATTCAACAATAATTCACACTTTAATCTACACCATTCATTTCATATCACCTAATAATCACCTAACTTTATATTATAAACAAATAACTTTATCAATTCAATTATTATGACTAATTGTTATAAATACAGTATAGTTAGCTCTTAGATATCAAGTCAATAAATTAATGAAATACAACTGTTTAAATAACATCATAATAGAGATAACAATAATGTAAAATAAAGCATACGTTACTGTGTAATGACAATTATTGATTCAATAATGTGAATTACTGTGCATATGTTACTGTGACAATTATTAGGTTCAATAATTTTAAAAACAGTGCAACAACAATTATTGACTCAATGATATAAAATACAGTGTAATGACAATTATTAAATCAATAATGCAAAATACTGTGTAACAACAATTATTGAATTGATAATATAAAATATTATGCAGTGACAATTATCGATGAAATGATGCGTAACAGTTACGGTGTCAATTATCAGACCAATAATATGAGACACTATGCAATACCGCGTGTTACTGTAGAGTACCGAGTGCTACAGAAAATACCAATAACTACCGTATGCTACTATTCTTTTATCACCGGTATTTTAACAGTTCCGTTGACTATTTTTATTTAAAAAGGTTATTTTTGTCGTTTTCTATATCCGACAAATATTCCGTTGTGGGGTCCACCAATAATTTGTTATTTCGGCGCCGTCGAACCAAACGAATATTCCCCGACCAAACGAATATTCCCCGACAAAGCGAATATTGTCCGACAAAATAAAATTTGCACATAACATCCTTAACTTTTAACTTTATCGATTTAACCACTTACTGTTTTAAAAAAAAATATCTATATGAAGAAAAATTAAATTTTGTATTTCATAAAATTCGGGGTCTTACATATATTATAAGAGAATGTATCAAGTATCTATTCAAATATGTATCAATCAAGTATGTATCGAATTATGATTGAGAATTCGAGTAGTTTGAATCATAAACGAGTCAAGTATAACCTTACTTATATTCTACTCGTATTTTTATGCGAACTATTTTTTGTACTCAAATTTATATCATATTATTAACGAATTCGAGTATCGTTCATATTTTTTCGTGTCAAGTCCGAGTTGAACTTGAACTGTTTGGTTAAAGTTGCAGCCTTATTCGCAAAAGCAGGGGAAAAGTTATAGGTACAGGTTTACATAGGATTCAAGGCGATGTTGGAGTGTCGATTGTGCGGAGGCGTTAGTAATTCTTAAAGCAATGCGTTTTGCAAAGAATTTTGTGTTTGAAAGGATTACTGTTAAAAATTATGGCTAGTGAATGACTGATCAATTAATTAGTGACAGGGTTGAGATTTCGTACATGGATGATAATGTTGAAGTCTGTCATCTTTTGAGCCATGATTTTGTGAACGTATCTTTAATTCACATTAAAAAATTTGGTAATAGAGTTGCTCATGATTTTGCAGAATTTGCTCAATCTATGAACATTCATATATCCTTGTTTAGGATGGAATAAATTCATTTTAGTCTACTCCCGGCCTTTGATTGTATCCGATGGTTTATGAATAAAATTTTCAACTTGTTTGGTTGTTCTTCAAAAAAAATTTATTTGTACAAAAAACACTAGTCACAACTAGGCATGCACAACAGGTCGACCTGACCTGGCCCGGCCTGGGCCTGCCAGGCTTTGATTGTTGACCAGGCCAGGCCTTGGGCCAGGCCAGGCCTTGGTCCAGGCCAGGCCAGGCTTTGGGCCAAGCCAGGCCAGTCCGATCCGATTCGATTCATTCAAACAATTTTTTTAGTAATTTTAAATATTATTAAAACACTAATTAAAATTTTAAACTTAATTGATGTATTAATTAAAAGTAATGTATTACAAGTTACAGCTTTCAAATTACAATAATGAAAATTATCTTTTTTATTATTATTTTGCAAATGACTTTCTAATTGTTACACTAAGTATCTATTAAAATAAAGATGCAATAAAAGATCTATAAGAAGTGTAGGTTGCTAGCTAGGTAAGAAAAATCCTTATATATTACACTAGTCAATGTGTTTTCATAGATTTCTTTATTTATATATAAACAAACATGCATGAATGAACGTATTAAAATACGTCCATTTTATTTTATTTATTGAATGAGTTGTTACAAAGATGAAGTTTTCGTCTGCAGTGGGAGAATTGAAGTAGCGAATAAAGAAAATCTGCAGACCAAACCAAGCTTTTGGTGAACCAGGTCAGGCCAGACCCAAGACCAGGCCGGGCCGGGCCAGGCCAGGCCAGGCCCCAGGCTGGGCCAGGCCTCAGGCCAGGCCGGATCTGAGTCAAAAAATTGTGGCATGTTCGTGGCCTTCAGGCCAGGCCGAGCCAGGCCAGGCCTTGACCAGACCGGGCTTTGACCAGGCCGGGCCCAGGCCGGATCAAAGCAGGGCCGCAGGCCGCAGGCTATTTGTGCATCACTAGTTACAACGGATCGATTTTCCGACTTATAAGTAATTAATCTTAAAATACGTGTATTTATTTGATGAATGAGAAAGAACAAAAACACACAATCTCATGATATAAATGGAAGGAGGGACACTAGAAAAAATAAATTGTGGCACGTGGAGTTCATCTAATTAATTGTTGAAAAATTACTTTGTTTCTATTAAATAATTTATACAAGCTTAGATCTATTATTAATTAAATTTAGTCAAAAATTCATTAATTTTCTCATTAAATAATAATATTATCTTTTTATCCATCCAACGTACTTTTCAAAGATGTAGATTTTCGACCATTTATGATGAGGTAATCTAATTATCACAATTTGATTATTATAATGAGCCTATAAAAAGACAATGAGTGCAATGACTAACTACAAAACACATAATAAATAAATAAATAAATAAATCATCATTTCACAGTCGAAAAAAATCATGTCAAAAAACTTATTCTCTATCTTGCTCATTTAGTCTTATTTTTACAAATCCTGCTTGTGCAGTTCTTGTTGAAATCATCAACGCCCTCTCTAATAATACAAACCCGCATCGGCGGAGGATGATCTTGGATATCACACCCTCCTTGTGAATCAAAATTTCTCTTGGACTTTCCATGATGCCTTCCTCGGTGACATTTTGTATTTTTGCCACTTTTATTGGGGCGAGAAGGAAAGATCCATGGATGTTTATGATAAAGTGAAAATGGGTCGTTATTGTTTACACCATAAAACTGATAATTGCTTTTGGCAAGTAAGGACCGATGGTTTTTATTTCAATAATGTTCTTAGTGATGATCCAAATTCATGGCAGCGTAAAGTCGAGTGGTGAAAACTTTGTACTCAAAATGAAATATTGACATATTAATAAAAGTGACAAGGAGAGAATCTTGTGTTGTATTTGAATTTTAGATATATATATATATATATATATATATATATATATATATATATATATATAGGATACCCATGTTGGCGGGAGTACTGACGCGGTAATCACATGCAAGGGTCAATTTAACTTGTAAACTTTTTGTTGCTAAAAACTTTAGCGGCAGAGCTAATTTATTTTTTTTGTCATGCTGTAAAAGCTTCTAATAGTAGACAGTTTCTAAGTCAAATTGGCCCATGCATGTGGTTACTGTAAAAATACTCCTCCCAATCAGTTGCTCTAAATGGATATATATACACAATTGTGTAGTGTACAGTCGGCTATGACGACAATTTTTTGGACTACGACGACTGTTCAACCGTCGTCATAGACCAGAAATAACTATGATGACGGTTGAATCGTCGCCGTAACTCAAAAAAATTGTCATTATAACCGACTGTACACTACACAACTGTGTATATATATTTTTTCCATATATATATATATATATATATATATATATATATATATATGGATTCGCAATGGATTTGGTGTTGTATGTTTTAAAATTTCTTAAACGTTTTGGTTTAATATCTAAAAGTAATAAATATCATCTGGAGCATTTAGGTAAATTACAAAAGTGACTTTCTTAGTTTCAGGCAATTGATTTTCGCCCCAAAGCATAAACTCTGCAATTGTGTTCCATTTCAAATGTTTGGACCGAAATTGATCATGTGTAACTCACGTGATGGATGTTATACCATATTTTCAACAACTTGATCTAAAATTTCGTAATCCTACTTAAGGGGTCCCAAGTAAGTTTTTAAATTTCGGATTTCAGTCCCACGTGTTATGGTTACATTAATTGTTTAGAATAATGGTAAAAACAAACAAACAAATAAATAAATAATTAGAAAAATAACAAATCTATACAAATGTTGACCAACTATAGAAATGACACAGTTACCAAAATTTAAGAATTCATCTGATGGTAAGTAGATAATTAATGTAGTAAACATAATAACATCTATCGAGCGACTAGCACCATGTCCAAATTTTTTTGTTACAAACTCAATATCTTAGTTATTATTATAAGTTAAAAAATGTGCATTGGCTAAAGACGACACCACCGAGCCACTGGTGGTTCATTCGCTTCATTGTGCAGCTAAGGGTGATGATCTTGGAACTCGGCCCATACCGGTCAATCATTTTTTAGCTTGGTTTTTCAAGCCCTAAGAAGAAGATTTTTGCTGTTTATGATGAGATTTTTTGATATTTTTATATGAAAAGTGATGTTATAGATTTATAACGTCGATTTAACTATGGGTAGAGAACTGTTTTATCGCAACAAATGCTACTGGAAAGCTACCCAAGATGGTTTTTATTACAGCACTGTCAGACCAGCTAAGCCAATTTTCTGGCAGAAAAAATATGATTGGTAGAGATGGCCATTATTTTGTCCTAAATTGTCCTAGAAATGTGCTTGAAACATAGGAAATTGCCTGATAAAATTTTCTTATGATTTATTTATTTATTCGTGAGTTCATGATTGATCCAAGCATGTAAGCAGTGTTGCAACATCACGAATTTCTTATAATCCTACAAATATAAATTAATTTATAATAATTTTGAATAACTTCAATAAAGTCAACAGTTAATTCTACAATATCACTATATTTTGCAAGGAATAGAGTTTTAAAAATAATTATATTTAAGTGTGTCTTATGTGGATCTTCAATATCCTTGAAAAAAGACATTTGATAATTCCAGAACAAATTTTATAATTCAACAGATCCACAAGCTTTAATAGATGATGGAAATTCTCCAAGTTTTTTACACAAATCTGAAATGGAAACATCCAGCAGATTTAACATAGAGATAGTGTTGCAACGTCTGTGTGCGTATAGAAGATTGTTTATGACATGTCGTTTATTTCCTGGAAAGAAACACAAACTGACAAACCCATGGAAACCATCGAGCTCAAATGAAGAAGAAACTAGTGGTCCTCGACAGTCACACAAGCACCCAAAATAACAGAAACTAACACCAAGCCTGGTATCTTACCACACCTCGGGACGGAGCTCACCAGTTGCGGGAGGCATCCATCTTCCAGAGTGGTAGACACTTTCACCTACTTTCCAACCGGGAACATCCTTCATAATTCGGGCCTCGTCCTCAAGATATTTTTTCCACTCTTTTACAAATCTATAGAAGCAAACAGAATGGAGATGGTAAGGTTAATTAAGTTGGAACTTCTTAGATGAAAAAGACTGAAGAAGAAAAAAATTAATTACCTTTCATCCTCTTCGGCTTGAAGCATGGGCAGGATAGCTCTGCGAGCAGCATATTTTTCTTCCTTAATTGCTCTAGACAACAGAGACATTATTAGCATACCATGCCCCAGTGATTTCAAATTGTTAACTGTAGTTAAAAAGTTAACAGCTTTGGGCATCAATTATTATTGATACTTAACTAAACTATATTGCTGATACTTTTATAAAGGATGATAAAAGTGGAGTTTGTATAAGTATCCAATCATATACATTATTAATCTTCTTATTGTATTGTAGTATGCTAGTAGGAGTAGCAAAAGTTAGTTTAAAAAAGGCAGGCACCTAAGAAATACTTGTCGAACAATAAAGAGATAGATAACAAAACCGGTAATAGGCATGTCCATAATCCATATAATAGATGACATGCTGAATACATGAAACCTTGAGACAGATGACGTGTTGAATACATGAATACATCATATTCTCCTATCAAAAGATGAAGAAAAAAAAATTCCCCAAAAGTCAGCTTCAGATCAGGAGGCATATACTGTGTAGATAAAAGTCGAAGCAAATATTGGTTGTCATGACATCCCTACTGTTTCTGCCTTTTCCTCTTCTTTTTTTTTCTTTGTAATAATTTGAACCTTGACTTAATTCGAATATGCAATGCCTTCTTCTTTCTTGATTCAATGTACTTCCAGTTTTTCCCCTTCACTACCTATACTTAGATTTCACACTGACATACATGCTTTAATCAATTGGACAGGTCCAAGAGGACTACAACTTAAGTTGACATTTTCGGACTCTGATTTTGAGTAAACTAGACCATCCTTTTACTTCGATCACTCTATCAGGGCTAAAACCAGCTTTGGATCGAAGGTTAAAGTGACAATTTTTCACATGCTATGCTTGGCCATTCTCCTGTTGGCATATCTCTTTCAATATGTTATAAATCAAACAGTGCTGTTGCTTTAATTGTTTATTCATAACATACGGCCTGACCATCATCGTTGGTAATGACCATCAACATAGGAAAAGTTACTCATGCTTTTAAAACTTTTGAGTCCACCAATGTAATATCCCTGCAGAGGTTTACAAGCTTAACAAATTAACTTCATATTAGCAGTTCCTTCAAGTCTCAACACTTGAGAACATACTTCAGCAACTTCCCCAATTCCAGCTCAATCAACAACATCATTACAACAATTTAAGAAATATTCCAAGTGCTGAACCCTGGTGTTAATATTTCAAATTTACACCTAAACATCAAATTTTGCACCATAGGAATTCTGTTTTAATCTTAATTTGTAATTTGGAAAACCTATAAAATGCGAAGAACACCGTAACAAGATAAATCAAATCCCACATAACCACCAATATAACAGCTCAAATCAACAGCACCCATAAAAAAAAAGTCCTCACTTTATTGGGCACCTGCGAGAAATTATTTCAATTTCCCGTCTTAAATACTCACCATCATCATTCCAATATAATCAAACACTACCCATATAAAAACAAAATAAATAAATAAAACACATTTGCGAATACATATAGAAATGGAGAAAATTGGGCAAATGTGAGTATACCTTCGGATCTTGTTGCCCTTGCCGACCTGGTACATGCCCCAAGAGAAAGTACCCAAAGCAGCAAAAAAGATGGCGACTGCGCTGGGACCTTTGCTTGGGATCCTCCGGGCGTACCGAACCGGAGCAAAGCCGCCAGGAGGGGGGCCGTCCTGAAGGATAGGCATGTCCTTCACGCTGGCCATTCCAGGTTTATTCCTTATCACAGCCTCTGTCATCTTTCTCTCTCTTCCTTCTTCTAATTCTTCTTCTGTACAGAAGAGTTTATCAATTTGGGAATCTGTTTAGTTTACAAATGACCGACTTTTCGAAATGGTGAACGACGCCTTACAGTCCTTAGGTCGTGTTTGGCTCAATAAAAAGATATAAAGATATTAAAAAAACAAAATAATAATATAATTAAAATTATAAGGATAAAAGAAAAAAAAAGTGTGACATAAAATCACCAAAATTATTATTATTGTTGTTGTTATTGTTATTGTTATTACTATTATTATTATTAAACTACTCCCTCCATCCCTAAAAAACTGATTTGATTTGATTTTTTGGTTAAATTGACTAATTTTAAAATAAAAAATTAAGCTTATTTATTTATAATTTGAAACTTATAAAAATTAGAGATAATAGTAAATTCGACATAATTTTTTATGATTATAAATTTTTCATCTATATTTATAGAAAAATAGTATAAATTATGATTACAAAGTGAGTCAATTTGACTAAAAAAAAGTCAAATTAAACTCTTTTTTTTTTTTGCGGGATAATAGTAATATTATATTATAATTTAATTTTAGGGATGCATTCTGTTTTATAAATTTTGTTTTAAAGGAAAAAGAATGGACGAAAAAAAAAGATTATTTTTAAAAATTATTTTAAAAAGAAGAACTTTCCCATGTAATCTATTTCTCTTTTCCCAAAATACACTTTGAAATAGGAGTTGGGAAAATATGAGAAAGGAGTCGAGGACGAGGAGAACTACAGGAGGATAAGAGAAACTTAACTTCTGCATGTGTCAATTAATTAATGCTAAAATCTTTATGACTGTTAATGACAGATAAAGTTAAACTTTTGACTTTTAAATGACCTCAACCACTAAGCATATAAACTTGGGAAGCCATATAATTAAGGGGTTAAATTAATTATTTTTTATTGCACTCAACTTTAACTTATATATGTATTATTATATTGAATTTTTTTATAATAGAGTTATTATATTCAACAAAAATTATAAAAAGTAAAATTTTGGTCAAAGACCGTTAATCATTTAATAAAAAAATAACGTGACAATATTAAATATCATTTTCATCATTAAAATAGAAGTCAATTTACAGTTATATCACTGAAAGAGAAAATAATAATAATAATAATAATAATAATAATAATAATAATAATACCATCTCGATTACAAAAAAAAATAGTTTTATTTTTTAAAACTTAATTTGAGACATTTTAAAAATAAATTTTGATCTAATAATCCCCAAATTAAATTTTAAAAAGCAAAATTAATCTTTTTTTTTTTTTTTGTGTAACGAAGAGTGTATTATTATTGAATCAAAATTTAATTTTAAAATACCCAAATTAATTTTAAGAAAGCAAAACTAATCTCTTTTTTTTCTCTAACCGAGATGATATTATTATTATTATTATTATTATTATTATTATTATTATTATTATTATTATTATTATTATTATTATTAAATCAAAATTTATTTTTAAAATATCCAAATTAAGTTTTAAAAAACAAAATAAATCTTTTTTTTCTTTTTTTTAACAGAGGGGGTATTATTATTATTATTGTTATTATTATTAAAAAATCAAAATTTATTTTTAAAATACCCAAATTAAATTTTAAAAAGCAAAGCTAATTTTTTTTTTTGTGTGTGTGTGTAACGGATGGGATATTATTATTATTATCGTTGTTGTTATTGTTGTTGTTATTGTTATTGTTAAATCAAAATTTATTTTTAAAATACCTCAAATTAATTTTTAAAAAACAAAACAAATCTTTTTCTTCTTTTTTTGTACAACGGAGAGGGTATTATTATTATTAAATAAAAAAATATTTTTAAAATACCTTAAATTAATTTTTTTTAAAAATTAATTATTTTTTTTTGTGTGTAACGGAGATGGTATTATTATTATTATTATTAAATTAAAATTTATTTAAAAAAAAACAAAACTAATCGCTTTTTTTGTGTAACGAATAGAGTATTATTATTATTGTTGTTGTTGTTATAATAATAATAATAATAATAATAATAATAATAAGAATAAGAATAAGAATAATAAGAATTATTATTATTATTATTATTATTATTATTATTATTAATTAATTTTTTATTAATTATTTTTTTATTTTTTCAGTGATGCAACTATAAATTGACCTTCAGTTCAATGATGAAAATGGTATTTAATATTGTCACGTCATTTTTCTGTTAAATTGTTAACGATCTTTGATGAAAACTTTACTTTTTGTAAAAAAAATTGAGTACAATAATTCGATTATAACAAAAATCAGTACAATAATACACATATAAATTAAGATTGAGTATAATAGAAAAAAATAATTTAACCCTATAATTAACTAACTTTTAGTGGCACATGCACACGAGTTGCGTTTGTAATTAATCCGATAATAAAATTAGAATTTCAATGTATTAATTAAAAAACAAAAAATAAATTAAAATGACAAAATAATAATCCAATTAATTTTATATGAACAAAATAAAGAAAAATATTTGCGTGACATAGACACCAAAACCAGGCCAACAACTTTTAGGCACCTTCGTCTATAGAGATAATCAGGAAATATGATTAAAATTAATTTACAATTCTATCACCTCAACTCATTAAGTTCGAAAAGATGATACACATGAAAAGTATAAAACCCCGAAGGCCCGAATCCGTTACAGACTTCAAGTACTAGACGTCGTAAATCCAAAGTTACATAAGATAATAATACATACGGCTATATTTGTTTACAAAATATATATTTGGGATAGGACTATTTGTATTAATTTAAAACTATTTTCGACTTTTTTATCCCATGATGAGGGATTATTAATCCCTTCATGTTGAAATATTAGTCCCATAAAGTCATTTAATAGCTTAAAATAGGAGGGACTATTAATCCCAAATTTATCATGGGATTATATAATCCCTCATAAATAGCCTTAAGAATGATAAAAAATAGTCCAAGGACTATTTAAAGGACTATTAATCCCTCATCATGGGATAAAAAAATCGAAAATAACTTTAAATTAATACAAATAGTCCAATCCCAAGTATGTATTTTGCAAACAAACATAGAGTATAGTCTGAACAATAATAACTCAATAATAATTTTAAATTAAAATTTAATTATAATTATTTTTTAAAATTAATTCAAATAAATGACAACTAAATACCATATTTCATAGAGTAGAGACGCAACTCTCGAAATTAATTTTTTTATTTAAAGTTCAATGACAAAAAATAAATAAATCTTAAACTAACACTAGCAATCCAAAATGTATCAACCAAGTGCGCAGAACGAGATAACCTGTAAAATTTTACGTAAGGGGTGAGCGCTAAAACCCAACAAACAACAATCTTCAGTATTTAAGTGGATCAAGTACAATTTACAAAACGTTTTTTTGAAATAACTGTTATCAATAACAATAGTAACTATATTTTCAAAATTAAAACAATTTATAACAAAATGAATTCACATTTAAAGATAGTTTGAATGTATGCAATATATCTTTTAATCAACAGCCTTAGCAACTACGGTTACAATAACCCTATAACACGACCTAAAAATTCGATAATGTCAATGATCATGCACCCTAATAAAGGATCTATGAAGCACGCTCCCCAAATGACATCTAAAGGTGTGCACCTTAGTAGGTCCTATATAGCTATGGAACTAACGTAAAACACTAATGAGTTCTATATATAGTCAGACCGATGATTTCAAAAATATTTCACAATATCATCAATGTAAGACCCCGAATTTTATGAAATATAAAATTTAATTTTTTTCATATATATTTTTCTGAAACAGTAAGTGGTTAAATCGATAAAATTAAAAGTTAAGGATGTTATGTGCAAATTTTATTTTGTTGGACAATATTCGCTTTGTCGGAGAATATTCGTTAGGTCGGGGAATATTTGTGACGCCCCCAAATCTAGGCTCACACAGCCCAAACTTGAGTCGTCAAAAGACTACAACAAAATTATTACAACAAAGCACAACGTACAACAATACAGTGTATAATAATACACAACTAAGTCTTCACTATTATTGCCACATTATTTTACAACACGTGAAGACTACGACAACTATTCCTCAGACTCTCACTCCATCCCCCGGCTAGACCCTGTTACGTTTTCATCTCCTGTTGAAAAACAATGGAACAAAAGAAAGGGTGAGCTCAAATAGCCCAGTAAAAAATATCATGACTAAGATAATGACGAATAAATTATCATTAGCCTTCAACAGTTGAGTTCTTGATAGAATACAATAGACTACAAGGTTTATATCAAAAACTGTAGTTAAATTCTTAAACAACGTTCAGATCAATAATAGCAGCGGAATGAGCAATCTATTAGAAGAATAATGCAGACCATAATGCCCACTCGCTTCTCTTTTTAGTAAAAACATCATCAACTTTTATCATCTGAAATACCATTAGTCATGATAATAAAAATTCACAGTTTCTGGTCATAATCATGCAAATCAACAGTTCATCATTGCACTACGGGCCATTTGGTATTGGGCTTTGGAAAAGGGCTTAGTATCGGGTTCAAGATCGATACAGAATTCAATTTCTCGGTTTGGGGATAAGCCAGGAAGTTCCTCAGGAAAAACGTCAGGAACTCATTAACAATAGGAATATCATTCAAGTTTGACGTGTTTTTGTTCAAATCAATGACATGGGCTAAAAAGGCTTGACATCCGTTTTTCAATAAACGAATGACTTTATGGCTAGAAATAATAGTTATAGATTCAATGGTTTAGTTGCTTGAATTTGCATGACATGTTGATTAGGAATATGAAAACTAATAATCTTATGAAAACAATCAATTTTAGCATGATGGGTAGTCAACCAATCAATTCCTAAAATCACATCAAATTCATGCATCTCCAAAGAAATAAGGTTAACAGATAATGTGAGGTTGTTGATTTAAACTAGGCAAGATTTATAGATAGTAAATGTAAAGGTATTTCTCCCAATGAGGTTTCAACTGATAAGACAAGATTTAAGTTTTCAATAGTCAAATTTAAACGTTGAGTACATATAGGTGAGATAAAAGAGTGGGTAGAGCCAGTATCTAACATGGCATAGACTTCACGAGAATTTATGAATAGCTTACCAGTTATCACCTCCTTCGGTTTCTTGACTGTTATCGTCAAATCGAATCCCGAGTACTTCATTCGAATCTTCACGTATTTCAACCATGAGAATACCACTAAATAATTCTCTAACGAACTGTTTCTTGGATTCCTCAACTTCATCAGTAGTAACGTTACCAATGATTTCTATAAGAATAGTATTTTCGATAGACTGCAGTTTCCACGATAGTGACTAACTTAACCTGAATTCCTTTAAATTGTAACGCCCAAAAGTATAGAAACATCATTTTTAAATAATCTTGAAAATCATAGCTGGAACACCATAAATCCCAAAGACTTATATGAAACGTCCATATATTCCGATCCTTTGTTATCGAGCATAACCAGGTGATATGATTCTTCCAATTAGTGAGCAGATTAAAGGCAATAATTTCCGCAAGTTCATTACTTCCTTTAATTGCTTCTAATAACGGATCTGGAACGACTGTAGTAGAGCTTTCACCTTCATCCTTACTGGATAGAACACGCATAATTTTTGCCTTAGGCAAAAGATTCAACTCTGAGTTTGTAGGAAGATTATTCGTCGCCTCTTGATTCGCAGCTACATTTGTTTCGGACATTTCATAGTTAACCTCTTGATTTCCAGATGCCATACTTAACTGTGGTCACAAAATAATTGTTAGTTCAAACAAATTGACTCATCACTTCATGTCCCTATATTCAAATCAACTCATTAGATAATAAAATCTAATTTAGGTGGAACACACTAGTGACTGATTATATTCGTCTCTCCCCTCCTAGTTCTACCCCAGATCTCCATTAAAGACCATATCCCTAAGCTCTGATGCCAACTGTGACGCCCCCAAATCTAGGCCCACACAGCCCAAACTTGAGTCGTCAAAAGACTACAACAAAATTATTACAACAAAGCACAACGTACAACAATACAGTGTATAATAATACACAACTAAGTCTTCACTATTATTGCCACATTATTTTACAACACGTGAAGACTACGACAACTATTCCTCAGACTCTCACTCCATCCCCCGGCTAGACCCTGTTACGTTTTCATCTCCTGTTCAAAAACAATGGAACAAAAGAAAGGGTGAGCTCAAATAGCCCAGTAAAAAATATCATGACTAAGATAATGACGAATAAATTATCATTAGCCTTCAACAGTTGAGTTCTTGATAGAATACAATAGACTACAAGGTTTATATCAAAAACTGTAGTTAAATTCTTAAACAACGTTCAGATCAATAATAGCAGCGGAATGAGCAATCTATTAGAAGAATAATGCAGACCATAATGCCCACTCGCTTCTCTTTTTAGTAAAAACATCATCAACTTTTATCATCTGAAATACCATTAGTCATGATAATAAAAATTCACAGTTCCTGGTCATAATCATGCAAATCAACAGTTCATCTTTGCACTACGGGCCAAAGATATTCAATAAAGCACCAACGGTCATGATTATACCAGATTCAGCCTTTGGTCATAATCATACCAACCAACAGTTCATCTTTGCACTACGGACCAAAGAGAACATTCACCACGTGGCATAAAAGACACCGAACAGATGTATGGCCTTTAACCTAGTATATCGCCTTTAACCTATCATCTGTTCAACAATTATATCACATCTGTGCCCCCGGCCACATATATTCACAACAGCTTGATTCTTGATGATTAATACAAATAACAGTGATACAAATGATGAACAGAAGAACAGGATAAACAATAAGTATCGGAAGTTTACTTTGTGCAGATTCAAATAATGTCCAAATTGCCAACATGATGTGGAGTGAAATTTAAAAATGATATTCAAGATCCACAGTTCAGAATAACGATTACAGTTCAATAGAAATGTTCAGAAAATAGGAAGGTTCAGTTGAAATAATGAAATTCAACTATTATGGAACATATAATATTTTCAGAAATTATAGAAGCAATAGTTCCATAATAAGTTTCGATTTAGGTGTATGAAAGAAAATAATATCCCTTACCGTAGCAAGTTTGATTAACAAAAGATGAAGGGAATTAATATCCCTTACCATAGTAAGTTTGAATAATGGAAGATGAAAAAGATGGTATCCCTTATGAGTATAAAGGAAAATGATATCACTTACGAATATGGAATAAAAGTGTCATGTGATAATTCGTGTAGACAAATTATTTCCACACGAGACAAATAAAAAGGGTTATTCACCAACAGGCGGTAATCCGCGCCGTAAGGTTATTCCCATCAATTTGAATACGAAGAGTTATTCACCAAACAGGCGATAATCCGCACCGTAAGGTTATTCTCAAAGATTAATAAGGAATGAATACAAAAGGTTATTCACCAACAGGCGGTAAACCGCGCCGTAAGGTTATTCCCACAATTTAATACATGGAAGTAAATGACACAAGAAAGAAACGATATTATTTTCGAGAATCAAAGAATGATAATCCCTTCAAGTAAAAAAGAAAATAATATCCATTTATGATGATGAAAAGAGTGATACCCCTTACCGTAGTAAGTTTAAGAGTGTGAAAAGAATGATATTCCTTACCTTAACACGTGACTGGATATTGATTTAAATGAGGTTGATCAACCTATATATTTTTAATAAAATTAGTAATTACCACATATAAATTTCAAGGTGTATGATAATTCATATATTATGAACTATCAAAATTATATATATTTAACATAATTTTTGTAGTATAATATAACAACTTTAAAATAGTTTTTAAAGTAATATTCCAAAATAAATCTTCCAAAGAAAGCTTTTAAAATGAATCTTCTAATAGAAGAGTCTTCTAAAGGAAGGTTTGTGAATACCGTGAAATATAGGAATTTATGAAATTACTACTCTTTAATAAAAGACTTACTTGAAAAATTTCTGCACTCCTTTTGGCTTTCAAACTCTCAAAATAACCTTACTATTCTTAGAGAAAACTCATAAAATTCTTATAGAAGAATTCTATGTTTTAGGTGTGATTTTTCTATTCAGCTGAGCAAGCTATTTATAGGAGAAAAGAAGTTACTATGCGTGGTAGGTGAACAGAAAAAAATTCAGCAGAGGCTGCTGCGCAGCCTCCACCAACCCATTCCCAGTAAACACATTTCTCACATTTTGTGTGGGCCCCACAGTGGGTCCCACATGTTTCTTACTATTCACTTACTATTCACGTTACTATTCACGTCACTATTCACGTCACTATACACGTTACTATTTCAAATAGTAAAATTAATTATTTATTTATTTATTTATTTATTTATTCTTCCTGTGAGTCCAACATATAAAATAATGTTACCACAATAATGTAAGAAACACGTTACATATTTTTATTAATTTAATAATATAAATTATAGTGTATTTGCTACTGTGACAATTATTAGATTCAATAATTTTAAACTACAGTGCACCAACAATTATTGACTCGATGATATGAAATACAGTGTAATGACAATTATTGAATCAATAATGCAAAATACTGTGTAGCAACAATAATTGAATTGATAATATAAAATATTATGCAGTGGCAATTATTGATGAAATGATGCGTAACAGTTACGGTGTCAATAATATGAGACACTGTGCAATACCGTGTGCTACTGTAGAGTACCGCATGCTACAGTAAAATACCATAAATTACCGTATGCTACTATTCTTTTATCACCGGTATTTTAACAGTTAGCACCGTTGACTATTTTTATTAAAAAGGTTACTTCTGTCGTTTTCTATATCCGACAAATATTCCGTTGTGGGGTCCACAAATAATTTGTTATTTCGGCGCCGTCGTACGGCACGAATATTCCCCGACAAAACGAATATTGTCCGTCAAAATAAAATTTGCACATAACATCCTTAACTTTCAATTTCGTCAATTTAACCACTTACTGTTTCATGAAAAATATATATGAAGAAAAATTAAATTTTATATTTCATAAAATTCGGGGTCTTACAATATTCGTGTCATACGACGGCGCCGAAATAACAAATTAATTGTGGACCCCACAACAGAATATTTGTCGGATATAGAAAACGACAGAAGTAACATTTCTAAATAAAAATAGCCAACGGTGTTAACTGTTAAAATACCGGTGATAAAAGAATAGTAGCATACGGTAATTTATGGTATTTCAGTGTAGCACACGGTATAGCACAATGTCTCATATTATTGGTCTGATAATTGACACTGTAACTGTTGCGCATCATTTTATCAATAATTATCACTGCATAATATTTTATGTTATCAATTCAATAATTGTTGCTACACAGTATTTTGCATTATTGTTACTACACGACATGTTGCATTATTAAACCAATAATTGCCACAGTAACAAATGCATAGTAATTCATATTATTGATATGATAATCGACACAGTAGTCGTTACATTATTTTGAATTATTGTTATCACTGTGGTAGAATTATTTTAGTTGTCATATTACTAATTGGTATTTTTGTTTTATTAAGAAAAAAAAAATATTATTATTTTTCAAAAATTAATATTCACTCCCGGAGTTTACTATTCATTCCCGGAAAAGTTACTATTCACTGACGGAAGTTACTGTTCATCTCGGGAAAGACACTGTTCATCTGCCGACAGAAGTTACTGTTCATTACTGTTCACTTTTTGAAAATTTTAAAGTTACTGTGCAAATATTGAAAAAAAAATTTAAAAAAAAAAAAACGTTTGCGCGGCCGGGGGGAGGCGTAGCCCCCCATTTTTCCTTCTCCGGCGTGCTACGCATAGTAACTTCATTTGCTATAAATAGGCCCTTCGCTGAATAAGAAAATCATATCTAAAATACATAAATTTTTCTATAAGTTTATTGTGAGAGAATTTTGAGCATAGTAAGGTTATTGTGAGAGTTTGAAAGCCAAAAGGAGTGCAGGAATTTTTCAAGTAAGTCTTTTATTAAAGAGTAGTAATTTCATAAATTCCTATTTTTCACGGTATTCACAAATCTTCCTTTAGAAGACTCTTCTTTGAGAAGATTCATTTTTAAAAGCTTTCTTTGAAAGATTTATTTTAGAATATTATTTTAAAAACTATTTTAAAGTAGTTATATTATACTACAAAAATTATGTTAAATATATATAATTTTGATAGTTCATATTATACGAGTTATCATACACTTTGAAATTTATATATTGTAATTACTAATTTTATTATAAATATATAGGTTGATCAACCTCATTTAAATCAATATCCAGTCACGTGTTAAGGTAAGGACTATTATCTTCTTTCATATTCTAACTCACTACAGTAAGGGGTATCATTCTTTTCATCATCATAAATGCATATTATTTCTTTCTTACTAGAAAAGATTATCACTCTTTGATTCTCGAAAATAATATCGTTTCTTTCTCGTGCCATTTATTTTCATGTATTAAATTGTGGGAATAACCTTACGGCGCGGAATACCGCCTGTTGGTGAATAACCTTTTGTATTCATTCCTTATTAATCTCTGAGAATAACCTTACAGCGCGGATTACCGCCTGTTTGGTGAATAACTCTTCGTATTCAAATTGATGGGAATAACCTTACGGCGCGGATTACCGCCTGTTTGGTGAATAACTCTTCGTATTCAAATTGATGAGAATAACCTTACGGTGCGGATTACCGCCTGTTTGGTGAATAACTCTTCGTATTCAAATTGATGGGAATAACCTTACGGCGTGAATTACCGCCTGTTGGTGAATAACCCTTTTTATTTGTCTCGTGTGGAAATAATTTGTCTACACGAATTATCACATGACACTTTTATTCCATATTCGTAAGTGATATCATTTTCCTTTATACTCATAAGGAATGCCATATTTTTCATCTTCCATTATTCAAACTTACTATGGTAAGGGATATTAATTTCCTTCACCTTTTGTTAATTAAACCTGCTACGGTAAGGGATATTATTTTCTTTCATACACCTAAATCGAAACTTATTATGGAACTATTGCTTCTATAATTCCTGAAAATATTATATGTTCCATAATAGTTGAACTTCATTATTTCAACTGAACCTTCCTATTTTCTGAACCTTTCTATTGAACTATAATCGTTATTCTGAACTGTGGATCTCGAATATCATTTTTAAATTTCACTCCACATTATGTTGGCAATTTGGACATTATTTGAATCTGCACAAAGTAAACTTTCGATACTTATTGTTTATCATGTTCTTTTGTTCATCATTTGTATCACTGTTATTTGTATTAATCATCAAGAATCAAGTTGTTGTGAATATCTGTGGCCGGGGGCACAGATGTAATATAATTGTTGAACAGATGATAGGTTAAAGGCGATATACTAGGTTAAAGGCGATACATCTGTTCGGTGTCTTTTATGGCACGTGGTGAATGTTCTCTTTGGCCCGTAGTGCAAAGATGAACTGTTGGTTGGTATGATTATGACCAAAGGTTGAATCTGGTATAATCATGACCGTTGGTGTTATATTGAATGTCTTTGGCCCGTAGTGCAAAGATGAACTGTTGATCTGCATGATTATGACCAGGAACTACGAAGTTGTATTATCTTGACTAATGGTATTTCAGATGATAAAAGTTGATGATATTTTTACTAAAAAGAGAAGCGAGTGGACGTTATGGTCTGCATTATTCTTCTAATAGATTGCTCATTCCGCTGCTATTATTGATCTGAACATTGTTCAAGAATTTAACTGCAGTTTTTGATATAAACCTTGTAGTCTTTTGTATTCTATCAAGAGCTCAACTGTTGAAGACTAATGATAATTTATTCGTCATTATCTTAGTCATGATATTCTTTACTGGGCTATTTGAGCTCACCCTTTCTTTTGTTCCATTGTTTTTCAACAGGAGATGAAAACGTAACAGGGTCTAGCCGGGGGATGGAGTGAGAGTCCGAGGAATAGCTGTCGTAGTCTTCACGTGTTGTAAAATAGTGTGGCAATAATAGTGAAGACTTAGTTGTGTATTATTATACACTGTATTGTTGTACGTTATGCTTTGTTGTAATAATTTTGTTGTAGTCTTTTGACGACTCAAGTTTGGATTGTGTGGGCTCAGATTTGGGGGCGTCACAGTTGGCATCAGAGCTTAGGGATATGGTCTTTAATGGAGATCTGGGGTTAGAACTAGGAGGGGAGGGACGAATATAATCAGTCACTAATGTGTCCCACTTAAATGAGATTTTGTTATCTAACGAATCGATTTGAATATAGGAACATGAAGAGACGAGTCAGTTTGTTTGAACTAACAATTATTTTGTGACCACAGTTTAGTATGGTATCTGGAAATCAAGAGGTTAACTATGGAATGCCTGAAGCGAATGTAGCCGAGAATCAAGAGACCCCAAAGAATCCTCCTGCCAACTCAGGAAATAATGTTCCTGATAACATGATGAACGATGGATTCTTTAGGAATTTCATGCAGTTCATACAGAATCAAGGAAGAGGAAATCCAGTCAATAATAACGGTAGAAACGCTGGTAATTTGAGCATGGTCACTGTCAAGCAATTTAAAGAATTGGGACCACCTGAATTCCACGGGAAGCCTGACCCACTCAAAGCGGAGGCATGGCTGAAGCAGACGATAAAAATACTTGATGTCTTACGATGCGCTGATGATCAGAAGGTGTCATTTGCCACTTTTATGTTACGAGGTGAGGCGGACCATTGGTGGAAAGCGGTAAAACGTATCCAACCTTCAGCACTCGAAATGTCTTGGACAGAATTCGAAGAACTGTTTAACGAGAAGTATTTCCCAGAAAGCATCCGCCATATGAAAGAGGTGGAATTCATTAAGCTGGAGCAGGGAAACATGACAGTCTCCCAATATGAAGCTAAGTTCGCCGAGTTATCTCGTTTTGCTACCCATCTAGTGAATGACGAAGCACGAATGAGTCGGATGTTCCTAAGAGGTTTGAGATTTAAAATTCGTCAACAACTTAGCTCTCATAAATTCAGTTTGTATTCAGATGTTGTGGATAGAGCTCAAAGGGTGGAGCAAACAGATGAAACATTGCAGCCAAGAGTTAATGATCAGCATAGAGAATGGAATGACAACAACCACAGGAACGAAAACCATCGAGGAGGTAACCAACACTTTGGTGGTAATTCCACATCAAATAACAGAAGAGGAGAATTCAGTGGGAACAATTTCAAAAAAAGAGATTCCATAATAATTATGGAAGGGCACCAGCACCGGTACTAGCACCAGCACCGACCCCGGTTTCAAGGGGAGAAGATCGACCACCAGTGAGATGCTATAGGTGTGACGCCCCCAAATCTGGGCCCACACAGCCCAAACTTGAGTCGTCAAAAGACTACAACAAAATTATTACAACAAAGCACAACGTACTACAATACAGTGTATAATAATACACAACTAAGTCTTCACTATTATTGCCACACTATTTTACAAAACGTGAAGACTATGATAACTATTCCTTGGACCCTCACTCCATTCCCCGGCTAGACCCTGTTATGTTTTCATTTCCTGTTGAAAAACAATGGAACAAAAGAAAGGGTGAGCTCAAATAGCCCAGTAAAGAATATCATGACTAAGATAATGACGAATAAATTATCATTAGCCTTCAACAGTTGAGTTCTTGATAGAATACAATAGAATACAAGGTTTATATCAAAAACTGCAGTTAAATTCTTAAACAATGTTCAGATCAATAATAGCAGCGGAATGAACAATCTATTAGAAGAATAATGCAGACTATAATGTCCACTCGCTTCTCTTTTTCATAAAAACATCATCAACTTTTATCATCTGAAATACCATTAGTCATGATAATATAAATTCACAGTTCCTGATCATAATCATGCACATCAACAGTTCATCTTTGCACTACGGGCCAAAGATATTCAATATAGCACCAACGGTCATGATTATACCAGATTCAGCCTTTGGTCATAATCATACCAAACAACAGTTCATCTTTGCACTACGGGCCAAAGAGAACATTCACCACGTGCCATAAAAGACACCGAACAGATGTATCGCCTTTAACCTATTATATCGCCTTTAACCTATCATCTGTTCAACAAATATATCACATCTGTGCCCCCGGCCACAGATATTCACAACAGCTTGATTTTTGGATATGAATCGGTGTGCGTAACTCGGCATGACAAACGAAATGACTTCCCAAACGAATCCTCGACAAAAACATGAGTAAAGGCTGGGGCATCTTAAAGATCATGGAAATGAAAGGGGCACAGGTCTATATCAGACTCCTCATCAACGAACCTTCCTCCACGACCATCAATGGATTTTGACGAACTCAGTCTGATGCACGCTGACATTACCTCGATATTCAAGCGAGCATATACAAGAGCGATATAATCTCGGACGTCAGGACTGATCGATTAAAAGGCGAGGAAGGGCAACATGGTCATCGATCATAGCAAAAAGCCAAATGAACTGCCCAATCGGATGAGAGTCAAGTGCTATCAATGCATACGATCAAATGACAAGAGGATCACCTAGATATCAACCAAGAGTCTTGGCATAAGAGGAAGTCCCAGCGTCCCAAATTCAAAGACATGACGATTTGAGAACCAGCAGGATGAGGAGCCCGGGATAAGTCAATTGGGCATTCGAAAACGACAAATACAATTCCCCAACAGAGAAACGATCAGGGGCATGCGATTCAACGGACCAACCTTGAAGTCCAGAAAACTGTCCCCCCAAATAAGGAATGACACAACTGAGTGGTTAAAAAGAACGACACGTGAAAAATTGTATCATTTGACTAAACAGGGGTCATTTCCTTCCAAGCATATCTATTGATCCATGCATAACATCTGCGCATCCATGTATATATCAAAATAAACTATACATGAAAGAAAAATCACAGGTACGAGACTGTCGGCGTCGCGAATGCCAGTGCCATTGATCGGAAAGACATGACAGCGGGAAACTTCTACGATCCGATGCACCCAGAATCTATAGAACATAAAGGAATTGCAAAACGACTGTCTGAAGCACCTTCAGCTAATCAACAAGGATGATAGGTCAAAGGCAACGGCTGTCAAGAGAGATTTACAAGGACGAACCCCAAGAATGACAAGTCAAACCAAAAGAAGTGGCTGGAAAAAGCGATTTACGAGGACGAATCCCAGGGAGGCCCCACAAACTATTCAGGTACGCTTTCCTTTTAAATTTCCTCTAGAATTATTGCATTTTTATGATGTACAATACGATGCGAGTCCATTTAGGATAGTACACAGCGTTTCCGGAGACGAGACCCGGCAATTACAAACATTACCCGTCAGTGAAAATCCCTGACCGTCCAACATGACCCGTCAGTGAAAACCCCTGACCGTCCAAACACGACCAGTCAGATACGATACCTGACCAAACCAAAAACGACCAGTCAGATACGATACCTGACCAACTCAAAAAATGACCCGTCAGTCAAAAGAAACTGACCGTCCAAACATGACCCGTCAGTCAAAAGAAACTGACCGTCCAACATGACCCGTCAGTCAAAAGAAACTGACCGTCCAACATGACCCGTCAGTCAAAGGAAACTGACCGTCCAAACATGACCCGTCAGTGAAAATCCCTGACCGTCCAAACATGACCCGTCAGTGAAAACCCCTGACCGTCCAAACATGACCCGTCAGTGAAAATCCCTGACCGTCCAAACATGACCCGTCAGTGAAAACCCCTGACCGTCCAAACATGACCCGTCAGTGAAAACCCCTGACCGTCCAAACATGACTCGTCAGAAACAATACCTGACCGTCCAAAATGACCCGTCAGTCAAAAGAACTGACCGTCCAAACATGACCCGTCAGTGAAAATCCCTGACCGTCCAAACATGACCCGTCAGTGAAAACCCCTGACCGTCCAAACATGACCCGTCAGTGAAAACCCCTGACCGTCCAAACATGACTCGTCAGAAACAATACCTGACCGTCCAAAATGACCCGTCAGTCAAAAGAACTGACCGTCCAAACATGACCCGTCAGTGAAAATCCCTGACCGTCCAAACATGACCCGTCAGTGAAAACCCCTGACCGTCCAAACATGACCCGTCAGTGAAAATCCATGACCGTCCAAAATGACCCGTCAGTGAAAACCCCTGACCGTCCAAAATGACCCGTCAGTGAAAACCCCTGACCGTCCAAACACGACCCGTCAGATACGAGACCTGACAAATTGAAAAAAAAAAAACGACCCGTCAGATACGAGACCTGACCAATTGAAAAACGACCCGTCAGATACGAGACCTGACCAATTGAAAAAACGACCCGTCAGGAACGATACCTGACCAATTGAAAAAAAAAAAAAAAAAAAAAAAAAAAAAAAAACGACCCGTCAGGAACGATACCTGACCGAACCAAAACCGACCCTTCAGGAGCGATACCTGATCAATTTCAAAACGACCAGTCGGAGACGATACCCGACCATCCAAAAAGTGACCCATTAGAGACCATAATTAACTGTCCAAAAGAACAATGCGATGCGATGTTGCGACGCGAGTCAATTTGAGGCGATAACCGGCGATAGTAATGTTGCATCCTTAATATATGTATGTTGCACAAATGGGTATATGTTGCATCATTAAACACCTGTTGCCATCATCATGCATTGAGTGTCTACTTCTTTATCACGTTCATTTCACTTACCATTCCATAAACATGATAAAGAGGGGCAGCTGTAGACACCCAAATTTTGCACTTTTGGACTAACCCTGGCAGGAGGGTAAAATCGTCATTTGACCCGACACGCGGAAAAGAAGGTGGACCCCAACACCATGCCACCCCAGCGATTTACGGTCAAAGCCGCCACCATGGACAACGAGCATCCGGTCACTTGAGGCGAGGCGAACAGTTGACCCAGAAAAGCCTGAGCCGACCACAAAAGACGACTGATGGCCACTCCGCTTACAATGTTCGGGGGTCTCGCTCAATTGTCAAAAGCTACATCAAGTCGCAACCCTCCGAACTAGCCTCCCAGAACAATATGGCACGTTTCCCAGGGAGTTCCGGACTGCAAAAATACAGCCTCCCAAAATAATACCGCAGAAATTGGCGAATTAGGACCGCGTGGCACGAAAATCGAGAAAAGCCAGCCAGACAGCCGCGGATGCATCTGCGGCCAAAACGAGTTTCGAGGTTCGCACGGCTCGAGGAGACGGCACATGGCAGCCGAGGAAACGGCGCAGGCGGCCAGCCGCCCAGCCGCAGATGGATCTGCGGCCAGCCGCAGATGCATCTGCGGCTGCCTGGAAATGGCTATAGATCGCCATTTCCACCCGAGAGCTCGGGAGAGAGAAGAAATTTTAGGATTTTAGAGAGAGAAAATCGCGAGGAAGAAGGAGAGGGAGCTCGAGTTGGATCAAAACTTGAGGGAAATCTCACTTTGTGTGCTAGATAGTTGAGTATTCTTGTGGGTTTGCTAGATCTTGGAATAAAAGCTCGTTTCGGTTCATCACAAGGTGAAAAAGGAGTGTTCTTTTGATGTTTTTTTGTTTATATTGATGTATTGATGTTGTGTTTTTTGAGTTTGTGATGTAGTTTGTTGTTGTGTGGATGATGATCCGTGGGTTAGGGGTCGTTAGCGAGGGTTCCATTGGAACATAATCTCCTCCTAACGCCCCGATGACATCCGTACGGGGATATATCGTTCATTGGAAGTTTTTAAATAGTTGTAGTGTTGGTTTTGTGTGATTTACGATTTATATAGCATCGTAGTTGTTTAGCGTGGGTAGATTTGGTTGTTGTATGAGTTATGTAGCGTTTTGAATGATTGTGAGCCTAGGGAGGAGATCCTAGCGGTCGAATCCCGATGATGGACGTTTTGGGTATGTGTAATCATGATGTAGAGTCCATGGATGTGTGTTTTGTAATATCGGGCCTTAAAACGACACAAATGCGTGTTCGGGTTAAGGCCCCGTGAAAATAATGAAATATGTGATTGTGGGTGTTTGGGGTTGTCTGGATGGCTTACATGCCCGTAGATAACCCCGACACGTTTTGGGATGTATGTTTTAATTTACGACACGAAAAATGGTTTTCAAAATAAGGCAAATAATGAAGATTTTATAAAATCAAGCAAATTTAGGATATTAGATTCACGAGGTTTAAAGGTTAAGTGTTTTGGTAAACTTTAAATCCATAATTGATGAATAGGCTTTAGTTGGTTTTAAAACGTCACAAAAAACGATTTTGCAAATAAATAAATGTTTTCATTAAACTTTGTGCATAGGGTTAAAGAGTTCTAGAAGTTGCCCTCGATTTATTTATATTAACTGTTAGAAGGCAATGTATAGTCTCGATTCCTATTTGACAAAAGTTTAAAACTATTGTTTGCTAAAATGACATCTAAATAAAAAACCCTCAACGCTTTCGAAATTAAAATCAATCTTTCTTATAAAAAAGCGAAGCCTCGTCATTTGGGTCAAAGAACGTCCAAAACACTTTCCAGATAACACTTTTGCCATATAAAAATAAAAGCGAACTTTTATGCAAAACGCACCACAAACATTCATCTAGGCACGCACGCACACACACGCAAACCACACATTTTAGGATTTAAAAAGGATAGGAAAATATCAAGATTGCGGTAACCGTGTTTCACGGAAGTCGGGGGGTGCCTAACACCTTCCCCTCGCTTAAGCAAGCCCCCGAACTCTATGAATCTCGGTTTGCGGATCAATTAATCGGAGTCACATATGAGCCAGCGATTACGAAAATAAATTCGGATGAGTTGGTACATCCATTTCAAATATACCAACTGGCGACTCTGGTCAATTGGCTCATAAAAAAATCGATCTTTCAAAACCCGTCGACATTAAGCCGACCCTTTTCAAAATCACATTTAATTCAAAAGGCTAAAATTGGAAAGGGACATTTTTAATAAATAAAAAACGAGACGAACGAAAATCCCGGCGTCGACAGCTGGCGACTCCGCTGGGGACATTAGAGGGCTTAAGCCGCATTTAAAATCCTGATGTTTTCCTATCCTTTAAAAATCTAAAAAATGTGTGTTTGCGTTATTTGCGTTGATTTACCTTTTTGTGCGTATGTGGATGGTGTGATTGCGGTTTTTCAAGTCGTTACTTTATTAGCATCATATGCATACGGTGAGGACGATGAATGTATGATTGAATGTATGTTGAGCAGTTCCTCCTCCTGAGGCAAACCCGTCGGATGTGGATTACTGGACTCAAAGGGGTGCTCCCCGGCGAGGCTCAGGAAAAGCATCCACTCAGATCCAATCCAATTGAAAGATCGGATTTATTCCCTTCGAGTATGTTGCGAAGATCTGGGAACCTTCATGCCAAAAAGCCCGCGAGAGTAACTTAGGGTAGGTCAGCCTCAGATAAACCCAACGCACGGAAAGTCTCTTCATGCCCTTTTACGCTTTACGCGCATGATATCATACTGTAGTCAATCATTTTGTACCAACCAATTTTGTCAAAATAAAAGTACTAACCTCTGTTTTACAGGGACAGCTGGGAGAGCATCATAAATTGCACAATGTCATTACTTTGGATAAAATAAAGGGATACTAACCCTGTTTTGCAGGAAAATATTACAAAACTCAAAAACTCAAAAAATATTTGCTTTAGCATGCATCCACCAATGTCATTTCCCGAAACTAAACTTCGGTTGTTTTATACGCAGGATTGCTCCCCAAACCCGTCTCCGATCTAAGAAAGCCAGAGAATTAACAGTCGAGATGGCTGAGAACCCTAATCCTGACCTGGCTCCCGTATCTCGGGAAGAGTTCAATGCTGTGAAAAACCAAATGACCGAGCTGACCATGTTGCTCAAGGAGCATTTCAAACTAAAATCAGGGCCACAGCTCGAGGACCCGGCGGGGCCATCATCCCAAGGAAACGCACTGACCCCGGAAACTCCTAAAGTTGAGCTACCAAAGCAAGTCATTATCATCCCCGAAGATGAGGTTGCCAGCGGTGTTAGTAAGAAAATAAAGCAGATGGAAGAGGCCATCAAAACGATGAAGGGGATCGGGTCATATGGCAGTGTTAACTATTCCGACCTGTGCATCTTTCCGGGAACCAGATATCCAGAAAAATTCAAACTCCCCGAATTTGAAAAGTACAATGGGTCGGGGGATCCCTACACGCACCTGAAAGTATACATCGGAGAGCTAGGAGGATATGCTGAGGATGAATCGCTAAGGATGCAACTGTTCCAGAAAAGCCTGACAGGGGAGGCTAGGACGTGGTATGCAAGATTGGATAATGCTAAGATCCACAACTGGGAGGAGCTGGCCCACACTTTCCTAACCCAGTACAGTTTTCAGTCCCAGATGGCCCCGAACCGCTACCAGATGACCAAAATCAGAAAACAGACCAGTGAATCCTTCAGAGATTACGCTCAACGGTGGAGAAGGATGGCGGCCCAAGTAAACCCACCCATGAACGAAACGGAGATGGTAATGACCTTCATCGATATCCAAGAGGCCCCTTATTATGAAAGGATGATAGCTGGGATAGGGAAGCCTTTTGCAGAGATGATCAAACACGGGGAGATGGCAGAAATGGGGTTAAAGTCAGGAAAGATCCGAGACTTCACCGCTCTTGAGGCTGTTGCTGAGCAAATCCAGAGTGGAAACTATGGTAGTTCTTCTCAGAGACCACAGGAGAGAAAAGAGGAAGATGTGTCCCTGGTCTTGCAAGGGCTATCTGGGAAAGCAATGACCAGCCCTCTTGTCCGCATGCAAAGGAATGAGCCCCCGCGTCAGTCAAATTTCAACAATCAAAGATACGAGGGGCGGAGGAGATTTGAAAATGCACGAGATAGGGAATTCACCCCGTTGGGAGATCCATTAGAGCAAATTTTGACTGTGTTAATCACCCAAAAGAAGATTACGGAGCTGGCACCGTCGACGGACCCAAAGGGGAAGAAGTACGACCCAAGCAAGAAATGTGCCTATCATTCCGGGTCCCCAGGGCATGACACTCAGGAATGCTGGGCGTTGAAACATAAGATACAGAACTTGATCGATAGGGGGGACATTGTAGTTGAACGACTAGATATCAACGCCAACCATCTGCCACAATACGGAACAGATGAGGTAAGCATGATTGGGTCAGAAAATATCGGGGTGGATCCTAATCGCAAATACATACGAAAGATCGAAGAATACCCCCATATGAGCGAAACAAATATCCTTGGATGGGAATGTCGGGAGGAGGTTAAGGTCATTAGGCAAGAATTGAAGTTGGTCAGGCATCAAATGAAGCAATTAGCAGACCTGGTGGTACACCAACATAATCTGACGAGGCAACTCTTCACCCAATTACTGAGAGACCAAACGGAAGAAGAGGACAAACAAATTTCAAACCAGGATCCCTCACAGGAAAACCCGCTGACTCAAGGAGATCAAAACAGAATGAAAATGCAGGGAATTGAAAGTAATAAAGATGTCAGACGATCCCACCAGTGGAGCCTTGATAACCGCTCGAACAAAGGTGAACCCTCAAAGGGGAAAGATCGAGCAGCATTCCCAAGAGATCGAAAGTTCACCCCTTTGAGCAAATCAAATGCAGAAATATTGCACCTTCTGATCAGTCGGGGAAAGATTACGGAGTTGCTGCCACAAACCGACCCCAAGTCTAAAAGATACGATCCTACACGAATATGCCTCTATCATTCCAACTCTCCAGGGCATGATACTGAAGAGTGTTGGGCGTTGCGGCACAAGATCCAAAATCTTATCGAAAGAGGAGAGCTAAAAATGGCAAGTGACATTGAGATCACCGCAATGGGGAGCCTGACCACCGACGAACGGATTATCGAGCCTCAACGAACCATGAAATGGTAAATTCCAAGGAAACGATTGTGAGTCCCAAAAAAGGGGGTGGGGACGTTATCATCTACTTAATGTTATAGCCTGTTTATTTTCTGTGCATTATGATGTTATGTTTTCTAGGAAAAAAAAAAAAAAAAAAAAAAAAAAAAAGCAATCTTGTGTGCTATCTGGGCCTGAACTACGAAAGACCTGATCTCCTCTTCCTATAGGAGTACGTAGGCAGCCACTTTGGCGCGGTCTAATCCTTGTAAAAATATATATAACCCTTCGATAGTTTTGCAATTAACGATCAATGACTCAGATGACCTGTTCTCCTGTCAACCCATCGGAGTACGCTTCCAACCTGATCAACGGCAAATGATTCTTGGGTTCCCAGCATCTCATCAGCCCACCTGTCAAAGACACCACGAAGCAATGACCTTGACAACAATCAGGACTGGGGCAATTTTGAAATCGATGACGACTCGACACTGGGGCAGTCATCAACCATCCATGGAAAGATAGTACACAAATCAACATCTATGGTACGATCTCGTGAGCGTACGACAACATCATCAGAGATGTACTATCAATTGGTCTTTTCCATTCAGAGCTCTTTCAGAATACGATGACCCTCAGGTAAGATACAACTCGTTTCATCTCTTTATTTCTTTCCTGTCTCCATGTACATATATTATGACTGTATATAGTCTAACTCTAACATTACTTTTGGAAAAAGAGAAAATTTTATTTGACTTGTTAGGAATCGAATTAATTCTGACAAGCATCCGTGGAGCAGACTCATGAGTATGATTAGACGATTAAAACTGATCAACCTATTAAAGATGCACAAAGACCTGATTTCGAAGTGTCGTTCGAAGCAGAATCCACCTCATAGGCGAGTCTACACTTTGCGTTTGCGCCAACTTTCAGATGTGGGGCATAAAACTATGACGATAATGATGACAGTTGATGCAGAGTCGAAAGGTAAATAAAAGTGAATCAAATGCCTCGAATCGTGGCCTGAGTTATTCGAGTAATTAGGCCTGAGGGGTGCCTTTACACCTGGCGCCCTAAAGTCATCTGATTTGGGAGTCGTCGGCCCAACGCTCGTTACATGGGTAACTCAGAGCCTAAGAAAACGAGCATTACAGCTGCAGAGACCTGAGCAGATTCGAATCGTGGCACGGGTTATTCGAGTAATTAAGCCTAAAGGGTGTCTCTACACCTGGTGCCCTAAGGTCGTCCGATTTGGGAGTCACCGGCCCAACGCTCGCTACATGGGTAACTCAACCCTAAGAAAACGAATCTTGCACAGAGTCAGGCAAGGAATGAACGTGGTAAACCACCTAACTTGTATCGAAGCGTGGCCTCTGTTACTCGAGCAAGTAAACCCGAAGGGGTGTCTTTACACCTAATGCCCCAAAGCCGCCTGGTTTGGGAGTCATTGGTCCAAAGCTCGTTAAATGGGTAACTCTTAATAGCCTAAGAAAACGAGACAAGTTAAGTGGACACGAAAGGGAAATGCGGAGTTGAAAAAAGAGGAAAAGAAAAATTTTCGACCAGAGAAAAGAAGGAAGCTAATCTAAAGTCACGGAAAAGAGGCCCCTAAATGAAGGATGCATCGTACAGTGCACTTGCCATATGACGTAAATCCTGCGAAGAACGATATCAAGAATGAAGACGGAATACCTTTGATAAAGGAAGGTAGTTTTTGAATTTAATCATACTCACGTATATTGACCATGAATGCTTAAAAGTTTTATTACGATTTCATAACTCGTCAAAAAAAAAAAAAAAAATTAAATCAAGAGTGACTTAACCCATTCACAATTCATTCAATGTCAAGTTAATCCACTCACGATTCACGAAAAAAGAGATCCATCTAGATGCTAAGTTTTTACGATAAGACGAAAACATCACAGACATGAGCTAAATTGCATAATCACGAGCATTCCATTTTTGTGCTCTACTGTTGAGATGTTTAGTAATATCGGAGTTAACTCCGCCGACCCGAACGGTCGAGCATTTAGCGTTTGTTACTTGTGCAGGATATGAATCGGTGTGCGTAACTCGGCATGACAAACGAAATGACTTCCCAAACGAATCCTCGACAAAAACATGAGTAAAGGCTGGGGCATCTTAAAGATCATGGAAATGAAAGGGGCACAGGTCTATATCAGACTCCTCATCAACGAACCTTCCTCCACGACCATCAATGGATTTTGACGAACTCAGTCTGATGCACGCTGACATTACCTCGATATTCAAGCGAGCATATACAAGAGCGATATAATCTCGGACGTCAGGACTGATCGATTAAAAGGCGAGGAAGGGCAACATGGTCATCGATCATAGCAAAAAGCCAAATGAACTGCCCAATCGGATGAGAGTCAAGTGCTATCAATGCATACGATCAAATGACAAGAGGATCACCTAGATATCAACCAAGAGTCTTGGCATAAGAGGAAGTCCCAGCGTCCCAAATTCAAAGACATGACGATTTGAGAACCAGCAGGATGAGGAGCCCGGGATAAGTCAATTGGGCATTCGAAAACGACAAATACAATTCCCCAACAGAGAAACGATCAGGGGCATGCGATTCAACGGACCAACCTTGAAGTCCAGAAAACTGTCCCCCCAAATAAGGAATGACACAACTGAGTGGTTAAAAAGAACGACACGTGAAAAATTGTATCATTTGACTAAACAGGGGTCATTTCCTTCCAAGCATATCTATTGATCCATGCATAACATCTGCGCATCCATGTATATATCAAAATAAACTATACATGAAAGAAAAATCACAGGTACGAGACTGTCGGCGTCGCGAATGCCAGTGTCATTGATCGGAAAGACATGACAGCGGGAAACTTCTACGATCCGATGCACCCAGAATCTATAGAACATAAAGGAATTGCAAAACGACTGTCTGAAGCACCTTCAGCTAATCAACAAGGATGATAGGTCAAAGGCAACGGCTGTCAAGAGAGATTTACAAGGACGAACCCCAAGAATGACAAGTCAAACCAAAAGAAGTGGCTGGAAAAAGCGATTTACGAGGACGAATCCCAGGGAGGCCCCACAAACTATTCAGGTACGCTTTCCTTTTAAATTTCCTCTAGAATTATTGCATTTTTATGATGTACAATACGATGCGAGTCCATTTAGGATAGTACACAGCGTTTCCGGAGACGAGACCCGGCAATTACAAACATGACCCGTCAGTGAAAATCCCTGACCGTCCAACATGACCCGTCAGTGAAAACCCCTGACCGTCCAAACACGACCAGTCAGATACGATACCTGACCAAACCAAAAACGACCAGTCAGATACGATACCTGACCAACTCAAAAAATGACCCGTCAGTCAAAAGAAACTGACCGTCCAAACATGACCCGTCAGTCAAAAGAAACTGACCGTCCAACATGACCCGTCAGTCAAAAGAAACTGACCGTCCAACATGACCCGTCAGTCAAAGGAAACTGACCGTCCAAACATGACCCGTCAGTGAAAATCCCTGACCGTCCAAACATGACCCGTCAGTGAAAACCCCTTACCGTCCAAACATGACCCGTCAGTGAAAATCCCTGACCGTCCAAACATGACCCGTCAGTGAAAACCCCTGACCGTCCAAACATGACCCGTCAGTGAAAACCCCTGACCGTCCAAACATGACTCGTCAGAAACAATACCTGACCGTCCAAAATGACCCGTCAGTCAAAAGAACTGACCGTCCAAACATGACCCGTCAGTGAAAATCCCTGACCGTCCAAACATGACCCGTCAGTGAAAATCCCTGACCGTCCAAACATGACCCGTCAGTGAAAACCCCTGACCGTCCAAACATGACCCGTCAGTGAAAACCCCTGACCGTCCAAACATGACTCGTCAGAAACAATACCTGACCGTCCAAACATGACCCGTCAGTGAAAATCCATGACCGTCCAAAATGACCCGTCAGTGAAAACCCCTGACCGTCCAAAATGACCCGTCAGTGAAAACCCCTGACCGTCCAAACACGACCCGTCAGATACGAGACCTGACCAATTGAAAAAAAAAAAACGACCCGTCAGATACGAGACCTGACCAATTGAAAAACGACCCGTCAGATACGAGACCTGACCAATTGAAAAAACGACCCGTCAGGAACGATACCTGACCAATTGAAAAAAAAAAAAAAAAAAAAAAAAAAAAAAAAACGACCCGTCAGGAACGATACCTGACCGAACCAAAACCGACCCTTCAGGAGCGATACCTGATCAATTTCAAAACGACCAGTCGGAGACGATACCCGACCATCCAAAAAGTGACCCATTAGAGACCATAATTAACTGTCCAAAAGAACAATGCGATGCGATGTTGCGACGCGAGTCAATTTGAGGCGATAACCGGCGATAGTAATGTTGCATCCTTAATATATGTATGTTGCACAAATGGGTATATGTTGCATCATTAAACACCTGTTGCCATCATCATGCATTGAGTGTCTACTTCTTTATCACGTTCATTTCACTTACCATTCCATAAACATGATAAAGAGGGGCAGCTGTAGACACCCAAATTTTGCACTTTTGGACTAACCCTGGCAGGAGGGTAAAATCGTCATTTGACCCGACACGCGGAAAAGAAGGTGGACCCCAACACCATGCCACCCCAGCGATTTACGGTCAAAGCCGCCACCATGGACAACGAGCATCCGGTCACTTGAGGCGAGGCGAACAGTTGACCCAGAAAAGCCTGAGCCGACCACAAAAGACGACTGATGGCCACTCCGCTTACAATGTTCGGGGGTCTCGCTCAATTGTCAAAAGCTACATCAAGTCGCAACCCTCCGAACTAGCCTCCCAGAACAATATGGCACGTTTCCCAGGGAGTTCCGGACTGCAAAAATACAGCCTCCCAAAATAATACCGCAGAAATTGGCGAATTAGGACCGCGTGGCACGAAAATCGAGAAAAGCCAGCCAGACAGCCGCGGATGCATCTGCGGCCAAAACGAGTTTCGAGGTTCGCACGGCTCGAGGAGACGGCACACGGCAGCCGAGGAAACGGCGCAGGCGGCCAGCCGCCCAGCCGCAGATGGATCTGCGGCCAGCCGCAGATGCATCTGCGGCTGCCTGGAAATGGCTATAGATCGCCATTTCCACCCGAGAGCTCGGGAGAGAGAAGAAATTTTAGGATTTTAGAGAGAGAAAATCGCGAGGAAGAAGGAGAGGGAGCTCGGGTTGGATCAAAACTTGAGGGAAATCTCACTTTGTGTGCTAGATAGTTGAGTATTCTTGTGGGTTTGCTAGATCTTGGAATAAAAGCTCGTTTCGGTTCATCACAAGGTGAAAAAGGAGTGTTCTTTTGATGTTTTTTTGTTTATATTGATGTATTGATGTTGTGTTTTTTGAGTTTGTGATGTAGTTTGTTGTTGTGTGGATGATGATCCGTGGGTTAGGGGTCGTTAGCGAGGGTTCCATTGGAACATAATCTCCTCCTAACGCCCCGATGACATCCGTACGGGGATATATCGTTCATTGGAAGTTTTTAAATAGTTGTAGTGTTGGTTTTGTGTGATTTACGATTTATATAGCATCGTAGTTGTTTAGCGTGGGTAGATTTGGTTGTTGTATGAGTTATGTAGCGTTTTGAATGATTGTGAGCCTAGGGAGGAGATCCTAGCGGTCGAATCCCGATGATGGACGTTTTGGGTATGTGTAATCATGATGTAGAGTCCATGGATGTGTGTTTTGTAATATCGGGCCTTAAAACGACACAAATGCGTGTTCGGGTTAAGGCCCCGTGAAAATAATGAAATATGTGATTGTGGGTGTTTGGGGTTGTCTGGATGGCTTACATGCCCGTAGATAACCCCGACACGTTTTGGGATGTATGTTTTAATTTACGACACGAAAAATGGTTTTCAAAATAAGGCAAATAATGAAGATTTTATAAAATCAAGCAAATTTAGGATATTAGATTCACGAGGTTTAAAGGTTAAGTGTTTTGGTAAACTTTAAATCCATAATTGATGAATAGGCTTTAGTTGGTTTTAAAACGTCACAAAAAACGATTTTGCAAATAAATAAATGTTTTCATTAAACTTTGTGCATAGGGTTAAAGAGTTCTAGAAGTTGCCCTCGATTTATTTATATTAACTGTTAGAAGGCAATGTATAGTCTCGATTCCTATTTGACAAAAGTTTAAAACTATTGTTTGCTAAAATGACATCTAAATAAAAAACCCTCAACGCTTTCGAAATTAAAATCAATCTTTCTTATAAAAAAGCGAAGCCTCGTCATTTGGGTCAAAGAACGTCCAAAACACTTTCCAGATAACACTTTTGCCATATAAAAATAAAAGCGAACTTTTATGCAAAACGCACCACAAACATTCATCTAGGCACGCACGCACACACACGCAAACCACACATTTTAGGATTTAAAAAGGATAGGAAAATATCAAGATTGCGGTAACCGTGTTTCACGGAAGTCGGGGGGTGCCTAACACCTTCCCCTCGCTTAAGCAAGCCCCCGAACTCTATGAATCTCGGTTTGCGGACCAATTAATCGGAGTCACATATGAGCCAGCGATTACGAAAACAAATTCGGATGAGTTGGTACATCCATTTCAAATATACCAACTGGCGACTCTGGTCAATTGGCTCATAAAAAAATCGATCTTTCAAAACCCGTCGACATTAAGCCGACCCTTTTCAAAATCACATTTAATTCAAAAGGCTAAAATTGGAAAGGGACATTTTTAATAAATAAAAAACGAGACGAACGAAAATCCCGGCGTCGACAATAACTAACTGAATTTATTTATTATTTAAAGTTAATCAAATAACAAATAATTAAATACCCAATCTTAGTTGTCTTTAATTATTATTTAATAGTAATTAAATAATAATTAATTAATTTATCATCCTTGTTTATTATTTAATATTAATCATAAATTCAGAAGATATAATATTAACCTAACTAGATTAATATTTAACATTTAAATATTAATCCTAAATACTTATTATATTTGAAAAATATAATATTAAACTAAATAGATTAATATTTACAACATTTAAATATTAATCCTAAATACTTATTATATTTGAAAAATATAACATTAAACTAACTAGATTAATATTTACAACATTTAAATATTAATCCTAAATACTTATTATATTTGAAAAATACAATATTAAACTAACTAGATTAATATTTACAACATTTAAATATTAATCCTAAATACTTATTATATTTGAAAAATATAATATTATATACCTAAATATCATTTTTGTATTATTATTATTTTTGTTATAATTTTAAATTAATTTTTAAACATTTAAATTAATTAAAATTATTCAGAATGGCAATTCTGTAATTAAGTCGAAAAACTGATACGAGGGCAATTTCGTAATTACGCAGAAAAAGACCGGAGGGGCAGTATCGTAATTTCCGGAAAAAATCTGTTTCCGCGCATTGCGCGCGTCGACAAACCTTATTCCCAAAACGGTGCCGTTTTAATGTCACCGAAACTGGCTTCCGCGCATAGCGCGCGGATGAATTTCTTACACGCCAAAACGACGTCGTTTTTCGGTCCGCGGCCGACAGTGAACAGGGTCGCGCGCATTGCGCGGCACCCCCTTTTTCTTTCCCCTTAGCAAATTGTGAATAGTAGTTTTAATACACTACTTTAATAAAAATTATACCTTCAAGTAAGCTTTAAAAATCCAAAAAAATTACCAATCACTTAATATCAATTTATAACATGAAAATTTAATTTTTCATGATTTAATATTAAAAAAATTTTATAAAATTTTTTACATTACATAAACTACCACAAATTATAACTTTTTGTGTATAACTCCATTTTGAGTGATTCAAACTTTGTTTTTCTCATGATTTAATGTTCTATAATATTATAACATTAAATCTAAATATTATAAAAATTATTTTTGGTCATAAATTCCAAGACTTGTTTATACACTACTAAACACATATTTTAGCATACAAAATATACCAAAATACACACCAAGCATATTAAACTCAAGAATGGCATAAATATTACTACTACACATTATTAACTATAATAACATGTTTATACAAACATGATAATTTACTTAATAAATAAATAAACTTCATTTAAAATAACCATTACCTCATTTTAATGGTTATCTTCATTTTTCTTTCAAAATGGGTTGTGAAGGAGGATGACATGAACCAAGAATTCCTTCTCCTTCCATATCCTTGCTCTCAAATAATTTTCTCTCTAATTTGAAAAGTGAAAGAAGAAGAAATGACTAACATTTCTCTCTCTCTAATTACTTAAGTCTTCCATGATGTATAGATATATATTTTATATCTATGAATTTAGACCAACACAAGTTAGCTATTGGATACTTGTTCAAGAAAGCTAACCCATGCCTTAGTTGGTGAGAATTTTATGGGAAATGACTCACCAAAAATCAAAACAAGCAACCTAAATATTAAATAAATGAAAAATAAAAGAAAATAAAAACAAACTCATTTTCTCTTTTCTCTCTCCTCCCATGCATAGTCGGCTGACTTTTCTTTCTTTTTGTCCCAATTTGATTGTCCAAGTCACTTTTTTAATTAATATTAGTTAAATTAAGTATTTTCCAAGTGGGCCAATCATTGGGCTTTAATTTAAAATACCAATTGGGCTTCTATTAAATTGTTTGGGCTACTAAATTGTCAAATTTTATTATTCCCCACTTGGGCTACTAATTGACCCATGTTGGGTTAATTTAATAATTTACACATTATTTATTCAATCCATGATTAAATAAATAATTAAATTGAATAAATAATTAAATATTTTAACCCATAAGTATTAAATTACTAAATGGACTAATAAATATTATTATTAATATTTCACATTATTTACATTAATTAATAATCATATTAATTAATTTATTATATTTAATTCACTCATTTTATTCAATTTAATTGAATATTTAATTAATGATAACTTATCAATTATTTTGATATTAAAACTTTAGAGTGTATTCGCTAATAATAATATATATAATCTATATATATTATTTATACACATTACTTTACCTCAAAACAATTTCACAATAAATTATGAAATTAAAATAAATACAATATATAATTTAATATATATTATTTAGGCCATAAATTAAATTATTTAATACATTTAGATTAAATAATTCATTTCTCATCAATTATGGAAGTAATTCCATTTACCCGAAAATACATTAAAATAATAATATATTTACTCAATTTTTTATTTAAATAATTTATTTAATTATTTAATTAATATTAAATAATTGTATAATTAAATTTCTCACTCTCATAAATCATTTAAAATGATTTATTTAATTATAGAATATATTCATTTAATATATTCAATTACTATTTAAAATTACTTAATTAATTTAATCCCTTTATATATATGTACATATATATGAAATTAAATGTTGTACATATATACAATTACTAATCTCCCTTAATTAATTCAACTACTTTATATAATTTATAATTATATAAATTACATAATTATTCCTCACAAATAATTTATCAACAATTTGCATAATTGTTGATTAATGAATAAATTAATTCCACAATAAACCTTTTAATTCAATTCGGATTAATTTAATATTAATCTATCTATTTAATCACAATTTAATTAACCATTAAATTATGTTACTAAATATGTACACATATATATATATTCATATAAATACATATTTAATTTACATGCAACTACGTCGCATAATTACATAACTCCACTAATTAATTCTCTTAATTTAATTAAACTTGCTGTTAGTCAAGTTTATTGAATTATCACTTTACTTGCTAACTTATCAAAAATTTTGATATCACCATATCTAAGTTAGTCCGTTAAATTTAATTTGGACCTCTATTTATCTATCACTACTAGGTTATCAAACTCCAACCTTTATTAAATATTAAATATTTTATTTCTAATTCATTTAAATATCCGGGATATTACAGAGATGATAACCGGTAAGCTAGTCATAAATTCTCGTGAAGTCTACGCTTTGTTAGGTACTGGCTCTACCAATTCTTTTATCTCACCTGCATGTGCTCAGCGTTTAAACTTAACTCCTGAAAATTTGGACTTTGACTTATCAGTTGAAACCCCATTAGGAGAAATGACCATTACATCTACTGTCTATAAATCTTGCCTAGTTCAAATCAACAACCTCACATTACCTGTTGACCTTATTTCTTTGGAGATGCATGAATTTGATATGATTTTAGGAATTGATTGGTTGACTACCCATCATGCTAAAATTGATTGTTTTCATAAGATTATTAGTTTTCATATTCCTAATCAACCTGTTATGCAAATTCAAGCAACTAAACCATTGAAATCTATAACTGTTATTTCTAGCCATAAAGCCATTCGTTTACTGAAAAATGGATGTCAAACCTTTTTAGCTCATGTCACTGATTTGAACAAAAATACGTCAAACTTGAATGATATTCCCATTGTTAATGAGTTTCCTGACGTTTTTCCTGAAGAACTTCCTGGCTTACCCCCAAACCGTGAAATTGAATTTTGTATTAATCTTGAACCCGGTACCAAGCCCATTTCCAAAACTCCGTACCGAATGGCTCCCATTGAACTTCAAGAGTTAAAAGTCCAACTACAGAAATTGTTGGATACTGGTTTCATTCGTCCGAGTGCATCACCTTGGGGTGCTCCTGTTCTATTTGTGAAGAAGAAAGACGGGAGTATGAGATTGTGCATTGACTACCGAGAATTAAACCATGTCACCATCAAAAACAGGTACCCGTTACTTCGGATTGATGACATGTTTGATCAATTGCAAGGTGCTCAACATTTCTCAAAGATTGATCTCCGTTCTGGCTATCATCAGTTAAAGGTTAAAGCTGAGGACATTCCAAAGACTGCTTTCAGAACTCGTTATGGGCATTATGAGTTTTTAGTCATGCCTTTTGAACTAACCAATGCTCCTGCAGCTTTCATGGACATGATGAATCGAATATTTAAGGAATATTTGGATCATTTTGTGGTTGTCTTTATTGATGACATCCTCATATACTCCAAGAGTCGCGAGAATCATGAACAACACCTGAGATTGATACTCCAAAAGCTCTGTGAGAACAAATTATATGTCAAGTTGAAGAAATGTGAGTTCTGGCTTAAGGAGGTCACGTTTCTTGGGCATGTAATTTCTTGTGCTTTGTTGTAATAATTTTGTTGTAGTCTTTTGACGACTCAAGTTTGGGCTGTGTGAGCTCAGATTTGGGGGCGTCACAATCAATATTCAAAACTATACTTATTTCACAATTCAAAATAATATAATCTAATTTCACAGTTCAAAAATAAATACTTGATTCGAAGTTTTGAAATAAAAGAATATAATATTTTAATTTAAATGGAAACCTTAAATAAAAACATAATTTTTTTTGAAACCGTACATTTAGGCATCCGAATAATTACTAAGGTATGCATAAAAGTAAACGATAATTTAAAAATACTAAATAGTTCGAAAAACCACTTACCTCAATATTGCGAAATACAAAATTAATAATCGAACAAATCATAAATATAAATTTAGAACAAATGAAAAATTGTCAGGATAAAATACCCTAGCCCAAACATACTTTATATTCAAGTCTTATAAACATTTATAGTTAATTTTAAATCAAATTGCAATTAATTACTATATTAGAAACTATAACAATTTTTTTCTTCAATAATTTATAAATTTAGGTGTTTCAACTATAATCTTAAAATTGAAAACATAAATATATATATATATATATATATATATATATTATACTACAAATTAAAATTCATTCTGTTATATTTACACACATATATAAACTAATATATGTAATTAAAAATTTAGTATATCAAAATAACTACATAATATAATTACTACATACTATTAATAACATGGCGGGAGCCATAAATAACATATTATACATACTGCCAGGACATCACTGTCATGGTCCAACTCATTACAAGAACTTAACCAAGTATTAATATTATACCCGCCACACATATATACATAAGCATAATTTCCATGTACACACTGATATAGTTTAAAGTGATTGTACACACACCACATCTGCACATGTATACCGAAAAATAAATACATGTATATATATGTACGGTTTTAAAAAAATCTTATTTATTTTTGTAGAAAATACATACATAATATTATTTTCATGATCTTTCTATTATTATAATAATTGTTTAAAAAAATTATTTTACATATATAGTATAAGTATTTTCTCATAATTGAAAAAAAAAATTAAATTTTCTTCTTCTCTGTTTTACAGTATTCTAAAATTAAATAATTTTTACGTTATTTTCAATTATCTTTCTAATATGTATATAAGTATAGATATATATGAATCATGTTATTAATCAGTAATTATCAATTAGGTTGTTATATTATTTTTAAATTCTAAATACTTATCTTATACACTTATTATTGGATATTTTTTAGTAATTAGTTATTTATCAAATAAAATATTTATATAATCTTTTTTATTTTTATTTTTATTTTAAAAAAAATATATCTGTATATTACAAAAAGAATTTTAGCTCTTGCCATTCTATTTACGAGAAAATTGAAGATTACATTGTTGAGACGTATACACCCTTCCGCACGTATCTAATTTCAACAATTTTTAAAAAATAAGTTACACATGATAAGGTAGGTGATAAATGCGTTTTGTTTTTAATAATTGAGCTATTTATATTGGACAAGTTTATATATATAATATTTAAATATAAAATTAAATATTATATTCATTTTACTCACTAAAAAGAATAGAACATAACATCAATTTTAATATTATGTCATACTTTTTAATTATTAAAATATATGTAATATTTAAATATTATATACTTATACTTATTCATACTAAAAACAAAATTTACTAATTTTAATATTATAATAGAGCATAATCACTGTAAACTAGAAGCCATATCAACTCCCTACTATATATATACTCCCTTAGTTAATTACAATTAAATAGTAAATTACAAAAAAAATGAAGTACATTACAAAATAAATAAAAATGAAGAAATAATTTTGCACATTACCCTTTATCACGTGACCACCTTGCAATGTTATACATACTACTGCACTTGTATAAATTATATAAAATAAAATTTAAAATTTAAAAAATTAATATAAAAAAATAAAATAATTAAAACTGTAAGGAAAAAATAAAAAAATAAAATGTGTGACACAAATTTACCAAAATCTCGCGGAAGCCTTTATAATATAGATAGATAGATATAGAAGATAATAATAATAATAATAATAATGAATCTTATTGGTAGTTCAGTTTGAATGTAAAAACTAAACCCCTAAAACCCTAGAAGCAGCTCCTTCTAGACCCTTCCCCGCTCTTCTAATTAATAGCGGTAGGAGTCTCTGCTTATTCCCTCCTTTCTTCGTCATACGCTCACTGCACTCCTCGCCCCAGTTTCTCCCCCCAAGCATACCGTTTCATCAACACCTTCTGTATTCCAAAATATCAACTTTCCCTAACAATCCCACAAAAAATCTCAACTTTCTGTATCAATCCCAGAAAAAAACATGTATAGATTTGCAGCAAATATTGCCTTCAAAGCTCGGTACATTAATCCTTTGATTCCATAACTGATATCTTCTCTTTTCTTTTATTAGTTAATTTCATCTTCTAATGAAAAAACCCATTTGTTTTTATTGTGCAGGATTGCTACAAACAGCACCCATCAAGTAATTATTGTAAAGAATCTCCTTTTGTATTACTTTTCTGAAATTTATTACTTTGCTGAATATGATTTTCTCTCTCTATTTATAAAAGATTGGCAGTAGGCTGAGTTGGAGCAGAAACTATGCCGCCAAGGATATTAGATTTGGAGTTGAAGCCCGGGCTTTAATGCTTAAGGGCGTTGAAGAGCTTGCTGATGCAGTTAGAGTAACCATGGGCCCTAAGGTACTCCCCTCACTTGTCCACCCTAATCTTTTTATGATGCTTTTGTCGATGATTTTTAGTCCCTAAACTTTATTGATGTTCTGTTATGCAAGGATTTGAATTTTATTTACTTCGATTAATCAAAGTAAAAGATGTCCTTCCCTTCAGTTACGTAATGCAAGTACATTGTGTTGAATCTCAAGTCAGCTCTAATTAAAGCTATATTTTTTGAGTTCTGAATTGTGAATATGTGGATAAATTTAGAATTTGGAATGTGTTGTATACATCAGGAATATTATATATGTGTAAATTTTCTTTGAAAATTGAGTTTTATTCTGTTTTGTGGAGCACAATCTGTTCAGAGTGCTGAGATGAGATTTTTCATCTTATTTTAAAAAAAAAGAGTTTTTGATAGTTTGATTTTTATATCTGTTCCCCATGAATATGGGGTGAAAGAAGCAGGTTGTTGAGAAAATTGAGAATTTGTTTTTACTTGAATTATCATGCAATAATTATGGACAGTTGTAGAGTAGCCAATCAGCTTCTACCATCTAGTAGTTGTATTTTTGAAGTTTCATTCCATGATGAAGTAGGGACTTGAATTGGCATTTGTATTCGTTATTTTCTTTATTCTTTTATTATAGAAGTACTTTGGGATATTGAAACTATATGGCTGAGAATTACAATTGGTGGTTTCACTTGTGAAGGGGCGTACTGTGGTGATTGAACAATCTTATGGGGCACCTAAGGTTACAAAAGATGGTGTTACTGTGGCCAAGAGCATTGAGTTTAAGGACAAAGTGAAAAACATTGGGGCAAGCCTTGTCAAACAGGTTGCAAATGCCACCAATGATGTTGCTGGTGATGGTAAAGTTTTGTTTTTATGTTTGTGCAGTTTCTTGTTTAATGGTAGTGGTGTTTAGGCAATGCTTTTCATGTCTTTTCGTTTTGTGCCTAGAAAATTACTTAATATTTTCAGTAATTTACATACAAAAGAATTAGAAATTCTGTGTCTTACATGTATGGCTAACTTAATTGGCACATGCTTGAACTTTAGCCACATAAATTAATCATTGTTTATGTATATTTAGGTACTACATGTGCCACTGTCCTCACCCGTGCAATCTTTACGGAAGGGTGCAAGTCGGTTGCGGCTGGTATGAATGCAATGGACCTTAGACGTGGTATTACCATGGCTGTAGATGCTGTGGTAGCAAACTTGAAGAGCAGGGCACGGATGATAAGCACATCTGAAGAAATAGCACAGGTTTGTTTTTTAACTTTAACTTATTCATCTCGTGTTAGCATGTCATTATAATACTTGATTTATGGTATTGTAATGGCGTGTGGGTCTTACCTAGTAATGCCACTGATTTTTTGCACTTTAAAAGGTTGGCACAATATCTGCAAATGGAGAGAGAGAGATTGGTGAGTTAATTGCTAAAGCAATGGAGAAAGTTGGCAAGGAGGGAGTAATTACTATCCAAGTAGGTTAATTCAATATCTTATGTTCCACTATAAGTGATAACACTTATGGATATCTCCAGGAATAAATATTTAAGCCTCTTAACTCTCTTTCTTCAACTGATGCAGGATGGGAAGACATTGTATAATGAATTGGAAGTTGTTGAAGGAATGAAGCTCGATAGGGGCTACATTTCCCCGTATTTTATCACAAACCAGAAGAACCAGAAATGCGTAAGCCATGCCTTCTTTAACAGTGGGCTATTTGCATTTTAATGGGTTGTGATAGATGATTGAAGAACAAAACTGCTGTTTCAATTTATCTTCAGCTTGTTACTATTCACTTAAGATTTAAAGTTTTCCTGACTTGTTACAGGAATTAGATGACCCTCTCATTTTAATCCATGAGAAGAAAATCTCAAGTATAAATGCTGTGGTGAAAGTACTAGAATTAGCATTGAAGGTAACATATCTTAGGCTTATCCCTTATCAGTCTATTTCTATTTAGTTAAGCAACTGTTATTCTTTTGGTGTACATTGTGCTTTTGATTCATAAAATTGGATTATTATTTTGCTGAGACAAAGGCCAACATATCTTAGGCTTATCCCTTATCAGTCTATTTCTATTTAGTTAAGCAACTGTTATTATTTTGGTGTAGATTGTGCTTTTGATTCATAAAATTGGATTATTATTTTGCAGAGACAAAGGCCCCTTCTGATTGTTGCTGAAGATGTGGAAAGTGAAGCTCTTGCAACACTCATTCTCAATAAGCTTCGTGCAGGAGTCAAGGTTCTCTGTTTGTACATATGTGGCAGTTTGATTTCTTCTGTGAATTAATTTCTCAGTTAAGTTGTTATTTCATTATTTTCTCAGTTAAGTCGTTAATTATCTGCTAGCATCTCCGTAGGTCTGCGCAATCAAAGCTCCTGGGTTTGGAGAGAACAGAAAGGCTAATCTTCAGGATCTTGCTGTTCTTACTGGAGGCCAGGTGGGTATATTCTGCTAATTATGTTTCTATAGACAATTTTTTTGTTTTATTTTATGCTGTTGAGTTTAATAACAGTGTTTTCTAATGGATCTCCCTTCTTTTTTATAGGTTATAACTGAAGAACTTGGTATGAACCTTGATAACGTAGAGTTAGATATGCTTGGTTCGTGCAAAAAGGTAAAATGGACTGCAAATTGAGGAAAATACATTTTTGATATTTGATTCGTGTTACTAAAATGATGCTGGAAATATTAATTTCCATGATGTAACATCTGTCTGGAATTAACAATTTTTTCTCTGACAATAAAATTTCTCTTTTAATTATGTTTCAAATTTGTCAAGTAATAAAATATGACTGCACTAATTTTGTACATAATATATTTTGGGTAAAGAATAACATCTTTATGTATCCTATTGCAGTCTAGTGGTTTACTAATAGAGGTTTTTGATTTAGGTTACAATATCTAAAGATGACACAGTTGTTCTTGATGGTGCTGGTGACAAAAAGGCTATAGAAGAAAGGTGTGAACAGGTTTGTATAACTTCCTGTGTTTGTTTGTATACTTGTCATATCATTTAATTATAATTTGAAGTGACAGCGATTGGCTGCTGTTCACTACCTTAAGAGCAACTGTTGTGCCTTTGTTTGCATTTCTTCAGACCTTAGCATAGTTTTTTTTCTGAACTTTTGTTTGTAATAACAGATAAGGTCATCAATCGAGTTGAACACTTCTGATTATGACAAGGAGAAGCTTCAAGAAAGATTAGCGAAGCTTTCTGGCGGTGTTGCTGTATTGAAGGTCAGTCCAATTTCCTGAAAGAGTTTTTGCTCATTGAGCTAACTTTTGCTACTTTAGCTGGCCAAATATCTGAAACTGTGGTTAATCTGTCCAACTTTAGTATTATTCACCGGTGCATATCAATAGTTAAAGTTTGCTAATCTTTGTAGATTGGAGGAGCTAGTGAAACTGAAGTAGGTGAGAAGAAAGATAGAGTAACAGATGCTTTGAATGCCACAAAGGCAGCTGTAGAAGAAGGAATTGTGCCAGGTAATTTTTATTTACATCTATTTTCCTGTATAATTGATTAAAGAAGAACCATTGAGCATGTTCAATTAAGTTAAGTTTTATGTAGGTGGTGGTGTTGCTCTTCTTTATGCAACCAAAGAGTTAGACAAGCTGCCAACAGCCAACTTTGATCAGAAGATCGGCGTACAAATTATTCAGGATGCCTTGAAGGTCTGGATTCTATCATTCTTTAAGAATCATGTAGTTGACAATCTTTAGGCAGTTTGGATTAATTTCTCAATATTTAACCTGTTGGCTATCTTGATTTAACAAATCACAGTGTGCGTTGTGTATAATTGATGTCTTCAGTTGTTTGAATTCAATGTGGTTGCTCTGGTCGAGGAACTATCTCCTTGATAGTTTCAACAAATATTTCATTTCTATGAACTTGTAATTGCAGACACCAGTGTATACCATTGCCTCTAATGCCGGAGTAGAGGGGGCTGTTGTTGTTGGCAAGCTGTTGGAGCAGGACGACCTGGATCTTGGTTATGATGCAGCCAAAGGTATGTAAATTCGTATTTAAATTCAGTTGTTTCGTTTGTCTTGCTCAAATTGTATTCTCATCAAGTTTATAATCAGTGAACTGGCTACTCATCTTTTATACTACCAGGTGCATATGTTGATATGGTCAAGGCCGGAATTATTGACCCATTGAAAGTAATAAGAACAGCGTTGGTTGATGCAGCAAGGTAAGAAAACACGACAAACCCATTTGAGATTCTTGGTTTCAAGTTTTACATTTTATGAAACAACTGATTGCTATATAATGTTGGACGTTTGCAGTGTATCTTCCTTGATGACAACTACAGAAGCTATAGTTGTTGAACTTCCGAAGGACGAGAAGGAAGTCCCAATGGGCAACGGTGGCGGTGGCATGGGCGGTATGGGTGGCATGGATTTTTGATAGTCTTCCTGACAATGCGACTGATTCAACCTACGTGGGCATCAAGAATTATGCTTGGATTTTTCACAGTAGGAGAGTGTGTGAGCCAAAGCATCCGCATGTAATAATCAAAATGAGGACAGTAATTTTTGAAGTTATGGTATATGTAGGATTAATAGAATCTCATTGTTGTCGTCTTGTACCATTGCAAAATTATGCAATTTAGATTAATCAGTTTATTGACAAAAGATGGTCGAGTGAGTGGTGCTTTTATCACTGGGCCACCCAAACAAACACCTGATTGAGCTATTTAAATTGCGCTCCTTTCGTTTTATAACATAAGATTATTATCGATTATTTAAAGTTTATTTGAGATATTTTAAAATTAACATAAAAGTTTTTAAAATTTGTCAGTGATAAATATTATAAATTATTTAAAAAATATTATTTATTATTAAATATTTTTAATAAATTATCTCAATTTTAAATTATCTTTAAATTAATTAACATGAGTAGTTAATATATGCCAATATGGTCAACATGGCCCAAATTTCACACTATGGGGCTAGATTTCGATACAAACATGATATTAGGATAATTTTTACTTGAATAATACAAAGCTAAGGGGTAAAAATGTTTATATATTTTTTGGGGTAAAAGTTAAAGAGATTTCATTCATATTAAACTTTAAACAAACATTTACAACTACAACGTATTCAACGTGATGAATTAAGGAGTAATATCTTAGAGGGCTCGTAAATCTAGTGGCTCATATTCTTATAAATCTGACTTTAAATTTATCCCTGATTTGAGAATGATGGAGTATTTACGTAAGGAAATTAAATTCCATTAGAAAGTTATGTCATTTTAATTTCAATACAGATGTTTAAATATTTGAAAACAATCTATATATATAATAAATAAGATAAAAATGTAGTTCAACCCTCTTTTTAAGAGCGATCCTCTAAAATTTAACATTAAATTTTAATTATAAATAAAATTCTATTTAATCATAACAAAAAAAAATTCTATTTCACCAATTTCACCGCAATAGATTATATATAATCATATGAATTTACAAAATAATAATAGATTATATTTTTAAATTGAGGATAAATAATTTGATATTATATATTATTTTATTATAGAAAGAAGGAGCAATCTATATACCTATAATAAATAGTATGTAACACCCCATTTTTGAATAGAAAGGGAGATTACTTACAAAACATAATGGAACGATAAAATAATATCAAAACCTTCAATCTGCAAATAAATAATCTAAAAAATAATAAATGCCAAACCGACTCTAATCACAACCTTTTTATTATAATTTTAAACGAAAAACAAAGTATCAAAACCTAAACAAAATATCTAAACCATTTGGGTGTAAGGGAATTTTCATTACACTTGCCCTTGATCCCCCTGAGTACCTGTCGAAATAAAACACAGCATGAGCCAAATGCCAGTACGAATATATGGTACAGAAATAAGAACTACAATGAATAATGTAATCAACTGAATTGAACTGAAATGAATTAGGCTATCACAATAAATAATAGACTGAATGAAATGGTTGAGTATTATTTTATATCAAGCTCAGAACAAAAAAGAAATATATTTTACCATACAAATAAGTCAAAATAATGCCACATAGGCAAGTCACACATTGAACTGCACAATCCAGATGTATGTAAAATCAATAAGTGTGTTCGGCATAAACATCATTAATCCGTAGAACAGAATATAACAAAAAACTAGGGTCGACCCATACGTCTTCCACAACAAAATCACCAAATGACCAACTCCCTCCAGAGCACAAAATGGAGACACCGTGGATTGAACACATCGCCACGGAAGTTGTCTTGCCTCGAAAAGGGCATGCCTGTGGTATCCCCACAGATGGTTATAGCTCAGGTATATCTTACGGTATAATCTACCAAAAATACTATGTCACAACACATACGACACAATATCAACAAAATGGTTCTAATATGTACATGTTAAATTAAAACGAATCAACACAAAACCTCTAAAAGTATATCAACATGTACATTTCTACATAATCAAAAGTAAACACCAAACATGATATACTGGTGTAAAGAGTACAAATATGAGTTCTAAATGTTAACACCAAAATGGAGGTATCATATGAATTTAAGAAACAACAATCCAATGAGATAATATCTGAATTCAAAACGAGAAATAAAACGAATAATTTAAAATTAAAAGAGTAACGTTGAAAGAGTACAGAATCCGTACATGGAGTAAGTAATATAATACCCGAAATTACAAATGCAATTTGCTAGACTAGCTTAATTCAATAAATTCACAAAAATAGTGCATTTTTATTCAGTACTACAATATTATTATTTAATTGTCTTATATACTGAACCCTCTATATTGTTTCATTAGATTAATAAATTAAAATTTATTTTCTTTATAATTGAGCTGCTTAAAACATTGTCAGAACAATACCAAAAATATTAACTAACAAAATAAATAAAATACAATAATTAAATCTACAAAATGATAATAATGTAGAAAATCACACAAGGAAAGAAATATACCAAAAATTACGAGGTTCGCAGTTTGCTTACATATTCGTCATCGAAATTTTTTAACTAAGAAGGTCTTTATAAAAAGGCCCTCTCACAAAAAGATTTTCTCACAAAATAGGAGGTCCTTAATGTTGATGATGTAAAACAAAAGGGCTAAGCCTACTATATATATAGTTTAAAAAATTGGTGATGTGAGACTATATATTGTTTAAGAAATAGGTGATGTGGGATATGGGTATTACATTATCTCCCCCTTAAAAAGGATTCCCGTCCCCAGAATAAAAAGAAATGAAATGTGTCTAATTATCAAAAAAGTGTGGATAATCCTTTTAAATAGACTCCTCCATCTCCCAAGTAGCCTCCTGTTCCAAATGGTTCTTCCACAAAATTTTAACAAACGGAATTGTCTTCCTCCTCATAATCCACTCTTAAAGATCTAAAATTGTCTCGACTTGCTCTCACAAGTAAGATCTTCTTGAGTTTTATCGAATGGATATTGCATCACATGCAACGGGTGATAATGATAAATCCTCAATACTAATACATGAAACACGTTATGCACATTGGCTAACTGTGGAGGCAAAGCTAATTGATATGCAATTTTACCAACCCTTTCTAAAATCTTAAATGGGCCAATAGAACACGGATAAGCTTACCTTTTTGACCAAATCGCCAAATACCCTTCCAAAGAGAAACCTTCAAAAATACATGTTCACCAGGTTTGAACTATAAAGTCCTCGTATGTTTATCAGCATAATACTTTTGTCGCGATCGAGTCGACCTCAATTTCTCTTTAGCCATAGCTACTTTCTCCGTAGTGATTTGAACTAAAGTAGGCCCCTCTATGGTCTTCTCGCCAACCTCGTTCCAACAGTTGGTGCCCGACACTTTTTACCATATAACACTTCAAACGGAGCCATATCAATACTTGTATGTCAACTGTTGTTATAAGCAAATTCAACTAGGTTTAAGTAATCATCCCAATTACCTGAGCACTCTAATACACAAGACCTTAACATGTCCTCCAAAGTCTGGATAGTCCTCTCAGATTGCCCATCGGTCTGTAGATAGAAAGAAGTACTGTAATTGAGCCGAGTGTCCCAAGCTCGTTAAAATTCTTTCCAAAATCGTGAAATGAACCGTGGTCCCGATTTGAAATAATTGACACTAGAGTTCCATGAAGTCTAACAATCTCATGCTGAAAGATCTATGCTAACCTATACTTGACCCATTTTGTGTAATAACCTATTGAACTTTTAATTTATGCAATTGACAAACTAAACTAATTAAAAAAAAAATAGTTATCTCATTCTGTCAAATTATTTAGATGTTTGTTAACTTATTACCTAGTTGGTTGTGTGAAAAAAAAATAAACTAGAACATAATGACATGGAGTTAAAGTGGCTTTTAAAATAAATTCTAATTCTTTTACATGACTTGGATTAAGCTTCAAAACTAAAACTCTATTCCCATTCCTCTCTTGTAGTAGCCACATGTCATACTCTTTAGCTCGTCCATTCGAGCAAGCCCATGATCCGACACCACATAGAGCTCTCTCGTCACTCAATAGTTCGGTTCGAAAAAGTTCAATAGAAATGGAACTTGTAGTCTAGTTCATGAGGTGTTTTTCAAGAATGGCTTAAAGTACACTCTTGTTTCTAAGCTACATCCACTTTACATTGGTTTTCTAATTTATACCCTCAACGCCAATCTAATTGGCGTTGAAAAATTTGGTTGTCAATCCAACTAACGTTAGCTGACTATCCCATTAATTACTTACTTAGCTTATCTTAACTCATTTCTTGTATTTATTTTAAAAAATAATTTATTTATTTTTTTAAAAAACTTATTTTTAAATTATTTTTTTTTAAAAAATTTATTTTTTAAAATAAATTTTCAGAAAAATAGAGAAACTATATATACTTCAATGCTAATGGGACTAACGTTGGATGTCAATATGATTCTTTTCTTTCAACGCTAGTCACATTGGCGTTCGATTTGATTTTTTTTTTAAGATCTAACTCCAAGTTTTGTCTTCTTCTCCTCACATACTTTTAAATCTGCAGTTTTTGACTTGTGACGACCCCGAATCCGGGTTCCTCGAACCTCGGATCCGGTTCAACACGAGTACAACCTTTTCCTTATCTTTTGTGAATTTTAACAATATTATAATTGTTAAATAATCATTTATTTACAATTATATAACATCTCCTTCTATTCCAGAATCGAAATCTTTATACATTCCTAGTATGTCTCAATATCATACATGATACGACATTCTATTACAATCAATTTGAGTATTTAATACTCATATAACATACCAACTAAGTCTTATGCTACAGAATCATTTACCTGTCCAATTCGGACTGATATCTACAATAGATATTTAGATCTTCAATGGAAGTAATATATTTTCCTGTTCCTTGTTCTTTATCGAGAACTTCAAGTAACTAGCCTTATCTGAAAATGTTAGTTTAGGCAAGAGTGAGCACGACGGCTCAGTAAGTTCAACAGCTACACATAACACATTACATGCTTCACATAAAATTTACAATTTATACTAACATCATGTTTTTCATGCATTTCAGTTTATGACATACTGCTCATGCATATCATGCCTCGCATTTAATCTATGCTTCATGTCTAACCTCTATCATGACATATAGTTCAATGCAGAACAATTGTCTTAAATCAACTACCGCATATCAACAGTTCAAATCAACTTATTGCACAAAGGCACATTAAAACATCTTTGCACATAACCACGTATGAGCACATCTCAGTTTAATAACAAACTTATAATTCATGCACATAATACAACACGTTCTGAAAAACTTGCCTGGACTTGTATAACCAGCTTACGTTAATCTTTGACGTTCCTTGCACCACCTACACGGTATGTGAGATCAACGGTGCACAATATCAGTCAAAGTTTGACTCAATACTAAATCTTATTTTAAAGATATTTATTTCTTCTTATCATCCCCTTTATTTAATAAGGTTAATTTCATATTTTAGTCTCTCTTTGACTTGACTCAGTGTTTCATATTCAACACCATAAATCTTTTGTTCGAAACTATGCAATTCTGACATTTATTAATGTCACTGCATTAAAACTTGGACCCTATATTTATTTAGGTCGATCCACCAATTAATCACTAATGGACCATACCCTTGGTTTAACTTAATCACATCATTTATCTCGATACTTATCATAATATTACCCACCTTGGATAATATTTTAAATTTTACTATCAATTAGTAATAACTTATAATGTTATTTAATTGTTAAATAACACTTTAAATACTCATTACTATTATTAATTTATTTTTAATAATAGTTTACCTTAATCATTATTATTAATCTTTTAATAATAATTTAATTGTTTGCTAATATTATTACCCTTTAATAATATTTTAATTGACTTCTCATTATTATCAATCATTTTAATAATAATTTAATTGTTCATTAATATTATCAATCATTTAATAATATTTGAAATCCTCACGTATCATTAGTAATTATTTAATAACGATTCAACCCTTAACTATTATTACCCAATAGTTAGTTACTTGTTAAACAATATTATTAATTCTTTAATAATATTCTAAATCTTTATTTATCATTATTATTTATTTAATAATGATTTAACTTTTAACTATTATTATTTAATAGTTAATTAAATGCTAAATAATATTATTAATCCTTTAATAATATTTTAAATTAATTACATATCATTATTAATTATTGAATAATGATTTAATTCTTAACTATTATCATTTATGTAGACACCCAAATTTTGCACTTTCTCTACTAACCCTGGCAGGAGGGCAAAATCGTCATTTGACCCGACATGCGGAAAGAAAGGTGGACCCCAGCACAAAGCCACCCCAGTGATTTATGGTCAAAACCGCCACAACGGACAACGAGCATCCGGTCACTTGAGGCAAGGCGAACAGTTAATCCAGAAAGGCCTGAGCTGACCACAAAAGACGACTAATGGCCACTCCGCTTACGATGTTCGGGGGTCTCGCTCCCTGGAAGCCAAGCACAACGAGCAATTTATACACCGAGGAACAGCCTTCCGAAATAATACAGCAGAATTTGGCGATTTAAGACCACGTGGCACGGAAATCGAGAAAATCAAGCCAGACAGCCGCAGATGCATCTGCGGCCAACGACTTTTGGGGCTTCGCACGGCTCGAGGACGGCACACGGCAGCCGAGGCAGCGGCCCAGGCGGCCACAGCAGGCAGCCGCAGATGCATCTGCGGCCAGCCGCAGATGCATCTGCGGCTGCCTCCGATCAGCTATACAACGGCCATTTTCGCGTCCGAGAGAAAAGAGAGAGGAAATTTTGAAGGTTTTTAGAGAGAGAAAATGGCGGAATAGAGAGAGAAACCTTCGGGTTTGGTAGAAAAGGTGAGGATTCTTCCTCATTTGTTCAATCTTTACATTATATTGTATGCTATTTCGATTTTCAAGCATTCAAGCGTGTCTTTCCTCATTCGAAATGTGAAGAAATCTAAGTTTCTAGCATTTGTGGTTTTATATAGTTAGATCTAGTTCTCATTTCATTTTATTGTTTAAGTTATTATAGATCTATTTTTTGTGCATTTGTTGGGTGGATCTACTGTTAGATCCGAAAATATTTGGTGCATTGCTATTTAATATAGTTTGATTTTGTATATGTTGAAGTTAGATCCGATGTAGTCGATATATGTTTGGATCTATGGATTAGGGATGGTTAGAGAGGATTTGTTGTGGATAGAATCTCCTCATAACCTCCCGATGATATCCTTTTAGTTTATTTTATAGTTTTAACGCATGTAGCGATAACGATGCATTTGTATTGTAAATATGTAATTTTCGGGCCTTAAAGCGATGTCGGATCGAAAATCGGGTTTAAGGCCCCTTAATAATGAAATGTGCGATTGTGGGCGTTTGGGGTTATTCGGATGGCTTACATGCCCGTGAATAGCCGCAACGTTATTTTGATGCTTGATTTTCCCTTTTGACACGAGAAAACGATTTTGGAATGAAATGATAAAGATTTTTATAAAATCAAGCAAATTAGGATATTAGATCCACGAGGATTAAAATTAAGAGTTTTGGCAAACTTAAATCCATGTTTGGCAAAAAGGCTTCATTCGGTTCCAAAAGGTCATAAAAAACGATTTCGCAAATAAATAAATGTTTTCATTAAACTTTGTGCATAGGGTGAAAGAGTTCTAGAAGTTGCCTTCATTTTGTTCATTTTATTATTAGAGGGCAATGTATAGTCTCGATACCTATTTGACAAAAATTTACAAATTGTGTTATGAAAACGACACCTAATAAACCCCCCCCCCCATCGCTTTCGAAATTAAAATCAATCTTTATTGTAAAAAAATGAAGTCTTGTCAATTGTGTGACGCCCCCAAATCTGGGCCCACACAGCCCAAACTTGAGTCGTCAAAAGACTACAACAAAATTATTACAACAAAGCACAACGTACAACAATACAGTGTATAATAATACACAACTAAGTCTTCACTATTATTGCCACACTATTTTACAAAACGTGAAGACTATGATAACTATTCCTCGGACCCTCACTCCATTTCCCGGCTAGACCCTGTTATGTTTTCATCTCCTGTTGAAAAACAATGGAACAAAAGAAAGGGTGAGCTCAAATAGCCCAGTAAAGAATAACATGACTAAGATAATGACGAATAAATTATCATCAGTCTTCAACAGTTGAGTTCTTGATAGAATACAATAGACTACAAGGTTTATATCAAAAACTGCAGTTAAATTCTTAAACAACGTTCAGATCAATAATAGCAGCGGAATGAGTAATCTATTAGAAGAATAATGCAGACTATAATGTCCACTCGGTTCTCTTTTTAGGAAAAACATCATCAACTTTTATCATCTGAAATATCATTAGTCAAGATAATACAAATTCACAGTTCCTGATCATAATCAAGCACATCAACAGTTCATCTTTGCACTACGGGCCAAAAACATTCAATATAACACCAACGGTCATGATTATACCAGATTCAGCCTTTGGTCATAATCATACCAAACAACAGTTCATCTTTGCACTACGGGCCAAAGAGAACATTCACCACGTGCCATAAAAGACACCGAACAGATGTATCGCCTTTAACCTATTATATCGCCTTTAACCTATCATCTGTTCAACAAATATATCACATCTGTGCCCCCGGCCACAGATATTCACAACAGCTTGATTTTTGGATGATTAGAATGATATAAATGATGAACAGAAGAAATAGGATAACAATAAGTATCGGAAGTTTACTTTGTACAGATTCAAATAATGTCCAAATTGTCAACATGATGTGGAGTGAAATTTAAAAATGATATTCAAGATCCACAGTTCAGAATAACGGTTACAATTCAATAGAAAGGTTCACGTAAATAGGAAGGTTCAGTTGAAATAATGAAGTTCAACTATTATGGAACATATAATATTTTCAGGAATTATAGAAGCAATAGTTCCATAATAAATTTCGATTTAGGAGTATGAAAGAAAATAATATCCCTTACCGTAGCAGGTTTGATTAACAAAAGGTGAAGGAAATTAATACAAAGGGTTATTCACCAACAGGCGGCAATCCGCTCCGTAAGGTTATTCCCACAATTTAATAGGATTTGAGTACAAAGAGTTATTCACCAAACAGGCGGCAATCCGCTCCGTAAGGTTATTCTCAGAGATTAATAATGAATGAATACGAAAGGTTATTCACCAACAGGCGGCAATCCGCTCCGTAAGGTTATTCCCACAATTTAATAGAATTTGAGTACAAAGAGTTATTCACCAAACAGGCGGCAATCCGCTCCGTAAGGTTATTCTCAGAGATTAATAATGAATGAATACGAAAGGTTATTCACCAACAGGCGGCAATCCGCTCCGTAAGGTTATTCCCACAATTTAATAGGATTTGAGTACAAAGAGTTATTCACCAAACAGGCGGCAATCCGCTCCGTAAGGTTATTCTCAGAGATTAATAATGAATGAATACGAAAGGTTATTCACCAACAGGCGGCAATCCGCTCCGTAAGGTTATTCCCACAATTTAATACATGGAAATAAAAGGCACGTCTTATGAGTAAGGAAGAAACAATATCATTATCGAGAATCAAATAATGATAATCCCTTACCATAGTATGTTTGAATAATGGAAGATGAAAAAGATGGTATCCCTTACGAGTAATAATTTTAAGAGTATGAAAGAAAATGACATCCCTTACCATAGTAAGTTAGAATATGAAAGAAGATGATGTTCAAAATGACATTCCTTACCACAGTAAATTTAAGAGTTTGAAATGAATGGTATTCCTTACCGTAACACGTTACTGGATATTGATTTAAATGGGGTTGATTAACTTGAACAGTACACGTATACTTATAGATCTTCACAAATACTCAAGATGACTTAAGCACACTTAGAGAGAACTTTCACAAGAAGTATTTAGAGAGAGAAAGAAAGAACAAGTAAGGAAGTTTATGAAAAATCCTTAAGTTAAGGCTTCTATTTATAGCCAAAAATCTTATCATTCATTTAATCTAAACCATTCATTTAAAGATCATCTTTTAATCTACACCATCCATTTCAAATATTATATTATCTTTAATCTACACCATTCATTTCATATCACCTAATAATCACCTAACTTTATATTATAAACAAATCAATTTAATTATTCAACAATAATTCACACTTTAATCTACACCATTCATTTCATATCACCTAATAATCACCTAACTTTATATTATAAACAAATCAATTCAATTATTCAACAATAATTCACACTTTAATCTACACCATTCATTTCATATCACCTAATAATCACCTAACTTTATATTATAAACAAATAACTTTATCAATTCAATTATTATGACTAATTGTTATAAATACAGTATAATTAGCTCTTAGATATCAAGTCAATAAATTAATGAAATACAACTGTTTAAATAACATCATAATAGAGATAACAATAATGTAAAATAAAGCATACGTTACTGTGTAATGACAATTATTGATTCAATAATGTGAATTACTGTGCATATGTTACTGTGACAATTATTAGGTTCAATAATTTTAAAAACAGTGCAACAACAATTATTGACTCAATGATATAAAATACAGTGTAATGACAATTATTAAATCAATAATGCAAAATACTGTGTAACAACAATTATTGAATTGATAATATAAAATATTATGCAGTGACAATTATCGATGAAATGATGCGTAACAGTTACGGTGTCAATTATCAGACCAATAATATGAGACACTATGCAATACCGTGTGTTACTGTAGAGTACCGTGTGCTACAGAAAATACCATAAACTACCGTATGCTACTATTCTTTTATCACCGGTATTTTAACAGTTCCGTTGACTATTTTTATTTAAAAAGGTTACTTCTGTCGTTTTCTATATCCGACAAATATTCCGTTGTGGGGTCCACCAATAATTTGTTATTTCGGCGCCGTCGGACCAAACGAATATTCCCCGACCAAACGAATATTCCCCGACAAAGCGAATATTGTCCGACAAAATAAAATTTGCACATAACATCCTTAACTTTTAACTTTATCGATTTAACCACTTACTGTTTAAAAAAAATATCTATATGAAGAAAAATTAAATTTTGTATTTCATAAAATTCGGGGTCTTACAACCTCCCCTCCTTATGAAATTTCGTCCCCGAAATTGACGTACCTGACATATCGAAGAGGTAAGGATACTTAGATTTCATCTCAGATTCTAGCTCCCAGGTCATTTCCTCAGTATCTTGGTTCCTCCATAAAACCTTAACTTGAGGTATAACCTTTGAGCGTAGGATCTGCTCCTTCTTATCCAGGATCTTAACAGGTACCTCCTCGTATGTTAAATCATCTGCTATAACGTCTGGTTCTAACTCAATGACGTGGTTTGGGTCCTTCACATATTTACGTAACATAGATATGTGAAAAACGTTATGGATGCGAGACATACTTGGTGGTAGGGCTAGTCTGTAGGCTACGGTTCCTATTCGATCGAGGATTTCAAATGGGCCAATAAATCGAGGGTTGAACTTTCCTCTCTTTCCGAATCTCGTAACCCCTTTCCATGGAGAAACACGTAAGAATACATGATCTCCGACGTTGAAACTTTCGTCTCTCCGATGAAGATCAGCATAACTCTTTTGTCGTTCTTGTGCGGTCTGTATTCGTTGTCGGATCATTTGGATCTTTTCGGTCGTCAAGCGTACCAACTCGGGTCCCAACAATTTTGCTTCTCCTACCTCATTCCAACATATTGGAGAGCGACACTTCCTTCCATACAAAGCCTCGAATGGAGCCATGCCTATGCTTGCTTGGTAACTGTTATTGTAAGAAAATTCCACCAACGGCAAGTACTTATCCCAACTTCCTTTGAAGTCTAATACACAAAGTCTCAAAAGATCTTCGAGGGTCTGGATCGTCCTTTCCGATTGTCCGTCCGTTTGAGGATGATACGCAGACCTAAAACGTAGTTCAGTGCCCATAGCTTTTTGTAGACTGGTCCAAAAGCGTGAAGTGAATCTAGGATCTCGATCAGAAACTATGGAAACTGGCATGCCATGCAATCTCACGATCTCATTTATGTACATACCGGCAAGACGTTCAAGTGAAAAGTTTTCTCGTATAGGCAATAAATGAGCAGATTTGGTCAATCTATCTACGATCACCCAAATTGCATCTAAGCCTTGAGAAACTTTTGGAAGACCCGTCACGAAGTCCATATTGATGTGTTCCCACTTCCATTCGGGAACTTCAAGTGATTGTAATGGACCTTTAGGAACTTGATGCTCTGCCTTGACACGTTGACAAGTTAGGCACCTTGAGATAAACTCCGTAATCTCTCTTTTCATATTGTTCCACCAAAATGTATGTCGAAGATCTCGATACATCTTGGTACCTCCTGGGTGGATTGCGAACGGCGTGTTGTGTGCCTCCATCATGATTTTATGCTTTAATTCAGGATCGTTAGGAACACAGAGTCGAGAGTTGACTCGAAGTATTCCTTTCTCGTCGATTCTTGCTTCGGGAATGGCACCTTCTTGTACTTTCTTTATCATGTTTATCAGTTCCGGATCGGTAGATTGAGCAGCTTTAATTTTATCGATTAAAGTTGGTTCTACTCGCACGTGAGCAATCTTCGAGCGGGTCCCTGGTGTCTTTAGCTCTATCTCCATCTTTTGCAAGTCGTACAAAATACACTTTTGTGTTGTCAGCAGTGCACTTGTACTTGCATAAGATTTTCTGCTCAAAGCGTCAGCTACAACGTTCGCCTTTCCCGGGTGATAATGGATTGTGTGGTCATAATCCTTTAACAGTTCAAGCCAACGTCGTTGTCGCATGTTGAGTTCCTTCTGGGTGAAGAAATACTTGAGACTTTTATGATCCGTATAGATATCCACTTTTTCTCCGTACAAGTAGTGTCTCCAGATCTTCAACGCGAAAACGACTGCTGCCAACTCTAGATCATGAGTAGGATAATTTTTCTCATAATCTTTGAGTTGTCGAGAGGCATAGGCTATAACCTTTCCATGTTGCATAAGGACACAGCCTAGACCTTTGCCAGAAGCATCGCTGTAGATAACAAATTCTCCTGATCCTGATGGTATGGTCAGAACAGGAGCTGAAACAAGTCTCCTCTTGAGTTCTTGAAAACTCTTCTCGCATTCCTCGCTCGATATAAGTTTTGTACTAGAATGAATGATACCGATATCTAGTAATTAAACTTTCAACTCTTGGTGTTCTATGAGAGCCATTTGGTATGGGACTTTAAAAATGGGCTTAGTGCCGGGTTCAAGATCGATACAGAATTCAATTTCACGGTTTGGGGTAAGCCAGAAAGTCCCTCAGAAAAAACGTCAGGAAACTCATTAACAATGGGAATATCATTTAAGTTTGACGTGTTTTTGTTCAAATCAGTGACATGAGTGACATCCGTTTTTCAATAAACGGATGACTTTATGGCTAGAAATAACAGTTATAGATTTCAATGGTTTAGTTGCTTGAATTTGCATGACAGGTTGATTAGGAATATGAAAACTAATAATCTTATGAAAACAATCAATTTTAGCATGATGGGTAGTCACCCAATCAATTCCTAAAATCACATCAAATTCACGCATCTCCAAAGAAATAAGGTCAACAGGTAATGTGAGGTTGTTGATTTGAACTAGGCAAGATTTATAGATAGTAAATGTAATAGGTATTTCTCCCAATGAGGTTTCAACTGATAAGACAAGATTTAAGTTTTCAATAGTCAAATTTAAACGTTGAGTACATATAGGTGAGATAAAAGAGTGGATAGAGTCAGTATCTAATATGACATAGACTTCACGAGAATTTATGAATAGCTTACCGGTTATCACCTCATTCGGTTTCTTGACTGTTATCGTCAAATCGAATCCCGAATACTTCATTCGGATCTTCACGTATTTCAACCATGGGAATACCACTGAATAATTTTCTAGCAAACTGTTTCTCGGGTTCATCAACTTCATCAGTAGTAAGGTACCAATGATTTCCATTAAAATAGTATTTTCGATAGACTGCAGTTTCCACGATAGTGACTAACTTAACCTGAATTCTTCTAAATTGTAACGCCCAAAAGTATAGAAACATCATTTTTAAATAATCTTGAAAATCATAGCTGGAACACCATAAATCCCAAAGACTAATATGAAAAGTCCATATATTCTGATCCTTTGTTATAGAGCATAACCAGGTGATATCACTCTCCCAATTAGTGAGTAAATTAAAGGCAATAATTTCCGCAAGTTCGTTACTTCCTTTAATTGCTTCTAAGAATGGATCTGGAACGACTGTAGCAGAGCTTTCACCTTCATCCTTACTGGATAGAACACGCATAATTTTTGCCTTAGGCAAATGATTCAACTCTGAGTTTGTAAGAAGATTATTCGTCGCCTCTTGTTTTGCAGCTACATTTGTTTCGGTAATTTCATAGTTAACCTCCTGATTTCCAGATGCCATACTTAACTGTGGTCACAAAATAAATGTTAGTTCAAATAAACTGACTCATCACTTCATGTTCCTACATTCAAATCGACTCATTAGATAATAAAATCTATTTTAGGTAGGACACACTAGTGACTGATTCTATTCGTCTCTCCCCTCCTAGTTCTAACCCCAGATCTCCATTAAAGATCATATCCCTAAGCTCTGATGCCAACTGTGACGCCCCCAAATCTGGGCCCACACAGCCCAAACTTGAGTCGTCAAAAGACTACAACAAAATTATTACAACAAAGCACAACGTACAACAATACAGTGTATAATAATACACAACTAAGTCTTCACTATTATTGCCACACTATTTTACAAAACGTGAAGACTATGATAACTATTCCTCGGACCCTCACTCCATTCCCCGGCTAGACCCTGTTATGTTTTCATCTCCTGTTGAAAAACAATGGAACAAAAGAAAGGGTGAGCTCAAATAGCCCAGTAAAGAATAACATGACTAAGATAATGACGAATAAATTATCATCAGTCTTCAACAGTTGAGTTCTTGATAGAATACAATAGACTACAAGGTTTATATCAAAAACTGCAGTTAAATTCTTAAACAACGTTCAGATCAATAATAGCAGCGGAATGAGTAATCTATTAGAAGAATAATGCAGACTATAATGTCCACTCGGTTCTCTTTTTAGGAAAAACATCATCAACTTTTATCATCTGAAATATCATTAGTCAAGATAATACAAATTCACAGTTCCTGATCATAATCAAGCACATCAACAGTTCATCTTTGCACTACGGGCCAAAAACATTCAATATAACACCAACGGTCATGATTATACCAGATTCAGCCTTTGGTCATAATCATACCAAACAACAGTTCATCTTTGCACTACGGGCCAAAGAGAACATTCACCACGTGCCATAAAAGACACCGAACAGATGTATCGCCTTTAACCTATTATATCGCCTTTAACCTATCATCTGTTCAACAAATATATCACATCTGTGCCCCCGGCCACAGATATTCACAACAGCTTGATTTTTGGATGATTAGAATGATATAAATGATGAACAGAAGAAATAGGATAACAATAAGTATCGGAAGTTTACTTTGTACAGATTCAAATAATGTCCAAATTGTCAACATGATGTGGAGTGAAATTTAAAAATGATATTCAAGATCCACAGTTCAGAATAACGGTTACAATTCAATAGAAAGGTTCACGTAAATAGGAAGGTTCAGTTGAAATAATGAAGTTCAACTATTATGGAACATATAATATTTTCAGGAATTATAGAAGCAATAGTTCCATAATAAATTTCGATTTAGGAGTATGAAAGAAAATAATATCCCTTACCGTAGCAGGTTTGATTAACAAAAGGTGAAGGAAATTAATACAAAGGGTTATTCACCAACAGGCGGCAATCCGCTCCGTAAGGTTATTCCCACAATTTAATAGAATTTGAGTACAAAGAGTTATTCACCAAACAGGCGGCAATCCGCTCCGTAAGGTTATTCTCAGAGATTAATAATGAATGAATACGAAAGGTTATTCACCAACAGGCGGCAATCCGCTCCGTAAGGTTATTCCCACAATTTAATAGAATTTGAGTACAAAGAGTTATTCACCAAACAGGCGGCAATCCGCTCCGTAAGGTTATTCTCAGAGATTAATAATGAATGAATACGAAAGGTTATTCACCAACAGGCGGCAATCCGCTCCGTAAGGTTATTCCCACAATTTAATAGGATTTGAGTACAAAGAGTTATTCACCAAACAGGCGGCAATCCGCTCCGTAAGGTTATTCTCAGAGATTAATAATGAATGAATACGAAAGGTTATTCACCAACAGGCGGCAATCCGCTCCGTAAGGTTATTCCCACAATTTAATACATGGAAATAAAAGGCACGTCTTATGAGTAAGGAAGAAACAATATTATTATCGAGAATCAAATAATGATAATCCCTTACCATACTATGTTTGAATAATGGAAGATGAAAAAGATGGTATCCCTTACGAGTAATAATTTTAAGAGTATGAAAGAAAATGACATCCCTTACCATAGTAAGTTAGAATATGAAAGAAGATGATGTTCAAAATGACATTCCTTACCACAGTAAATTTAAGAGTTTGAAATGAATGGTATTCCTTACCGTAACACGTTACTGGATATTGATTTAAATGGGGTTGATTAACTTGAACAGTACACGTATACTTATAGATCTTCACAAATACTCAAGATGACTTAAGCACACTTAGAGAGAACTTTCACAAGAAGTATTTAGAGAGAGAAAGAAAGAACAAGTAAGGAAGTTTATGAAAAATCCTTAAGTTAAGGCTTCTATTTATAGCCAAAAATCTTATCATTCATTTAATCTAAACCATTCATTTAAAGATCATCTTTTAATCTACACCATCCATTTCAAATATTATATTATCTTTAATCTACACCATTCATTTCATATCACCTAATAATCACCTAACTTTATATTATAAACAAATCAATTTAATTATTCAACAATAATTCACACTTTAATCTACACCATTCATTTCATATCACCTAATAATCACCTAACTTTATATTATAAACAAATCAATTCAATTATTCAACAATAATTCACACTTTAATCTACACCATTCATTTCATATCACCTAATAATCACCTAACTTTATATTATAAACAAATAACTTTATCAATTCAATTATTATGACTAATTGTTATAAATACAGTATAGTTAGCTCTTAGATATCAAGTCAATAAATTAATGAAATACAACTGTTTAAATAACATCATAATAGAGATAACAATAATGTAAAATAAAGCATACGTTACTGTGTAATGACAATTATTGATTCAATAATGTGAATTACTGTGCATATGTTACTGTGACAATTATTAGGTTCAATAATTTTAAAGACAGTGCAACAACAATTATTGACTCAATGATATAAAATACAGTGTAATGACAATTATTAAATCAATAATGCAAAATACTGTGTAACAACAATTATTGAATTGATAATATAAAATATTATGCAGTGACAATTATCGATGAAATGATGCGTAACAGTTACGGTGTCAATTATCAGACCAATAATATGAGACACTATGCAATACCGTGTGTTACTGTAGAGTACCGTGTGCTACAGAAAATACCATAAACTACCGTATGCTACTATTCTTTTATCACCGGTATTTTAACAGTTCCGTTGACTATTTTTATTTAAAAAGGTTACTTCTGTCGTTTTCTATATCCGACAAATATTCCGTTGTGGGGTCCACCAATAATTTGTTATTTCGGCGCCGTCGGACCAAACGAATATTCCCCGACCAAACGAATATTCCCCGACAAAGCGAATATTGTCCGACAAAATAAAATTTGCACATAACATCCTTAACTTTTAACTTTATCGATTTAACCACTTACTGTTTAAAAAAAATATCTATATGAAGAAAAATTAAATTTTGTATTTCATAAAATTCGGGGTCTTACAAATTGGGTCAAAGGATGTCTAAAACGCTTTTCAGATAAACACATTTGCCATATAGAATCAAAGCAACTTTTATGCAAAACGCACCACAAACGTTCATTTAGGCATACACGCACACACACGCGCGCACACACATTTTAGGATTTAAAAGGATAGGAAAACATCGAGATTGCGGTAACCGTGTTTCACGGAAGTCGGGGGGTGCCTAACACCTTCCCCTCGCTTAAGCAAGCCCCCGAACTCTATGAATCTCGGTTTGCGGACCAATTAACTCGGAGTCACATATGAGCCAGCGATTACGAAAACAAACTCGGATGAGTTGGTACATCCATTTCAAATATACCAACTGGCGACTCTGGTCAATTGGCTCATAAAAAATCGATCTTTCAAAACCCGTCGACATTAAGCCGACCCTTTTCAAAGTCACATTTAATTCAAAAGGCTAAAATTGGAAAGGGACATTTTAATAATAAAAAAAAAACGAGACGACGAAAATCCCGGCGTCGACAATTTAATAGTTAGTCAATAATATTATCAATATATTTTAATTACTTAATAATCTTCTTTCGATTAAGTAATAATTTATTCCACTTAATTACCATTTAATTATTATTTAATATGAATTAAATAATAATTAATTAACTAATTATCCGAACTCATTATTTAATATTAATTAAATAATAATTAATTAATTAATTAACCTTACTTATTATTTAATATTAATTAAATAATAAATAATTAGTTTATTAACCTTAATTATCCTTTAATTATTATTTAATATTAATTAAATAATAATTAATTACTTAATTAACCTTACTTATTATTTAATATTAATTAAATAATAAATAATTAGCTTTCTAACTTTAATATTCTTTAATTATTATTTAATATTAATTTAAATAATAATTAATTATTTATTTAACTTTACTTATTATTTAAGTGCAATTAAATAATAAATAACTAACTTATTCATCTTAACATCCTTTAATTATTATTTAATATTCATTAAATCATAATTAATTAATTACATAACTTCATATATTATTTAATATTTATTAAATAATATTTAATTAGATTATTAGCCTATTTATACACTAATAAATAGCTAATATATAGTGAATCACTCCAATAATTTCAAATTTTATTTTATAACACTTAACTAGCATGCCAATAGGTCAAATATTATTTTTCTGAAATTAAAAATAATTTTCCCATAATTATTAGCCATTTAGTAAGCTTTAATCCACTATTAATTCTAATAAATACCAAATTACAAAAAAAATTCGGATTTTAAATTTTGATAATTTTCTTTATAAAATTATAAGCATTTTCTCTTTTGGAACCAACCAAAGAACCGACCTAAAAATGCCCGAACCGGCCCTACCTAGAAATCATGAAAAACCGAAAAAAATCGAACCGGCCGGTTTTTTTAATAAAATAGGCAGATTACTTTCTTAGTTTTCCAGACTTGGGGTCTCCGACGGGAACTTGAATAAAATGAAATCCACAAGTCCGATTGAGGTCTATTAGGTATCGATGGATTCGTAACTTCCCGAACTACATGATTCTATTATCAAACATCAAATTTGGATTTGTTTTGGTCACTGAAAATAGCTATAAACCCGACTGTTATGCACAGCCCTAAAATTAGTGGGGTGTTTTGGTAGAAAATCCATATCTTGCTCATTTTAAATCGGATTTTAGTCATTCAACTTGGAGAATCTTCATATTTCATGGATCTATCACCCAAAATTGACGGATCATAAATCCGACTTACGGATCGTGAACAGTAATTCCGTGAATGGGCTGCTATGATTTTGGTTACTTGGTTTTCGTCGGTAAAAACTTATTTGATGATTGTGATGAAATTTTTCATCACAAACACATATAAAAACCCATGTTAAACCCATCAAACTATGAATATACATATATTACATAGCTAAAGACTTCTAGAACATCAAAACGTGTTTTGATTAAAAATATATTTTAACCGTTCAAATCATATCTAAACTATAAAAATGAACTAAAGAAGGTTTAGAACACTTTTTAACCTTTTAGACATGGATGATCTTCTTCCTCTTGATATGAGCTAAGCTTGTGCCTCCTCATTGACTATCCTCTAGCATTTTTCCTTGGAGGATCTACAATCTCACTAAGTTTACTTCATTTTCTCTCAAGAACTCTCTATTTTCTCTCTAGCATTTCTAGACAAATGGCTAACCAACACAATGAATTGGTGAAGCACTATATTTATAGTACTTCCTTAATCTCCATCACTTTCTACTAATCAACCAACACTTGGGCATTTAAGGCTTAAACTCATGTTTACTATAGCTTGGATGGACAAGATGATTGACAAGGATGAATGACTCCTATCAAGGTTGCTTAGAAGCAACTTTTGGAGTGTAAAACAAGCTAAATAAAGCCACACTCAACACTTTCATGTGGGGCCCCCTCCAAAATTCGGGATTTGCCTTATTATTACACCAATTTAGCTTTATTTTTATATCCTATATCATTATATAAGTATCCATATATATATACACCAATGTATATATATTGACCACCACTTTGACTTCCATTTGGGCTCCACATTGGATCAATTTAATATTTCTATTGGGCTCATCAATTAAATTTGTTTGGGCTCAATTTAATTATTACATTGGGCTAATATTAATTACCCTATGTTACATTTAATTAAAACAAGCATTGAGCTTGGTTAATTATTACATAAATCAATATTCAAATTAAATTATATGGACTACTAGGTTAATTAATTTGACCTAGTTTAATACCTCATTTGGACTTATATTATAGTCCAATTAAATATGATTTAATTTATTCTACCACATTGGGTTACATAATTAACTCATCCATAGTTAATTCTCATCACCACTTTCCTTTCTCTAACAATTAACCAATGTTTGGTTAATGCTCTCCCATGTCTACCAACTAGGGTTATTCAATTAACCCTACATTAGTTAATTCTCTACACTCAAAAATATTTCCCAACACTTTGACCAACATTGGACTTTTAAATGTTTGGGCTACATAGTTTACCTTCCATTGGGCTCTCTTATTAAATTACCCACCTTCATGTAAATATTCCCATATTGGGCTAACATATATAATCCTTTTGGGCTAGTCCACTAGTAGTAATTAAATTACTTGGTCTCTATACCACAACTAAATAATTAAGTTAATTACTTAATCAATTAACTTCTTAATATGGTCATTCTAAACAATCATCCTAAATTTTCCACAACTTTAACGCATAACTAATATAATTAATTTAATTAATTATATTTCATGACTTCATTTTTAAACTAATTAATTTATTAGTTTAATTAAGTATTAAATTTACTCCTCTTCGTATTTAGCTAACAAGCACAATTCTAGGAATATATAACTATGTATATATATCCTTATAACCGTCTTCACTTCTCAATTGAATTTATTTCTTTAATAAATTCTCTATATGCATCATTACAATATTCTCACATTTAATTTCTAACAAATAATTTATGTTAAAAAAAAATGTTTACCCATTTTCAACACATCTTCTTTCTCACCTTCTAGGTTTAAACCTTAACCTTTAATAAAATCAATTAAGATATTATTTAAAATCTTGAAATTATCTGGGATATTACATGACTTCCAATTTATAAAGCAACTTTGAAAATCTGATTTATCAAGTACCTTTTAAAAAAAAAAAAAGATCAAAAGTACAAATCTAATGCTAATTTGAGTAGCAATGATATGATTTTTTTAAAAAAATTTTAATCACTGACGACAATCTGATTTATAAATAAATTTTAAAAAATATCAAAAAGGCTTTAACGCCAATCTGACTGGCGTTGGATTTGATTTTTTTTTTATAACTAATTTTAAAAAATAACAAAAAGGCTCTAACGCTAATCTGACCAGCGTTGGATTTGAATTTTTTTTTTTTTTTACAACTAACAACAATCTGATTTATAAATCAAATTTTTAATACCAATGACCTTTCATGAACATAAAAAAACATTGAAATAGTAAAAAAGTTTCATAAATATTGAAGATAAGTACAACATATATAGTTAATTATAAACCAAATGAAGAATAATCTGTTTAAGAAATAAAATACTAATATATATATATATATATATATATATATATATATATATACAATTTTAATACTAAATATAACCCAATAACTTATCTATCTATGCACCCGATCATGTGTGTCACACGACCTCCCTCTATCTCTACCCTCTCTCTGAGGTCCTCTACGTGGTCCCCTAATGTATGTAAAGGTTGTCTCAACATGCTGTGCAGTTGGAGGTGTGAGTAATGTCAACTTGTGTTGCACTGAGGGGAAAACTTGATAGTTTGATGGAACTCCACTTGCTGATGGAAGTGGACTAGGGAATGACTGTGTATATACCAAATAATGCGGAGTAAAAAATTGAGATGAATTATAGTCCATATAATTTGTCTCTACATCACCTTACAGCGTCCAAGGTGAAGACGAGATGTCGCGTGGCTGAGATGTTGACGGGATGTCCTTACCACCTCTACTATCGCCTCGTACATGTTTGTGTTCGGTGTAAACTGGTGTTGAAGAGGTATCCATATGTTTACTGTCACGTCCACGTGTGCGAGGTAAACTTGATTGTGGGACATGATCGATTGGCTGATGGTCTAACAAGTGTGACTAACTTACATCAGTAAGGGTTATAGTACAGATCTTCAAAGCTTCAGTAATATGAAGATATACGTTAGAGTCTATATTTACACGTGTATTCCTTTACCAATGTATGGTATACACGTGTAAGATTATCAGCCTGTAAGATAATATATGTACAATATGTCATGTCATACGTAGAATATTTTTTTAGTCTATGCAAAATTATAACAAATAATAATAATCATCATTTAAAAAATAACGGTGTAACATGAAATTAATTATTTTCTAACGTACCAAATAAGTTGTAGCTCCATGTATCCCCTCGAACTCTCCCATCGTCTGTTGAGCCAACATAGGATTTAAAATCTAACGTCGTGTAACGCTTTGATACTAGGCATGTAATCAGGGTCACACTTTAGACGCTTATGTGTATTCTCTCCAGTAACCACAAGAGTTTCCCTGGTACCCCAAAACGCTATGTGGTAATGGTATTGTGCCTCCTAATTTGTATGCAAGCGACCAGTAATGCTGTGAAGATATGTGCTATTTTCTGGCGCGCGAGGTATGAATTGTCGTATACCAAACTGTTGGAGCACTCTATCGGCATAATGCCATTCCACCACCTCAAAACATATTAATGGGCATCTAACACGCCAAAGACCTTGGCCGATACTATAATATGATGGTAACAAAATTATCACATATTCTGTATATGGTTGCTAAACAAATTGATCATCTTTTAATGTGTCTAAGCTGTATCAATTTTATTAGTATGGTATGTTGAGTAACACGGTCTAGCACATAGTGCATCTTCCACTTACATGTAGTTATTGTTAATAGTTTATTTACTTACCCTACATCGACCTTACTTTATATAGACAATAAGTTTCAATTACCTTATACCCTACGGCCTGCATAGCAGAGGAAATGGTGTAGATAAGCTAGACTATGATAGGATGTATGTAACCATGTCATCATCATCTAGTCGCCTACCCGGCACTATAGATTTAAAGTGTTCTCAAGTCCATATCTATAACCGTACATGAACAATTTACACTATGTAGTTACAAAATTCTAAATATGTTATTAACAAATGAGTAAAATTATTCATTACCTATAATAATATTAAACAACCTGCGACATCGTTGGTATTTGGATTAGTCGCACGACATAAATGATAGTATAAATAAGGTAGACATGCATTACCCCAATTACATGTATGTACCGTCTCCAGATCCTCTAGTAAAAGTAAAAACTTTAACTTAACATGATTTTGTGTACAATCACAAAGTATGTGGGTTATGAGTATAAGCAGGTGTATGATAATGTATCATCAGTAACATCTGTTTGTATTAAGTCTAACAACCACCCCAACCTAAGACTATTAGAACTAATATCCATATTAAGAGTCGGTCTACTATTGAGAAGATACTCAACTAAATTGTAACACTCCGGAATGGTAGTACTCCCATCGTTAGTATGTGTCACAGGAGATCCAAGAGTTAGAAGACCCATAAATATCTCCATATCCTGGAGGCTGATGGTAGTCTCGTCAACTAGAAGATAGAATGTGTGGTTATCCACTCGCCATCTCTCTATCATGGTTGTGTTCAAAGCACGATCAAATCTAATTTACCTTACTCTATACACTCCATAAAATTCAGCATGTGCAATATAATGAAGAATACGAATATCAGGGTGATTTTATCTCCAAAGATGGAAATACCCCCTATCGACATGCCTACATTTAAGGGGAGGTGACTCTTATAAAATGTAGAAACAAAGAACAAAATACATATGAATAAATACACTAAATACAAATGTAGAAACAAATTACAAATTACAAAATACAAATGACACATCAGACACTGCGTACCAATTCATCATTATAAAATACATATGAATTTATACACTAAATAAATAATATATACCTGACCTTGCCAAATATTCTCTGAACGATGGGAAAACTAAAGAATCAATAATGATCCATCAATGGGACCGGGGTGGATCCAATCATCATCAGCCATAAGCCGATTATAAAAAATTATTTGCATAACATTACTTTTAAAATGCTAACTCTTTTAACCAAAATTTTTAAAATAAATATTTAATTATTTATTACTACATATTTTATTTGTATCATTTTTTAAAAAACATTTTATATTTCTTTTATGTAAAAAAAAAAAACACTTAATAGTCCAATTTTTATTTATTTTCCAATGAATTTTTTATTTCCTACAAAAACACTTAATATCAAAAAAAAAAAAAAAAAAAAAAACTCAAACCAACGAAAATATCTTTAGTACCAATAATATAGACAAGAAAAAAATTAGACTAACATTTAAATATCATTACTTGATTTTACAATAATTTAAATTAAATTTATTATAAAAATTACTAATTTGCATACCTTTAGGGATACTTTGAAGAAAATTAGTGAAGAAAAATAGAGTTTGAGGGAAGCGGCACAGGAAAAATGGAGAAAGGAAAAGAGAGAAAGCATAGAAGAAAATAAGAATGGAAGAAAAACTATTTAATAAGGCTAGTAGTAGTGGTTCCTATTCATCAAACATATTTGACATCACAGTAATGCATTGCTATTTCAATTGTTTTTTTTTAGTTTTTTTTTGTTTGTACTTGATTCAACTTTTTTTAATGATTGTATTAGTACTTGATGCAATATTTTTATAATTTTTTTTGCTTAAAGAGGTGATTGTAGGGTACTTGATTCAATGCTTTTCCAATTTTTTTTGTTCGTACTCGAGTTAATTGAATTGACTCTTCAACTCTTTTTTTTCGTACTTGATTCAATATCCCCCCCCCCTAAAGTTGTGCAAATTTAGGCTGTAAGACCCCGAATTTTATGAAATACAAAATTTAATTTTTCTTCATATATATATATTTTTTTGAAACAGTAAGTGGTTAAATTAACAAAATTGAAAGTTAAGGATGTTATGTGCAAATTTTATTTTGTCGGACAATATTCGCTTTGTCGGAGAATATTCGTTTGGTCGGGGAATATTCGTGCCGTACGACGGCGCCGAAATAATAAATTATTGGTGGACCCCACAACGGAATATTTGTCGGATATAGAAAACGACAGAAGTAACTTTTTTAAATAAAAATAGTCAACGGAACTGTTAAAATACCGGTGATAAAAGAATAGTAGCATACGGTAGTTTATGGTATTTTCTGTAGCACACGGTACTCTACAGTAACACACGGTATTGCATAGTGTCTCGTATTATTGGTCTGATAATTGACACCGTAACTGTTACGCATCATTTCATCGATAATTGTCACTGCATAATATTTTATATTATCAATTCAATAATTGTTGTTACACAGTATTTTGCATTATTGATTTAATAATTGTCATTACACTGTATTTTATATCATTGAGTCAATAATTGTTGTTGCACTGTTTTTAAAATTATTGAACCTAATAATTGTCACAGTAACATATGCACAGTAATTCACATTATTGAATCAATAATTGTCATTACACAGTAACGTATGCTTTATTTTACATTATTGTTATCTCTATTATGATGTTATTTAAACAGTTGTATTTCATTAATTTATTGACTTGATATCTAAGAGCTAACTATACTGTATTTATAACAATTAGTCATAATAATTGAATTGATAAAGTTATTTGTTTATAATATAAAGTTAGGTGATTATTAGGTGATATGAAATGAATGGTGTAGATTAAAGTGTGAATTATTGTTGAATAATTGAATTGATTTGTTTATAATATAAAGTTAGGTGATTATTAGGTGATATGAAATGAATGGTGTAGATTAAAGTGTGAATTAGTGTTGAATAATTAAATTGATTTGTTTATAATATAAAGTTAGGTGATTATTAGGTGATATGAAATGAATGGTGTAGATTAAAGATAATATAATATTTGAAATGGATGGTGTAGATTAAAAGATGATCTTTAAATGAATGGTTTAGATTAAATGAATGATAAGATTTTTGGCTATAAATAGAAGCCTTAACTTAAGGATTTTTCATAAAACTTCCTTACTTGTTCTTTCTTTCTCTCTCTAAATACTTCTTGTGAAAGTTCTCTCTAAGTGTGCTTAAGTCATCTTGAGTATTTGTGAAGATCTATAAGTATACGTGTACTGTTCAAGTTAATCAACCTCATTTAAATCAATATCCAGTCACGTGTTACGGTAAGGGATACCATCTTTTTCATCTTCCATTATTCAAACATACTATGGTAAGGGATTATCATTATTTGATTCTCGATAATAATATTGTTTCTTCCTTACTCATAAGACGTGCCTTTTATTTCCATGTATTAAATTGTGGGAATAACCTTACGGAGCGGATTGCCGCCTGTTGGTGAATAATCTTTCGTATTCATTCATTATTAATCTCTGAGAATAACCTTACGGAGCGGATTGCCGCCTGTTTGGTGAATAACTCTTTGTACTCAAATCCTATTAAATTGTGGGAATAACCTTACGGAGCGGATTGCCGCCTGTTGGTGAATAACCTTTCGTATTCATTCATTATTAATCTCTGAGAATAACCTTACGGAGCGGATTGCCGCCTGTTTGGTGAATAACTCTTTGTACTCAAATCCTATTAAATTGTGGGAATAACCTTACGGAGCGGATTGCCGCCTGTTGGTGAATAACCTTTCGTATTCATTCATTATTAATCTCTGAGAATAACCTTACGGAGCGGATTGCCGCCTGTTTGGTGAATAACTCTTTGTACTCAAATTCTATTAAATTGTGGGAATAACCTTACGGAGCGGATTGCCGCCTGTTTGGTGAATAACTCTTTGTACTCAAATTCTATTAAATTGTGGGAATAACCTTACGGAGCGGATTGCCGCCTGTTTGGTGAATAACTCTTTGTACTCAAATTCTATTAAATTGTGGGAATAACCTTACGGAGCGGATTGCCGTCTGTTGGTGAATAACACTTTGTATTAATTTCCTTCACCTTTTGTTAATCAAACCTGCTACGGTAAGGGATATTATTTTCTTTCATACTCCTAAATCGAAATTTATTATGGAACTATTGCTTCTATAATTCCTGAAAATATTATATGTTCCATAATAGTTGAACTTCATTATTTCAACTGAACCTTCCTATTTACGTGAACCTTTCTATTGAATTGTAACCGTTATTCTGAACTGTGGATCTTGAATATCATTTTTAAATTTCACTCCACATCATGTTGACAATTTGGACATTATTTGAATCTGTACAAAGTAAACTTCCGATACTTATTGTTATCCTATTTCTTCTGTTCATCATTTATATCATTCTAATCATCCAAAAATCAAGCTGTTGTGAATATCTGTGGCCGGGGGCACAGATGTGATATATTTGTTGAACAGATGATAGGTTAAAGGCGATATAATAGGTTAAAGGCGATACATCTGTTCGGTGTCTTTTATGGCACGTGGTGAATGTTCTCTTTGGCCCGTAGTGCAAAGATGAACTGTTGTTTGGTATGATTATGACCAAAGGCTGAATCTGGTATAATCATGACCGTTGGTGCTATATTGAATATCTTTGGCCCGTAGTGCAAAGATGAACTGTTGATGTGCATGATTATGATCAGGAACTGTGAATTTATATTATCATGACTAATGGTATTTCAGATGATAAAAGTTGATGATGTTTTTATGAAAAAGAGAAGCGAGTGGACATTATAGTCTGCATTATTCTTCTAATAGATTGTTCATTCCGCTGCTATTATTGATCTGAACATTGTTTAAGAATTTAACTGCAGTTTTTGATATAAACCTTGTATTCTATTGTATTCTATCAAGAACTCAACTGTTGAAGGCTAATGATAATTTATTCGTCATTATCTTAGTCATGATATTCTTTACTGGGCTATTTGAGCTCACCCTTTCTTTTGTTCCATTGTTTTTCAACAGGAAATGAAAACATAACAGGGTCTAGCCGGGGAATGGAGTGAGGGTCCAAGGAATAGTTATCATAGTCTTCACGTTTTGTAAAATAGTGTGGCAATAATAGTGAAGACTTAGTTGTGTATTATTATACACTGTATTGTAGTACGTTGTGCTTTGTTGTAATAATTTTGTTGTAGTCTTTTGACGACTCAAGTTTGGGCTGTGTGGGCCCAGATTTGGGAGCGTCACAGTTGGCATCAGAGCTTAGGGATATGGTCTTTAATGGAGATCTGGGGTAGAACTAGGAGGGGAGAGACGAATAGAATCAGTCACTAGTGTGTCCTACCTAAAATAGATTTTATTATCTAATGAGTCGATTTGAATGTAGGAACATGAAGTGATGAGTCAGTTTATTTGAACTAACATTTATTTTGTGATCACAGTTAATTATGGCATCTGGAAAACAGGAGGTTAACTATGAAATTACCGAAACAAATGTAGCTGCAAAACAAGAGGCGACGAATAATCTTCTTACAAACTCAGAGTTGAATCATTTGCCTAATGCAAAAATTATGCGTGTTCTATCCAGTAAGGATGAAGGTGAAAGCTCTGCTACAGTCGTTCCAGATCCATTCTTAGAAGCAATTAAAGGAAGTAACGAACTTGCGGAAATTATTGCCTTTAATTTACTCACTAATTGGGAGAGTGATATCACCTGGTTATGCTCTATAACAAAGGATCAGAATATATGGACTTTTCATATTAGTCTTTGGGATTTATGGTGTTCCAGCTATGATTTTCAAGATTATTTAAAAATGATGTTTCTATACTTTTGGGCGTTACAATTTAGAGGAATTCAGGTTAAGTTAGTCACTATCATGGAAACTGCAGTCTATCGAAAATACTATTTTAATGGAAATCATTGGTACCTTACTACTGATGAAGTTGATGAACCCGAGAAACAGTTTGCTAGAAAATTATTCAGTGGTATTCCCATGGTTGAAATACGTGAAGATCCGAATGAAGTATTCGGGATTCGATTTGACGATAACAGTCAAGAAACCGAATGAGGTGATAACCGGTAAGCTATTCATAAATTCTCGTGAAGTCTATGCCATATTAGATACTGGCTCTATCCACTCCTTTATCTCACCTATATGTACTCAACGTTTAAATTTGACTATTGAAAACTTAAATCTTGTCTTATCAGTTGAAACCTCATTGGGAGAAATACCTATTACATTTACTATCTATAAATCTTGCCTAAGTTCAAATCAACAACCTCACATTACCTGTTGACCTTATTTCTTTAGAGATGCATGAATTTGATGTGATTTTAGGAATTGATTGGTTGACTACCCATCATGCTAAAATTGATTGTTTTTATAAGATTATTAGTTTTCATATTCCTAATCAACCTGTCATGCAAATTCAAGCAACTAAACCATTGAAATCTATAACTGTTATTTCTAGCCATAAAGCCATTCGTTTATTGAAAAACGGATGTCAAGCCTTTTTAGCTCATGTCACTGATTTGAACAAAAACACGTCAAACTTGAATGATATTCCCATTGTTAATGAGTTTCCTGACGTTTTTTTTCTGAGGAACTTTCTGGCTTACCCCAAACCGTGAAATTGAATTCTGTATCGATCTTGAACCCGACACTAAGCCCATTTTTAAAGTCCCACACCAAATGGCTCCCATAGAACACCAAGAGTTGAAAGTTTAATTACTAGATATCGGTATCATTCATTCTAGTACAAAACTTATATCGAGCGAGGAATGCGAGAAGAGTTTTCAAGAACTCAAGAGGAGACTTGTTTCAGCTCCTGTTCTGACCATACCATCAGGATCAGGAGAATTTGTTATCTACAGCGATGCTTCTGGCAAACGTCTAGGCTGTGTCCTTATGCAACATGGAAAGGTTATAGCCTATGCCTCTCGACAACTCAAAGATTATGAGAAAAATTATCCTACTCATGATCTAGAGTTGGCAGCAGTCGTTTTCGCGTTAAAGATCTGGAGACACTACTTGTACGGAGAAAAAGTGGATATCTATACGGATCATAAAAGTCTCAAGTATTTCTTCACCCAGAAGGAACTCAACATGCGACAACGACGTTGGCTTGAGCTGTTGAAGGATTATGACCACACAATCCAGTATCACCCGGGAAAGGCGAACGTTGTAGCTGACGCTTTGAGCAGAAAATCTTATGCAAGTACAAGTGCACTGCTGACAACACAAAAGTGTATTTTGTATGACTTGCAAAAGATGGAGATAGAGCTAAAGACACCAGGGACCCACTCGAAGATTGCTCACGTGCGAGTAGAACCAACTTTAATCGATAAAATTAAAGCTGCTCAAGCTACCGATCCGGAACTCATAAACATGATAAAGAAAGTACAAGAAGGTGCCATTCCCGAAGCAAGAATCGACGAGAAAGGAATACTTCGAGTCAACTCTCGACTCTGTGTTCCTAACGATCCTGAATTAAAGCATAAAATCATGATGGAGGCACACAACACGCCGTTTGCAATCCACCCAGGAGGTACCAAGATGTATCGAGATCTTCGACATACATTTTGGTGGAACAATATGAAAAGAGAGATTGCGGAGTTTATCTCAAGGTGCCTAACTTGTCAACGTGTCAAGGCAGAACATCAAGTTCCTAAAGGTCCATTACAATCACTTGAAGTTCCCGAATGGAAGTGGGAACACATCAATATGGACTTCGTGACGGGTCTTCTAAAAGTTTCTCAAGGCTTAGATGCAATTTGGGTGATCGTAGATAGATTGACCAAATCTGCTCATTTCTTGCCTATACGAGAAAACTTTTCACTTGAACGTCTTGCCGGTATGTACATAAATGAGATCGTGAGATTGCATGGCATGCCAGTTTCCATAGTTTCTGATCGAGATCCTAGATTCACTTCACGCTTTTGGACCAGTCTACAAAAAGCTATGGGCACTGAACTACGTTTTAGTTCTGCATATCATCCTCAAACGGACGGACAATCGGAAAGGACGATCCAGACCCTCGAAGATCTTTTGAGACTTTGTGTATTAGACTTCAAAGGAAGTTGGGATAAGTACTTGCCGTTGGTGGAATTTTCTTACAACAACAGTTACCAAGCAAGCATAGGCATGGCTCCATTCGAGGCATTGTATGGAAGGAAGTGTCGCTCTCCAATATGTTGGAATGAGGTAGGAGAAGCAAAATTGTTGGGACCCGAGTTGGTACGCTTGACGACCGAAAAGATCCAAATGATCCGACAACGAATACAGACCGCACAAGAACGACAAAAGAGTTATGCTGATCTTCATCGGAGAGACGAAAGTTTCAACGTCGGAGATCATGTATCCTTACGTGTTTCTCCATGGAAAGGGGTTACGAGATTCGGAAAGAGAGGAAAGCTCAACCCTCGATTTATTGGCCCATTTGAAATCCTCGATCGAATAGGAACCGTAGCCTACAGACTAGCCCTACCACCAAGTATGTCTCGCATCCATAACGTTTTTCACATATCTATGTTACGTAAATATGTGAAGGACCCAAACCACGTCATTGAGTTAGAACCAGACGTTATAGCAGAGGATTTAACATACGAGGAGGTACCTGTTAAGATCCTGGATAAGAAGGAGCAGATCTTACGCTCAAAGGTTATACCTTAAGTTAAGGTTTTATGGAGGAACCAAGATACTGAGGAAATGACCTGGGAGCTAGAATCTGAGATGAAATCTAAGTATCCTTACCTCTTCGATATGTCAGGTACGTCAATTTCGGGGACGAAATTTCATAAGGAGGGGAGGTTGTAAGACCCCGAATTTTATGAAATACAAAATTTAATTTTTCTTCATATATATATATTTTTTTTTGAAACAGTAAGTGGTTAAATTAACAAAATTGAAAGTTAAGGATGTTATGTGCAAATTTTATTTTGTCGGACAATATTCGCTTTGTCGGAGAATATTCGTTTGGTCGGGGAATATTCGTGTCGTACGACGGCGCCGAAATAATAAATTATTGGTGGACCCCACAACGGAATATTTGTCGGATATAGAAAACGACAGAAGTAACTTTTTTAAATAAAAATAGTCAACGGAACTGTTAAAATACCGGTGATAAAAGAATAGTAGCATACGGTAGTTTATGGTATTTTCTGTAGCACACGGTACTCTACAGTAACACACGGTATTGCATAGTGTCTCGTATTATTGGTCTGATAATTGACACCGTAACTGTTACGCATCATTTCATCGATAATTGTCACTGCATAATATTTTATATTATCAATTCAATAATTGTTGTTACACAGTATTTTGCATTATTGATTTAATAATTGTCATTACACTGTATTTTATATCATTGAGTCAATAATTGTTGTTGCACTGTTTTTAAAATTATTGAACCTAATAATTGTCACAGTAACATATGCACAGTAATTCACATTATTGAATCAATAATTGTCATTACACAGTAACGTATGCTTTATTTTACATTATTGTTATCTCTATTATGATGTTATTTAAACAGTTGTATTTCATTAATTTATTGACTTGATATCTAAGAGCTAACTATACTGTATTTATAACAATTAGTCATAATAATTGAATTGATAAAGTTATTTGTTTATAATATAAAGTTAGGTGATTATTAGGTGATATGAAATGAATGGTGTAGATTAAAGTGTGAATTATTGTTGAATAATTGAATTGATTTGTTTATAATATAAAGTTAGGTGATTATTAGGTGATATGAAATGAATGGTGTAGATTAAAGTGTGAATTAGTGTTGAATAATTAAATTGATTTGTTTATAATATAAAGTTAGGTGATTATTAGGTGATATGAAATGAATGGTGTAGATTAAAGATAATATAATATTTGAAATGGATGGTGTAGATTAAAAGATGATCTTTAAATGAATGGTTTAGATTAAATGAATGATAAGATTTTTGGCTATAAATAGAAGCCTTAACTTAAGGATTTTTCATAAAACTTCCTTACTTGTTCTTTCTTTCTCTCTCTAAATACTTATTGTGAAAGTTCTCTCTAAGTGTGCTTAAGTCATCTTGAGTATTTGTGAAGATCTATAAGTATACGTGTACTGTTCAAGTTAATCAACCTCATTTAAATCAATATCCAGTCACGTGTTACGGTAAGGGATACCATCTTTTTCATCTTCCATTATTCAAACATACTATGGTAAGGGATTATCATTATTTGATTCTCGATAATAATATTGTTTCTTCCTTACTCATAAGACGTGCCTTTTATTTCCATGTATTAAATTGTGGGAATAACCTTACGGAGCGGATTGCCGCCTGTTGGTGAATAACCTTTCGTATTCATTCATTATTAATCTCTGAGAATAACCTTACGGAGCGGATTGCCGCCTGTTTGGTGAATAACTCTTTGTACTCAAATCCTATTAAATTGTGGGAATAACCTTACGGAGCGGATTGCCGCCTGTTGGTGAATAACCTTTCGTATTCATTCATTATTAATCTCTGAGAATAACCTTACGGAGCGGATTGCCGCCTGTTTGGTGAATAACTCTTTGTACTCAAATCCTATTAAATTGTGGGAATAACCTTACGGAGCGGATTGCCGCCTGTTGGTGAATAACCTTTCGTATTCATTCATTATTAATCTCTGAGAATAACCTTACGGAGCGGATTGCCGCCTGTTTGGTGAATAACTCTTTGTACTCAAATTCTATTAAATTGTGGGAATAACCTTACGGAGCGGATTGCCGCCTGTTTGGTGAATAACTCTTTGTACTCAAATTCTATTAAATTGTGGGAATAACCTTACGGAGCGGATTGCCGTCTGTTGGTGAATAACACTTTGTATTAATTTCCTTCACCTTTTGTTAATCAAACCTACTACGGTAAGAGATATTATTTTCTTTCATACTCCTAAATCGAAATTTATTATGGAACTATTGCTTCTATAATTCCTGAAAATATTATATGTTCCATAATAGTTGAACTTCATTATTTCAACTGAACCTTCCTATTTACGTGAACCTTTCTATTGAATTGTAACCGTTATTCTGAACTGTGGATCTTGAATATCATTTTTAAATTTCACTCCACATCATGTTGACAATTTGGACATTATTTGAATCTGTACAAAGTAAACTTCCGATACTTATTGTTATCCTATTTCTTCTGTTCATCATTTATATCATTCTAATCATCCAAAAATCAAGCTGTTGTGAATATCTGTGGCCGGGGGCACAGATGTGATATATTTGTTGAACAGATGATAGGTTAAAGGCGATATAATAGGTTAAAGGCGATACATCTGTTCGGTGTCTTTTATGGCACGTGGTGAATGTTCTCTTTGGCCCGTAGTGCAAAGATGAACTGTTGTTTGGTATGATTATGACCAAAGGCTGAATCTGGTATAATCATGACCGTTGGTGCTATATTGAATATCTTTGGCCCGTAGTGCAAAGATGAACTGTTGATGTGCATGATTATGATCAGGAACTGTGAATTTATATTATCATGACTAATGGTATTTCAGATGATAAAAGTTGATGATGTTTTTATGAAAAAGAGAAGCGAATGGACATTATAGTCTGCATTATTCTTCTAATAGATTGTTCATTCCGCTGCTATTATTGATCTGAACATTGTTTAAGAATTTAACTGCAGTTTTTGATATAAACCTTGTATTCTATTGTATTCTATCAAGAACTCAACTGTTGAAGGCTAATGATAATTTATTCGTCATTATCTTAGTCATGATATTCTTTACTGGGCTATTTGAGCTCACCCTTTCTTTTGTTCCATTGTTTTTCAACAGGAAATGAAAACATAACAGGGTCTAGCCGGGGAATGGAGTGAGGGTCCAAGGAATAGTTATCATAGTCTTCACGTTTTGTAAAATAGTGTGGCAATAATAGTGAAGACTTAGTTGTGTATTATTATACACTGTATTGTAGTACGTTGTGCTTTGTTGTAATAATTTTGTTGTAGTCTTTTGACGACTCAAGTTTGGGCTGTGTGGGCCCAGATTTGGGGGCGTCACATAGGCACCAATTGAATTGGCTTTGGCCTGTTATGGGAGTTTGACACCAATTGAATTAGCTTTGGCCGATAAAATTGTGTTTGGCATATTTGGACGACAATTGAATTGGCGTTAGAGTAGATAAATTAAATTAAAATTATCTTTAATATTTAAGAAACTTTTTTACTATTTCAATGTTTTTTTGTTATGTTCATGAAATGTCATTAACGTTAAAAAATTGCTTTATAAATTAGATTGATGTTAGTTGTAAAAAAAATCAAATCAAATCCAACTCCAGTCATATTGACGTTAGAGTCTTTTTGATATTTTTAAAAATTTATTTATAAATCCGATTGTTGTTAGTTGTAAAAAATAAATTCAAATCCACGCCAATCAGATTGGCGTTAGAGCCTTTTTGATATTTTTTAAAAGTTATTTTTAAATTTGATTGTCGTTAGTGATAAAAAATAAATCATATCGACGCTACTCAAATTGGCGTTAGATTTGCACCTTTTGATTTTTTTTTAAAAGGCACTTTATAAATCAGATTTTCAAGGTTGTTTTATAAATTAGAAGTCAAAATCTACAAATTTAAAAGTCTGTGAGGACAAGAAGGCAAAACTTGGAGTTAGATCTATAAAAATAAATACATAAATCAAATCGAACGCCGATATGACTTGCGTTGAAGGAAAAGAATTATATTAACATCCAACTCAAGTCTCATTGGCGTTGAAGCATATATACTTTCTCTATTTTTTAAAAAAATTGTTTAAAAAAATAAATTTGCTTTAAAAATAAGTTTTTTCAAAAAAATAAATAAATCATTTTTTTATAAAAATAATATAAGAAATGAGTTAAGATAAATTAAGTAGGTAATTAATGGGATAGTCAGCTAACGCGGCTTGAATTCACGTCCAAATTTTCCAACACCAATTAGATTAGCATTGAGGCTAGAAATTAGAAAATCAACCTAAAGTGGATGCAGGTTAGGAACAGGGGCGTACTTTAAGCCATTCTTGGAAAACACCCCTAGTTCATGACTTCATGTGTCGAACTATCATTTCCAAATAAACCAAGAAATTGCAGTAGCAGCACGGGCGGCCATGGTGCCTTGTAGAAGGAGGGAGAGGTCGGCATGACAGCCCTACAATAAGCAGATTTGCTAAGACGAAAAGGTAAATCATTAATTTTCAAAAGGAATTTTCAACTTCCCTCAAATTCAAAACTCCAATTGAGTCCAATTTTAAAATTTACATATTTGCCTAATTTCATCGACAATATAAAATTTGTTTTTTTTTTTTATTGTGATGTAGGTGGGTAATGGCAGTTGATTTATGATTCCTACCATGGCCAACAGAAAAAAAATTAGGAAAAGAAATTTGGAAGAACTTTAAGAAATTAAATAAGATTAACGGTGGATTTGTAAATAGATGCACGAGATTATTGAAAAGTTTCTTCAAAGATATAATTAATTTTATACTAATATAAAATGAAGATAAGAAGAACCAATCACGTATTTGTATAATGAAGATTACGAAGCTTATGTATAAAATCTCTTAAACTTGTTTGATGGTCAAATGAGGTCGAGTGCTTAATAAGAGGATAAGTCTACACATACAAATATTAAATATAAATTTAAACACAAACTGTCATCTCACTATTAAAAATTAAGGTCTGACATAAATTTGCGTGTCAGACCCCATTTTTTAATTATAAAATAAGAGTTTGTATTTGTGTTGTAAACTTATTCTTAATGAGACGGCTAAACCACCTAAGATAGGGCCATGTCATTTTTTTTTGTTTTTTCTTTTTTTCTAAACAGCCACGTAAAACTTGTAGAATTTATTTTAAAAGCCACCTCAACTCCATGTCATTACATTCTAATTTTATTTTATTTTTTCACCCAACCGTGTAGGTAATAAGTTAACAGATATCTAAATAATATGACAACATGAGTCAATTAATATTTTTTAATTGGTTCAGTTTGTCAATTGGTCAAGTATAATGGGGTAAATGTTAGTTTTGTCTTTTCCAAAATATAGGAAAGAAAAAAAGAAAAAAAAAAAAGGAAAAAAAGAATCATGTTTTAACTTTTGAAGTCATTTTTGTGACATTTTTAAATTCCAAGATAATATGAACTAATTTGATTTTAGTATGTACAATCCCGAATATGGGAAATTATCCAGAAAATGTTATTACAAAATACGTTACTTTTCAAAACTTGAGTGAAATGTCATTAGCCGATGATGTCTTAAGCCAATGGTTAAGATTGAGGCGAGAAATGACATTAGTTATAGAGAAATGATATATTTTATGATTTTATATATGGATCGATTTTTTTATTGTCAGTTATTTGTAGGGGTGAACATTCAGGTAAAATCAAAAATCAAAAACCGAAATACTATAATCGAAAATCGAATTGTCTCCGTTTTTAATATCTGAATAGATACTCGAATTACCGAATTTACTATTCGATTATTCGATTAATACCCAAAATTAAGAGTTTCTATTATTAACAGTCACTATATTTGCAGAAGCAGCCAAGCAAAAACACCTAGACTACAACATAACAGAAACACTACAACAAGCAACAGGTTAATATGTAGCGACATGCAGCACCGTAGAAGCCAAAAGGCCAGAAGCAGGTCATCAAAAACAAATATTTAGTAGCAAGTAGCAACATGCATGAAGAGAATAGCCAACAACTATTTATTAATATCATAAAGCATTTGTAATGTTCATTGGTAAAAAATGCTATTGAAATACTACTCTAACAAGTCTACATAACTTGAAAGCACCATTTTTTTCCATCTATTTCGGTTATTCGGTTAACCGAAATATTTAAAAACAAAAACTTAAAACCAAATCCAAAACCGAAAATTAAAACGGGTATAACCGAAATATGAAAAATAACCAAAAAATCGAAATATTTCGGTTAAAAAAATCTGTTTAGTTCGATTATTCTATTTTATCTTTTTTTTGCTCACCCCTAATTATTTGGATACATATAACTGATAACTCTCTTATGAATATATTTAATATAGAGGGTTACCCTTATAATTATATTTAATATCTTATATGGATGTCTTTCGCAATTGTAATTCGACAGAAAATTTTCGCAATATGTGATAGGACTCTTAATTATAAGTTTTTAATTTTTGTGACTTGTTCTAAAGTCAAAATAAACTCTTCTTTTTGAAATTAGATTATATTCTCTCTATTTCTTTTCTATTTGTCTTTTTAGAGAGTAAAATTTATTTATTTTTATTTGTCATTTATAGAGATTTCAAGAAAGTATTAATGACTTAATTTTTTATATTATTCTTACATTAAGTACTAACTTGTTTCTATTTCATCTTTTTCAATAAATTTTAGAAGGGTAGTATTGAGATTTTATGACCATTTTAGCGAATCAGACAAAATATTAATTGTATTTTTTGATCTTTGTGTTTTCTCTTAAAACGTCAATTAAAATGGAACAGAAAGAGTAATACATAAATACGTCATTTATTGTATTTGGCATTAATTATTTGATTTTGGAAATTAATCTTCTCTTGGAAATGTCTACATAAAGCTGTAATGAACAAATAACCTTAGCTTGAGCACCTCAAAGGAAAAAGATGAGCTTCTGAAGAATTATTGTAGTCTTTCTTATTTTAATTATCGTGGCTGCAATTTTTCCGCATGAGATTGGTATTAATCTCTCACCTTTCGTTTCCATTTATTTAAAATAAACAAAAAGATAATTAATAGGTTGTAATTCTATCTCTACATTATACTGTCTTTAAATTGTGTACAATTATATATTCAGTAAATACAAGACTACTGATTTTCTTAGAATGTGCAGGATACATTCTAAGCGCTGAAAACAATGCATAATAATATTTATTTATGTATTCGCATTGAATTCAATATATAAAAAAATAATATACTAGTGGACCCCATGTATTGAATTTCGTACAAATATATAAAAAAATAAAATTTACCCTTATTTTTCGCGCTTAGCACATGCTAAGAGGACCCTTGATTTATTTCTTTTAGGAATTGTTGAACCCTTTTTTTCCTTTAAGATATATGTGTTTTTTTTTTATATATATAGAAAAAAAATCAAGAGCATACCCATTTATTTGACATACCAAACATATCCTCTTTAGCGACAAATTGGACGATGGTTTAGTCCGTCGTCATAGGTTTGTCCGTTGTTATAATTTTTAACGACGGACAACATAGAGTGACGGACAAACATATAGTGATGGACGAACTTATAGCGACGGATTAAATTTTCGTCCGATCCGTCGCTAAAAAACATATGCTTAATATGTCAAATAAAAAAATATGCTATTAAACCAAGTTATATATATATATATATATATATATATATATATATATATATATATATATGTTTTACATTTCATATACATAAACTTTTCTAGTGATATTAAAAATTTTGGTACTTGTGTCAGTTGGTTAGGCGGCAATATTCTGCGTTCCTAGGAAATGTACGGCTATTTTTGGTGACAGAGATTGCAATAATCCATGTATCCATGGCCGTGGATTCCCAAGTAGCTGTGGGAAATGCGATTATGCAAACAGTAGTTGTTGTTGACTTGTTGTCATCTTTATACCACTTGAGGTACTAATCTCAACTATATAATGAATTATTAGTATTAATTATTTCAAATTAATCAGCTTAATTGATTCATCACGATGAATGCTAAATCCCCCCCCCCCCCCCCCTCCCGGCCCAAGTTTTGTACTTTCGACAAACTGGTAAAAAAATAATTAACGTTTGTGAAAGAAATTTAAATTTTTATTAAAATTTAGTGAGGTACAATAAGAAAAAAAAATTAATTAATTATTTATAAGTTTATTTAAAATACAGTAATAAAAAAATATTTAATTATTTTTTTTCCTTTAAGACATGTATGTTTTTATATATATATATATTTTTTTTTTACAACCAATGGCAGATGGTAAGGCGGAAATATTCTGCGTTCCTAAGAAATGTACGGCTACTTTTGGTGACAGAGATTGCAATAAATAATGCATGAGCCCGTGGAGAATTATTGTAGTAGTACATAAATAGGTCATTTATTGTATTTTGAGAATTATTAATTTGAATACAAATTGGAACACTACATAATTAATTATACTAGTCACCCTGGCACATATGCTATGTGTGTTTTAATTTTTTTTATTATATTATAAAAATTATTATTTTTAAAAAAAAACAAAAAAAATTAAAATACAAATCATGTTCAAAATAAAATAAAAAGAGAGAGAAAAAAAATGTGATTTGATAATTGATAATGTAAGAGGGGCGTGTAGAGATAAAATAGAAATTGAGAGAGAGATTAGGGGAGATAAAATAAGAGACTAAATTATATCGTGTTACGCAAAATTAACTAATTAATTAATAGATATAATTAAAAGAATAAATTTGATTTTAAAATTTTTTAGTTTAGCTTTTTTCTTTTCTATTCAAATAAGTATAGGTACTATTTAAATATTAAAAAAAATTATAACGTATTTAAAAGGAGTCCCAACCTGTTAAAAAACGTGAAGCTTTTAATTTATTTTTATATATCTAATAGAAAAAAGAAATTCAATACAAAAATGAATTATTTTTTATTTTACCAAATTTATTTCAAATTTTTTTTATTACAAATTTGTAACGTATGTAAAAGGAATCCCAACCTGTTAAGAAATGTGAAACTATTTTATATTTATAATAGAAAAATGAAACTCTAAAAAATGAATTATTTTTTATTTTACCAAACTTATTGCAAGTTTTTTTTAATTACAAATTTACGCAAGATAATATATCTAAATAAAATTTATGTAGAATGATTTTATTATTATAATTTTTTTAACATATCAAAATATCTCTTATACATATCAAATAACTTAATTATATTAATATTAGTCATAAATTTTATTATTTAATTAATGTCTAACTAAATTAATTTCACTATAAGTTAAAATTTTATCAAATAATTGTATTAATAATATGTGTTTTTTGTTTAAAAACATAATAACTATAAAATTAGTTTTTAAAAAAAAGTTAAAGTGATTTCATTAGTAACTGATTGTTATAATTAAATTAAATTTATTAAAATTTGAGTTTCATAGTTTTATTCGAATTAAAATTTTAAATAAATTTTGTCTTATAAACAATACTATAGAATTCTATTATAAACTTAAATAAATTAAAATAATTATTTTCTCATAACCATAACTAAATAAATCTACATTCCATACACATGTTTAACTAAGTAATTAATTGAAAGAACCTGCAATATATAATTCAATAATTTATTATTTAATTAAATATAAAATAACTTAATAACTACATTTATCTTTAAAAATAATTAATTAAAATTTTATCGTATATTTAATTAATAATCTTAATAATTAGCATAATAAACCATCATACGTACTTGACGGGTGAACATGTTTGGCCAAAAATCAAATTACAAACATTATTAACCAAAATGGAGGATTACGATTACTAGATTGCCATAATCTTATTTCAAGAAATAAATAAAATTCTATAATCTTCTTTAATTGCTTAATTTAGAATCAAATTTCCAAAATATTCTCATGGATGAACAAATGGAACTCGCCTTGTGTACTTCAAAGTAGAAAATGACGAGGTTGGGGAAAATTATGGTAGTTTTCCTTATTTTGATTAGAGCAGCAGCAATTGTTGCTGGTATTTATAATTATCTCTCACCTTTTGTTTACATTGAAGATAAAATTTTATGGAGCTCAGTAATTCTTGATAAAAAAATAAATAAATTGGTATTTGCTTTGCAGGCTGCACATATGAATCTATTTTTATTTAATTATATATGTATAAAATACAAGACTTTAATTATTATTTTTTTATCACGAATTACTGAACATGCATTTGATATGTAATATTGCGTATAGTAAATTTTTTACACAGTATTAAGGCGTTGATATTTCCGGTGCAACTGTAATTCATTCAGTGCAAAAAGCATGTCACGTTACATGAATTTAAGGGCAAAGCATCACCAGACAGAACAAAAATAAAAAATAAATAAATTACAATACGCTAATTTAGTTTAATTTTTTAGTTTATATCAAATGCATGTCGAGTAGATTTGCAATGTAAACGTACCAAAGGCAGCAGAAGTCTGATGGGCACGATCTGTGCAAATATCATTTCCCTTTTTTGCGCTTCTGCATTCCGACACAGTCTGAGCAATACCATTTCCCCTTGGGTTGTTCTTTCAAACCAACACAGCCAAAATGGAACCATTCTATCTTGCACTGTTCAGAGGAGAGAAAGAGAGCAATTGCTATCGTTAGAACTTTGGCACTTCTAGAGTATCCAATAACTAGAGCACTTAAAAGTACTTGTAATACGTACATCGGAATTGTCGCATGCTACCATATCACCGTAGCTCACTTGGTTGCAGAGACAATATGTAGGTTCATTCGGATCCACAGGTAGATCTAAATCCATGCTTGAAGGGTTTGAAACTACTGGTGCTGCTGCTGCAGCAGCAGCAAGGTGTGTCCTGCCAAAAGAATTTTTGTACCATTTAATTTATCGCGTTATCCAGAGTCGGGTGCAAATACAAAAAAGATGTGATATACATCTGATGTATATATAAATGAACAAGAAGTGACTTTAATAGACCACGAAGTGCAAAAACAGAGACAATATTAACTGGAAAGTCATCATTCTTGTACCCAATAAATCTACTCCACTGCCCAATTACTAAGAGCTTATGAAATATTTTCAGGTTTGTATTAATAGAATGAGTAGTAAAAATCCAGCCATCTCCTCTGCTTATTCCTAAACCAAAACTATAGTAAATTATTTTCTACAACTGGTTCACCAAAAGATATTTCAGAGTTTGGAAGTTGATATAACATGGGGGAAAAATAGAGGGGCAGTAAGTGGCAAGAGAGTATATGGTGTCATCTTAAAGTTGTCATAGCCAGTGCACAAGGGTCTCTTAAATAGCAAGGTCTGGAAAGGGTCAGATGTACGCACCCAAACCTCTATTTCGGGAGAAGCTGTTTCCCATCTTGAAATTGCGACCAAGCATTCAACAAGTGAGCACTTGATCATTGCCCTAAGTACGACCTTCAAGTTATAGGAAAGGGTTTGCAGGGGGTATCAAACTTGGTAACCCTATATACTACGTCGTCTTTTGAGATAAATTCATAGAGATTGTAAGCTCTCTCTCCCATATGTTGCACTTTCTATTGTCTCTCTCCAAATTTACTGCACTTCACATGGTTATCAAGGGGTCACCTAGTCGGCCAAATAAAAGATTCGAATTACTTAATAAAACTTCACCTGCATTAGACTGATTTCGAGCTACTAGTCTTCATTAGGAATTAGTTATTATAATCAAATGAGAAGCAAGTAGCGAACTATTAGAAAGAAACCCAAACAATTTCACAAAAGAAAATTACTAATTATTTGATAGATTATCAGGAAAACTAAAATATGATTAAACTACACTAAAACCAGAAATTAATCATTACACTTTAAAAGCAAACTACTATGTGTGTATCATAGTATGTTAACTGACCTCTCAAGTCTCAAGAGTAGTTCACAGCCTATTAACCCACCTTATTAGCTAAAGTACGAACGAACATTCTACTAATAAGAAGTGTCACTCACAAACCGGTGTATCAGACCTATTCTCCCCTTAAAATCTCTTAAAATAATTCATGTCTCAAAAGAAACAAGGAAAGAACCAGGAAACCTTGACAAGCCCAATTAGGAGAAACACAAGAAGAAAAGAGATAATGTAAAGCAGAAAAGAGACTATTCGCCAAAAAAAAAATAGTAGACAAGAATTTTCCCACATTACTGTTTATGGGTACAAAAATTGACTTCAAAAAGCCCCAGTGGTCATGCCCTATGTTACTCCTTTTCTCTTTTATTAACGGCAATCACTTCCCATCAGCTCAGATGTTTTCCCTTATTCAATTACGTCTTGATTGTCCACTCTCTCTTCTACGGGGAATGGTTTGTGGATATGATTGACTCACTCTTATAAATTTAAACAATAAAGCAACTTACTTAAAGGGGAAAAGTACCTTAAAAAATTAATAAATAAATAAACCTCACTTCTTTGACGGTCCTCGTATGCCTGGCCTTTATCTTATTTCAATTTTATTTATTATCCCTGATCCACAAGGATCACAGGACTCAACTCATAGATTCGAAGTATAAATATATCTAGAAGGTAACATTGAAGAAGTCGAGAACAAGGAAAGGTAGTTACTTCTTACGACCTCCTCTACCACTTCCGCTCCTTCCAGGTTTCACACTACCATCAAGAGTTGAAGCAGGCGATCCAGTTGCAGCACTGTTATCTCTTTCTGCCCAAATCAGATTGAAAATTATACGAATCCTTAAGAAGAAAAATGACAACTTTCTGAAAAAAGAAATACGACAAGTCTAGCCAAGTGTACCCACCAACATGTTCAGTGTAGAATGACAAAAGTTTTGAAGCTAAAAGAAGCATACCACGTTGAAGCTCTTCGTTAAATTTTTTCATATGTTGATCAAGTTGTTGAATATGAGCATCTACCTGTTACAAAATTACAACATACACACCAAATTAAAGAAATTAAGCAAATGCAAAATTACATTTCAGATCCAAAAGAACTAACATTCCTCCAACAGTTATCTAAACTTTAAAATGAAGTTCAGGCAGCAGAGATGTTCCAAAGGTTACATGAAAGTTGGAAGTCCTAAAGTATACACAGACTATCACAACAATATAGTAATGTGATTGTCCTGGATACGACAAACTTATTTCTAGAATCTAGTGCTACAATATTACATACCATCTATAAATTGAGTAACTTCTATGCAACGCACTGACCATTCACATTTCCAGAAGACACTCAAAAACCATAAAAGAACTATGTGAATAACAAGTTGCCATCTGTGTCCACACCCGCATCTTTTTCTGTGTTCAAACCGGAAATACAATAAACTATGGTACACATAGTTGTATTTAATGAATTAGCTTTTTTAGATAAAAATGGTTTCATCATAAAGCGCCAATATAAAACCCACATACGCATGCAGTATCCAAAGCATAGGGAAAAAAAAGAGGGAGATCTATACCCCTATCAATCCAAAGAAAATGAAACATGTATTATCAACGCTCATGCTGTCAACTGCAGTGGTGTATATTACATATTATGTCAAACGAAACTTATCCACCAAAATGAAACAAAAAAAAGAGGGAACATGTATTATCAACTGCATGAAGAAACTTTTCTTTTGCGAGAGACAGAATGATAGAACACCAGAAATGCAGAACTTGATGCACGTAGTATGGATCAAGCAACAACATAAAGATTGAAGTCATTAAGAAGAAAAAGAAAGGGAGATAGAGAAAGAGAGAAAAGGAATATGCATGTTTTGTACCAAATCATATGACTGAACAGCCAGTGCAACCTTCTCATCAGCAATCCTGATGGCATGCTTTTGCTCATCCAGCGCCTCATCTGAAAACCTGACGAATGAAGATTCAGGCATAATAGCACCAGATCTAACTCCGCTCTTATAATTTTCTATTTCCTCTCCACAATGTTGTTCATTTTGCCGTTGTATCTCTGCTAAACCACAAGGAACAACATCGTTCTTAAAATTGCTACACAAGCAATGAAGACATCGCTCGCGACAACCATCAGAGTTCCAAATTATGTCATCAATGTAAAGTATACCTTGTAAACTTTTATCTAAATCCCGCAACAGAGCATACTTCCTCTGTAGAATGTTGGGCAATGATTCCAAATCTGACAAAAAGGCAGGCAACTCAGTAATCCCAAACCATCACTCAAATAGTCAATCGAGTATCTATTATGGGTCTCAACTGGATAAACTTCAAGATCCCAAATAATTTGGCAGGAGTTTTTATCAAAATTGAACTCTTGATTGTACTTGGGACAATATCGTACAATTTTTTATTTTATTTTTTTGATAAGCAAATATCGTAGACAAACATGTTGGAAGTATTTATGTAAATGCATGTATATCCAGAAACAATTAAAAATTTGATGTGTTAAAATCAAGTTACAATTGAATAAGTAACAGGAACAGTCATGTTACACAGCTCAACTAAAATTTAATTTCTTGATGAATGTATTTAACAACACATGCTTAATGTTGGACAAGAACAAGAATAAAAGAGTACAAGTTCTAGAAAAAATACTTACTAACCCACATCTCCCTTAAATTAAATGAGCTTTTGGTGGATATTATAAAATGAAAAGAATTCTTGCAAGAGAAAGAGTTTTTCCATGAAAAAAAAAAAACTGAATGTCATCTCTCAAAAATTCATCTGCAAGATGATGTTCAGGAAAATTTAACATGATAATCTTTCTTTATGATCTTTTCATATATACACCTGTAAAAAGGATTGGGATAAAAAGGGTTTGTTGAGTTGAATTGAGTTGAGTCGAGTCATAGTCAAGTATAATTGAAAGCACTAAACATATAATTCAACCAATAACAACACACTTCACCAATACAACTAGCACTCAACCAAATACAACCAATAACTAATAAACAAATAATTCAAATTAAGACAAAAATAACTAAAACATACATGAAGAATATGTAGAAAAAACACTTCACCAATACAATTAGCACTCAACTTCACATTACAGGGTAGTATGGAGGCTTTGGAATATGCCATTTGTGGTTTTTGGTGAGTATTGAGTGCCATTTATTTTTGGAAGGGTTAATTATCGTCAGATTCTTCTGAATAGGGAGAGGGAGAGATAAGAAATTTCTTTGGAGATGTGAATGTTAGCCATTATCTGGTGAGTTTGGACCAAACATTGTAACGGGATCTTCGATGAGAAGTTTTTTCCTTATCGAATTTATAGGATAAGATGGTGTGCTATGTGTCCCTTTAGACTATTACAGTCAAATGTTTTAGAGTAGTGACTCTTTCAGCACGGCTGGATGGTCCTTCTTCATTAAGTAGGATACATGAATCTTATCTTGTACCCAAGGCTTCCAGAATATATCAACCAAGGAGACATATTAAATATATTGAACTTTTTTCTTCCTATATTTCTTCCTTTTTTTTGTGGCCAGGCAAGGCTTCAAATCCATCACCATTACATATACTCCTAACATTACATCATATGCTTTGACAGTTTTCAAAAAACAAGTTTCGACTCATTCCATTTCATCACACAAAACAAAAGATTATCACTTTAAAACCGATACTATTGTTAATAAATTGATCACACCTTATAAACAGTTAGTTGCGCGAAACTACTTTTAGTGCATCATTTTTTCTGGTTTTCAAAATTTGCAATGCAAAAAAAATAATAAATTAAAAATATGAAGTTAACCCCCTTTTAACAATGATTATAACTAAAAATAATGCAATAAAATAGAAATTTTCATAATGGAATTATAAAGCCTACCTCTTTCTGCACAAATGGGGCATAATTAAAAATTCTGAAAGCTTTCACTATTCACTGATATAAAATTAGGGTTTCATTCATTCTCTCAATCGTAAGCACGAGTGAAATTCATACATATATATCAAAATAGGGGGGGCTTACTGGACTGGAATTCTTCAAGAAACGACATTTAATTCGAGGAAAATTTAAGGAATTGTGGACGAAACCGCGACTTGAAGAGAAAACCGTTAAAATATTTGGTCCTACCACGACTGAATCTTCCCGCCGAACGCCATGAGGGAATGGAAATAGTTATAACAATTTCGAGCCCTAATTCCAAATAACTACTACGAATTGGAATTCGGGTTCGGGGCAGAATATACCAGAGCTAGACTTGGATAAATTTGTGACCTAGGAGGTTATTTTACTGTACACAAAAGAAGTCATCAGAGCATTAAGATATTTTATATAATAATTTTATAGTTTTACCGAATGAGTTTGGTTTGTCATAAACTAATATTGAGATAAGATAAATTTAATATCGAGTTAATTATTTAAGATTTTTTATTTTTTTGATATAATATATAAATTTTTGATAAGTCATGAAATATATATTTAGATATATAAATATATATAAACACACACATATATACGCATGAATTGTGATCAATATATATAAACTTTTTATATGTCATAAAATATATAAAATTATCTTAATATTATATATGTATTGTGTCAATGAAAAACAAAAAAATTATCAAATATTTGAAAATTTGCACGGGCTATCAAACTTGTTTATTTTCAAAATAAGATAATTATTGTTATAAAATTAATTTATTTTTAAATTTAAAATTGATATTATTTATTTAGAAAAATTTTAAAAATATTTTCTAACATTTTTGAATTATATAGAAACTCAGGCATAGTAAAAATATCTAAATTACTTATAAAGTGAGATGGATTCTTAACCACTACTAAATTTAACATGTCGTTAGTAGTATATTTAAATTGTAACTATATCAGAAATTGAATAAATCTCGTATAAACTCATATAATTTTATATAACTGAAATTGTATGTTAATTTTAAATGATTGACTCTATTAATATTTTGTGATTTTGTAAAGAAATTGTGTTGTTAATTATAATTATTCAAAATATAAATTATCTCACATTTTTATTTTTCTGTTAAATTTTAAAATTTTGTTAGTGAATAACTCGACTCGAAATAGAGGTGAGTTTGGCTCAAACTCGCTCATTTATTAAATATTAACAAATTAAATTTAAACATTATTTCAAGGATCATTTTGTAAAGAGTCGGTGCTTGGCTCGCCAACTATAGGATGGACTAGTGGTAAGTCGTTCAAAATTTAGGTTCAATTTTCACTTGCAACACCTAATGATTGGTGTCAACTCTACGTTCTATACCGTTGGATGCAATTGGCAACTAATAGTCATGATTACTGTTTTCAAAACCCTTTCGAAAAAAGATGGGAGTTAGTTTCAAATGCCACGAAAAAACGTCAGAGATTACAGATTCCATGAGATGCTCGCAATCATGTCAAATGCCACCAAAAGAAGAACAGAATTATAGATCTTACAGAGGTGGTTCAAACTTCAAAGAAAGAATAACATCAGGGCAAAGTGCACTAAACAGTATATTTGAATTCTCTAAAAGGAGAAGATATGCATCAGATTATAATTAGAAATGCAGTTCATTTCTAATATGAAAATATAAATGATGATAATTTATATGTTATCTGATTTGAAAACGTAGTTGTATGATGTATTTATGTTATGTCTAGATGAAACCAGCCTTGCTACACATAAGTTTTTCTAAATCTTTCTTACAACTAAAACAGTAGGTTAACAGACAAAATATGGGTCAAGAATCTTAAGACAGAGAATACCAGATATGATTGCTGGTGTGGTGTTCATACCTCGGATCAAATCCATGATGAACCTGCAAACTTCTATTACTTCATGTGCCTGCGTATCTGCTCAATACAATGAAACTGATTACTTTCCATCAGTGACCAATTGATATCACTGGATATATGCTTTATACAGAAAGAAAGTCAAGGTTATACCCAGAAATCTTCTTTAATTGTACTTGTTATGCCTAATCATACTATTTGAAGTTTGTCGGTGCAATTGTACAGTCTCGTAATACATCAATGTTTAAAGGCGCTCAACCCTGCCTTCTTCACCAACCTCCCATGTTCAAAAACTTTCCTGATTTTTGTCACTTCATCCCATCTAGTGCTTGAGGCATATAAATTAGACAGCAAAGAATGATACCCACAATTATCCGGCTCTAGTTTTGACAGTTCTTCTCCTGCTAGCTTGCCAAGCTCCATGTTCATGCTCATCCTACATGCATTTAGAAGAGCTCCCCAAGCAGCTTTGCAATCCAACTGAACGTGGTTGTTAGAGTTCTGATAAAATCCGTGTTTAATTATTTGATATGCTTCTTCCAATCTCCCTGACCTTCCAAACATGTCAACAATGCAAGTCCAATGCTCCATACATGGCTGAATTTGGTATTTATTGAACATGATGTCAAAGATTCTGCAACCTTCTTCAATCATCCCGGAATGACTGCAGGACGAGAGTAGAGAAATGAATGTGACAGAGTTGGGCTCAAAGCCATCTTCTTCCATTTCGGAGAGAAGATTACAAGCCTCTCTCCCTTGACCATTCATTCCATATCCAGCAATCATCACATTCCAAGAGCTTAGATCTCTCAAGTGCCCAGTCTGCATAAATAAGGATTTTGCATTTGCTACGAGGCCGTTTTTTGCATATGCATCAATCAAAGAATTAACAACCAGTATTTCAGAAGAAAACCCAAATTTTAAAATGGAAGCGTGGGATAATTCAGCACCACGACTAGCCAAAACAGCTGATGAGGCCTGAACAAAAGAGATCATTGTTACTGAATTTGGTGTGTATTGCTTTTCTGATTGCATTTGGCAGAAGATTCTAATGGTCCTGGCAGCATATCCGAATTTTATGTAACTGCACATCATTGTGTTCCATGTGATAATATTCTTATCAGACAATGAACTGAAAAGAACTTCTGAGCATTTCAAACTTCCACATCTCATGTACATGTCTATCGTGGCATTTCCCACAACAAGATCTGAAGAAAATCCTTTCGAAAGGCAAAATCCATGGACCATACTACCTAGCTTAAGGTTACCCAATTCACCACTTGACTGAAATAGCATTACCATTGTTATAGTATCAGGTAACACCTCACTTTGAAGCATTTCAAGAAAAAGAACCATGGCTTGTTCAGCGTGTTGATTCAGATTATATATTCCTATCAATGCATTCCATGTTGCAGTGCAGGGTCTTTTAATGCAAGTAAACAACAATATAGCCGAATTTATATCCAAGCACTTACCATATGCATTGACCATGGCTGTATCCAGAACAACATCTCCATCCATGCCGAGGGCTTTCTGAATTATAAGTGCATGGATTGCCTGAATTCTTCCAAGATTTTCAAGGCTTGCATAAGCAGGAACAACACTACAGAATGTGACTGAATCTGGTTTCAGATTTGGTTTTGTAATCATCTGTTCATATAGCATTGTTGCCTCTTGATCATACCCATTCTGTGAATAACCTGCAATTAATGAATTCCATGAAATCAATGTCTTCTCCAACAAGTCCTCCTGAAAGACAGTCCGAGCACAGTCAATTCTTTCACACTTTGCGTACATATCAACAATAGCAGTTCCCAGTCGGAAGTCACACAATAAACCAGCACGGATCAAATTGCCATGAATACTCATTCCTAGATCATGATTCCAAGCCTGGCCACAAGCTGATAGTAAACCTAACAACGTTACTGCATTTGGAACCAATTGTCCATCTTTCATGCATGAGAAAATGACAAACGCTTCTTCCCAATTCCCACTGTGTGCATAGCCTGTAATTAACGAATTCCAAGACACTATATCTCTATCACTCATATAACCAAAAACCCGGTGACCAAGATCCAGCCTACCCATCCTAACATACATTGAAATCAATGAATTTGAAATTAAAACATGTTTATTAAACCCATTATGTATGACAAAATCATGGACTAATATCCCTTTTTCCAAGCTACCCAATTCACGACAAGCCATGATTACACGATAAACAGTATCCAATCTCATAAAAACACACAATTCAACCATCCATTCAAATGTACTTACAACCTCCTCATAAAACCCATTTATGCTAAACCCATAAACTAAAGAACCAAACACATCCCCATTCCAAATGGGCATTTCTTCAAACACCCAACAAGCATTTCGAGCCTGCCCAAACTTCATATACATGAGGATCAAACTGTTTCCAACACCAACCCAGTTCATGAACCCACATCTTGTGAGGTACCCATGAATACAAATCCCAGCTTTCTCATAAGAGAGATAAGAACAGGACTTGAGGACTAAAGGGAAGACAAAGAGGTCAGGTTTGGAAAAAAAATGAGTCTTCTTGAAGAGTAAAAGGGATTGTAGAAACCGATTGCTTTCGCTGAATATTTTAATTAGGGAGTTATATGAACATTCGGGGTTTTGGGGTTGAATTTCAGATATCAAAATATGGGAATTCTTTGAAAGTGAGACAGCGGGTTGTGTTGAGAAGGGTAGATGATGGCAAACCTTGGTGATGCAATTTTGGAAAGTAAGTTTGGGTACTGAAGAAAGAGAAAATGCTATTTTGAGTGTAGGGTTTGGCAAAGTTGGCATTGGCGGGAAATTAGAAGAGTTGGCTAATTCTCTAGTTCTTTGCAACTAAATTTTGAAGCATCTATCCGTTGAACTGATTTTGAAAGTGAAATTTAGAAGTAGGAGCTTCGTATAAATGTATTTTACAATAGGCAGCCTCAAGTTTTGGGACAAATGCTTATCCTCCCCCTTTAGTTATTAAATTGAAAGATATACACGATTACCATTTAATTCAGTCAACAAAAAAAATAAAAAGAAAAATAACGACCCCCTTGGGTTATATGTAGTCATCAAACTCCTTCATGCTTTGATTCTATATCCTAACAACTCCACATTGATTCTATATCCTATGCCAGTATGAAAAGGACCAACTCCAGAGAATAATTACGCACACATTCATGATTCAAAAAAAAATTAATCTTCAAGACATTAAAACAGAAATAATCCCTTGTCCAATACAAACATTTCAAGATGTCCAACAAATCCTCACCATCCATTTTCATCGCAACGCTACTTCTAGGCTAGAAGTTCTAGCCTCGCACATAGCAACAAACATAGCTGCACTTGATCCTGCACCCGAAATCCCAATCATCGAGCTATACATGCATGACATTCTTGGTGGCAACAGCCCTACCGCGAGGCCAATAACCGGCCTACCAGGCAACATCTACAGTGGCCAAGTGCCCTTCGCTAGACCAGTTGGATTCCTCCCCCAAAAGGCGGGGTAGCTATTCCCAATGCCAGGGGTGCCCTTCCAACAGTCAAAACTCAGGGAGTTTATGTTGCCAGCTCTGCATGTGGGAGTACTCAAATGATGGCATTTATTGCAATGATTGAAGGAGGGGAATATGGGGATAGTCTTAATTTCTTTGGTGTATACAAGATTGGGAGCACGATGTCGCGTTTGTCAGTGACTGGAGGGACTGGAAAGTTTAAGAATGCTTGTGGGTTTGCGGAGGTTCGATCTCTAATACCGGCTGGTCAGCAGATTAGTGATGGTGTAGAGACATTGTTGAGGATTACTATCCATCTTACCTACCGAAATTGTTTGTGTTGCTAAGAAACATTTGTGGGTGTGTTTGTTTGACATGTGAAACGTATGCTTGATTTTAGTTTCTGTCAATCAATGTAATAGTAAATGATTGAATGAATTTAAAAATTTATTGTAAACAAAGATTCTTGTATGGCATTAAAATGAAGCATCATACCACCTAATATTCGCCAGGGTAGCTTTGTATTGTCTATAGTAATACAAGCTTTGTTTCTATAATGGTCCTTAATATTTGTAAATTTTATGGTTGGTCTATAATAATACAAGTTCTGTTTCTATATTGGTCCTTATATTCATAAATTTTACGAGTAAAATTCTTTTTGTGAGACATAAAGAGTAATATTTTATGGAGCTAAATACAGTTTAGTTACACGAAATTTCAAAGACTCACAATTTTACCCTCAAATTAACTGAGCTTACACATCCGTTACATCAAATACCTAATTTTATATAATTTAGCCCCCAAAATCAATTTTCGACAAAAATTGGTTGGAATACCTAATTTTTCAGTAAGGTAAATATTTTTATATGATTTGATAGTATTAAAATACGATTTGACTTCAATTTGGGAGCCAAATTATGAAAAAAGTAGAACTTAGTATAACTAAAGTGTATTTAACCCAAAGAAATTCACAACACCCTAAATTTAATTTTAAAATAAAACTATTAAACTTTTTTTTTGTTTTGTTAATAGAACCAAATAATAGTAGTGATTATTTATTTATTTCATTTATATTTAAATAATTATTTAGATAAAGAACTTAGAATAAATAATGTGATAATTTATTTTGGTACGTATACGGTATTAATTAGCAGTTTTATTTTTTGTTAAACATTATTTGGTATAAATTTATATTTTTGGTTATAATAAATAAATTAACGTTTTCTATTTTACGCAGGATGTGTTCTTATATTTTAATATAATAGGTTGCCTTTAATATTTAGATATTAACTATAATGTATTATTTATTTTGTATTTGAAAATAAATTTATTTCAATTTTGTATATATGTTAATTATTCTGTATTTTAAAATTATGTTATTTTTTTATTTGCCTTCTAAATTATAATTTAAATAAATACACCCTTTGTTATATATTCTTTTTAATTTATAAAAGTTTAAAATTTAAATGTGATAATTTATTTTGATACATATACGGTATTAATTAGCTTTTTTATTTTTTTATTTTTTGTTAAACATTATTTGGTATAATTTTTATTTTCTTAAATCTTTTTTGTTTTACTAAATAAATTCACGTTTTCTATTCTACGCAGAATGTGTTCTTATGTTTTAATATAATAGGTTGCTTTTAATATTCAAATATTAACTATAATGTATTGTTTATTTTGCATTTGAAAATAAATTTTTTTTCAATTTTGCATTTGAAAATAAATTTATTTCAAGTTTTAATTTAAAAATAAATTTATTTTAATTTTGCATATAAGTTAATTATTCTGTAAGACCCCGAATTTATGAAATACAAAATTTAATTTTTCTTCATATATATTTTTCCTAAAACAGTAAATAGTTAAATTGACAAAATTGAAAGTTAAGGATGTTATGTGCAAATTTTATTTTGTCGGGGAATATTCGTTTTGTCGGGGAATATTCGGGCCGTACGACGGCGCCGAAATAATAAATTATTGGTGGACCCCACAACGGAATATTTGTCAGATATAGAAAACGACAGAAGTAACTTTTTTAATAAAAATAGTCAACGGTGTTAACTGTTAAAATACCGGTGATAAAAGAATAGTAGCATACGGTAATTTATGGTATTTTCTGTAGCACACGGTACTCTACAGTAGCACACGGTATCGCACAGTGTCTCATATTATTGACACCGTAACTGTTACGCATCATTTCATCGATAATTGTCACTGCTTAATATTTTATATTATCAATTCAATAATTGTCGTTACACAGTATTTTGCATTATTGATTCAATAATTGTCATTACACTGTATTTCATATCATCGACTCAATAATTGTTGCTGCACTGTTTTTAAAATTATTGAACCTAATAATTGTCACAGTTGGAAATATACTGTAATTTATATTATTAAATTAATAATAATATGTAACGTGTTTCTTACATTATTGTGGTAACATTATTTTATATGTTGGACTCACAGGAAGAATAAATAAATAAATAAATAAATAATAAAATAATTAATTTTACTATTTAAAATAGTAACGTGAATAGTGACGTGAATAGTACGTGAATAGTAAGAAACATGTGGGACCCATTGTGGGGCCCACATGAAATGTGAGAAATGTGAGAATTTGTTGAAGAGTTGGTGGAGGCTGCGCAGCAGCCTCTGCTGAATTTTTTTCTGTTCACCTACCACGCATAGTAACTTATTTTCTCCTATAAATAGCTTGCTCAGCTGAATAGAAAAATCACACCTAAAACATAAAATTTTTCTATAAGAATTTTATGAGTTTTCTCTGAGAATAGTAAGCTTATTTTGAGTGTTTAAAAGCCAAAAGGAGTGCAGAAATTTTTCAAGTAAGTCTTTTATTAAAGAGTAGTAATTTCATAAATTCCTATTTTTCACGGTATTCACAAATCTTCCTTTAGAAGACTCTTCTTTAAGAAGATTCATTTTTAAAAGCTTTATTTGGAAGATTTATTTTGGAATATTATTTTAAAAACTATTTTAAAGTTGTTATATTATACTACAAAAATTATGTTAAATATATATAATTTTGATAGTTCATAATATACGAGTTATCATACACTTTGAAATTTATATGTGGTAATTACTAATTATATTAAAAATATATAGGTTGATCAATCTCATTTAAATCAATATCCAGTCGCGTGTTAAGGTAAGGGGTATCACTCTTTTCATCATCATAAATGGATATTATTTCCTTTCTTACTTGAAGGGATTATCATTCTTTGATTCTTGAAAATAATATCGTTTCTTTCTTGTGCCATTTATTTCCATGTATTAAATTGTGGGAATAACCTTACGGCGCGGTTTACCGCCTGTTGGTGAATAACCTTTTGTATTCATTCATTATTAATCTTTGGGAATAACCTTACGGCGCGGATTATCGCCTGTTTGGTGAATAACTCTTCGTATTCAAATTGATGGGAATAACCTTACGGCGCGGATTATCGCCTGTTTGGTTAATAACTATTCGTATTCAAATTGATGGGAATAACCTTACGGTGCGGATTATCGCCTGTTGGTAAATAACCCTTTTTATTTGTCTCGTGTGGAAATAATTTGTCTACACGAATTATCACATGACACTTTTATTCCATATTCGTAAGTGATATCATTTTCCTTTATACTCATAAGGGATACCATCTTTTTCATCTTCCATTATTCAAACTTACTATGGTAAGGGATATTAATTTCCTTCACCTTTTGTTAATCAAACCTGCTACGGTAAGGGATATTATTTTCTTTCATACTCCTAAATCGAAACTTATTATGGAACTATTGCTTCTATAATTCCTGAAAATATTATATGTTTCATAATAGTTGAACTTCATCATTTCAACTGAACCTTCCTATTTACGTGAACCTTTCTATTGAACTGTAACCGTTATTCTGAACTGTGGATCTTGAATATCATTTTTAAATTTCACTCCACATCATGTTGACAATTTGGACATTATTTGAATCTGCACAAAGTAAACTTCTGATACTTATTGTTTATCCTGTTCTTCTGTTCATCATTTGTATCACTGTTATTTGTATTAATCATCAAGAATCAAACTGTTGTGAATATCTGTGGCCGGGGGCACAGATGTGATATAATTGTTGAACAGATGATAGGTTAAAGGCGATATACTTGGTTAAAGGCGATACATCTGTTCGGTGTCTTTTATGGCACGTGGTTAATGTTCTCTTTGGCCCGTAGTGCAAAGATGAACTGTTGGTTGGTATGATTATGACCAAAGGCTGAATCTGGTATAATCATGACCGTTGGTGCTTTATTGAATATCTTTGGCCCGTAGTGCAAAGACGAACTGTTGATTTGCATGATTATGACCAGGAACTGTGAATTTTTATTATCATGACTAATGGTATTTCAGATGATAAAAGTTGATGACGTTTTTACTAAAAAGAGAAGCGAGTGGACATTATGGTCTGCATTATTCTTCTAATAGATTGCTCATTCCGCTGCTATTATTGATCTGAACGTTGTTTAAGAATTTAACTGCAGTTTTTGATATAAACCTTGTAGTCTATTGTATTCTATCAAGAACTCAACTGTTGAAGGCTAATGATAAATTATTCGTCATTATCTTAGTCATGATATTTCTTACTGGGCTATTTGAGCTCACCCTTTCTTTTCGTTCCATTGTTTTTCAACAGGAGATGAGAACGTAACGGGGTCTAGCCGGGGAATGGAGTGAGAGTGCAGGGATAGCTATCATAGTCTTCACGTGTTATAAAATAGTGTGGCAATAATAATGAAGACTTAGTTGTGTTGTATTATCCACTGTATTGTTGTACGTTGTGCTTCGTTGTAATAATTTTGTTGTAATCATTTGACGACTCAAGTTTGGGCTGTGTGGGCCTAGATTTGGGGGCGTCACAGTTGGCATCAGAGCTTAGGGATATGGTCTTTAATGGAGATCTGGGGTTAGAACTAGGAGGGGAGAGACGAATAGAATCAGTCACTAGTGTGTCCTACCTAAATTAGATTTTATTATCTAATGAGTTGATTTGAATATAGGGACATGAAGTGATGAGTCAGTTTATTTGAACTTACATTTATTTTGTGACCACAGTTTAGTATGGCATCTGGAAATCAAGAGGTTAACTATGAAATACCCGAAGCGAATGTAGCCGAAAATCAAGAAGCCACAAACAATCCTCCTGCCAACTCAGGAAATAATATTCCTGATAACATGATGAACGATGGATTCTTTAGGAATTTCATGCAGTTCATGCAGAATCAGGCAAGAGGAAATCCAGTTAACAATAACGGTAGAAACGCTGGTAATTTGAGGATGGTCACTGTCAAGCAATTTAAAGAATTGGGACCACCTGAATTCCACGGGAAGCCTGACCCACTCAAAGCGGAGGCATGGCTGAAGCAGACGACAAAAATACTTGATGTCCTACAATGCGCTGATGATCAGAAGGTGCCCTTTGCTACTTTTATGTTTCGAGGTGAGGCGGATCACTGGTGGGAAGCGGTAAAACGTATCCACCCTTCAGCACTTGAGATGTCTTGGACAGAATTCCAAGAGCTATTTAATGAAAAGTACTTCCCAGAAAGCATCCGTCATATGAAGGAAGTGGAATTCATTAAGCTGGAGCAGGGAAACATGACAGTTTCTCAATATGAAGCTAAGTTTGTTGAACTGTCTCGTTTTGCGACTCATCTAGTAGATGACGAAGCACGGATGAGTCGGATGTTCTTACGTGGTCTAAGATTCGAAATCCGTCAACAACATAGCTCTCATAAATTTAGTTTGTATTCAGATGTTGTTGATAGGGCTCAAAGGGTGGAGCAAACAGATGAAAAATTACAGCCAAGAGTCAATGATCAGAGAAATGATAACAACCACAGGAACGAGAACCATCGAGGAGGTAACCAACACTTCGGTGGTAATTCCACATCAAATAACAGAAGAGGAGAATCCAGTGGGAACATTTTCAAAAGAAAGAGATTCCATAATAATTATGGAAGGGCACCAGTACCAGCACCAGCACCGACCCCAGTTTCAAGGGGAGAAGATCGACCACCAGTGAGATGCTATAGGTGTGGTCAGGAAGGTTACATCAGCCCAAACTGTACACTGCAGTCCAAAAAGTGCTACAGTTGTGGGAAAGAGGGTCATCTTGCGCGGTTTTGTCCTGCCACAAAATCAAGTCCAGCTGCAGTGATGATACCAAAAGCTAGCACGGATAAGGGAAAATCTGTAGTTCAAGGGAGAGCTTTTGTTGTGACATCCCAAATGGCACGAAACTCGAATGAGGTGATAACCGGTAAGCTATTCATAAATTCTCGTGAAGTCTACGCTTTGTTAGATACTGGCTCTACCCATTCTTTTATCTCACCTGCATGTGCTCAGCGTTTAAACTTAACTCCTGAAAATTTGGACTTTGACTTATCAGTTGAAACCTCATTAGGAGAAATGACCATTACATCTACTGTCTATAAATCTTGCCTAGTTCAAATCAACAACCTCACATTACCTGTTGACCTTATTTCTTTGGAGATGCATGAATTTGATGTGATTTTAGGAATTGATTGGTTGACTACCCATCATGCTAAAATTGATTGTTTTCATAAGATTATTAATTTTCATATTCCTAATCAACCTGTCATGCAAATTCAAGCAACTAAACCATTGAAATCTATAACTGTTATTTCTAGCCATAAAGCCATTCGTTTATTGAAAAACGGATGTCAAGCCTTTTTAGCTCATGTCACTGATTTGAACAAAAATACGTCAAACTTGAATGATATTCCCATTGTTAATGAGTTTCCTGACGTTTTTCCGGAGGAACTTCCTGGCTTACCCCCAAACCGAGAAATTGAATTTTGTATTGATCTTGAACCTGGTACCAAACCCATTTCCAAAACTCCATACCGAATGGCTCCCATTGAACTTCAAGAGTTAAAAGTCCAACTACAGGAATTGTTGGATACTGGTTTCATTCGTCCGAGTGCATCACCTTGGGGTGCTCCTGTTCTATTTGTGAAGAAAAAAGACGGGAGTATGAGATTGTGCATTGACTACCGAGAATTGAACCATGTCACCATCAAAAACAGGTATCCGTTACCTCGAATTGATGACATGTTTGATCAATTACAAGGTGCTCAACATTTCTCAAAGATTGATCTCCGTTCTGGATATCATCAGTTAAAGGTTAAAGCTGAGGACATTCCAAAGACTGCTTTCAGAACTCGTTATGGGCATTATGAGTTTTTAGTCATGCCTTTTGGACTAACCAATGCTCCTGCAGCTTTCATGGACATGATGAACCGAATATTCAAGGAATATTTGGATCATTTTGTGGTTGTCTTTATTGATGACATCCTCATATACTCCAAAAGTCGTGAGGATCATGAACAACACCTGAGATTGATACTCCAGAAGCTCCGTGAGAACAAATTATATGCCAAGTTGAAGAAATGTGAGTTCTCGCTTGAGGAGGTCACGTTTCTTGGGCATGTGATTTCTAGTCAAGGAATATCAGTCGATCCTGCGAAGATTGAAACGGTACTAAATTGGGAACAACCCAAGACAGTAACCGAAGTCCGAAGTTTTCTGGGCCTAGCTGGTTATTATCGGAGATTCGTAGAAGGATTTTCTCGAATCGCCACTCCATTAACTCAGCTTACTCGGAAAAGCACAAAATTCATATGGAGCGAGCAATGCGAGAAAAGTTTTCAAGAGCTTAAGAGGAGACTTGTTTCAGCTCCTGTTCTGACCATTCCATCAGGATCGGGAGAATTTGTCATATACAGTGATGCTTCAGGCAAAGGTCTAGGCTGTGTCCTTATGCAACATGGAAATGTTATAGCCTATGCCTCTCGACAACTCAAAGATTATGAGAAAAATTACCCTACTCATGATCTAGAGTTGGCAGCAGTCGTTTTCGCGTTGAAGATCTGGAGACACTACTTGTACGGAGAGAAAGTGGATATCTATACGGATCATAAAAGTCTCAAGTATTTCTTCACCAGAAGGAACTCAACATGCGACAACGACGTTGGCTTGAGCTGTTGAAGGATTATGATCACACAATCCAGTATCACCCGGGAAAGGCGAACGTTGTAGCTGACGCTTTGAGCAGAAAATCTTATGCGAATACAAGTGCACTGCTGACAACACAAAAGCGTATTTTGTACGACTTGCAAAAGATGGAGATAGAGCTAAAGACACCAGGGACCCACTCGAAGATTGCTCACGTGCGAGTAGAACCAGCTTTAATCGATAAAATTAAAGCTGCTCAAGCTACCGATCCGGAACTGATAAACATGATAAAGAAAGTACAAGAAGGTACCATTCCCGAAGCAAGAATCGACGAGAAAGGAATACTTCGAGTCAACTCTCGACTCTGTGTTCCTAACGATCCTGAATTAAAGCATAAAATCATGATGGAGGCACACAACACGCCGTTTGCAATCCACCCAGGAGGTACCAAGATGTATCGAGATCTTCGACATACATTTTGGTGGAACAATATGAAAAGGGAGATTGCAGAGTTTATCTCAAGGTGCCTAACTTGTCAACGTGTCAAGACAGAGCATCAAGTACCTAAGTGTCCATTACAACCACTTGAGGTTCCCGAATGGAAGTGGGAACACATCAATATGGATTTCGTGACGGGTCTTCCCAAAGTTTCTCAAGGCTTAGATGCAATTTGGGTCATCGTAGATAGATTGACCAAATCCGCTCATTTCTTGCCTATACGAGAAAACTTTTCACTTGAACGTCTTGCCGGTATGTACATAAATGAAATCGTGAGACTGCATGGCATGCCAGTTTCCATAGTTTCTGATCGAGATCCTAGATTCACTTCACGCTTTTGGATCAGTCTACAAAAAGCTATGAGCACTGAGTTACGATTCAGTTCTGCATACCATCCTCAGACGGACGGACAATCGGAAAGGACGATCCAGACCCTCGAAGATCTTTTGAGACTTTGCGTACTAGATTTCAAAGGAAGTTGGGATAAGTACTTGCCATTGGTGGAATTTTCCTACAACAACAGTTACCAAGCAAGTATAGGTATGGCTCCATTCGAGGCTTTATATGGACGCAAGTGTCGCTCTCCAGTATGTTGGAATGAGGTAGGAGAAGCAAAACTGTTGGGACCCGAGTTGGTACGCTTGACGACCGAAAAGATCCAAATGATCCGACAACGAATACAGACAGCACAAGAACGACAAAAGAGTTATGCCGATCTTCATCGGAGAGATGAGAGATTCAACGTCGGAGATCATGTATTCTTACGTGTTTCTCCATGGAAAGGGGTTACGAGATTCGGAAAGAGAGGAAAGCTCAACCCTCGATTTATTGGCCCATTTGAAATCCTCGATCGAGTAGGATCCGTAGCCTACAGACTAGCCCTACCACCAAGTATGTCTCGCATCCATAACGTTTTTCACATATCTATGTTACGTAAATATGTGAATGACCCAAACCACGTCATTGAGTTAGAACCAGACGTTATAGCAGAAGATTTAACGTATGAGGAGGTACCTGTTAAGATCCTAGATAAGAAGAAGCAGATCTTACGCTCAAAGGTTATACCTCAAGTTAAGGTTTTATGGAGGAACCAAGATATTGAGGAAATGACCTGGGAGCTAGAATCTGAAATGAAGTCTAGGTATCCATACCTCTTCGAAATGCCAGGTACGTCAATTTCGGGGACGAAATTTCATAAGGAGGGGAGGTTGTAAGACCCCGAATTTATGAAATACAAAATTTAATTTTTCTTCATATATATTTTTCTTGAAACAGTAAATGGTTAAATTGACAAAATTGAAAGTTAAGGATATTATGTGCAAATTTTATTTTGTCGGGGAATATTCGTTTTGTCGGGGAATATTCGGGCCGTACGACGGCGCCGAAATAACAAATTATTGGTGGACCCCACAACGGAATATTTGTCAGATATAGAAAACGACAGAAGTAACTTTTTTAATAAAAATAGTCAACGGTGTTAACTGTTAAAATACCGGTGATAAAAGAATAGTAGCATACGGTAATTTATGGTATTTTCTGTAGCACACGGTACTCTACAGTAGCACACGGTATCGCACAGTGTCTCATATTATTGACACCGTAACTGTTACGCATCATTTCATCGATAATTGTCACTGCTTAATATTTTATATTATCAATTCAATAATTGTCGTTACACTGTATTTTGCATTATTGATTCAATAATTGTCATTACACTGTATTTCATATCATCGACTCAATAATTGTTGCTGCACTGTTTTTAAAATTATTGAACCTAATAATTGTCACAGTTGGAAATATACTGTAATTTATATTATTAAATTAATAATAATATGTAACGTGTTTCTTACATTATTGTGGTAACATTATTTTATATGTTGGACTCACAGGAAGAATAAATAAATAAATAAATAAATAATAAAATAATTAATTTTACTATTTAAAATAGTAACGTGAATAGTGACGTGAATAGTGACGTGAATAGTACGTGAATAGTAAGAAACATGTGGGACCCATTGTGGGGCCCACATGAAATGTGAGAAATGTGAGAATTTGCTAAAGAGTTGGTGGAGGCTGCGCAGCAGCCTCTGCTGAATTTTTTTCTGTTCACCTACCACGCATAGTAACTTATTTTCTCCTATAAATAGCTTGCTCAGCTGAATAGAAAAATCACACCTAAAACATAAAATTTTTCTATAAGAATTTTATGAGTTTTCTCTGAGAATAGTAAGCTTATTTTGAGTGTTTGAAAGCCAAAAGGAGTGCAGAAATTTTTCAAGTAAGTCTTTTATTAAAGAGTAGTAATTTCATAAATTTCTATTTTTCACGGTATTCACAAATCTTCGTTTAGAAGACTCTTCTTTAAGAAGATTCATTTTTAAAAGATTTATTTGGAAGATTTATTTTGGAATATTATTTTAAAAACTATTTTAAAGTTGTTATATTATACTACAAAAATTATGTTAAATATATATAATTTTGATAGTTCATAATATACGAGTTATCATACACTTTGAAATTTATATGTGGTAATTACTAATTATATTAAAAATATATAGGTTGATCAATCTCATTTAAATCAATATACAGTCACGTGTTAAGGTAAGGGGTATCACTCTTTTCATCATCATAAATGGATATTATTTCCTTTCTTACTTGAAGGGATTATCATTCTTTGATTCTTGAAAATAATATCGTTTCTTTCTTGTGCCATTTATTTCCATGTATTAAATTGTGGGAATAACCTTACGGCGCGGTTTACCGCCTGTTGGTGAATAACCTTTTGTATTCATTCATTATTAATCTTTGGGAATAACCTTACGGCGCGGATTATCGCCTGTTTGGTGAATAACTCTTCGTATTCAAATTGATGGGAATAACCTTACGGCGCGGATTATCGCCTGTTTGGTTAATAACTATTCGTATTCAAATTGATGGGAATAACCTTACGGTGCGGATTATCGCCTGTTGGTGAATAACCCTTTTTATTTGTCTCGTGTGGAAATAATTTGTCTACACGAATTATCACATGACACTTTTATTCCATATTCGTAAGTGATATCATTTTCCTTTATACTCATAAGGGATACCATCTTTTTCATCTTCCATTATTCAAACTTACTATGGTAAGGGATATTAATTTCCTTCACCTTTTGTTAATCAAACCTGCTACGGTAAGGGATATTATTTTCTTTCATACTCCTAAATCGAAACTTATTATGGAACTATTGCTTCTATAATTCCTGAAAATATTATATGTTCCATAATAGTTGAACTTCATTATTTCAACTGAACCTTCCTATTTACGTGAACCTTTCTATTGAACTGTAACCGTTATTCTGAACTGTGGATCTTGAATATCATTTTTAAATTTCACTCCACATCATGTTGACAATTTGGACATTATTTGAATCTGCACAAAGTAAACTTTTGATACTTATTGTTTATCCTGTTCTTCTGTTCATCATTTGTATCACTGTTATTTGTATTAATCATCAAGAATCAAACTGTTGTGAATATCTGTGGCCGGGGGCACAGATGTGATATAATTGTTGAACAGATGATAGGTTAAAGGCGATATACTAGGTTAAAGGCGATACATCTGTTCGGTGTCTTTTATGGCACGTGGTTAATGTTCTCTTTGGCCCGTAGTGCAAAGATGAACTGTTGGTTGGTATGATTATGACCAAAGGCTGAATCTGGTATAATCATGACCGTTGGTGCTTTATTGAATATCTTTGGCCCGTAGTGCAAAGACGAACTGTTGATTTGCATGATTATGACCAGGAACTGTGAATTTTTATTATCATGACTAATGGTATTTCAGATGATAAAAGTTGATGACGTTTTTACTAAAAAGAGAAGCGAGTGGACATTATGGTCTGCATTATTCTTCTAATAGATTGCTCATTCCGCTGCTATTATTGATCTGAACGTTGTTTAAGAATTTAACTGCAGTTTTTGATATAAACCTTGTAGTCTATTGTATTCTATCAAGAACTCAACTGTTGAAGGCTAATGATAAATTATTCGTCATTATCTTAGTCATGATATTTCTTACTGGGCTATTTGAGCTCACCCTTTCTTTTCGTTCCATTGTTTTTCAACAGGAGATGAGAACGTAACGAGGTCTAGCCGGGGAATGGAGTGAGAGTGCAGGGATAGCTATCATAGTCTTCACGTGTTATAAAATAGTGTGGCAATAATAATGAAGACTTAGTTGTGTTGTATTATCCACTGTATTGTTGTACGTTGTGCTTCGTTGTAATAATTTTGTTGTAATCATTTGACGACTCAAGTTTGGGCTGTGTGGGCCTAGATTTGGGGGCGTCACAGTTGGCATCAGAGCTTAGGGATATGGTCTTTAATGGAGATCTGGGGTTAGAACTAGGAGGGGAGAGACGAATAGAATCAGTCACTAGTGTGTCCTACCTAAATTAGATTTTATTATCTAATGAGTTGATTTGAATATAGGGACATGAAGTGATGAGTCAGTTTATTTGAACTAACATTTATTTTGTGACCACAGTTTAGTATGGCATCTGGAAATCAAGAGGTTAACTACGAAATACCCGAAGCGAATGTAGCCGAAAATCAAGAAGCCACAAACAATCCTCCTGCCAACTCAGGAAATAATATTCCTGATAACATGATGAATGATGGATTCTTTAGGAATTTCATGCAGTTCATGCAGAATCAGGCAAGAGGAAATCCAGTTAACAATAACGGTAGAAACGCTGGTAATTTGAGGATGATCACTGTCAAGCAATTTAAAGAATTGGGACCACCTGAATTCCACGGGAAGCCTGACCCACTCAAAGCGGAGGCATGGCTGAAGCAGACGACAAAAATACTTGATGTCCTACAATGCGCTGATGATCAGAAGGTGCCCTTTGCTACCTTTATGTTTCGAGGTGAGGCGGATCACTGGTGGGAAGCGGTAAAACGTATCCACCCTTCAGCACTTGAGATGTCTTGGACAGAATTCCAAGAGCTATTTAATGAAAAGTACTTCCCAGAAAGCATCCGCCATATGAAGGAAGTGGAATTCATTAAGCTGGAGCAGGGAAACATGACAGTTTCTCACTATGAAGCTAAGTTTGCTGAACTGTCTCGTTTTGCGACTCATCTAGTAGATGACGAAGCACGGATGAGTCGGATGTTCTTACGTGGTCTAAGATTCGAAATCCGTCAACAACTTAGCTTTCATAAATTTAATTTGTATTCAGATGTTGTTGATAGGGCTCAAAGGGTGGAGCAAACAGATGAAAAATTACAGCCAAGAGTCAATGATCAGAGAAATGATAACAACCACAGGAACGAGAACCATCGAGGAGGTAACCAACACTTCGGTGGTAATTCCACATCAAATAACAGAAGAGGAGAATCCAGTGGGAACAATTTCAAAAGAAAGAGATTCCATAATAATTATGGAAGGGCACCAGTACCAGCACCAGCACCGACCCCAGTTTCAAGGGGAGAAGATAGACCACCAGTGAGATGCTATAGGTGTGGTCAGGAAGGTCACATCAGCCCAAACTGTACACTGCAGTCCAAAAAGTGCTACAGTTGTGGGAAAGAGGGTCATCTTGCGCAATTTTGTCCTGCCACAAAATCAAGTCCAGCTGCAGTGATGATACCAAAAGCTAGCGCGGATAAGGGAAAATCTGTAGTTCAAGGGAGAGCTTTTGTTGTGACATCCCAAATGGCACGAAACTCGAACGAGGTGATAACCGGTAAGCTATTCATAAATTCTCGTGAAGTCTACGCTTTGTTAGATACTGGTTCTACCCATTCTTTTATCTCACCTGCATGTGCTCAGCGTTTAAACTTAACTCCTGAAAATTTGGACTTTGACTTATCAGTTGAAACCCCATTAGGAGAAATGACCATTACATCTACTGTCTATAAATCTTGCCTAGTTCAAATCAACAACCTCACATTACCTGTTGACCTTATTTCTTTGGAGATGCATGAATTTGATGTGATTTTAGGAATTGATTGGTTGACTACCCATCATGCTAAAATTGATTGTTTTCATAAGATTATTAGTTTTCATATTCCTAATCAACCTGTCATGCAAATTCAAGCAACTAAACCATTGAAATCTATAACTGTTATTTCTAGCCATAAAGTCATTCGTTTATTGAAAAACGGATGTCAAGCCTTTTTAGCTCATGTCACTGATTTGAACAAAAATACGTCAAACTTGAATGATATTCCCATTGTTAATGAGTTTCCTGACGTTTTTCCGGAGGAACTTCCTGGTTTACCCCCAAACCGTGAAATTGAATTTTGTATTGATCTTGAACCTGGTACCAAACCCATTTCCAAAACTCCATACCGAATGGCTCCCATTGAACTTCAAGAGTTAAAAGTCCAACTACAGGAATTGTTGGATACTGGTTTCATTCGTCCGAGTGCATCACCTTGGGGTGCTCCTGTTCTATTTGTGAAGAAGAAAGACGGGAGTATGAGATTGTGCATTGACTACCGAGAATTGAACCATGTCACCATCAAAAACAGGTATCCGTTACCTCGAATTGATGACATGTTTGATCAATTACAAGGTGCTCAACATTTCTCAAAGATTGATCTCCGTTCTGGATATCATCAGTTAAAGGTTAAAGCTGAGGACATTCCAAAGACTGCTTTCAGAACTCGTTATGGGCATTATGAGTTTTTAGTCATGCCTTTTGGACTAACCAATGCTCCTGCAGCTTTCATGGACATGATGAACCGAATATTCAAGGAATATTTGGATCATTTTGTGGTTGTCTTTATTGATGACATCCTCATATACTCCAAAAGTCGTGAGGATCATGAACAACACCTGAGATTGATACTCCAGAAGCTCCGTGAGAACAAATTATATGCCAAGTTGAAGAAATGTGAGTTCTGGCTTGAGGAGGTCACGTTTCTTGGGCATGTGATTTCTAGTCAAGGAATATCAGTCGATCCTGCGAAGATTGAAACGGTACTAAATTGGGAACAACCCAAGACAGTAACCGAAGTCCGAAGTTTTCTGGGCCTAGCTGGTTATTATCGGAGATTCGTAGAAGGATTTTCTCGAATCGCCACTCCATTAACTCAGCTTACTCGGAAAAGCACAAAATTCATATGGAGCGAGCAATGCGAGAAAAGTTTTCAAGAGCTTAAGAGGAGACTTGTTTCAGCTCCTGTTCTGACCATTCCATCAGGATCGGGAGAATTTGTCATATACAGCGATGCTTCAGGCAAAGGTCTAGGCTGTGTCCTTATGCAACATGGAAAGGTTATAGTCTATGCCTATCGACAACTCAAAGATTATGAGAAAAATTACCCTACTCATGATCTAGAGTTGGCAGCAGTCGTTTTCGCGTTGAAGATCTGGAGACACTACTTGTACGGAGAGAAAGTGGATATCTATACGGATCATAAAAGTCTCAAGTATTTCTTCACCAGAAGGAACTCAACATGCGACAACGACGTTGGCTTGAGCTGTTGAAGGATTATGATCACACAATCCAGTATCACCCGGGAAAGGCGAACGTTGTAGCTGACGCTTTGAGCAGAAAATCTTATGCGAATACAAGTGCACTGCTGACAACACAAAAGCGTATTTTGTACGACTTGCAAAAGATGGAGATAGAGCTAAAGACACCAGGGACCCACTCGAAGATTGCTCACGTGCGAGTAGAACCAGCTTTAATCGATAAAATTAAAGCTGCTCAAGCTACCGATCCGGAACTAATAAACATGATAAAGAAAGTACAAGAAGGTACCATTCCCGAAGCAAGAATCGACGAGAAAGGAATACTTCGAGTCAACTCTCGACTCTGTGTTCCTAACGATCCTGAATTAAAGCATAAAATCATGATGGAGGCACACAACACGCCGTTTGCAATCCACCCAGGAGGTACCAAGATGTATCGAGATCTTCGACATACATTTTGGTGGAACAATATGAAAAGGGAGATTGCAGAGTTTATCTCAAGGTGCCTAACTTGTCAACGTGTCAAGACAGAGCATCAAGTACCTAAGTGTCCATTACAACCACTTGAGGTTCCCGAATGGAAGTGGGAACACATCAATATGGATTTCGTGACGGGTCTTCCCAAAGTTTCTCAAGGCTTAGATGCAATTTGGGTCATCGTAGATAGATTGACCAAATCCGCTCATTTCTTGCCTATACGAGAAAACTTTTCACTTGAACGTCTTGCCGGTATGTACATAAATGAAATCGTGAGACTGCATGGCATGCCAGTTTCCATAGTTTCTGATCGAGATCCTAGATTCACTTCACGCTTTTGGATCAGTCTACAAAAAGCTATGAGCACTGAGTTACGATTCAGTTCTGCATACCATCCTCAGACGGACGGACAATCGGAAAGGACGATCCAGACCCTCGAAGATCTTTTGAGACTTTGCGTACTAGATTTCAAAGGAAGTTGGGATAAGTACTTGCCATTGGTGGAATTTTCCTACAACAACAGTTACCAAGCAAGTATAGGTATGGCTCCATTCGAGGCTTTATATGGACGCAAGTGTCGCTCTCCAGTATGTTGGAATGAGGTAGGAGAAGCAAAATTGTTGGGACCCGAGTTGGTACGCTTGACGACCGAAAAGATCCAAATGATCCGACAACGAATACAGACAGCACAAGAACGACAAAAGAGTTATGCCGATCTTCATCGGAGAGATGAGAGATTCAACGTCGGAGATCATGTATTCTTACGTGTTTCTCCATGGAAAGGGGTTACGAGATTCGGAAAGAGAGGAAAGCTCAACCCTCGATTTATTGGCCCATTTGAAATCCTCGATCGAGTAGGATCCGTAGCCTACAGACTAGCCCTACCACCAAGTATGTCTCGCATCCATAACGTTTTTCACATATCTATGTTACGTAAATATGTGAATGACCCAAACCACGTCATTGAGTTAGAACCAGACGTTATAGCAGAAGATTTAACGTATGAGGAGGTACCTATTAAGATCCTAGATAAGAAGAAGCAGATCTTACGCTCAAAGGTTATACCTCAAGTTAAGGTTTTATGGAGGAACCAAGATATTGAGGAAATGACCTGGGAGCTAGAATCTGAAATGAAGTCTAGGTATCCATACCTCTTCGAAATGCCAGGTACGTCAATTTCGGGGACGAAATTTCATAAGGAGGGGAGGTTGTAAGACCCCGAATTTATGAAATACAAAATTTAATTTTTCTTCATATATATTTTTCCTGAAACAGTAAATGGTTAAATTGACAAAATTGAAAGTTAAGGATATTATGTGCAAATTTTATTTTGTCGGGGAATATTCGTTTTGTCGGGGAATATTCGGGCCGTACGACGGCGCCGAAATAACAAATTATTGGTGGACCCCACAACGGAATATTTGTCAGATATAGAAAACGACAGAAGTAACTTTTTTAATAAAAATAGTCAACGGTGTTAACTGTTAAAATACCGGTGATAAAAGAATAGTAGCATACGGTAATTTATGGTATTTTCTGTAGCACACGGTACTCTACAGTAGCACACGGTATCGCACAGTGTCTCATATTATTGACACCGTAACTGTTACGCATCATTTCATCGATAATTGTCACTGCTTAATATTTTATATTATCAATTCAATAATTGTCGTTACACTGTATTTTGCATTATTGATTCAATAATTGTCATTACACTGTATTTCATATCATCGACTCAATAATTGTTGCTGCACTGTTTTTAAAATTATTGAACCTAATAATTGTCACAGTTGGAAATATACTGTAATTTATATTATTAAATTAATAATAATATGTAACGTGTTTCTTACATTATTGTGGTAACATTATTTTATATGTTGGACTCACAGGAAGAATAAATAAATAAATAAATAAATAATAAAATAATTAATTTTACTATTTAAAATAGTAACGTGAATAGTGACGTGAATAGTACGTGAATAGTAAGAAACATGTGGGACCCATTGTGGGGCCCACATGAAATGTGAGAAATGTGAGAATTTGCTGAAGAGTTGGTGGAGGCTGCGCAGCAGCCTCTGCTGAATTTTTTTCTGTTCACCTACCACGCATAGTAACTTATTTTCTCCTATAAATAGCTTGCTCAGCTGAATAGAAAAATCACACCTAAAACATAAAATTTTTCTATAAGAATTTTATGAGTTTTCTCTGAGAATAGTAAGCTTATTTTGAGTGTTTGAAAGCCAAAAGGAGTGCAGAAATTTTTCAAGTAAGTCTTTTATTAAAGAGTAGTAATTTCATAAATTCCTATTTTTCACGGTATTCACAAATCTTCCTTTAGAAGACTCTTCTTTAAGAAGATTCATTTTTAAAAGCTTTATTTGGAAGATTTATTTTGGAATATTATTTTAAAAACTATTTTAAAGTTGTTATATTATACTACAAAAATTATGTTAAATATATATAATTTTGATAGTTCATAATATACGAGTTATCATACACTTTGAAATTTATATGTGGTAATTACTAATTATATTAAAAATATATAGGTTGATCAATCTCATTTAAATCAATATCCAGTCACGTGTTAAGGTAAGGGGTATCACTCTTTTCATCATCATAAATGGATATTATTTCCTTTCTTACTTGAAGGGATTATCATTCTTTGATTCTTGAAAATAATATCGTTTCTTTCTTGTGCCATTTATTTCCATGTATTAAATTGTGGGAATAACCTTACGGCGCGGTTTACCGCCTGTTGGTGAATAACCTTTTGTATTCATTCATTATTAATCTTTGGGAATAACCTTACGGCGCGGATTATCGCCTGTTTGGTGAATAACTCTTCGTATTCAAATTGATGGGAATAACCTTACGGCGCGGATTATCGCCTGTTTGGTTAATAACTATTCGTATTCAAATTGATGGGAATAACCTTACGGTGCGGATTATCGCCTGTTGGTGAATAACCCTTTTTATTTGTCTCGTGTGGAAATAATTTGTCTACACGAATTATCACATGACACTTTTATTCCATATTCGTAAGTGATATCATTTTCCTTTATACTCATAAGGGATACCATCTTTTTCATCTTCCATTATTCAAACTTACTATGGTAAGGGATATTAATTTCCTTCACCTTTTGTTAATCAAACCTGCTACGGTAAGGGATATTATTTTCTTTCATACTCCTAAATCGAAACTTATTATGGAACTATTGCTTCTATAATTCCTGAAAATATTATATGTTCCATAATAGTTGAACTTCATTATTTCAACTGAACCTTCCTATTTACGTGAACCTTTCTATTGAACTGTAACCGTTATTCTGAACTGTGGATCTTGAATATCATTTTTAAATTTCACTCCACATCATGTTGACAATTTGGACATTATTTGAATCTGCACAAAGTAAACTTCTGATACTTATTGTTTATCCTGTTCTTCTGTTCATCCTTTGTATCACTGTTATTTGTATTAATCATCAAGAATCAAACTGTTGTGAATATCTGTGGCCGGGGGCACAGATGTGATATAATTGTTGAACAGATGATAGGTTAAAGGCGATATACTAGGTTAAAGGCGATACATCTGTTCGGTGTCTTTTATGGCACGTGGTTAATGTTCTCTTTGGCCCGTAGTGCAAAGATGAACTGTTGGTTGGTATGATTATGACCAAAGGCTGAATCTGGTATAATCATGACCGTTGGTGCTTTATTGAATATCTTTGGCCCGTAGTGCAAAGACGAACTGTTGATTTGCATGATTATGACCAGGAACTGTGAATTTTTATTATCATGACTAATGGTATTTCAGATGATAAAAGTTGATGACGTTTTTACTAAAAAGAGAAGCGAGTGGACATTATGGTCTGCATTATTCTTCTAATAGATTGCTCATTCCGCTGCTATTATTGATCTGAACGTTGTTTAAGAATTTAACTGCAGTTTTTGATATAAACCTTGTAGTCTATTGTATTCTATCAAGAACTCAACTGTTGAAGGCTAATGATAAATTATTCGTCATTATCTTAGTCATGATATTTCTTACTGGGCTATTTGAGCTCACCCTTTCTTTTCGTTCCATTATTTTTCAACAGGAGATGAGAACGTAACGGGGTCTAGCCGGGGAATGGAGTGAGAGTGCAGGGATAGCTATCATAGTCTTCACGTGTTATAAAATAGTGTGACAATAATAATGAAGACTTAGTTGTGTTGTATTATCCACTGTATTGTTGTACGTTGTGCTTCGTTGTAATAATTTTGTTGTAATCTTTTGACGACTCAAGTTTGGGCTGTGTGGGCCTAGATTTGGGGGCGTCACATATTCTATATTTTAAAGTTATGCTATTTTTTCTTTGATTTCTAAATTATAATTTAAATAAATACAACATTTGTTATATATTCCTTTTAATTTATTAAAGTTTAAAATTAAAATGTGATAATTTATTTTGATATATATACGGTATTAATTAGCATTTTTATTTTTTTAAGTTTTGTTAAACATTATTTGGTATAATTTTTATTTTTTTAAAATTTTTATTTTTTGTTAAACACTATACGTTATTAAGTTAGTTTTTTTAAAAATAAGTCAATCATATTTAAATACAGTCAAATCGTATAAACCCATTAGGGTTCGAATTGCCATTTGGGTCAAGTTTTTCGGCCAATTTCCGCCGAAAATTTATTTTGGGGGCTAAATTATGTGAAATTAAATAATTGATGTAACAGATTTATAAACTTAATTAATTTGAGGGTTGAATTATGAGTAGGGTGAAATTTCATATAATTAAAATATATTTAGCCCTATTTTATGAGCTGATTTAAAATTGAGTTTATTGGATAAATAGTAAAAATGTCGTTGCACCCAGCTTTAGCAAACAATAACTTCTTAACTAATCGAACTCAAAATGTGATGGTGAATTTGAAAAATGGAGCATGAATAAATTAACGAATATAAGTTGGGTTTTTTTGGACAGGCACGTTAAAGCGAGTAATTGCAGGGTCTACATTGTTAACGTAAGAATAAGATGTGCCGGTTGGACTTAACATGGTACATTTCCTTATTTGTACTAAAAGCAATATCGCCCCTTTATCAATACATTCCTTCATCGTAAAACAAAGTACACATATTTTGCAGTTCATCATAAATAGGAAAAATTATTCGGTTGTCCTAAAACATCATTATATATGATATCTCAAATTAATTATATTTTTTTATTTTAATAATATTTTTTTATTTATAATTCTAAATTTATTAAAATAAAAAAAATATAATTAATCTGAGACACTGCTCTTAAATAGCACCTTTATCAACACATTCCTTCATCATAAACAAAGTACACATATTTGCGGTCCATCATAAATAGCCCCTTTATCAACACATTCCTTCATCGTAAAGCAAAGTACACGTATTTGCAAGTCCATCATAAATAAACATTCCTTCATCTTAAAGCAAAGTACACGTATTTGCAAGTCCATCGTAAATAACTTAGGTTATAGTTGCTGGGTCGTAAGAACACACGTTAAACGTAAAAAAATAAGAGATAAAATTTATTAATTTTTTTTGTATATATTTAAACTAAATTTAATATATGAGATTTACTAGTATATTATTTTTTTTATGCATTGAATTCAGTATAAATATATAAACAAATAATATTATGCATTGAATTCCGTACTTAACATATGCCCTAAGGACACATTCTAAGAAAATCCATAGTTGTTTGGAAGATTATAATTGTGAGATTATATTTTTATGGGTTATAATTCTAAAATTATTATATAATTTTATTTTTATATTTGTTTTTTTTAAATTATTTAAAATATTGAATAAAAAAATTTATTATTTAAACTATTGTACCTTTATCAATAATAACATATTTTAAAGGCAAATAATATTTCCGTAACAAATTTTGATACTACCGCATGTGGGGCTCATTTTTAACAAAATTAATATTAATATATTAACTTAACTAAGAAAGAGAGTTTGTATACCAAAATTACCCTCACACATATTCTTTTCGTATTCTCATAATATGTTGCTAGTTGCTTGGGCAGCAGATTTTACGCTGATTAAAAAACAACACGTCATGGCGATTTGCAATAAGGTTATATACGGGTGACAAGTATTATAGATTTGATAGGAGTATTATTTTTTATTTTATTTTTTCTTAATAAAATTAATATTTTTTTTATAAAATTAATATTAATTTAGTAAAATTAGTTTGAAATAGTTTTAATATGATTTATTTTATTTTTTAATAAATGTAATTACTAATAATATCTTTTAAATATTTAAAAATATTCATAGTCGTATTCACTAAAATTAAACATTTTAACATTAAAAAATATTTAAAGTTAATTTTTAAAAGTAAACATTAATCTTATATTTTAGAGATGAAGGACTATGGAAGTAATGTAGTTTGTTGGAAAAATTTGTGGTAATATTATTAAAGCATATTTAAACAATTTATAAAAAAAAAAAAGAGGGTTCAAAGTACCAAAAAGCTACAACAATAAAGGCAATACAATCATAATTTTGTTTTTTCTTATTAAATAAATAAATATATGTTATATTCATAATTATATATTAAAATAAAGAAACATAGAATCTGCGGGTGTACCATGAGGTGGAAATTAGGGGGCAAGGGCTACGGAGTGGGTTAAATTATTTTAAACTTGGGGTTGATACAAAACTACAATGTTTCTTATTTTCAGCCTAATAAAAATATAATAATATAATAATTATTTTTTCAAAATCTTAATGTAATATATTTATTTTAAATTTAATTAATTATCTTAATAACTTTGTACAGAAAATTTTCAAACGTGTAGTTTGTGTTTCGTGCAGAATTGGTAGACTCTGTCATTCTTTTAAAAAATCCAAACTTTTATCATGTAGATATTCTAAATGTGTATTATCTATCCAGATTTGATACAAATCTGTAAACAAAGGTGAGCACCACAAAATAAATGAATAAATAAATACTCCATCTATTATAAAATTAAAGATGTATTTTAATTTTTTAAAATTAGTTTATAAAATGTTAAAATTCAAATTCGATGCAATTAATTTTTAGTATAAAAGAATATAAGACTAAAGTATAAATTGGATTCCAAAATTGTAGCAATTTTGAGATTTGCACCATAATATTTAAAACGTATTTAAGTGCACCCTAAAACTCTTTTTCACTTAAAAAATATAGTTTACACCCAAAATTGAGAGTACATTTTATTTAACAGAAAGAATTTTGGGGTGCATTTTATCAAACAAAAAGCCTTTAAGGGTGTATTATGTTTGGTAAAAAAAAATTAAAATACACTTAGATACGTTTTAATTATAAGAGTGTAAATATCAAATTTTCTATAATTTTAGGATACAATCTTTATTTTAGTCAAAATATAAATAATGTATATTAGTTAAAAAGTGATATTACTTGCAATATTTATGACTTGCATAAAAATAAAATTGTTAATTTGTAATTTTAAATTGTTATAAATTAGTTTGAAAAAATTAAAATATAACTATAATTTTAAAATAGAGGTCATAAAATAATCAAAAATATATTTATTTTTAAGGCATTCAAACCATACGTAAACACATACTATTTGAAGTACTTTGTGCTCTAAGAACCATATGTCAGATAGCTATGTGGGTTCTCAATATATGTACAACCATCAGCGCGTAACACGAGTAACTAGGGGGCAAATTTGGAATATACTCATTTTTTTTTATTTGAGTTAAGCTACAACAAAAGAATGGTTGGTTCATAGATGACCGGAAATATTAAAATTCTTTGCGGAAATATTAAAATTTATTCAAAAAAATTTAATCTCTCGTGGTGGAATTATAATACTTGATTATATATAATAAAAAATAATTCTTTATTATAAGTTATTTTATTATTTTGTGACTAATAATCTCAAATTTAATTTTAAAAATAAATAAGAAATTTAATATTAATAATTGAATCTCAAATATTATCTTTATAAATAAACGTATCTTAGGAGATAGAAAAAAGAAAACATAAAAAGAAACGATTGAAAGTTGATAATTGTGATTCATATTTTGCCATCGAGACTCTTATCTATTTTTCAGAATACACAATAAACTCGTTTATATAAAGAAAACATATTTATCATTTACTGTTATACATACATGTCATCGGTTGAAATGTCATTTGCTTTACCTGATAAATTAAGATGAAATGAGAATCTGATTGATAGTATCGACAGAGACGTGGTCCTCCAAAGTCCAAAGTATGTACAACATAATAAAAATGCTTAAGCATAAAAGTAAATTTGATAAAAAGTGGCGATAATAGTATGGAATTGATATTTTTATAAATTAATTTGATATTTTTATAAGTGAATTTTATTTAATTTTATAAAAATATTAAATTAACTTGTGAAAATATCAATTTTATATGAAAATTAATATTTTTACAAGTTAATTTGATATTTTTACAAATAATTCCTATTTGATCTTACATAAATATTAAATTAATTTATGAAAATATCAATTCCTTAATAATATCTTTGAAAGTATATTTCTATTTAATCGTAATAATTTATCATATATATTTTTATCAAAAATCTCGTCAATTAGTATTATTTTATTTTTTTAAAAATACTTTTTCAAGACCGATCATAGTGACTGATTTTAGTGACAGGTCCTATTTTTTTTTCTTTTTACTTTTAAAATATTTATAATATTTATTGTGACAATTTTTTTTTTGCAGAATTCAGTAATTTAGATATAATTTGAATACAAATAAATAATAGTGTTGTACAGTCTATATAACACTATTATTTATATATATTTAAATTATTAAATTTTATAAAAAAAATATTTTAAGAGGGAAAAAAAATAATTTGGGACCGTCCCCTAAACTTTTTGCATAAAAAAAAGACTTCTTTCTCACCGACCACCACCTAAACAATACAAGGGGAATGGAACAAATTCCACAAAACAAACTAAAATAATATGAGGGGAATTATACAGTTGTTGCGTTACCCGTGAAAATTCGCGTCAGGTTCATTTTTCTTGCATATATTCAAATTCATGCACCAGTAATCCAGATTAGATAAATAATATAGTGAGTGATTCACTTTTCGAGCAAAAACTCTGTGAATTTACACTCGCATTATTATTTTACTAGAACAAACCAAAATAATCGGAAAATAATGCACCACCAAACTCAACCACCTATTACCGCCGCGGCTAAAGACACCAGAACCACCGCACGCTACCTCTTAGCCACCGCTATTTTCTCTCTCCTCTTCATCCTCTACCTCTATGTATCACCTTCTTCTCCATCCCCACCCACTATCCCCTCCGACCCATTTCTCTTCCCCAACCGTCAAACTTTCCGCCCCCACCACCGCCTCCTCTTTCTCAACCTCCGTGACCCCGACAACTCATCTCCGCCGGCCCCTCCCTCAATTGCTTACCTCATAACCGGATCCGCTGGCGACTCGGGTCGGATCCTCCGCCTCCTGTTTGCCGTTTATCATCCTAGAAACCAGTACCTCCTCCACCTCGATCTCTCCGCTGCCCAGGCTGACCGTGAATTTTTAGCCCTCACTGTCCAATCAATTCGCGTTTTTAATGCTGCCCGAAATGTTGATGTAATTGGAAAAGCTGATTTTACCTACCCACAAGGCTCCTCTTCCATTTCTTCCACTTTACATGGTGCTTCTGTACTTCTCCGGCTTTCGGCTAATTGGGACTGGTTCATCAATCTTTCTGCTGCTGATTACCCACTTGTCACTCAAGATGGTATTTTTTTTTTTAATGCCTGTGTTTTTGGATTTATTATTGAAGAGTTTGGTAGTTATTTTCTTAAAAGATAGTTGATTTTGCTGATTATTGAATGTCCATTTGAGTGATGTGGATGTTTCATGTTTTGATTATTGAAAATTTTGATACAGATTTTGTTGATTCTTGATTGTGCATTCATTTGAGTCGTGGGGTATTGTGACATTATGTGTTTTGGGTTTATTGTTTATTTTTTTTATTATGAATTCATCTTCGAGATGTGGACATTTATGGCATTTGTGTGTGCGTGCCAGGGTTCCATATGAATTTCAGTAAGTTTCGTTATTGTGCATTAACTAACTGATGAGTTCTGTGGGGTTTCAGATCTTCTTCACATTTTGTCATATATGCCTAAAGATATGAATTTTGTGAATCACACAAGCTACATTGGCTGGAGAGAGTATGAACAAAAATACTTTTCCTTCTATATATTGTTTTGTTGTAGGATTAGAGCAATGGGGTTACACTGTTATGGAGTTTAATTATGAGTTTTGTGGTGTTGCAGATCTCGGAGGTTGAAACCAATAATTGTTGATCCTGGGCTCTATCTTTCGCAGGAAAATGCAATGTTTTATGCTACACAGAAGCGGGAGTTGCCAGACGCTTACCGGTTGTTCATAGGTATGCTCAACACATTAGTATACTTGCATTTTAACTCTTAAAGCAGTAGTAAATATCAACATAAGGGTGAATGCTGAATAGTGAACACCAATGCTGCCATGAGTTGCTGTATGCAGGTTCAGCAGCTGGTATATTTAGTCGCAAGTTAATCGAGTTTTGCATCTTCGGTACTGAAAACTTTGCCAGGATTCTACTTATGTACTTATCAAACACTCCTTCATCCCAGTCTGTGTACTTCCCAACTCTCATATGTAACTCTAAGCAATTCAACAGAACAATTATCAACCACAATTTGCAGTATTCTGCCTTTGACACCAGACAGGAACCCCGCCCTCTCAATTCCAGTGATTTCATTGACCTGATCCATAGTGGAGCTGCCTTTGCCTCTCCCTTTCTCACAGATGACCCAGTTCTTGACCGCATTGACCAGGAAATTCTGGGCCGGATTCCAGGAAAACCAACACCTGGCGGTTGGTGTTTAGGCGAGTCTGGAAATGACACGTGTATTGAATGGGGCGATGCTGAGGTTTTGAGGCCAGGTCCAGGAGCAATAAAACTCGAGAAAGGCATTGTTGAACTATTGTCAAATGGGACATTTCAGTCTCATCAATGTGTATCCGAATGATCTCCCTCCAGAACCACGAGTAGATAGATTATGATAGACGAGGAAAGAGAACTAATCTGAGTAGTTGCTCTTCAACTTTGGCATATTGAAAATTTGTGATACAAGGTGGGACTTTGTTTAGCTTATTCTTTGTAAAACAAGTTATTTTGGAGTTGTAAATTTTAGCCATCTGAAGCTGAGAATTGTTGTATACTGAATCAAATTTTATCTATTCAAGGCATTAGAAAGATAATCTTGCCCCTACTCTTCTCCGATGCCGTTCCTCTGATATAATTCATCATAATACGAGGCTGTTTGCAGTATAGTCAGAATTGTGCCGCTGTTTGCTGTACAGTCAGAATTGTGCCTCTCACAATTGGCAGGTATATCATCAGTCTGTTTTATACCATATGGTGATTCCATCGTGTACAAAAATATTAATTTGAGGCCTTTTAAAGAGACGCAACTAATTTGAGGCCTTTTAAAGAGACGCAACTTGCTGCACAAATTGAAATCAACATGAACAGATTCATAATTTCTTGCATAACAATCATGTCACCAGACCTTAAAATTGCATAGGCCCATGTAAACACAATCGAAGAATGGAAGAGGAAAGTTATATCAGGAATTTTGACATGAGAAGTTAATGCAATTTCCTTCTTGGTTCACACTAAATCAAAATGGAATATCAAACATATAACTAATCATCTAAGCCCCTATTATAGTCTGTGAAATCTCAATCTGTGGATCAAAAATTCAAAAGCATTATGCCTGTTCAATTCAAATTTAAAAAGTAAATTCAATATGATAACTAGAATTAGGTTTCATTTTGCTAACAAGATACGTAAAGATGTAAAACATTCACACATCAAAAATTCATAACTTACTCTTCAGCAAGTAAAAGCGAAAACTTGGGGAATTTTGGAGTCCTGGATTATTAGTAATATTGTACATTAACAATTCACCTTCTACCAATACTAATGGATTGGGTTCCACAATATAAACTTATCCCTTGTGTTAGTTCTAATAATACAGATACGAAAACTTACAATGGATCTGATTTACGCCTATAAAGAATGAATTATATATCCGATCCGCTGGGAATGCTCATACTCTTCTCCTTTACATGTTTCTCTACTCTGCACTCCACAGGTTGCATTTTGGTTTGCACAGGTTCTTCCTACCCTTTGTATTTGATTGCCATTACTTCACTAAAAAACTCCCAAAAATGTGGCTACTGCAAAAACTAAAAACAAAGCTCCACCCAAGTAGCCAACCTGATTCCAGATAAAAAGGGAGAAAAGCAGAAATCAGAACAAGTAGATATTCACTTTTCGAAAGAAAAACGAGTTTCAGAAATAAGATGGCTCATACCAGTTTTTCAGAAATGTGCAAGAAATGCTCCTCCAACTATTGCCATTGATGTTGCGAGCAGGTGTCCAGCAATGGCTCCACTCGCCACACCCCACGGAGACTGTCCAACAAGAAAAATGACTGAGTTTTAGTATGGATGACATTTCTGAAACATCAAATTAAGGATGAATTGTCCCATTTCTTTGGGAACTCTACCTGAGCAGCACCAAGAGCAATTGTTGCAAGCATTGAACGGTCTCCCCATTCCTACACATAAATGGACAATGAAAAGTGTGCTTCAGGACAAGCTTTCTTAAGAACATCATATATCCAAAAGAAGTTGAAACTTCTATTATCATAGCCATCTTTCCTGCAACCAAGAGAGGAGAAAAAAATATCCTCGTAGCAGTGTGCCCCTTATGGCACAAGAACTGGTGCCCTGTACCTTCTAAAGGTACAACTTAAATGCCCACAAATTCCTTCCCCTCCTAGGAAAAAGGGAAAAAAATCTCCATCTTGTGATGTGTAATGCTTCGCAGTTTTAGCAATTTTGGAGTACAAAAGTAAAAAAAATTAAATTAAAACAGATATCTACCAAAGAGAAATCCACATAGATGAAGATAAGTCAAGATGCTTACTGCGAAAAACACACGAGGCTAAACGACTTCCATAAAATTTCAAGTGGATTTGAGAGTTGTTTTGACGCCTGAAGACAACAAAAAAACTATGATAATCAACGCACAAAATCCATAGAGAGATCGGTCGAAGTAATTTGGCAAAAGGAAGAAAAGCCATAAAGCAATCTGAAGCATGGATGAACTATCATAATACTATCTCCATTGACAGTGAGATTCATATTTATTTTGTCGCCTTTTCTTGGAATACTAAGCCTACATTTGACACACTGACATAATTCTTCTCAATAATTTTTTTTTAATAATAAAATTAACACTTTGAAATTTAATGTTGAGCAAAAAATCATCAAAACAAATCATGTTCAAGTGAATCCATTTGCAAACCTTAATATTCGGGGAAAAAGTCAACACAATAGGATACTCATTTTCAGGTGGAGTATATAAGAGAAGCATTTTGATAAAGCCTGTCTGAAAGTGTGCTACAACGTAAGAATATAACCTTTTCCTTCACAACATAAGAATATAACCTTTTCCTTCACAAGCTCCTCAGCTTCAACAAATTCATCAAGGTTCGCGGTTTTCTTCTCACCATCTTTTGCTGCATTTGACAGAAGGTCCCATGCATCTTTGATTGATTTGAGGCCAAAAAACATCAACAGAGTTACCACTGCATATTCTCCAATTGGTAATGCTGTTTATATGACAACAGCATCAGTTCATTATCAGATATTATTCAATAAATTGACTTCTTGTTTTCTAATACACACAACTACTCTTATGGCATATAAAGAAAATTATAGCCATAGGCCATTAACAACAAGAGAAAGTGCCCAAGAACAACTCAATTTGTGATGTAACCTAGAGAATCTAATTCACGGAAAAGGAAGAGATGTTTAGGACCCAGTCAGTCAACCAATCCAGTTCACATAAGTAAATGAACGACCAACAATATTGCAATGAACTCTGCTTTCCCACAATGATCTGGAACTTTACTTTAGTACATACTGTATTACATGATTCTATATACATATCTTTAAACTATCAGTTGAGCATGCTACAGCTTGTAGGCATAATTATACACATCAAGGAATCTAGATGGGTAGCAAACACCTAGTATATAAAATTTTGCAGCCATTTACATGCATATTGAAGGATTCTCAGGATTTTCATCTAATAGTATCTTTCAGTAGAAGTATTCTTTCCTTAATAAGGTCCTTTCATTGCCGAGTCATTTGGAAATTATGTGCTAGATAGCAAGTGTTTCTGAGAAATTATAACTACACCGCAATATTGTTCAATAGCCTGTACTCTTATGGGCAAAACATAAAAAATAACATAATAACACTGTGATAGGCTAAAAGCTCACATTCCAACATTCCCACAACATTTTTAACTATAAAAGCAAATATTTTGACACAGAGATGCAGGAACTACAACTTACTTGTTTGAAATTGAGGAGGTACTGAATGAAATATCTGTCCGATTATGACTGACAAAACCGTCATAAGTGATAAAGCACCCATTGATCCCAGAAGAACCTGATCATTAATAAATAGCAAGTATAAAAGAATAAATATGTAGGTTAAGAAACATTTAACAACATATTAACTTGAGCAACATTAATTCAAACTATACATTTTGAAACAACATTTCAAGCTTAGGAGACATCATTTCAAAACTACCATCATATCTTGTTTTATATATATAGGTGTTAACGCTGGAATTCGTCCGCACGTTCAACCACCGGCTTAGATGTGAATCTGCACAGGGAAAACAATCAGAAAGTGCTTGACGGCTCGGGCCGCCGGGATATACTTCTGGTGTTAGAGTAAGTATAAGCTTCAAGATGTGTTAACAATAAAGGTGAAAAGTATTTAGTAGGCTAGAATATTATATCCGTACCTCTATTGTTCACCATATATTTATAGTACTCGTTCTCAACATGACAATGATTCCTAATGGGAATCATGTATTGGAAGCTCTGTTGGAGAAAGTAATTACCATACTAATCACTACTAAATATGATAATTCTCATACCAATTAGTATTAAATATAATAACTAGTTAGTATCCGAAGTCATAGGACAACAATCTCAAGCCTATCGGACTTAAGAGTCCTCTTGTGTGCGTACTATGCCTAATGGGTTGTAAGGATAAGGCCCGTTATTAGCAGCTCATTTGCGCTAGTAAATATGTAGCCCAATATTGCCCCCCAATCCTCCAGCATATGAAATGGGTTTGAGGAATAAATAGGAGGTTCTGGGAGTTTAAAGTTTGACAAGTCCGAAGAGGGCATAATTTCGGGAGTCTGAAAGCTGTTGACCGAAGAGAAGGCTCCTTCGGGTGCTCAAAGGCAACAGACCAAAGGGGATAGGCTCCTTCGGGAGCCCGGAGGCACAGACCGAATGGAATAATGAACTGGAACTTAATGTACTTCCATTTGGGCCAATTGATTATTTTATGGGTCTGTAACAAGTTTTTTCAAAGATGGGTTTATACGCACAACGGAATAGGCCCAATGCTTATTTGAGCCCAATTTTTAGGAATTTTGAAAAAAAGACTACAAACTCAATTTTAGGCGACTGTCTCAGTCGTTTCAATTTTGGAGGAAACATGTGCGAGATTTAAGCGGTAATGATTACCTCTCTGTAACTGTCGAATTCCACCCCTATTCGTTGGATTCAATTGATTTGAACCGTTGATGCCTGACCTAAATAGGGGAAAGAAATATGATCATCACTTTACCCAAATTTTCAGATTTTCAGAGAGAGAAGACCCTTGTTTCTTGACCCAGCTCCCCGTCGTGCTTCTAGTCTACATCGATTATTTGTTCTTTACTCCAATTCTTCTTCAATTTAAGTAAGTTTTCATCATTTTATGCATTTTCATATGGGTAATCACGTTAAACGTCTTACTTCTTCCTCATCTGTTCCGGCTTCATCTTCCTTTGTTGAAGGTGGAAGTGACTGTGGCCATTTTTGGGATTCCTGAAGGCCAAAACCTTAAACCCATCGTGATTAAGTGAATGAGGGATGTTGAGGAGCACAATAGATCTAAATATGCTAAGGTGGAGTATAGAGTCGCTAACACCCCTCTTCCATCTCAGATGCAGATATGCAACTGTTGATGACAGAGTTTTACATTTCGGAGGTTTATGAAGTTAGAAAGCCCGATGTCGAAGAAAGAATGTATTGGCAGTCCGAAGGCAAGTGGATTGCCATTCATAGGTAGCTCTTATTTTCAGTCTTCGTTTTCCTCTTCTACCATTTGTTATTGAACTTCTTCATACCACTGGCATTAGATTGAACCAGTTGGCTCCAAACTCTTTTATTCATCTACACAGTTTTATTTCGCTTTGTAATTCCAATGACGTAATCCTTTCTTTAGATTTCCTTTTTCAAATTTTCTCCATAACTGCTAATAGGGAAAATGGGTTCTACCAACTCATAAAAAATGTAGGTAGGGAAGCCCTAGTGGAGACTCCCTCTAGCAATAAGGGGTGGCATGAGAACTGGTTTCATTAAGGGATCAACACTGAGATGGTCGGGCCTTGTTCAGAATTGAACAAATCCAAGTTGAACCCCAATAAGATTAGGAAGGCTAGGCTGAAGATTTTCGAGATTCTGTATACCAAGAGGCCTTTAATGAAAATTATCCGTGACATCCATAATGACCAAGACTGGCTAAACCTCTACGGCTGCAAGTCTCTTTTTACTGTTTTCTGCTTTCTTCCTTTTGTTTTATCTGTTGCCAACATGTTAATAACATTTTTAATTGTTTATTCTGCAGTGGCAGCTCAACCGAAGAAAGCCCATAATGAGGCGATAATGGAGGCTACAGGAAATCCTCGAAAACCAATGATTGGGATCGAGAAAATACAACCGACCAAAATACTGAATCTGAAAAGTATCTCGGTTTTTCCCGTGGTGGGGAAATCTAAAGAGAAAGTTGTGGAATCTTCAAAGGGAGAAAAATCAAAGGCAAAAAAGAAAAAGAAGATTGCTACGACCAATCCCGATCTGGTTATAACTAGAAAAAGCGTCAAGGAAACTCAACATTGTATGACCAGAAGTGGAGTCTATCAACTAATTGATGTTTGAGAGAGGATATTAATCTTTCAAACATGCTTTATTTAGATAAGTGAAGTCAATGCACATCCTCTACTTTCCATTATGTTTCTTGACTATCACATTGGCGAGTCATTCTATATAGTCTATTTCAAAGATGAAACCTACAGCCAAAAACTTAACAATTTTTTCATCAATTACCTTCTAACGCTCAGGGACTATGCTTCGACGTTTCTGTCTGATTGGCTTCACATGGGGATTTACAATGAGTTTGTGAACAACAACACTTTTAACTATCTCGGGCATGTCAGTGGGAGTCCATGCAAAGACATCTGAATATTCTTTCATAAGAGTGATCAGGTGGTTTCTAAAGTCTTATTGCAATCTATGCCCGGTCTGTACAGTCTTTTTAACATCTCCCGAGAATAGTTCTATCTCCTTAGTATCTTCGGCAGACGTTGCTATTAACTTTGTGCCTCCTTCCATAAAGGGTTCTAGCTCGATTTTCATTGTTGTTTTTTGTTTGCTAGCCCCTATGGAAGTCGCCTGAATAGTTTAGAGATAGCATCTTGGGGATAAATCTTAGTCTCTAGCAACTTCTCCGATTCCATGTTCAGCTGGAAATTTCATTTTTTAAATGGGGGATGGAGGTTACTGCCCCCAGTGTTGATAAGGTGGTCCTCCCTAAAATGGCATTATAGTTGCTTTCAACTTGAACAACATAAAAAAATTTCATTAGGGAGGATTGTTTTGGGGTTGTGCCAAAGATCAGTGGCAATTGTTTCTGCTATACGAATTGGGTTGTTGCCGAAGCCGTAGAGAGGCGATTCGTTGCAAATCTTCAACTTCCTGCCCCCCCAAGTCCAGTCGATTGTATACATGGCTATAGAGTACATCAACTGAACTTCCATTGTCTATGAGTATTCGCCTCAAATCCATGGAACCCACCTGTGCAATTATAACAAGGGCATCATCATGAGGTGTAACCATAGCTGGGTGATAATCCTCGTCCGTAAATGTTATGGGATCTGTCTTGATATCCTTAGTTTGTCCAAACACCTGGTGAACAACTATGACGACCCTCAATGTTGATAAGGTGGTCCTCCCTAAGATGCTTTCAACTTGAACAACATAAAAAAATTTCATTAGGGAGGATTGTTTTGGGGCTGTGCCGAAGATCACTGGCAATTGTTCCTGCTATAGGAATTGGGTTGTTGCCGAAGCCGTAGAGATGCGATTCGTTGCAAATCTTCAACTTCCTGCCCCCCCCCCCAAGTCCAGTCGATTGTATACATAGCTATAGAGTACATCAACTGAACTTCCATTGTCTATGAGTATTCGCCTCAAATCCATGGAACCCACCTGTGCAATTATAACAAGGTCATCATCATGAGGTGTAACCATACCTGGGTGATAATCCTCGTCCGTAAATGTTATGGGATCTGTCTTGATATCCTTAATTTGTCCAAACACCTGGTGAATAACTATGACAAAGGTTTTCCGCTTCCTGTTGGACATTGTAGACACTGATCCACCGGTTATGACATCCACAACTCCCCTTGGATTTGAAGAAGGGAGTAGTGGTGCTATCCAGTCGAAGGCTGATTGCCTGTATTTCTCAGCAACATAACAATCTAGATTTCCATTCTGCACCTGCTTCTCCAGGAAGTTCTTCAATTAATAATAGTCTTCAGTAACACGGTCCTTTGCTTCATAATACGTACAATATTTGTTTCCACCCTTCTGCCTAGCAAAAACTCTAATCTTTGAAGGTTTTTTGTAGAAGGGCTCACTTTGATTTCATTAACAATGGTAGCCCTACTGGTATTAAAGAGTGTGCAATCTTTATCGTTGTTTTTGTTCCCTTTGTTTTTAGAGCTACCATTCTTTTGCTGCCAATCTTCGGTATGATCCTTTTTGTCGTTGCTATTCTTCTTATCATCTTTTTTATTGGCTCCATCACCTCAAGCGTCTTTCTAGTGAGAATCATTATTATTTTTCGAAGAACCCCAAAGGTTGGCGTGGGCCTCTTCCAACTCTATAAATTTATTGACCATTTCGTAGGTGTTTGACAGAGTCTAGGGAGCTTTGGAGATGATTTCTTCAATTAACCTACTAAATTTATCAACATTCAAACCCAAGGTTAAAAATTGGACTACCTGAGTTGAATTTATGGTAGGGATTTCAGATACTGCATCTCTGAATCTCTTCATGTATTGCCGAAGAGTTTCATTAGGTCTCTGTTTCACCTGAAGCAGTGATGTTATCATCCTCACACACCTCTTATTGTTATCGAAGCGTGTATGGAACTGCTCATGCAGCTCTTCCCATAAATCAATGAAGCGAGGAGGAAGAGAGATTACCCATTCTCTCGCTGTCTTCTTCAAAGTGGATATAAAAAGATGGTACATCATCGTTGCATCATGACCATGAAAACACATAACTTGTTCATAAGAAAAAGTGTGATCATGCGGATCACTTGTTCCATCGTACATCTCTAAAATAGGGACTTTGAGGCTTTTGTCGATCCTGACTTCATCAAGTTCTTTTGTGAAGGGTGAAACGTGAGGTTTATTTGGTTTGGATCCGGGATGCCTTTCAAAAGTTCTCTTCGAGGATAACTCTCCAGTGTTACTACCCTCCCGATATTTCTTATCTCGATCATCCCTGTTACGTCGTGGGGGAGACCTAGACCATTTCCTTGGATCTTTGGAATACATCGATCAGGAATTTATTATTATTCGGTCATGATGGTGTTCTCGTTGTCGGTCTTGATATGGATCACGATGACCCGAGTGGGAGGTAGCGCCTCTCTTGCTTATTAGGTTGTTTTAAACCTTCGCTAGATCTCAATACTGTCTGTCAAACTCTTCTTGCTGGAAGTCTAAAGCTTTCTTTCTTTCAAGTATCTTCTGAAGACAACATTGTCCATCGGCATCTGTTGTGTGATGTGTTTGTGATCGCACCGCCCCCTGAGAGTTATTCTGGCTTTTTGAAGGTGGTGAGGTCGCCATGTTAGTTCTATTTAGTTGAGAAAAGATAGCTACTAAATATTATAGGCCTTCCTTCTAGCGTCAATGTTAACGCTCGAATTTGTCCGCACGTTCAGCCACCGACTTAGACGTGAACTTGCACAGGGAAAACAACCAGAAAGCGCTTGACGGCTCGGGCAACTAGGGGATACCTTTGGTGTGAGAGTACGTATAGACTTCAAGATGTATTAACAATGGAGGTGAAAAGTATTTAGTAGGTTAGAATATTATACCTGTACCTCTGTTGTTCACCTTATATTTATAGTACTCGTGCTCGACAAGACCATGATTCCCATGATTCCTAATGGGAATCATGTATTGGAAACTCTGTTGGAGAAGGTAACTACCAAACTAATCATTGCTAGATACGATAACTCACATACCAATTAGTATTGGATATAGTAACTAGTTAGTATCTGAAGTGATACGACAACAATCACAAGCCTATCGGACTTGTGAGTCCTCTTATACGCGCACCAAACCTAATGGACTGTAAGGGTAAGGCCCGTTATGGGCAGCCTATTTGCACTAGTAAATACGCAGCCCAATAATAGGCATACTCCCTCCGGTCCAATTCCTTTCCTGGTAGGGAGGTATGCCCCACAATAAGCTTCTATTTTAAAAGCAACCAAATCCTTTTGGAATTGGATTATTTCATTTTACTAACACCAAAGAGAAGTGCCATTGTCATATTCTCAATAAATACTACGCATGAGGAGAAAGTGTTGTGAGGCAAATGGAGACTTAATACTCTTTGTGAGAGTTATGTAAAATGATAAGGTGCTTCGGATCAAAATAATTTAAAAGTATCACCTGCATGTGAGCCATTCTATATTAGAAATGGAAAATTAGCATTCCTTTCTGTATAAGAAATTATGCCATTAATAATTAATATAGAGAGATATGCAACAAGTAGTGGGAGAGAGATGATACCAGTCCTTTCCCATATTGCATGGCTAAGAGTGCAGCGATGAAGAATATCTGATCAAATACGAAAGAAGAAAAATATCACAACTTGCATCACATTCAGACTTGAGAATAAAACTCACTACTTGGTCAAAAAATAGACGATAATGTCAAATGAGTCATTAAGAGGATCTCAGCAAACACAGAATTGTATAATCTTTCACATAAAAGACGCATTATTTTTTAAAATCGTTGATACAGTCAAATAAATGCAACTTAAGTCTCTCGAGATTGGGTACACAACCCTTGCAGTTTCAACTGTATGTGCTACAGAACATGGAGTAGAGAGTCAAGGGCCTGAAATTTTTAGCTTTTAATAGTTCCAGAGGTTTGAATAAAGATCCCAACTAAAAGTTAAATGTTAAAAGGCCCTTGTTACTCAAATCTAGAGGTCTAGCTTTGGAGAAGATAAAGCTTGAAATTTAAACAGACATAATAGGAGGACTTTGTCAAGAGTAAATAATAGGCCCTCAGACGCTACAAATCAGAGGTCTACTTGTAGACACATTAGGCTCGACAGAACAGGTAGGTTAAACTTCCTCGATGGTTCAATTAATGGGGGGGGGGGGGGGGGGGGGAAAGGAATAAGCAAGCATGAGTTCCATGTAGACTTAAGTCCCTACACAGTTATATGATTGTTTACAATGTTGCGTGCATATTAATGGATATGACAAGACACCAATGCATTCACTAAATCCTCGAGTTATTGTCTTTATTATATGCCCGCTTGACACGCTACCCTTCCTAAAGAAAACTCCCCTTGTTAACAAAAAGATTTCTTTGACTTTACAGTGGCCATTGCCAAGCCTTAACCAAATCCTATTTGGAGAGAAGTATCCATTTTTTGAGCCCTTTTCCTTGGATCTGCTTTGTCGAATCCTGCAATGGGAGCTTTTTTTCTTCAGTAGCTCTACTTTGTGAGAATCTTATCTAGCTTGCAAGTGAAATACAAAGATCACTGCTCAAAATTAATACACGTTGCATTTTCATCACTAGAATGTAAGTCTGTCGTCAGCCTAAGATTTTATATCAAAAAGAAGGCAAGGAAGTATGCATATAAAAGTCACTACCAAAAGGCTGAAGTAAAATGTGAATTTAATTGACCGAGACGAAAATTGAAGCTGAAATTTGGGGGAACAGTTGAAAGTGCATATGTTGGTGCATAAACATACACATTAGTACATTACACAACAAGTCAAACAAGGATGCAACTAGGCCCACAAAATCTTAATTCAAATTATAATGACCATGATGTCCAACTTTGTAGATCACTACCTTGTCCCCAATTTCAGACACGAATGTCAATGAGAATGCAGCAATGAATCCTGACTTTGCTATTGCCGCTAAAAGAGATGAAGGTGCTCCTTTTGCAAAAGCAATCAGTGAAAATACTAAAGCACATCCAAATAGCACAATAGCTGTAGAGACTGGATAAGGAATTCGATTTGGAGGCTTCTCACTGTCATTCATGAAGATAATATACATAAGTTTGGATTGGTTTAAGAAAACTCCAATCATGGTTCACTGGCAGCAGAGTAAATAACATATTAAATTCATTTAATGAAATGCCAAGATAGAACATGACAATTACAAAGAAAGACAATTTCAAGATGATTAAGGATCTTTGTAGATCCAGACAAGTTTAGTTATGATCTGCAATTAAAATTTATTACCTTATGAGAACAACTGAACTAGCTTTGACGTAGTTTCTTTCCTAAACTAAGGTTTTTGAAGTTTATCTGCTTTAAACATGTAATCTGAAGGAAGGATGAAGGTATGTTATCATCTTGCTAATTTTTTGTCAATGTCTTTCATTCTGAAGACGAGAAAAAACCAAGTGGGTCTACAAGAAAAAGTACGCCACTCAATAAAGTTTGTTACTACTTGAAGAACAATTATCAATTCTGTCCACTAATATGTGAAGTCTTAAACAACTGGATTGGAGAACATGAGAGCATTATTAGATAATTACATGTGGATGTCTGATACACTTACAAGCATGTGAACCATAAAGTTCCAAAATCAAAATTGTATTACTAAAAATGTTGACATTTCAGCCAAAAATATTCTAAATATTAACCCTCTAGCATAATAAATAAATAGAACACACTTACATCTCAGATGAGCTGTCATTGGATGGACTATTAACAAAGATATTTTGGTTGTCATTTCCGTCCCTCCCTTCAACCACCTGATCCAATACCAACAATGGATGCATGCGTTGTAACTGTGCTGCTCACCAAGTTCAACCTTAAGACTTCTCTACATCTTAGTGAAATTGAGGAAAATTATCACTCAGCTTTGTTCCATAGCATATACCAACAGACAAGAAAATCAATAAGACATCAAGAAGGCAACCTAATTTAAATCGTAGGTTTTGAAAATGTTTCAAAGAAAAGTACATACACACATTTATATAACAAGTCTTCTTGAAAGATAGTACCAGAAAGATGTTCATAAAACTTCAGTAAAAAATTAATCACAAGTTTCCCAATCAGGTGGCTCCTGCCTTTGGGATGGCGATGTGAATTCAAGATATAACACATAAAGGTGCAAAACTAAAGTGATCTAAGTTCATTGCTTGACCAGTGGAGAAAATACAAAGCAAGTTCAAGAAAAGAGACCAGAGATAAATGAGTGCAGCAGTTTATGAACAAGGTGTATTGATGAAACAACTGCAAGACTAATGAATGAGAATAACACAGTTGGCCGATTATAGATAAAGTGATATCCCATTCTCATGCTAAGAAATCCTTTCTAAGTGGAGGGGCTTCCTCAGAATGATGCGAGCTTCGGGATCCAATGTTACAAGAAAGATTTGGACAATAGTCGCTCTAATTGACAATTGAATCTTATCAAAGGTATAAAGCTCCTCAATAAAGAATGGAACAGTTGGGGAAGCTTGTCCTTGGCCTCTTCCTAAAAACTCTCCTAATACATGATAAACTAACTTGCCCCTCGGCCTGCAGTTCTGTTTGCCCCCTTTTTTCCTTTGGGCTTTTTGTTAGTGGGGGAGCACCATGATATTGTAGCACACATTATCTACAAGGAAGATAAATTTTCCTGAGAGCTGTTTGGCATAGCTTCCTGATCATGCAAGGAATTTCAGAAAAGTTATTCCCCACAAACCCCAGCAAGTTTATCTGGAAGGCCGTAAAGTAATAACTCGACAACAAGCATCATTTGATTTCTTAGGCTTCTTAAGAGTGAAAAGGCCTTCCTGAGAGTTGGAGACCCTCAAAAGCTCTCCCAAACACTTATGTTAAGCAAAGTTATATTAGGTCCAAATTCAATGGCATTAACTTCACAATTGGTAAGCCACCCCATAGAACTTAACCTATTCGCAAAAGCCCACAAAGTTCTAGAATTTATCAAATTTATAAATGGACTGCTCGGTTCTGAGAGTAGTTTCCCAAACTGGCTTCAATTATGTTCATCTTTCTCAATTACATCCCTTTTGTTCAGACTTTCTTGATTTTAGCCTCAATGCCAATTCATGGCGTTGAGTACCTTTTTTAAATCCAACGCCACTTGAATTGGGATTCAATCTCATCTCTTCGATTAGCATCTAATCTAATTGCTTAATTAAATTTAACTTAAAAAATAATAATAATAATGCCAATTGAATTGGCGTCCAATTGTTCCATACCGCAATTCATAAAACAATGTATATTAGGATATTATCTTATAATAATAATAATTTGGTTATTATTATTTGAAATTTTTTTTTTTAAAAAAAAACTTAATTTTAATTTGTTTTTTTAAAAACGAATTTATTTTTTAAAACAATTTTTTTAAAAAAAATAGAAAATGAATTTAGTTTTTTAAACAAATTTAAAAAAAATTGAAAAAGTACACACTTCAACGCCATTCGCGTTTAACCCAAATATAGTAGTACACTTCAACGCCATTCACAGTGGTGTTCAATCTTAAACGTAAAACAAATGATAAACAATGTATATTAGGATATTATCTAATAATAATTATTATTATTATTATTATTTGTAACTATTGAACTCTAACTATTTTTAATTTTTTCTTTAAACAAATTTTTAGAAAGAAAAAAAGTCAGTGAGAGGAGAACTATTGTTTATTAAGAATGAATAAACGCACTAAATAAATAATATATACTTTGACCCAGCCATATATTCTCTGAACAATGAGAAGGCTGGAGAGTCAATAATGATCCATCAACAGGACTGGAATGAATCCAGTCACCATCAACCATAAGCCTTTAGGAGTGTTCTGTACAAAAGAAGAAGAAGAAAAGGAGAGGAGAAAGAGAAGGATGGTGGGATGGGTAAATGGTGTAGAGTAGGGTTTGAATTAATACAAATGAGATAAAAAAAATTAAAAAAAGTTGCACTCTAGTCAAAGACTGCATTGTTGGAATTTAATTATTTATTTATTTTTTTTGTTGCAGGAGATTTTGTATTACATCCAACACCTGTGATATTTTTTAACAACCTAAAAAAATGAATTAAATGTGAGTGAGACTTTTTCTACTATTGAAGAGATTGAAGTATAAAAAATATATATAACAGTAGTTCTCTGCTCACTAACTTTTTTTTTTCTAAAAAATTGTTTAAAGAAAAAATTAAAAATAGTAAGACTTCAATAGTTACAAATTATAATAATAATAATAATTATTATTATTATTATTATTATTATTAGATAATATCCTAATATACATTGTTTATCATTGTTTTATCTTTAAGATTGAACGCCACTATGAGTGGCGTTGAAGTGTACTATATTTGGGTTAAACGCCATTGTAAATGGCGTTGAAATGTGTACCTTTTCTAGTTTTTTTAAAATTTGTTTAAAAAAATAAATTCGTTTTCTATTTTTTTTTTAAATTTGTTTAAAAAAAAATTAAAAAAAAGTTTTTTTAAAAAAATTACAAATAATAATAATAACTATATTATTATTATTATTATTATTATAAGATAATATCCTAATATACATTGTTTATCATTGTTTTATGAATTGCGGTATGGAACAATTGGACGCAATTGGCGTTGGGTTTTTGTTTATTTATTTTGTTAAGTTAAATTTAATTAAACGATTAAATTAGATGCTAATTGAAGGGATGAGATTGAACGTTGTGAGCCCATGAACAAAAATTAGGGTTCACATTAAATGACCTAAAACAAATAACGGATAACGAATAACGGACAACGAACAAATAAAGACCGAAAAAGACGAAACGTTTTCTCTTAGGATTCGCCCCTTAGGATTCGCCCCCTAGGGTTCGCCACCCTAGAGTGGGCCCTCTTTTGGGGGTGGTCTCGTCTCGTTCCATGATACGTTTCGTTTGCTTTCTTTGACAATAAAAGTGCTTTTTTTATTTGATCTTTTGACTTAAAATTATGCAACCTAAAAAATAGAATTTAAGAGGAGTTGTCACGAGTCCCAAGGCAGAAGGCTCATGAAAACAACTTGTGATTGGGAATCGGTTGAGGGATTGGATTGATAGCTAGAAGAATTAGATGATTTGAGCATTACCTGAGTAACCAGAGGTATTTTAAAAAATTTCTTATCATTAAGGGCATTTCTGGAATTTTTCCTTCTGACATGTGCTTGGCACAGGTCATAGACCCTATAAATACCCCTTTCACTTGATTGGTGAAGGGGACTTTTGGTTTTGGAAGAATTCTAGCCTTCGAAACTCTCCCTCTCTAAACAAGAAATAAGTTGGAAGGAATTGAAAATTTGTGATTGACTCATCATCGAGTGAACGAAAGTGTTGGCTTGCCTATCTTGAGTTCACTCGAAACACCTGTCACGACTCTCGGATACCAGCGGTTACGCAGTGATCATGAGAGTTCTGTCACGTGTTGCTTTGGTAGTTACTCACGGGTTTTTCTCCCCTCTCCAATCTTTCAACCAATTCTGTATCTTTTGCGAATTTTTTGCCTCTACCATAACTACGAACTCTAACCCTAGCAATGTACACAATTTCTGTGCCTACAAATGCCAATTCAAGTGGCGTTGGATTTAAAAAAGGAACTCAACGGCAACTAAAATCAAGAAAGTCTGAACAAAAGGGCTGTATAATTGAGAAAGATGAACATAATTAAAGCCAGTTTGGGAAACTACTCTCGGTTCTGACGCACATTTACTTAGATTAACATGATTTAAGCTCATTCTACTCCCAAATTCTCTCATACACAGGTAGCTAAATTTCAAGAATATTTAAATTCAACTATAAACGACCAAGAATTTAACTAATTATACAAAAATTTGAATCTCCACCTACAATTATCCATAAAACAATCAAGGAATTGCCATTCAAATTATCCAAGAAAATTAAAAAGAAAAAATCGTTAAGAGAACTTACATGAAGATGATGACAAGCGTGAAATTATTCTTCTGGGTACAAAAGCAGAACAAGGCAATGAATCAACCAAAGCCAACAAGGGAAATTTCCCTGTAGTAGATAATGCAACTGGTGACTGAAGAACCAACCCTCCTTGCATTTTTTTTAGCTTTTTTTTTTGGGGGTCTGAAACTGCTATGCTACAAATTAATATTTTTTAAACTAAATTTCAAGAACATGGATCTAATAAAATTGAAGGGACCAACTGAATGTGGATATGCTGCTGCTGGCCAGTTGAGAGAAGAGGAGTTCGACTCTGATTCTCTTCATCTTCTTGCTAAAAATTTCTGCGGAGGGTGGGGCTTTTGCAGGCTGCCACGTGCTATTGGGATGGGGAGATAAATAATGCAATATACGATGTCGTATGGGTTTCTCCAACGGTCTATCTACTCTTCTAGCCTGTTTAGTTTTGTTTTCTTTTTTCAATTTTTTTTAAAGTAATACCAAAAGTCCCAAAAATTAAAAATATCTTAATGATATAACATTATTTTATTAGACGGTAAATATTCAACGTTATGTCATTTTGACATCAAAAAATTTAAATTATTTAAAATATTTTATGATATAACTAATTAATACCAAGTCATTTTAAATATTTTTTTAAACTGAAAAATTTTAAACCCCTAAACATTACCCAATTCTAAAAAGAAAACGTTCTCCTCTCCGTCCTAACCCCATCTTCCACGTTTTATCTTCTACAGTCATTCTTTCACAATGCTCATTTTAAAAGCTTAAGAATAGTTTGGTCACTACTTATTACTATATTTTTTCTATATTCCCAATCGTGTATACCACCTCTGCTAGCATTATTTATAGTTTATGACTTTCATTATACTAATTTTTTGTTGTTTTAACAAAAGGAAACTGATATTTTTACTATTTTTTAATATTTCTACACGGTAGGATCCACACTTTAGAGTTATAGCAACAATTATAGATATATAGCGACGGTAAACTGTCGCTATTACTCTGAATGTAAGTCCTACCATGTGAAAATATCAAAAAAACGTGTGAAAATATCAATTTCTTAAAAAAATTATACTTACTTTTTGAATTCCAAAAAAATATTTTGAATACATCCCAAACGATAGACAGAAATAAACTCTTGTATTATTGAATTCTTACAGAAAATTCATAAATTAATAAATAGAAGCAAAAAAGAACAGAATTGTAAAAATAAAATAATTACAGGTACACAATTGAAAATTTTGATGCTTTAAGGCTAAAACTAGAATCTTGTGGATTTGAAATTGGACAGACACTTTTGCAATTAACCCATAAATAAATTAGGGAATCTGGTTGCTCTGGATTACAAAAACTGTGACTTGTGATCTATAAATGCTGTTGTCTAATCTCAGAACTAAAATGTCAATCTTTGATGAACATGATTTCAAGAAATTCTTGACATCACCATAATGTGGCTTTCATTACTGTAGCTAGGCAGCTAACTACTACTTATATTTCTTTGCTTTTGCCGACTTCTTCTTCTTCTTCACAGCTTTTGATACTCGAGTCTTTCGATCCTCCCTTTTCTGTTCTTTAACCTTCTTCTTGTTTTCTTTCCTGGTGGCTTTTCTATCCACCGGTGCTTTGCCTCATTTTCAGATGAACCCTCTTCCTCCGAGTCAGTTAAACTATCTTCACCTCCATCTGTTTCATTCTCTGATTCACTCTCATGCGAGTTCTGCCCAGCCGGAGCAGTGGGTGGTTCTGGGATAAGATCTCCTTCCTGCTCCAGCTGCTCCTTTACTGGTGAAGGTTGAGCCTTTACAAGAGCCTGCTTGAGTCCCGTGATAGTCTGGTAATACATATCTCCGGTGTGCATCCTCCTCGGCATGCTTAACATCATCTAGTGTTTTTGGAATATATGACTACAAAACACACAGAAATGCGAACAAAGAGATGCAATTCTTTGGGCGTGTCGGTTACTGATCAAATAGATTCACGTCAAAACATTTAACCATATAGTAACAAACATACACGTATAATACGGGAGATAATGTATTACGTATAATATTAATAAACACGATAGTATAGTGTGGCTGTACGGATTACCTGCACAAACACAGAGTCTGCAAGTTAATTCATCCTCTGCGGAAATCACGGCCAAAACTTTTTGTTGAGCATAAACATTTTTTAACTAAATCACTCCAATATTCAGGAAAACTGCATAACCTAAAGACTTGGAAGTGAAAATATCTACATATGGCAGGTACCTTTGCCAAATAACTGGCCACAGACTCATCATTGATAGAAGGATCAACTACGAAATCAAACAATTCTCGAATTGTCATAACACTACATCATGTTTTTTACAGAAGTCCTGCATGGCATCACACCCTCAAAAGAGTTATCATTATTAATTGCTAGTAACTATTTTATTTCCTTTTGTTAATCTTTGTGGAAAAACACACAGAAACATGAACACAATCCTCACGAAGGAAATCAAGGGCATGAAGGTGGTCGAGATCAACTGATTGTGATACATCAATAGTATACACGTGACCCTGGCAAAGAGGAGAACTGTTTCCAGTATGAAGTGCAATAAATAATGTAAATCATATAGAGGCTCACCTCATTGTGAAGTATGTTATAGTCGCTGAGATCTCCATGCACCAGCTTGCACTTCTGATATAATGTCCACATTGCCATAATCATCTTATCACATAAGCTAAAAGGCTATTGTAATGTCAATGCTTACAGTAAATAGTACACTTAAAGCCCTTTTCACAACATTGTGGCATGATAATCCATGCACCACATTTTACACTGTGCCTTCTCCCCCTCCACCAACACCCCCCTTCCTTCTCGGATCACACCCATAAGAAAGCCTCAAAATCATCAATGTTTTTTCAGTTGACACTATAAAACCTGCTGTCAAATACACAAGATTCATCCACTCAACTTAAGCCATCCTCTCCATGTAACCATTAATATTAGAATGTCAGTGGAGGACAAAGATTAGCTATAAGACAAAGCATTAATTGCATTTCTTAATCTATGTGCATAACCTTAAAAAACAGATAAAAAGGAACCGATGGAGCAGTAGTTTTCAGTGTTTTGTGTGATACAAGTTATACATACATATCTCTCGAATCCTTTGTTGATTTGCACTGAAAAAATGTTCCGTGACCCAACGGTATGCAGCATAAATCCCGAAGTTGAATTATCTCCTTTCTCTTCGCCTCTCAAATTCTAGTGACCAATCAAAAGAGCTGTTTTGAGGACCATGCACTTTATGCAAATCATCGCCATCAGTTGCCATTTTCATTAAATCTTTTTGGTTTGGTTCAGGCTCCTGTACCAACCATGTATTTAGTTAGTAGTTCTAGTTTTAATGAAAATGGAATTATTTTGGAACTTGATTTGCTAGTATTTCTCACATGACTGTGTTATGTAATTGATTCTTGAAATATATTTGTATAACTATGGAGGTAATGTTGCCGAGTGCTATGCCATCTAATGCTAGTTTGTTTTAACTGTTTCGAATCGGTAAAATGTTTATACAAATCATGATTTACTTTAAGTGAATTTATATAGATATATTAAATTTATATTAAATGAAATTTTTAGAGAGAAATGATCATTTTAACATGAAAAATAGCGACATAATAAAATAAATAGAAAGAAAAAGTAAAAAAAAAAAATACATACAGAAAATGAAAAAATTAGTGGGAGAAATTTTTTAAAAAATTAGGGTGAGAAAGTAAATGGTTTTGGAGAAATTAAGTGAAATTCTTTCACAATTTAATATAAATAATAACATTAATAACATTTTATAAATTAATACGTCTAATTCTACAAGTTTTTTTAAAAAATAAATCGACTTGGATGTATTGTTGGATAATTAGATTATAGGACAAATCAATAATGTATTACAGGATAAATTAAATCACTTGTCCATTATCACATTTGATAGATACATCATATTGAATTAGATCACTGCATTGATCTGACCATGCCCTAAATCAACTATTCGTGCTCAGGTTCGTTAGAGCCTAGTTTGAGATCCGCTTGAATGCCAAATAACAGTAAAAATGTTTTATAGATTGATTAGTCTTATAACCAAAGCCAACATATTATAGTGTTAAGATTGGATTTGCTGGGGTTAGTGTTATCGGAAAACAAAAAACAAAATACTAACATATTAGCGAAGTATGAACGTTTCAAAACATAAAATATTGAATTTAACAGTCCAAATTTTTTTCCCTATTTAATGATAAGGGACTGAAAGTTTAATTCTGCAAAAATAATTGTAACTGTGTTTTATAATTTTGCAAATAGATATAATCAATAGGCCTTACAAACAATAGTTAGGATCAAATCGAACAATAGTTAGGATCAAATCGAACGGAAGACTAAGATCACCTATCTATAATATTTCTCCAAAATATGTTAGATATTTTAGTTATCACATAGAGAAAATTAAAATGTTCTATCAAAAATAATAATATTTATAAAATAAAATAAAAAGTTCAAAAAATATCAATTAGTGCCTCCAAATGAACACTTTGTGGGCCTCCGATAATAATAATGTGATGTAGTCTCTTAAAGATGCATGTTGCCACAACAACCTAACTAAATTAAACTATATATTTAGAAAAATTATCTTTAACTTGTCATGTTTAAAATAAACATATTTCATATTAAATGACTAGAAGAAGCTTTTACCTACTGTATTCCATACCATGACATGTCACTCATGTCCTTAATCAATGTAAAAATGTCACAAAAATAGAGGGATGATTGTACACCTTTATGATTTCTAGTTCGCATAAAATTTACGCAACTTATATCGACGAAAGAATGATATATATTGGCAAAACTTCATTCACTTTTGTTATTATTTTTTTATGTTTTTGTTCGTCGACTTACTTATGTGCGTATTGTTTAATGTGTTTAAAATTTTAAATGTATTTAAAAATTTTATTTATTTATAATCAGTTTCATTCTAAATTCTATTTATTTAACTTACAAATACAACGTTTAATTTAAAAAAAATAAATATATATATATATATATATAAAACGATTAAAACTTAGACACAATACTGCACTATTTTTTAATACTCGTGCAAAATTGAGGAAAATTTTTATACTTTTTGCAAATCTATTTATTTCCTTTGGTCGGCAAAGCACGACATGCAGCATAATTGATAGTATATAAACTTTATGATGATGATTTTAATTATTAAACAAAATCAAAGGAAAAAAGGCCACATTGATGATAAAAATACTCAATTATTTGTAATTTGCTTCAACAATCATTAACTTCAATAAAATACATGAGAAGGAGAATGAAAGGTGTATTTGTCAAGTACAATCTATACATAGATTTACTAGCCATTTTATGGTCAGACTTCAGCTTTGGGGACCAAAAAGAAATTAATTAAATAAGAGAATAATGACCCAAATTTGGGTTAGGATGGGATTGAGCCACAAAAATCTTTGGTGAGTAAGTTCTTTTACTTGGACCAGCCCAAAAAATCTGGGCTAGGGCTAAAAATGGCACAATGGGCCTGCTAGAATACAAATTATACTAGTATCAGACTAGAAACTCTTTTCAAACTTAAGAAATACTATTATTACTAGTATATGCCGAGTTCGTGGTACAATTCATATTATGAGTTCAAACTTTCAGGAGAATACTTCATACTCAGAGATATTTTTTTAGTTTTTAAAAAAATATACGTATAGACTCAAAATTAAGATACGTATCTATTTTTTATTACTCCTATATATGTATTTCTAAGGAGAGCTATGCGGCAGTATTTAAATGAAGGGACGCCTAATCTTAGTTATGTAATCTCCTATTTATAAACTACAGAATTGTTTGATTAAAGTTGAATGGAATTAAATAATTAAATTGATTAGTTATTTAATATATTTATTTAGAGTTGAATGAGGCTGAATAGTTGAATCGGTCAGATTTTTAGATCGAATGACTAAATATAATTTTTTTGACTAAATAGTTAAGTTTCGGCTGAATAAAATTAAAAAAATTAAAAATTAAAAAAATATATTAAATATTATATTAAGTAATATTAAATAAATTTACAACAACTTTATATTTTTTCAGATGGATAAAATAATAAAAATATATTATTAAGATGTTTCAGACATATCATTTATCAAATAACCTTTTTCATTCGATATTTAAAAATTTATTTCAAACAACTCATTCAAATAACTTAAATATTTAAAATAATTTTATTTAATTTTTATTAAACACTCGCTAACACTACTTGGGTATGAAGCCAAATTGAACTTTTGTCATACGCGTTTTTTTTCATTGATTATCGGTTTCGTATTAATTCGGTGTAGTTTGACTTTGACTACAATGGTAACCAACTCTTTTACTCTCTCCGGTTTTAAAAAAAAATAATTTATATTTTTATAAATTAATTTAATACTTTTATAAATAAATCTCATTTAATTTTATAAAAATATTAAATTAACTTATAAAAATATCAATTTTATATAAAAATTAATATTTTTATAAGTTAATTTGATATTTTCATAAGTGAATCACATTTTATAAAAATATCAAATTAACTTGTAAAAATTTAAATTCTCTTTAAAAAAATATTAAAAATACTAAAAATTTATTTTTATAAAAATGGGATAAAATATATAAAATGAAGAGTAAATATATTATCTTGTGAAATTTATTAGTATAAAAAAATAATAATACACATATTTTATATAATTTTGTGAAGTCATTAAGAATAATTTTTTTTTAAAAAAATTACTCTCTAATTTCTGTTTTATTTTTTTAATATATGTGTAAATTATATTTTACTCATCTTTTTAGGGACATAGGTTCACTAAGCGTTGACCCTGACTTTATCTGTCACCCATTTGTTTTAATTTTAGCTACTCCGATTGACAGCTTTAGCCCCATTTTTAACCTTGACAGATATCAAGCACAAGGGTAAAAACGTCCGATTATATATATATACTACTTTGTTAGTTTCTTCAAACTTCAACAACAAACTTCACCTAAGGCTACTAAATGCTCTTCAATTCATAGGACGAACTTATGATGGTCTAGTGTCAACATTTTATGACGAATTTGTGATGATATCAAGGGTCGAAAAATGGAGTTTGTTGGTGAATTCATTGTAAATAATAAAATTTTATAATTACTATTAATTTTTAAATAATTTACAATTTTTATAATCATATTAAATTCATTTGAATTTTTCATAATCAACATCGATTGTTACAATAATAATAAATCTCATAATAACGACAAAAAATTTACTGTCATCAACCATAAATTACGATAACTTCACATTTTAAAAGGAAATCGGGCACGTAAAGATGAGTAAGTTGAAGTTTAATTTTAAAGAATTGATATTTTTACAAGATTTTACTCTCACATGGAGGTGAGTTCCACTTATTATTTATATGAATAAGACTTTACAAAAATATCAATTTCGTTAATTTTATTATAATAGCTCAACTTCAACTTGTTTATCACATACGAGTGAATTTGAAATCAATTTTTAAGATCTGTAATATAATAAATGAGCCAAAGTTTAAAATCATAAAACTTGGCTAAAAAAAACTCTGGTGAATATATATGGTACTTTCATTTTAATATTTATAATGTAACTCCAGTAATTCAAAATCTTGATAGGATTGATTTTATTTAAGAAAATAGTTTAATCCTATCAATTTAATTTACAGTGCTCCATATATTTATATAATCTAAAGTTATCTCTTATTTTATTGAAAAAAAATTAAACTTGTTGTGACTATGTCAAGTGTGACATATCACATATATCTTAAAAGGTCACTACAAATATGCTCTACTAGAAAAAATCTAGCCAAAAATTTATTGAAAATCTTACTTTGGTGGGGATAAGCCGACCCCAAAGAGGTAAATAAAATTAAAAATTTAGAGTGGTGTAAATTCAACCACTAAGTCTATGTTTATTTGTAAAAATTATAATTTTAATATTATAATTTTAAGATATAGATTATAATTTCAAGATTATATTTATTTATAAAAATTACACTTAAGATAAAATTATTAATCTTAAAAATATCTTATTTATTTTTAAATTTAGACTAGGGATTATTAGTTCAAGAATTATAAAATAATTTAATAGTCTTGGAATTATAATTTCTGATTGAATATGGTATTAAATTGTCTTATATATTAAGTTATTTTATAATTTTTGAACTAATAGTTTTAATTTTAAATTTAAAAAAATAAAATAAAATAATTATTTTATCCTAAATTTAATTCTTATAAATAAATATAATCTTAAAATTATAATTTTAAGATTATAATCTTTATAAATAAGTATGACGTAAGGAGGTGGGTCGAAATTTCTTTAAAACACACAAATGAAAGTCAGTTCATGTCCCTGGCAGGTGCACCCACCAATTCAACTGATATAAGTGTCTTTTTAAATATAATTGTCAATTTTTTAGAGATATTTGCGCCTACCAATGTATTTCCTCCTTCACTTTTTAATTAATATTTTAAAATTATACAAGTAAATTAAAAAATATAATTAATATTTAATATAATTGACTAACTCAAGTATACTATTTTAATAATTTTTAAAAATTATTAAAAAAATAAATTAATCTTTAATTATAAAAGATAATATAAAATATTAAGTATTAAATACTTTATTAAAATTTATAAATAACAAAAATAGAAAAAAGAAAAAAAAAGAGAGATAGATCATATGATTAGTCCCTAGACTAAAAATTCCTACATTTGTGAACCATGATTTAGACATAAAAGCGAGTGCTTGATACATACAGCTCTTGGGAAGCTTTTTCACCTAAAATTTCAGGGTCCACTTTAATATCCCTTATTTAAAAAATTAAAATAGTGCTATGCTCTTGTACTTGCCAATAAAAATATTAGTTTTATTTTTTAAAAATTAATTTGAGGTATTTTAAAATAAATGTTAATATAATAATAATAATAATAATAATAATATCATCTCCGTTACACACAAAAAAAGATTAGTTTAAAATAAATAAATTAATTTGAGGTATTTAAAAAATTAAAATAGTGCTATGCTCTTGTACTTGCCAATAAAAAGCCAAGAAATCAAAGGTGTTGACTAGGAAATGTTTGATGTTTCATTGGTGTTGTTTGCAATAGACTCGAACCCATAAATTAAGAAATAGAAATACTGTTCCGTTTTAAAATTAAATATATATTTTAATTTTAAAATTAATTTATTATATTTTAAAATACAAATTAATGCAAGATTATTTAGTCTTAAATGAAAAATTGTAGTAACTGTAAACTAACCATTAATTGCATGCTCATTTCTTGTTACTCGTTTTTAACTTATTATGCGACTTTTTTTTTAAGACAAAAAAAAAATGAGATATACTTAATGTCGTGCGACTTTATTTTAATTTTGAATATTTTAAATTTAATATTTTACAAAAATTAATACTCCTGTTAGAAAATCGAGATATATTTTTAATTTTGAAATAAAGAGAATAACTATATTAAAATAAGAAAAAATGAGAATTATAATAAATGCAAATTCTATTACCTTGAATATAGACCCACCTCTGCATTAATAGGCATCACTCAATTTTATTCAATGCATGATTATAGATTGATAAGTGACAAAAACAAGTCAATAGGCCCAAGAGCGTCCCAACTCCCAACCAAATTACCAATGTAGTTCAAAGTTAGAAATTTGTACAAGTAACTTTAATGTCAAAAATAAAAGTATAGAAAAATAAAGCAATCCATTTGTTTTTGGGAATAAAAACAATCTATTGACTATATTGATAATCTTTAAAAGTGCTGACAATCGAATTACTAATAAGAGACCAGTAGCATTAACCCAGTCTTAGATAAAATCTAGAGATTGATAAGTCATTAACAATTCAACAGCAAATCCATCAAACTTTATTTTCATCGCTCTTAATTCAAAATAAAATTAATTTAACCCTGTGTTTAATTGCTATAATAATATTTTCAATAATTAGTTATTGTGAATGGCTACTGCAATAGTTTTTTACGATTAGATCAAAATTAATAACAAAAGTCCCGACGTAACAAGTTGTTGCGGTATGTAACTTTTAATAAAAAAAATTATCTTTATATTATTGTTAAAACAGTATTTTCGATAATCAATTACTATAAACAGGGTACCCTATATATATATGTATATGTATATATATAAACAAAAAATGTTGAACTCTTTTTTTTGTGTCTAAAAGTGCAGTTTTCTTTACATTTCTCAATCACTAAAAAAGAAATAATTATTCAGAGTTTCGAGATACGATCAGATGGTGCACCCACTAAAAAACATGCTATTATTTTAATTTTTATAATGGGTCCACGTATTAAGTTTGCGTAAACCTCTAAGCAAATAATTTTTCCTAAAAAAGTGAGGAACTTTTTGAAACTAAGAGAAATAAAAAATCTATAGTTTATGTATTGAGAGAGAATGGAGGTGAAAGCAAGCTTTTCGGCCATTAGAGCTTCAATGAAGAGCTCTAACGCATTCCCTTTGAGTCATCTCAATGCTCACCAAAAACCAAATTAAGTGGGAATGTATTATATTTCTTCCTCAAGGAATTTTCCCAAATAAAAAAACCCAAAACCCTGCATTCATTGCATTTGATTTCATTCTTTTTTGGGTTCAAAAGGTTTGTTTTTTCTTCTTCGAGAAATCTTGCATTGAAGATATCACTATTCTTGAGAAAAATATTGGAAATGGGTGTTGTATATTCCTGTTGAATTTCAAATTTTATGAATTCCATGATTTTTGACTCATCATTATCTCAAGGAATCACTTGAATATTGGTGGACTAGAAGGTATGTTATAGCTTTGATCTTTAGTGGGTTCCTTCCATTTATTTGTTTCATTTGACCATTTTTTCTTTCTTTTTCTAATTAATTGTTTCTCTGGTTCATTTCTGCAGGACCCATTTGAGAGTTGTTTGACCTGTTTGATTCAAAGGCTGGACCCCTGTATCTTTTCTTATGGCCTGATTAATCTGGGTAAATTCTGAAGCACCCAATTGGTCTGTTGAATTTCTGAATTTTAAAATGTTTGGGTTCCTTTAAATTGACAGTTTCATCTACCTCCTTCGAACTTGACTCTTCTAGTCCACTTAGTTATTTTTTGAATTTGTAATTTCAAACCTTCTTTTAGTGTTGAATGCTGTTGCCTTTGACATGGTAATTTAAGTTGAGACCTGTAAAGATTGCAAAAAAATTAGTTAAAGTTATTATTTGGATCACTGGAGGTTTTTACAATGTATTGGGTAACTGGATCAAGAAGAGGCTTGATTGCTGGTTTTATGTGGATTTTAGTTGCCATTTTACTGATTTGTCCTTCTGAGGGGTTGAATGCTGAAGGATTATACCTGCTACAGTTGAAGAAAAGCATTCATGATGTATCTAACTATCTGGGGAACTGGAATTCTAGTGATCGGACTCCTTGTGGGTGGAGCGGTGTGAATTGTAGATTGGATTATAATTATAATCCAGTGGTGTATTCACTTGATTTACGTGCGATGAAACTTTCGGGGAGCTTAAGTTCTAGTATAGGTAATTTGGTCTTCTTAACTTACCTTGATGTGTCAAAAAATGCATTTACTGGCACTATTCCCGAGGAGATTGGAAATTGTTCTATGTTGGATACTCTTTATTTGGACAATAATCAGTTTGAAGGACGAATTCCAGTTGAACTGGCTAAACTGTCCTTGTTAAGAGATTTGAACTTCTGTAATAACAGGATCTCTGGTTCTGTTCCTGAGGAGCTTGTGAACCTATCTTTATTATCTGAGTTTGTGGCATACTCGAACAATCTGTCAGGTCCATTGCCTCGTTTTTTTGGAAAGCTCAAGTCCTTGAGAACGTTTAGAGCAGGGCAGAATGAGCTTTCTGGAATCCTACATGCAGAAATAGGGAATTGTCAGAGTTTGGAGTACCTTGGTCTTGCCCAAAATAATTTTAATGGTGATATACCCAAAGAACTTGGCACGCTTAAAAACTTGAAGGAACTATTTCTTTGGGATAACGAGTTTTCTGGGTTTATACCAAAGGAGCTTGGGAATTGTACAAATCTTGAGACTCTTGCCTTGTATCGGAATAATCTTGTTGGAGGAATTCCGGTGGAGATAGGGAACCTTAGATTTTTGATGAGGTTATACCTATACGGAAATGGGTTGAATGGTTCTATTCCAAGGGAGATTGGCAACCTTTCTTTTGGAACAGAAATTGATTTCTCGGAAAACCTTTTGACTGGAGAAATTCCTGTTGAGCTCAGCCAAATAAAGGGTCTAGTTTTGCTTCACCTGTTTGAGAACCATCTTACAGGTGTTATACCAAACGAGTTTAGTACCTTGAAGAACTTGACAACGCTTGACCTCTCTATCAACCACCTCATTGGCCCCATTCCATTTGGATTTCAATATCTAACCAAAATGAAACAGCTACAGCTTTTTACTAATTCTCTTAGTGGTAGCATTCCTCAAGGGTTTGGACTTCACAGTCCACTTTGGGTCGCTGATTTATCTGATAATTACCTAATAGGAAGAATTCCTCCACATATCTGTCTTAACTCAAACTTATTTTTGCTGAATGTGCAGTCTAATAAACTGTATGGAAATATTCCGATGGGTGTCATAAATTGCAGATCATTGTCTCAACTTCGTTTGGCTGGGAATAGACTAACTGGGAGCTTCCCTTCTGAGTTGTGCAAATTGCCGAACCTTTCTGCTATTGAATTAGGCCAAAACAAGTTCAGCGGTCCTATACCCCGAGACATTGGAAATTGTGGAGAATTGCAAAGGCTTGATCTTTCAGGCAACTACTTCACATCTGAGCTGCCAAGGGAGATAGGTAATATGTATAAATTGGTGACTTTCAATATTTCATCTAATTTGATCAGGGGAAAGATACCACTTGAAATCCTTAACTGCAAGATGCTTCAACGTCTTGATCTCAGCCGGAACAGTTTTATGGGTACTTTACCAAATGAGCTCGGGAACCTTTCACAGTTGGAGCGTCTCATGCTTTCAGATAATAAATTATCTGGGAGTATACCAGCATCATTGGGCAATCTGTCACATTTGTTAGAGTTGCAAATGGGTGGAAACTTGTTATTTGGTGAAATTCCTTCTGAATTGGGTTCCCTTACTGGCTTGCAGATTGCAATGAATTTTAGTTATAATAGTCTCTCAGGCAGAATACCTTCTGAGATTGGGAACCTTATTTTATTGGAATACCTCCTGCTCAATAACAATCATTTGAGTGGTGAAATTCCAAGCTCATTTGGAAATTTGTCAAGTTTACTGGGGTGTGATTTCTCATACAATAACCTTACTGGACCCTTGCCTTCTGCACCATTGTTTCAAAATATGGCAATCAGTAGCTTTATTGGAAATAAAGGGCTTTGTGGCAGACCTCTTGGCGACTGCACCGGAAATTCATCTTTGAATTCAGATCCACCACCTTCAAAAAGCGCGGATACTCCTCGAGGGAAAATCATCATATTTGTTGCAGCTGCAGTAGGTGGAGTTTCTCTTATTGTCATTCTGGTTATAATATGTATATGGAAGAGACAGCCCCTCGAGATGGTGTCTTCCTTGCAAGATAAAGAGAGATCTTCACCAGTCTCCGATATATATTTTCCTCCAAAAGAGGGGTTTACTTTCCAGGATCTGATTGAGGCCACAAGTAATTTTCATGATTGTTATGTCATTGGAAGGGGAGCTGTCGGGACAGTTTATAAGGCGGTTGTGCAGTCTGGACAAACCATTGCAGTTAAGAAATTTGCATCTAACAGAGAGGGGAATAGCATAGAGAAAAGTTTTCATGCTGAGATTTTAACTCTAGGAAAGATTAGGCATCGGAACATCGTGAAGCTATATGGTTTTTGTTATCACCAGGGTTCAAATTTGCTTCTCTATGAGTACCTGGCGAGGGGTAGCTTGGGCGAATTAATTCATGGGTCATCTTGTAACTTGGAATGGCCAATCCGCTTCACAGTTGCTCTTGGGGCTGCTCAAGGTCTTTCATATTTACATCATGACTGCAGACCAATGATCATTCACCGTGATATAAAATCCAACAATATTTTACTTGATGACAGCTTTGAAGCTCATGTCGGTGATTTTGGTTTGGCAAAGGTTTTTGACATGCCTCAGTCTAAGTCCATGTCAGCAGTTGCAGGATCATATGGATACATAGCCCCTGGTAAGCTCTTTACTCGGTTTTTCCAAGAAGTTCATTTTTAAACTCGATTTCTTTTGTTTAACCATCAGCTCAGCATGAAAATTATATAATGGTCCTACATGCATTTTTTGCAAGGAATTCGCTTGAATCCCTTACAGTCGTCCTGTCTGAAGCCCTTTGATAGGCTAAAGTATATAATTGGAGTCTTTTCTAGCACTCTTCCCTCTAATTTAATAATTAAATGTTCCTGGTAACAGATACGTTTACTTTCTGTTTATGCATCTATGTCAATTATTTTTCCATTCAGATAAGTTTGGATATGTGAAATCTTGGGGATGGTTAATTTAGTATCTGAGCGACCTTTTTTTTAAAAAAAAATCTTTTATTCTGTTTATGTTCCTTTACTTGGGTTCATTGTATTGCCTCAATCATATGGTCAATAGAGATTAGAATGAAGGCAACTTTTGTACAATTTAAACATACAACTGTTTAAACGCATTTTTTTATAGGTAAATATTAATAACTGTTTACACCATTTTCATTTCCAAATTATAAACATGGAAGTCTAAATTAACTTCTATTTCATATTCTATTATTTTTTTTATTTAGCATAGAAATTTGGATACTGTTTCCTAAAGAATGTAGGTCTTTTTTCTAAATAATGTGTAATGCATATAGAAGCCTTGAGACTTGAATTCCAAAACGTGATATACATGATCCATCCAGCCATCGCTAATAGAGGTCAACTGATAACTGAACAGTCTAATGCACTGTTTTATCATCAATTTTTTCCCTTAATTTTTTGTGGTATAAATTGGTAGATTATATATTTCCATAAACTCTGAATACTATCTCCTCCTCTCTCTCTTTTCCGCTCCCCGTTTGAATTCTGTTTTGGATAATGATTTAATAGAGATTATTTCTACGTGACTGATATTTCGACTTATCTTCATGACAGAATATGCATACACTATGAAAGTTTCGGAAAAGTGTGACATCTATAGCTATGGGGTGGTTCTTTTGGAATTACTAACCGGAAAAACTCCCATACAACCACTAGATGAAGGAGGTGATCTTGCTACATGCACGAGGAATTACGTTCGAGGTCATTCGTTGACATCTGGTATACTTGATCCTCGTTTAAAGCTGGATGATGAACAAACTGTCAGTCACATGATCACTGTCTTAAAAATTGCTCTAATGTGCACGAGTATGTCTCCCTTTGATCGCCCATCAATGCGGGAAGTTGTTCTGATGCTGATTGATTCCAAGGAGCAAGAAGGAAGTTTCAGCTAATCGCCTGTTTATGATGTCCCTCTGAAGCATGATGCCCTGTGAATGTTTGTGCATATATCTGCTTCCCAATTGCCTTAACAACTAAAATGACAATCTTCCATTCCTAGGTCTAATTCCTGTGTACATTTATTGCATACAGAATATAGTTTCTAGTATGACTTACTTTTCTAGGGTGACTTGACTTTTGGGGGTATTTATATACAATGTTAGTATCTGGTTAAAGATATGAATCTGAATTTCAATCTCTCTTTCTTTTTTGGCTTTTGATTTCAAATTCAGTTATTGTTTAGAGTCTATAAGCTGAAGACACTGTTTGATCAACTTTAGCTTTAGCATCAGAGAGAGATTACAACAGTAGCAGTGGCAATTTGAAACATTTAAAAGTAAGTTATGTCAAAAGCATTGATTTTAGCATAAAAAGCTGGTGTAGTAGTTTCCATGAAATAATCAGCTGAAATAAACTTGCCAGACCCAGAATTTTCCTAAACCAGAGTACTCCAAATTTATCCAAAATGACCTAGATAGCCTACTGAATTAGAGTAGGCAGTGTGAAAACATGCATGAGTACCCAAAATTGGATAAGTTCATTTTGTTATGTTAATATAATTATAAATATCATAAATTATTTAAAAAATGATACTAGTTATAATATTTATTATTTTAAAAACTTAAATTAATTTAATTTCAAGTTTAAAAATATCTCAAATTAAAATTTAAAAAATCAATTGTAATTTTATAATTCAGAAACAACGGAGGGTGTATTTGATTTCAAAATTTAATCCAGTACCAGAGTACTCCATATTTATCCAAAACTAGATACACACCTGCACGTTGCTGCGAGATTATTCATTTTGTTGATTATAAATTTATATATACATTTAATAAATTAAACTATAATAAGGAGATGGAATATTTATAAATTAAAATTTTATTAAATAAATGTATAACAAAAATAACTCATATAATTTTGTTCCAATGTATACAATTACGTAATTATTTAGTTTTGTCAAAAAATACTTGATAGTGATAATCAGCAATACATTAAATTTTCTGACTCCATCTAAGCAATACATTTTAAACGACAACCGTGAAAATTTTAGATCTATGAAAGAAAGTTAATCTTACTGTATAACAGAAAATTATAAGAATGAGATAATTATTTGTGATGTGATTTGTAATGAAAGTGTTAGTCTCTATTTATATGGTGAATAAAAAACGTGTTTACATCAATCACCTATTAATTTGCGATAATATCAATTTAAAAAAAAATAGCTATAATTATCTTTTAAAAAAAATTGAAAACCCAAATATGAGAAAGAATTTTCTACATAAGAATGGAATAATAATTTTGTGTGAAAATTATCTGTAAATAAAGTTCAAAAGCCCAAGTATTAGATAATAATATGAGATTCAAATTTTATAGTTGACATATTTATTGGATAAATACCAAATTGGGATTGCTGCAAATTTTATTTTTAAAGACCAAATAATCAGGTTTCTATGTAGTTGTTGGTTTATATTATTTAGGATGCCAAAATCAAGTTGAATACTAAATCATAAAATTAGATTTCATAATATCCAATAATCAATATTAAAATCAAAAAGTTTCATCCAAATAATCCAAATTAACAACCTAAACATGATTATGCTAAAAAATCATCAGAAATTAATAAATTTTAAAACCAACAGTAAAATAATTGAATGGTTCAAATTAATTTGAACCAGTAAAGTTGTCATCTTTCTCGACTTTGATTTTCTTTTGCAACTTGTTAGTTGACATTTCAACATTAGTTGACTGAGATCCTTGTACATCATCGTCGCTGATTGAATGTATAGGCATTTTGTTTATAGGTGTGACATAATTGACAGCATCAGGTAATGACTCCCCTGTATAGACTATAATACCAAAAATACAATAAACATATAAGAAAATGTTGAAAATGTAGGTAATATTTTTTATACCAATTATACATATAAAATTGAGAATACGTAAAAATATATGTGATAATAGGTACATGTAATGATAATACCTGAGTTCCATCACATAAGAAAATTATATGTAAATGATGAGATAATATGAGAAAAATATTGTAACAATTATTGTTAGTATTTGTTTAATATGAAAAAAATACCGTATTATTAGTATTTGTTTAATTAAAAAATATCAATTTATGATTTTGATGTTGTAATATTGAGAAATTAAATTAGTTGATAAATATCATATCAATTTAGATTTGTAGTGATTTTATGGATTATAAAATCAACATATTAAAGTGAGATTGATTAAAATATCACTTTAGATTTGGATCATGAGAATGGAATTTAAAATATTAGAAAAAAATCAATAGTTAAAGTATGAGATAATATTATAAATATAATTTTGTAGTAATTTTAGGATATAAAAATCAATGTTTGGAAATTAAAAAAGATATGTTTAATTTATGAGTGATTCATGTAATATCCCGGATATTTAAATGAATTAGAAATAAAATATTTAATATTTAATAAAGGTTGGAGTTTGATAACCTAGTAGTGATAGATAAATAGAGGTCCAAATTAAATTTAACAAACTAACTTAGATATGGTGATATCAAAATTTTTGATATCTTAGCAAGTAAAGTGATAATTCAATAAACTTGACTAACAGCAAGTCTAATTAAATTAAGAGAATTAAATTAGTGGAGTTATGTAATTACGCGACGTGATTGCGTGTAAATTAAATATGTATTTATATGAATATATATATATGCGTGCATATTTAGTAACATAATTTAATGGTTAATTAAATTGTGAGAAATAGATAAATTAATATTAAATTAATCCGAGTTGAATTAAAAGGTTTATTGTGGAATTAATTTTATTCATTAATCAACAATTATGCAAATTGTTGATAAATTATTTGTGAGGAATAATTATGTAATTTATATAATTATAAATTATATAAAGTAGTTGAATTAATTAAGGGAGAATAGTAATGGTATATATGTACAACATTTAATTTCATATATATGTACATATATATAAAGGGATTAAATTAATTATGTAATTTTAAATAGTAATTTAATATATTAAATGAATATATTCTATAATTAAATAAATCATTGTAAATGATTTATGAGAGTGAGAAATTTAATTATACAATTATTTGTGTAATATTAATTAAATAATTAAATAAATTATTTAAATAAGAAATTGAGAAAATATATTAGTATTTCAATGTATTTTCGGGTAAATGGAATTATTTCCATAATTGATGAGAAATGAATTATTTAATGTAAATATATTAAATAATTTAATTTATGGCCTAAATAATATATATTAAATTATATATTGTATTTATTTTAATTTCATAATTTATTGTGAAATTGTTTTTGAGGTAAAGTAATGTGTATAAATAATATATATAGATTATATATATTATTATTAGCGAATACACTCTAAAGTTTTAATATCAAAATAATTGATAAGTTGTCATTAATTAAATTAAATATAATGAGTGAATTAAATATAATAAATTAATTAATATGATTATTAATTAATGTAAATAATGTGAAATATTAATAATAATATTTATTAGTCCATTTCGTAATTTAATACCTATGGGTTAAAATATTTAATTATTTATTCAATTTAATTATTTATTTAATCATGGATTGAATAAATAATGTGTAAATTATTAAATTAGCCCAACATGGGTCAATTAGTAGCCCAAGTGGAGAATAATAAAATTTGACAATTTAGTAGCCCAAACAATTTAATAGAAGCCCAATTGGTATTTTAAATTAAAGCCCAATGTTTGGCCCACTTGGAAAATACTTAATTTAACTATTATTAATTTAAAAAGTGACTTGGACAATGAATTTGGGACAAGAAAAGAAGAAATCAGCCGGCAAGGATGAGAAAAGAAAAGAGTTAGTTGATTGCTATTTTATTATTTAATTATTTAAATAATTAGGTTGCTTGTTTTAATTTTTGGTGAGTCTTTTCCCATAAAATCCTCACCAACTAAGGCATGGGTGAACTTCCTTGTGTAAGCATCCAATAGCTAACTTGTGTTGGTATAATTTCATAGATATAAGATATATATCTATACATTATGGAAGACTTAAGTCTTTAGAGAGAGAGAATTGTTAGTCATTTTTCTTCTTTCACTTTGCAAATATTGAGAGGATAAATATTTGAGAGAGATTTTGGGTGGAGCTTCAAGGAAGAAGAAGAAAGCATAAGTTAGTTCATGACATTCACAACCCATTTTGGAAGAAAAAATGAAGATAGCCATTAAAATGAGGTAATGATTATTTTAAATGTAATTTGTTTTTAAATTAAATAAATTATCATGTTAGTATAAACATATTAATATAGTTAATAATGTGTAGTGGTAATATTTATGTCATGCTTGAGTTTAATATGCTTGGTTTGTATTTTGGTATATTTTATATGCTAAAATATGTATTTAATAGTGTGTAAATAAGTTTTGGAATTTATGTCCAAAAATATTTTTATAAAACTTAGATTTAATGTTATAATATTATAGAACATTAAATCATGAGAAAAACAAAGTTTGAATCACTCAAAATGGAGTTATACACAAAAAGTTATGATTTGTGGTAGTTTATGTGATGTAAAAATTTTTATAAAAAATTTTAATATTAAATCATGAAAAATTAAATTTTCATGTTATAAATTGAGATTAAGTGGTTGGTAATTTTTTTGGATTTTTATTGAGGACTTAAAGATTTCTTGAAGGTATAAATTTTATTAAGTTGTGTATTAAAATAGCACTGTTCACGTTCTGCTGGGAAACAAAAATAAAGGACTTCCGCGCATTGCGCGGAATCCTATTCACTATTCGGACACGGAGCCAAAACGGCGTCGTTTTGGCGAATAAAAAAATTTCATCCGCGCGTAATGCGCGGAAGCTAGCTTCGGTGACATTAAAACGGCACCGTTTTGGAACCTAGTTTTGTCGGCGCGCGCAATGCGCGAGATACCGATTTTGGTGAAATTACATTTTTGCCCCTCCGGTCTTTTTTTCTGCGAAATTACGATACTGCCCCTCCGTTCGGTTTTCAGTTTATTTACGATTTTGCCATTCTGGATAATTTAAATTAATTTAAATGTTTTAAAAATTAATTTAAAATTATAACAAAAATATTAATAATACAAAAATGATATTTAGGTATTGAATATTATATTTTTTAAATATAATAAGTATTTAGGATTAATATTTAAATGTTGTAAATATTAATCTAGTTAGTTTAATATTATATTTTTTTTTTTAATATAATAAGTATTTAGGATTAATATTTAAATGTTGTAAATATTAATCTAGTTAGTTTAATATTATATTTTTTTTAATATAATAAGTATTTAGGATTAATATTTAAATGTTGTAAATATTAATCTAGTTAATATTATATCTTCTGAATTTATGATTAAACTAATTATTATTTAATTAATATTAAATAATAAACAAGGATGATAAATTAATTAATTATTATTTAATTACTATTAAATAATAATTAAAGACAACTAAGATTGATTATTTAATTATTTATTATTTGATTAACTTTAAATAATAAATAAATTTAGTTAGTTATTATTTATTATTAAATAATAACTAATGATATTTGAGTATTTACTATATAATTTTATTATTTATTATTTAATTAACTTTAAATAATAAATGAATCTAGTTAATTAGTTATTATTTATTATTAAATAATAACTAAAGATATTTGATTATTTTTAATATAATATAATTATTTATTATTTGATTAATTTTAAATAATAAATAAATCTTGTAAGTTATTATTTATTATTAAATAATAACTAAAGGTATTTAATTACTTACTATTTAATTAATGTTAAATAGTAATTAAATGAAATTAGATTTAATGGAATAAAGAAAATGTCTTTTAACTCTTTTGTTTAAACAATTATAATAAATTGTTTAATAGTTTAATAAGTGTTTAACACTTAAGAAAATTATTTTCTAACTTATTAAATTATTAACCTAATATGATTGAGGGTTTATAAGGTTAATAATATTGTTTTGACTGATGTAAATTATGTGTTAGTACTTATGAGTGGTAGATAAGTTCCTTAATGAGCGTATAGTTGTACAAATACGTTGTACTAATTATTAGACCAACTTTATTAATGTTAGGTCTTTCAAAGCCAGTTAGTTAAAGCTAGACATTAATTGTAGCTGAGCAGACAGGCAAGTTTCCTAAACCCTACTCAATTTATATTCGAGCAGGATATATTATTTTATTGTTCAAGTCCCAAACTCAAATTCAAGTTATTACGTTTCCAGCATGCTATGGTTTAATTCTGTATAATTATTCCACATCTTTAAATTGTTGATTCGCACATAGTGCTTGTTGCATGTGTTCATCAGGTGTGAAAGGCTGATCACCTTCATTACCATAAGGTTCAGTTAAAATTGTTCATGGTCATTATTGACACTCAACATTACTTGATTCAGTCATTCAATTATTGAAATTATGATTAGTACTCTTTCACAATTATTATATTGTTGAAAATCCGAAAACTTGTTCTTTCTTTCAATCATGATATATCGTTATTGTATTTAAACTTGCTGAGCAAAGTCGTTGCTCACTCTTGCTATATCATGATAACAAATTTCAGAATAATACGAATGTCCGAGGAGAGACGGAGACAGAAGCAAAAGACAAGATTATAGTGTTATTCATTATAACTAAATTGTTATATGATGTAAGTAATTTTGTAAACCTTTTTATGAATCTAAAGGTATATATGTAAGTTAAGGTTAGAACCCTTGGGAAATGTTGTAGAATAAACAATTTATGTTTATATATTCCGCATTAGTTATAGAACGTGTATGAAGATGATGTATAGTGATGAACCGAGTCCAGGGTTAAAGGAACCCGGATTTGGGGTCGTCACAGGTTGGTATCAGAGCTGATAGGTTATAGTTGTTAGGTAGCAGTACCTTAGGCTATAATCATGGAAAGATAATGAAGACAGTGGAAGGATAAACTCAGATAGAGTTTAGAAGTGAACATATACAGTTCATAAAGGAGGAAATAAATCTATATAGATACATAGATATATGAAAAGATTCAAAGAAGGATCTTCAATGAGTGTAATCCAAATAAATGGAATAAGAATCAGGGAACACTTGATTCAAGAATTTAAAAAGAGAAAGATCGTACAGTAAAATGATCAGAGATGAATGATAAGATGATAGGATTAAACGATCCTAGAATAAAGGAGAAATAGTACAGTGAAATCAATTGTGTTATAAGATCACGATGATCATAGTAAAATCATGGAATGACAAATGGTTTGTTAAATGATAAAGAGGTGGTTTTGATAGCATGGTGCTATAACAATGAAGATACTGAAATAGTAACAAGTGGACTCTTGAAGTGTTGAGTGTGATAAGGTATGAATTGACAAAATTCATATCAAGTTAAGAGAAGTTAGAGGTTTGTAGGTTTTTAATTGAGGACTCATATTAGTGGCTGAGTTGTACAATTTCTTGTATGGGCAGGAGATTGTGTTTGGTTTGACGACCACTTGGCTTCCTATAATGATAATCAACTGAAACCTGGTGTCGCGCTATTCACTATATGTATGTTGAGAAGGTGATTCTTTTCTCATGTGTATAACGGATAGGTAGAGGATGTTAAGATAAGTTCGTGTTCTGAGAACTGACACGCATAGTAAGTTCGTGACTCATAGTCATGTGGTGGAGCCCCTCAGCGAATGGGCGACTTTGGCCTGACTAGGACAAGTTCCTCAAACCATATGATTGTGGTAAGTTGCTGAGCCCAAATACGTGGTAAGTTTGATGAACAGTAGGTATGGATAGAGTTAAGTAGTCAGGTTAAGGCTATAATAGATATAGTTATTAAGCTGGAAAAGAATGTGGAGGAAAAATTTGAGGTGTTTTGAGGTTTTAGGATATTCCAAATCTTCTAGCTATGCTAGACTTTGAAATTCTTAAAATCGTGCTAAATTCGCACTTTTGTGCTTTTGAAAAGACAAATGTATTTTAGAGATCATTAATGCACTTAGTGCAGAGATGATAAACGATGGAGTCATCAATGCAGAGTAACCTAGTGTTGGATGTATTTTTAAGCCCACTATGGTATGATGTAATATGACAAAGTCAAAATGATTTTTAGTATTTTGAAACGTTTAAAGAAGAGTCTATGCTAATTGTTTTGGCTAGACAAATTGATTTGAAAATATCAAAATGTATTTATAAAATCATCACACGCCATTAAAGCCATGGTGCAGAGATGAAAAAGACGGAATCCTCAACGTACTGTTGCAACGGTGCGGTATCATGAAGTCCTATAAATGAATTTTAGTACTTTAACTAATCTGAAATGATTTTTTTGAATCGTAATATACGAACAGTTCAATGATGTGAGTCTATGTCATTTATTTTGACTGGACACTTTTGGTCAGAAATGACTCAAGTTTTATTTTCCAATCCAACTTATGCTGGAGCGGAATTTTGTAGTAAGTCTGAGGTGAACAACCCCGTAATGGGGGATATGTCAGAGCCATGAATAAAGAACCCGCGAGGGGGCGCCCAACAGTGGTGGCATGCTGATATGGGTTGGTAAATCCAAAGAGTTCGACCCCGAGAGAAGTCGTTGTGCACAGCGCTAGAGTACGATAGGCTGATCACCTAGCGTACGAAACCATTGTGGTATGTTTTCAGTCTTTGTGATTGATAAACATTCTCGCAGTATTTCACAGTCTTTATGACTCCTCAGAATAGTATGAAAGTTTTAATGAATATTTTGATTTTCAATTTATTCTTCTATAAGATATTGATTTTCAATTTATTCTTCTGCAAGATATTCCATTGTTCTGGAATTATGAGTTTAGAAGTATGAACTTCCTAGAAAAGGGTGGTAATAGAATTTGATGAGTAAAAAGTTATACTCAGAGATGAAAATTGGTAGAAATGTGTATGAGATAATTTCGGGGACGAAATTTTTAGAAGAAGGGGTGAATGTAATATCCCGGATATTTAAATGAATTAGAAATAAAATATTTAATATTTAATAAAGGTTGGAGTTTGATAACCTAGTAGTGATAGATAAATAGAGGTCCAAATTAAATTTAACAAACTAACTTAGATATGGTGATATCAAAATTTTTGATATCTTAGCAAGTAAAGTGATAATTCAATAAACTTGACTAACAGCAAGTCTAATTAAATTAAGAGAATTAAATTAGTGGAGTTATGTAATTACGCGACGTGATTGCGTGTAAATTAAATATGTATTTATATGAATATATATATATGCGTGCATATTTAGTAACATAATTTAATGGTTAATTAAATTGTGAGAAATAGATAAATTAATATTAAATTAATCCGAGTTGAATTAAAAGGTTTATTGTGGAATTAATTTTATTCATTAATCAACAATTATGCAAATTGTTGATAAATTATTTGTGAGGAATAATTATGTAATTTATATAATTATAAATTATATAAAGTAGTTGAATTAATTAAGGGAGAATAGTAATGGTATATATGTACAACATTTAATTTCATATATATGTACATATATATAAAGGGATTAAATTAATTATGTAATTTTAAATAGTAATTTAATATATTAAATGAATATATTCTATAATTAAATAAATCATTGTAAATGATTTATGAGAGTGAGAAATTTAATTATACAATTATTTGTGTAATATTAATTAAATAATTAAATAAATTATTTAAATAAGAAATTGAGAAAATATATTAGTATTTCAATGTATTTTCGGGTAAATGGAATTATTTCCATAATTGATGAGAAATGAATTATTTAATGTAAATATATTAAATAATTTAATTTATGGCCTAAATAATATATATTAAATTATATATTGTATTTATTTTAATTTCATAATTTATTGTGAAATTGTTTTTGAGGTAAAGTAATGTGTATAAATAATATATATAGATTATATATATTATTATTAGCGAATACACTCTAAAGTTTTAATATCAAAATAATTGATAAGTTGTCATTAATTAAATTAAATATAATGAGTGAATTAAATATAATAAATTAATTAATATGATTATTAATTAATGTAAATAATGTGAAATATTAATAATAATATTTATTAGTCCATTTCGTAATTTAATACCTATGGGTTAAAATATTTAATTATTTATTCAATTTAATTATTTATTTAATCATGGATTGAATAAATAATGTGTAAATTATTAAATTAGCCCAACATGGGTCAATTAGTAGCCCAAGTGGAGAATAATAAAATTTGACAATTTAGTAGCCCAAACAATTTAATAGAAGCCCAATTGGTATTTTAAATTAAAGCCCAATGTTTGGCCCACTTGGAAAATACTTAATTTAACTATTATTAATTTAAAAAGTGACTTGGACAATGAATTTGGGACAAGAAAAGAAGAAATCAGCCGGCAAGGATGAGAAAAGAAAAGAGTTAGTTGATTGCTATTTTATTATTTAATTATTTAAATAATTAGGTTGCTTGTTTTAATTTTTGGTGAGTCTTTTCCCATAAAATCCTCACCAACTAAGGCATGGGTGAACTTCCTTGTGTAAGCATCCAATAGCTAACTTGTGTTGGTATAATTTCATAGATATAAGATATATATCTATACATTATGGAAGACTTAAGTCTTTAGAGAGAGAGAATTGTTAGTCATTTTTCTTCTTTCACTTTGCAAATATTGAGAGGATAAATATTTGAGAGAGATTTTGGGTGGAGCTTCAAGGAAGAAGAAGAAAGCATAAGTTAGTTCATGACATTCACAACCCATTTTGGAAGAAAAAATGAAGATAGCCATTAAAATGAGGTAATGATTATTTTAAATGTAATTTGTTTTTAAATTAAATAAATTATCATGTTAGTATAAACATATTAATATAGTTAATAATGTGTAGTGGTAATATTTATGTCATGCTTGAGTTTAATATGCTTGGTTTGTATTTTGGTATATTTTATATGCTAAAATATGTATTTAATAGTGTGTAAATAAGTTTTGGAATTTATGTCCAAAAATATTTTTATAAAACTTAGATTTAATGTTATAATATTATAGAACATTAAATCATGAGAAAAACAAAGTTTGAATCACTCAAAATGGAGTTATACACAAAAAGTTATGATTTGTGGTAGTTTATGTGATGTAAAAATTTTTATAAAAAATTTTAATATTAAATCATGAAAAATTAAATTTTCATGTTATAAATTGAGATTAAGTGGTTGGTAATTTTTTTGGATTTTTATTGAGGACTTAAAGATTTCTTGAAGGTATAAATTTTATTAAGTTGTGTATTAAAATAGCACTGTTCACGTTCTGCTGGGAAACAAAAATAAAGGACTTCCGCGCATTGCGCGGAATCCTATTCACTATTCGGACACGGAGCCAAAACGGCGTCGTTTTGGCGAATAAAAAAATTTCATCCGCGCGTAATGCGCGGAAGCTAGCTTCGGTGACATTAAAACGGCACCGTTTTGGAACCTAGTTTTGTCGGCGCGCGCAATGCGCGAGATACCGATTTTGGTGAAATTACATTTTTGCCCCTCCGGTCTTTTTTTCTGCGAAATTACGATACTGCCCCTCCGTTCGGTTTTCAGTTTATTTACGATTTTGCCATTCTGGATAATTTAAATTAATTTAAATGTTTTAAAAATTAATTTAAAATTATAACAAAAATATTAATAATACAAAAATGATATTTAGGTATTGAATATTATATTTTTTAAATATAATAAGTATTTAGGATTAATATTTAAATGTTGTAAATATTAATCTAGTTAGTTTAATATTATATTTTTTTTTTTAATATAATAAGTATTTAGGATTAATATTTAAATGTTGTAAATATTAATCTAGTTAGTTTAATATTATATTTTTTTTAATATAATAAGTATTTAGGATTAATATTTAAATGTTGTAAATATTAATCTAGTTAATATTATATCTTCTGAATTTATGATTAAACTAATTATTATTTAATTAATATTAAATAATAAACAAGGATGATAAATTAATTAATTATTATTTAATTACTATTAAATAATAATTAAAGACAACTAAGATTGATTATTTAATTATTTATTATTTGATTAACTTTAAATAATAAATAAATTTAGTTAGTTATTATTTATTATTAAATAATAACTAATGATATTTGAGTATTTACTATATAATTTTATTATTTATTATTTAATTAACTTTAAATAATAAATGAATCTAGTTAATTAGTTATTATTTATTATTAAATAATAACTAAAGATATTTGATTATTTTTAATATAATATAATTATTTATTATTTGATTAATTTTAAATAATAAATAAATCTTGTAAGTTATTATTTATTATTAAATAATAACTAAAGGTATTTAATTACTTACTATTTAATTAATGTTAAATAGTAATTAAATGAAATTAGATTTAATGGAATAAAGAAAATGTCTTTTAACTCTTTTGTTTAAACAATTATAATAAATTGTTTAATAGTTTAATAAGTGTTTAACACTTAAGAAAATTATTTTCTAACTTATTAAATTATTAACCTAATATGATTGAGGGTTTATAAGGTTAATAATATTGTTTTGACTGATGTAAATTATGTGTTAGTACTTATGAGTGGTAGATAAGTTCCTTAATGAGCGTATAGTTGTACAAATACGTTGTACTAATTATTAGACCAACTTTATTAATGTTAGGTCTTTCAAAGCCAGTTAGTTAAAGCTAGACATTAATTGTAGCTGAGCAGACAGACAAGTTTCCTAAACCCTACTCAATTTATATTCGAGCAGGATATATTATTTTATTGTTCAAGTCCCAAACTCAAATTCAAGTTATTACGTTTCCAGCATGCTATGGTTTAATTCTGTATAATTATTCCACATCTTTAAATTGTTGATTCGCACATAGTGCTTGTTGCATGTGTTCATCAGGTGTGAAAGGCTGATCACCTTCATTACCATAAGGTTCAGTTAAAATTGTTCATGGTCATTATTGACACTCAACATTACTTGATTCAGTCATTCAATTATTGAAATTATGATTAGTACTCTTTCACAATTATTATATTGTTGAAAATCCGAAAACTTGTTCTTTCTTTCAATCATGATATATCGTTATTGTATTTAAACTTGCTTAGCAAAGTCGTTGCTCACTCTTGCTATATCATGATAACAAATTTCAGAATAATACGAATGTCCGAGGAGAGACGGAGACAGAAGCAAAAGACAAGATTATAGTGTTATTCATTATAACTAAATTGTTATATGATGTAAGTAATTTTGTAAACATTTTTATGAATCTAAAGGTATATATGTAAGTTAAGGTTAGAACCCTTGGGAAATGTTGTAGAATAAACAATTTATGTTTATATATTCCGCATTAGTTATAGAACGTGTATGAAGATGATGTATAGTGATGAACCGAGTCCAGGGTTAAAGGAACCCGGATTTGGGGTCGTCACAATTCATCAGTTTAATTTGTAAAAAATAATAACAATGATTTTAGATTTGTAAAAAATAATAAGAATCTTGATTTTTGTAGTGGTTGTTTAATTAAAAAAAATATCAATTTATGATTTTGATGTTGTAATATTGATAAATTAAATTAGTTGATAAAATCATAGTAGTTTAGATTTATTATGATTTTGGGGATTATTAAATTAACATATTAACATGGGATTGATTAAAATATCACTTTAGATTTGGATAATGAGAATAAAATTAAAAATAGTAGATTAAAAGATGATATTTAAATGAATGGTTTATCTTAAAAGATGAAATGAATGGTATGGATTAAACATTATCTTGAAATGAACGGTTTGGATTAAATTAGGAAATCTTGGTTATGATAAGATTTTTGGCTATAAATAGAGGTCTTAACTTGAGGATTTTTCATAAACTTCCTTACTTGTTCTTTCTTTCTCTCTCTAAATACTTCTTGTGAAAGTTTTCTCTAAGTGTGCTTAAGTCATCTTGAGTATTTGTGAAGATTTATAAGTGTATGTGTACTGTTCAAGTTAATCAACCTCATTTAAATCAATATTCAGTCACGTGTTAAGGTAAGGGATTATCATTATTGGATTCTCGAAAATAATATCGTTTCTTTCTTACTCATAAGATGTGTCATTTATTTCCATGTACTAATTTATGGGAATAACCTTACGGCGCGGATTACCGCCTGTTGATGAATAACCTTTCGTATTCATTCCTTATTAATCTCTGAGAATAACCTTACGGTGCGGATTATCGCATGTTTGGTGAATGACTTTTCGTATTCAATTTTTATTAAATTGTGGGAATAACCTTACGGTGCGGATTATCGCATGTTGGTGAATAACCTTTCGTATTCATTCCTTATTAATCTCTGAGAATAACCTGACTACGCGGATTACCGCATGTTTGGTGAATTACTCTTTGTATTCATTTCTTATTTGTCTCTTGTGGAAATAATTTGTTTACACGAATTATCACATGACACTTTTATTGCATATTCGTTTATAATATCATTTTCTTTCATATTCGTAAGTGATATTATTTTCCTTTATACTCATAAAGGATACCATCTTTTTCATCTTCCATTATTCAAACTTACTATGGTAAGGGATATTAATTTCCTTCATCTTTTGTTAATCAAACCTGCTACGGTAAGGGATATTATTTTCTTTCATACACCTAAATCGAAACTTATTATGGAACTATTGATTCTATAATTTCTGAAAATATTATATGTTCCATAATAGTTGCACTTCATCATTTCAATTGAACCATCATATTTACGTGAACCTTTCTATTGAACTGTAACAGTTATTCTGAACTGTGGATCTTGAATATCATTTTTAAATTTCACTCCACATCATGTTGACAATTTGGACATTATTTGAATATGTACAAAGTAAACTTATGATACTTATTGTTTATCCTGTTTCTTCTGTTAATCATTTATATCATTTTAATCATCCAAATTCAAGTTGTTGTGAATATTTGTGGCCGGGGGCACAGATGCGATATAATTGTTGAACAGATGATAGATTAATGGCGATATAATAGGTTAAAGGCGATACATCTGTTCGGTGTCTTTTATGGCACGTGGTGAATGTTCTCTTTGACCCGTAGTGCAAAGATGAACTGTTGTTTGGTATGATTATGACCAAAGGCTGAATCTGATATAATCATGACCGTTGGTGTTATATTGAATGTCTTTGGCCCGTAGTGCAAAGATGAACTATTGATCTGCATGATTATGATCAGGAACTGTGAATTTGTATTATCTTGACTAATGGTATTTCAGATGATAAAAGTTGATGATATGTTTACTAAAAAGAGAAGCGAGTGGACACTATAGTCTGCATTATTCTTCTAATAGATTGCTCATTCCGCTGCTATTATTGATCTGAATATTGTTTAAGAATTTAACTGCAGTTTTTGATACAAACCTTGTAGTCTATTGTATTCTATCAAGAACTCAACTGTTGAAGGCTAACGATAATTTACTTGTCATTATCTTAGTCATGATATTCTTTACTGGGCTATTTGAGTTCACCCTTTCTTTTGTTCCATTGTTTTTCAGAAAATGAGAGAGTAGCCGGGTCTAGCAGGGGAATGGAATGACGGTCCGAGTGATAGCTATTGTAGTCTTCACATATTGTATATAGTGTGACAATAATTATGAAGACTTAGTTGTGTATTATTATACACTGTATTGTTGAACGTTATTCTATCTTGTAATAATTTTGTTGTAGTCTTTTGACGACTTAAGTTTGGGTTGTATGAGCCCAGATTTGGGGGCGTCACATTATCAAATTAACATATTAATGTAGGATTGATTAAAATATCAATTTAGATTTGGATAATGAGAATGGAATTAAAAATATTAGAAAAAAAATCAATAATTCAACTATGAGATAATATTAAAAAAATACTATAGTAGTTGTTAGTATTTGGTTAATATGAGAAAGATACTGTATTATTAGTATTTGCTTAATTAAAAAATATCAATTTATAATTTTAATGTTGTAATATTGAGAAATTAAATTAGTTGGTAAATATCATATCAGTTTAGATTTGTAGTGATTTTAGGAATTATAAAAATTGGATGCGTTTTCGTTATTTTTTATGTAAGGAATTTTTTTTAATTTGGTATAAGAGATGTGGCGGATTGTGTGAATGACACTTGTCAATTGATGGTGTTTATGTACTGCATTTTAATATATATAATAGATGACCTAGTTAGCCTACTGAATTAGAGTAGGCAGTAAGTAAACATGCATGAGTTTCCAAAATTGGATAAACTCATTTTTTTCATTTCAATATAATTATAAATATCATAAATTATTTAAAAAATAATACTAGTTATAATATTTATTATTGTAAAAACTTAAATAAATTTAATTTCAAGTTTGAAAATGACTCAAATTAAATTTTAAAAAATAATTATAATTTTATAATTCAGAACAACAGAGGGTGTATTTGATTTCAAAATTTAATTGAACTCTAATTATAGATTATAAAATTTCGCAAAAATGACTTCAAAATGTTTAAATAACAGTCTTACCTTTAGGTTGAAGGAATGAAATGAGTAAAGAAATGGAATTAAAAAAAAAAATGAAATAGACACTGAAATGATTCATTCCATTTCAACTAGAGGGAATCATTCTATACTTTTCTCTAAGAAATAAAATTCATAAATTTGAAATGAATGAAAATAGTCTATTCCATTTCAATAGAGCAACAAAACACAATTTTTTTTATTATATAGAAATGAGTTATTATATTTCTACCTTCATTTCTTCCATCCAAACGTATTTTTACTCTAAAAGAAAAAAGATTGTCTCAGAAAAATCACTATAAAGTAGTTTTCCAATGTTACTATATATATATATATATATATATATATATATATACAATTTAAGAGAATGTAGTGGTGAAAATTAGGAGAATCCAACAAATACATATGTGCGTAAAGGATAACTTGTGGTGTCACCACTGGCTACTGGCTATTGGCTATCGACTATTGGAAAATGCTTAAAACAAAACCGTACATTGACAATTTCGTTACATCATTTTCAGCCATTGTCACAACCACATTTTATGTTATGTAGTTTGAAGACAATATGCTGTATTTGGATATCATCTTTTAAAATCGGTATACAAAATTTCATCCCATTTATACAGGAATTCCCCTTCACTAAAAGCTAGTGAAGAACCCATACACAGTTGCATCTTTTCTTTATCAACAATGGTGCATTTTGAAGAGGGATTACAGATGGTGAATCTATCTATGGCTTTAAGTTAAAAGCCAGTAACTCACTCACAGCCAGAAAGGGTCACCAAATGACCAATCACACCTTCAAGGCTAGCAACATGAGTCAAGAACTTATCATGAAGCTCTGCAGTTTCTACATGATTTTGCTGCCACAAGGAAAGACCATCACCAATAATCTTCAACCCACTTCGGAGCAATTGTACTCCTTTACTAATGCCTTCAGGAAGTTTTCTTTTCTTATTAGCACGTACTTCATCATCAACCTCCATGGGGTCGCATATCATAGCCTCTGGTTCAATTTTCATCGTCTTTTCAACATTTTCTTGTAGCAGCTTCGCTTCTCTCGCAAGCAATTCTACCTGTTCAGAGCCAGGTGTTAATGCAATATGTGCCATCTCCTTCTCAAGGAATCCCTTCAACTCGGACATAAATCTCTCCACATTTGCTTCCTTTCCTGAATCAATGTCGAATGAAAGAGCTGCATCTTGTGGCAGAAATCTCCATAGTTGATTGCAACTAGTACGACTAGCAAAATATCCAAATGCTTTGATTGCTAGATGAACAAATGCCCAGTGCCGCTCTCTAAGTAGCATGTGGTACAACTCCCATACGGCTAAACTCTTAGGACAATCATCATTTTCAGCCAGTTCAATGTGACCAAGGCCAGCCATGAAAACAGCCAGATTTGGTTTGCACTGAAACAAACCAGCATCTGGGACTGCTGGTTCGGAGATAAAAAGGTTTTTAAGTTCTATAATGGCTCTTTCCATCTCATCAGACTCGTATAGATGATTCATGACAGAGATAATCCCAAGTGTTTCACTCAGAAGCTTGCGGTAATAGTCCTTCATTTTCCCTTCAGAATTTCGGTACTTGTTGATAACAGCAACTAGTAACTTTAAGGTCTTCATATCAGAATCAGATATGCTGACCTGGCTAATAAAATGTCAAACAAGTCTAAATTAGCAAAAAATATTAAAAATAATTGACACTAGCTATTGATATAAATGAGATACTGTTTAATGAAACTTTTCTAATCAGGTCTATAATATAACTGAGACTATCTATTGATATAAATGAGAAACTATTATAATGAAACTTTTCTAATCAGGTCTTTTAAATTTTGAAAAATTGGATATAACTTGAGCTTCAAAAAGTAAGCAGCAGAGTTGCTTAAGAAAAAAGACTCAAAAAAGCAAATATCAAACAATACCAATACAAAGACTGTTTTCAAAGTAGCAGACAGTATGTTCTATAATACTGCCCAATTAAACTGAACTGAATTTGGTAAGTTGCACCACATTATTTCAATTGGAGCTTAGGTTATTTGAGTAATCATCTAACCATTGACAACTCTGAAGAGTAAACGAGTTTAGCTCAATAGATATGCATATGTTGTAAAGGACTAATTACTTACAGAGACTGCAAGGCAGCAGAGAGAGCAAAGACAGGTGCACCAAACACACCAGAGACATCAACTCTCAATGATTCATCAACAAAGTTATCCAAGAATCCAAAATATTCAATTACAATTCTTTCTTTAGCTACACTTTTCACCTTATCTGAAAGCAAATTAAGTGGGAATCCTTCCATGAGCAAGGCTGCATACATACTCAACGACAACTGAGATCTGTTACTGGCAATAACGGAATGGTAAACTAGATCTACAGCGGGCTGCGAACAATGAGTAAGGAGGACGCATATTGATCTAGCAATTTTTCGCAGACCACTACCAGGAATGAAAACTGATTCTGAAAAAGTAGCTACCCTCAATAATGAGCATAGATTATCAATAATGTTATTTACCAAGTCAATCTCAGCATGCCGTACCATGAAGCCCAAAAGCTCCATAACAATCTCCCAACAAAGAAAATGTGGATGGAAGAGGTTTCCGAGCAGAAAAGATATTGTTTCCCTCCAAGCTGGAGTTGAAGACACCACAATCATGAAGGTTTTCAATGCATGAACTATAGAAGAAAATATAGGCTGATAGGAAAATTCCTGGGCTTGACCAGAACCATATAATACAGGAATTTGCAAAACAAGAATGGAAGAGTATACGTCTTGATCGATTATAATATCCATTAGCCATCCAAGCTTCGTGGAGATTCCGAGTCTCACATCGTCTTCCAAATCAGGAGAACCTTTTAGAAGGTTAAGAAACAATGCAAGCCGACCTAGTAACAGTATTCGAGCCCCACGCATGCCATCAGAACTTACAGAAAATATTGCATCCATTGAATTGCTCTCCCTGTGGTTGCTACTAGGATCTCCAAGGATTAAATTCAAATCAGTTTCATTGCTAAACAACCAATCCAGAATTTGAAACTTGTGCTCCTGTTTCAGTTGAGTAGAATTCAGTAAAGAATTAAGTAAATGTAAGGATGTTGGCTCCAAAAGTTCCGCCAATGCTTCACTTGCAGATTTCAGGAGTTCTTCTTTACTCAATGAGATTATAAAGGTTGATATCATAATGACACAGAGTATTATATCTTTGTATACCAAAAATGCTTCGGATGGGTAGTGCGAAATTATTCGTACTGCATTGATCAGGTAAAACTTTACCGGAAGGAATATCCTTTTAGCTTCTGTCACAGAAACTCTTTCCTTAAGTGGACAAGACCATGACTTAGCTGCACATCTCAAAGAGTCATTGGCCTGAGTAACTAGAACCAATATAATATCTGCTATATTCACCTTTAATGCTAAAGAACCCTTACCAAGCTGAAGCAATGCAACCACACCTTTCCACGATAAGTTCAGGACACTCACCAGATTCCCACCATCATTAGCTGCAAGGATGCCCACTTCACACAATTTTTCTACTGTAATTTTTGTTACATTTGTAATATGATTTGCACTATCAAACTCTTTACGATCCATGCAATCACTAGCTTCCTCTGTTCTTGCAGCATACAAATCCCAATTTACACCATTGAAGTAGACCCTGCATACTCGTATTACAGCATCAAGGACCACCTGTACCACCTTCAGTGCTTCTGAACCAAATGCATCAATTTTCTGTTTCATAATGTCAAAAACACATAATCAGTAAGCAGTAGCAGCTAGTTCCTTCATATAAATCTTCACTACTTAAGCAGGACTGAAACTTCTTCTGTAAATCTTAAAGCATCTTTTTGACCTCACAGAGATGTGTGGTTGGTGGCCTCAGATACACAACAAAATTACTTCCGTGTCTAGGAAAAACATTTGAAGATGAATCAATACAGTTTGTAGTTGCAGGACAAGCAACCACAAGTAATCCCTTACTTTAATATTATAAAAAATCATCTCTGGAAAGAAAAATAGTTAAAGAGATCAGATGGTATAATGATAATGATGACAACAACGACAATAACAGTAGCAGCTGGAAGCAAATTCATAACAACAACTATTTTGCTAAGACCCGCACCTGACCTGTGACAAACCAATGAACCATTATGTTTTGATTAAGATATTAATAAAGGCTTAGTCCATGAAGCCGAGGGCTCAGCTGACCCTTTCATATGTGGCTTTATATGTATCACCTCATTTTGCATAAAGTACTTAGATCGGATTGTGTTTAGAGTATCTCATTATGTAATCTAAAGAGTCTGGAGTGATATGGTGGCAAGGAACTTGGTAGACTTAGTCCTCACGGTAGGACTAGTGTTTGTACTCAGTTGACCTTCTGAGTCAAACAATTTAAACATCTAGCCTTTGTTTTTCTGTTATTGTTTGGACAGTCTATCTCTATTAGCCATCAAGAAAGCTTATCAAGGATATTCATATGGAATTTACTAACCGTAACTTTTTCATATATACCACCTAAAAGACATGAGGAGAGGACGAAACAAGACACTGAAAAATGATGGCTTCTCTCTTTTGATACACTATCTGAACTACCTGGAAACATAAATGCATACATTTGGTACCTTAATCTCTGACAAACATTCTTTTGTCAGATTCAACTGTTCTAAGATGAATTTCTCAACAGCAGCCATCACACCCTTGGAACTGGAGACAGGGCATCTAGCCAAAGCTGAAAAACTAGCACCAGAGTAGCTCAGCAGATTCAAAAGCAGCTGAAAGGAAAGTTCAAAGATCTTAAAATAAATTTATGGTACGCTAATCAATCACTAGTAGAGAGGGAAGGTCCTGCCCCAAGGTTCATCAATTTAAGTTTCAGAGGCAAGGAAGCAAACAGACAATCAAAGGAAAAATAAAATAAAATCCAAGAACAGATCTTGCAAGTCTAAAAGCCGATATGTATTTTCTATCTAAAAAAGCCAACATGTACCAATATCTTTTACCTGGAAGAAGAGGCTGCAATGTTCTTCTTCTTGAGACTCCTCAGTTGACATGAGTGTCATCTTTAAATGCTTCCCACACCATATGCTTGCCTAATAATGAAACAGAAGATAGTAAAGAATCCATATCCTAACCAGCTCAAAAATCAGAAATACATAATCTTCAAAGTCAGCAAGACTTGAATAAAGGATTGAAGTACCTTAGTCCCAAGAGCAAGACATTGACCTGGGCATCTGGATATGCCTAAATCTAGGTATGTTGCAGCCACATGCAATATAGTTTTGTTCAGCATGCACTGAGATACATCGAGACAGGTGAAGTCTTCCCAGAGTGTCCAGTTCGATGTTAAGGGAAGAAATATGTCAAAAATGGAGAACAATCAAATACCATATAAGAGAAATTATATGTTTGACAACAGGTCCTCATCAACAATCAGCATTGGTATCTTTACATAATGGGTCTAAAAGAGGTGTATAAAGCTCTGTCAACACAACAACATAGCAATCTGATCCGGAAAGAGTGATCCAAAGTATAAACCAATTCATAGCAAGTGAAAAACCTGACTAGGAGAATATAAAGTTTTAAGTGCAATTTTTTCCCACAGGCTCTAAACACGAAACTGATGGAGAAGAAAGAAAAAGGTTTCTTTTAAAGTAGACTTTTCTATTACTTTTGATAAATGAGAGTGAATAGAACTCTATTGTCATGTCAAAAAGGTGATACTTATTAGCCGAGTAAAATCCATGAAATCATAACTGAAGCCAGTCCAAGAAATTAAGGATTTTAGTCTGCACTTTCCCTCTAAATTAGAAATCCTAACTTGATCAACAAAGATGAAACACTAGAATTTTTTTCACTGATTTACACAAGAAATTATCCCTTAATGCTGTCAAGAGTAAGCATTTTGGAACTGAAAATGTGAACACTTTCACTTCTTTGGAAATTAGTAACAAACATATATATATAATGGTAGAATTAGTATACAAACGTAACAAACCTACTGACTAATGTTCTCAACTACTTACAAAGTAGAAAAACATATATTCAAGTAACACTTGAGCTATTAATAAATTTTCCGCAATTATACTATATAAATAAATTTACTTATCCTATATATGTTTATACTGACAGCAGTAATATTCAATATTCCTCTGTTAGTATTTCAATTCCCAGATTCTTTTATTTTCTAATAGACAATGTGCAGAACACTTAAGTTTTTCCCTGATTGATTGAATCTTCAGTTTTTTTACCTTTTTATATAGTCTCTATATGTAATACTTTTATCTTTGAATTTTTTAATATACTTTGTTCCACCTCAAGGGCACGAACTTAAGCAAAGATAATGGAAAGTACAAGCTAGAGCCGAAAAATTTACCATTATAAGTTCATTTAAGGCATGCTGAAAAAATAAGCTTTAGCTATGTGAGAACGTAGTATAGCAGGCCGTGAGTCATTCACAAGACAAAAAATCCAAGCATGCATATAATCTCTTATTTTTATCAGAAGATAAATAGTAAGACTAAGAAATTTCCCAAAACAAAAAGCAAAAAAGAAAGCTTGATACTGTAAGAGATTCCATAAGAGAACCCAGTTCAAAATCCTCAGTTATGTCCAACTCCCCAAGTTTTGTAATCAGTTGAGCACGGCTTTCAACAACCTGAAAGATAGAAAGTTCAAGTTACTAATGCTACCACATAATGAAAGATCCCAGCTATAAGTGCAATACCCATTAAGGTCAAATGGAAATTTCATTGAAAAGTTGAGCAATTAGGGTGGAATTAAACAACAGGAAAAGAAGTAAAATATTATTAACAGGTTAACAAATATGGCTACAGAAATATCAATTATGAAATAGCAATAATTTGTTTTAACTGAAAATATTTCCAAAAGTCGCTAAAAACAGAGAATATTTCTAGTAGGACTTCACTAGTCATGTCTACTTTCCTAATTTGATGGTGTTTCTCACATACACCAAAAAAATTCTAGCAGAAATCTCAATTAGGTTTTAATACAATGCCTCAAAGAGAAAGCATTAAGATTGAAACTACAAGATAATTTCCGCATATTTGTCAATGTTGACGTAAAAATAAAATTATCTTACAAAAGGATTTTCAATTAATCAACCCAATAAAAACCTCATTCAATATATTGAAAATAAGATAAGTCAACGAACCCAACAAGATGCGAATCCATCACCAGTATGAAATATGCATAAGACTATCAAGTATCAACAACTTCTTTATCTGTGGGAATAGTTTACTTTTGTTGAATTTTCAACCACTGAACAGAGAAAGCAAAATCACCACAACATCAAAACTAGGAGAACAAAATAATTGACCTGGTTTAACTTCAGATATAGTTAAAATCAAAAGAATAAGCCCTAAATGTACAGTTATTTTTATTTTTTCAGCATTAATAAAAACTAAAAACTACAACAGGAAACATTAATAGCTGATTTCCTGAGTCCTCAACTTTCACTATAGTCGCTATATACACTCATAATGAACCGGAAACAATGAGATTACTGAAATTTAATTTCAAACCCTAAACTGATCTTCATAATTCTATAGACCATAACTAAATTGTGGAAATTTGGTTGAATTACAAACTGATACCTGTGATAGAGTCAATTAAACCACAAATTTAAAGCGGCAAATAATACTCACTTGGAAGAGCTAAAATCAACAATTAAGTTACAAATGAATGAAAATGAAATACAAAACTGAGATTAACAGATCAAGGAAGCTTACTTCTGATGATTTGATGGCTTCTAGCAAGCCCTGCAACTCGTTTTCAGAAGTTTCTCCTTTCATAGCTCACTCTTTCTCTGTCTACACTCGCTGGAAGAACTCTCTATCTCTCTTCCGTTTCCCGCCTTTTAGAAATGGAGGAAAAACCCGAATTTGGATTTTAGTCCTTATATTTTAATGAATTCTATTTATGTATGTTTTAAATTTGGGTTCTTTACAATAATATATAATAATTAAGAAAAAAAAAATACAAAATTGATACATTCATAAAATAATTATAAAAAGAGTGTAATACAATACTCACATTAAATCATTTCAATTTCACAAATCTCTTAAATCTAAGGAGAAGTAATTAAATTTCACAAAATCCTTAAATCAACGAGAAATAAATTAAATTACTTCAATTTAATTCAATTTATTCATCTCTCTCTCATACTTTGACTCCACTAGCATACCAAGGCCATTAAGTATAATTAAAGTCATCTCCTCCAAAACTCTGTTGAGTTCGTCTTCACATTCATGGTGGCGTTAATGATCGGCGCTGTCATAACCCTGGTCAATCCCTTTTACACCACTGCCGAGATTTAATGAAAAATCATAATTGATCACCATCCTGAGGAAAAAAAGAAGACCATGATCGTTACTTAACTTAAGTTATAATAAGCGCCGATAACACAAGAAATATCTACATACCGAAGATAAGTAAATTCAGGAATTGGTTATCTCCATAATAGTGTTTGGTTACCACCATACTAGTGTTTGGCTACCTAGAGTTACTGCACGAAAAAAACTAGTTACTACACATTCAGAAATTGGTTAACTCTATACTAGTGTTTGGTTACCTAGATTTACTGCACGAAAAAATTAATTATTATGCAGACAATAATTGGTTACCTCCATACTAGTGTTTAGTTACCTCCATACTAGTGTTTTGTTACCTAAATTTACTGCAGCAAAAAATCACCATAATAGTATTTGATTACCTCCATAATAGCATTTGATTATCTCCATACTAATGTTTGGTTACCTAAATTAAATGCAGCAAAAAAACGATATACTATTGTTTGGTTACCTCCATATTAGTATTTGGTTACCTGGAGAAATCGAGAAATCCAACCATGAATGTGAAGACTCTATTGACTCCACCATGAGTGTGAATACTCCATTGATGCCACCGTGAGCTTATCAACAGTTGTGTAGAAAGGATTGATGGTGATTATGACAGCGCCGATTATTGACACCACCATAAACGCGAAGACGAAGTCGAGATAGTGACACAGAAAATGGAGGAGAGAGAAAGTGACGTATGAATTTTTGGAGATGATGAAAAAAAGCAACGGAGGAAGAGAAAATAAAGGAAAGAGAAAGCGGCGGAGAAAGTTTGAAGAAAATAAAAGAAAAGAAATATCAGAGTATTTGGTGGTGTAAATATTATTAAGTAATCTGAATTTTGAATTTTAAAATTTAAAACCAACTACTCATTAAATCACCTAACTAAATTAAAGAAATAACAATGCACTAATTTGAAAATTAAATATTAAAGATGCATTAATTTTATAAATATTTTATACATACACTTTTGTTATAATATTTTTTAAAAATGTATTAGTAAATATAATTTTTCCCTTAAATTTTAATATCCTCATACTCGATCAATGTGTGAGTATTTTTTTGGGTTCGTGGACTTTGGGCTTCTTGAGATTGCTGGGGCCCATTCGCTATTTTTGAAGCTCCCCTTTATGTTCTGAATTGAAATTTGAAAGCTCATAAACCCATATAAGGTTAATATGGCCCAAAAATCTTATTTTATTTGTAAAATTTAGACATATTTCTCAATATTTTGAAATTTAAAAGAAATTACGAAATTAAAAAAAAAAAGAGGTAGGTTTGTCTCATTATTAATTAATTAAAATTTTCTTTTTGTATAATATAATTTCTTCCTTTAATTTAATTCTAAGACTACAATTTATCTAATGGCCTGTAGGAGCACAGTGAAAGGGTTAGGATAACTAGAAAAAACCTAGGAACTCGAACCCGGGCCTGGGGTTGAGAAGTGGCTATGAAAGGAAAAATTATTCAGTGGTCTTGGGACATCATCACATGATGTCCCATATCAATCACATTTTTTTATTTTAGTGGTGCCCTACTGCTTGTAACTCTGAGTCCACTGAAATGGGGATATGTGATTAGTCTGGGGCATCACGTGACGGTACTTCAGGATCATTGAATAATTACTCCTATAAGAGGAGCTTGAATATGTAATATTGTGAAGTAAAAGGAAAACCTTTATACCTAGATTACATCACATTTGGTCTAATTCCTCTTTGAGTTGAAAAGAAAATAAAAATAAAATAAAATTTTTTTAGATAAAAGAGAGTGAAAGAAAGAAAATTTACTCTTTTTCCTTGTGTTTATGAGTTTTGGAAGGAAATTTTAACTTAAAATAATATATTACTATTTTATCCTTATGAGATTATATTTTAGAAATTATTATAAAGGTAGTTTTGATATTTTAGTCTATAAGATGGGTGTTTAGTAAATTTCCTTTCAAATCTTTCTAACTTTGGACGGAAATTTTTAAGAGGCAATTTTAAAAAAATCTACCTCTTTCTCTGCTCTAAAAACTCACAAACAAGAGATTTTTATTCTCCTTTTTAAACTTCCTTCCTTTCCCTTTCTTTTCTCTCAATTTTAAAACTTACAAACACAGTGTAATATATAGCAAAAAGAACTCGTCAATAATCTCCCGAACTAGAACGCAAATTAATAGAAATAGAGTGGTGAAATCACATAAAATTAATCTAAATTGCACCTAGGAATACAGTAGAAGACGGATGAAATGAAATCTAAATAAGGGAGCAAGACTACAAGAGATGAATGATCCATAGTCTTATTTGGCCTTAATTATGTTAGTCTGTTAGAATATGGAGCCCTTGTGCTTGTTGCCAGAAAACTTAGCTTAGCATCCCATGACTACTATATAATTATATTCTATGTAAAATATATATTTTTTCTTCAATTATATAGACTGATATTCTTAGCATTGAAAATATAATTTTTTTTCTAAAAAAAGAAAAGAAAAGAAATATGGTGCCAAAGTGTCATATCTCAAGATTCTTGCAGTGTTATATCTCAAGATTCTTGCAGTGTAATTTAGGCGGGATGAGAATGGTCCATTCTATTCTAATAGAGCAGTTAAACACAATTTTTTTATTTTATAGAAATGAGTTATTGTATTATTACATTTATTCCTCTGATCCAAACATAGTATAAGATCTTTGAAAAAGAACACTGTTTATTGCTAAGTTGGAATTTGGAATCAATTCCTATTGCTAAATAGGAATTTGAAAAGGAACACTACATGCTGCTATTGGGAATTTGGAATCAATTCTTTCATAATGATTTTCAATGGATTTTAATTTTAAACATTTTAAATTAAACGATTCATTCGGACTGATTTATGAAAACGAATTACAATTATATAGACAAAAAATTGTAATTATATAATAAAAGTCATCTAAAATACAATTTTATACTATATCGTTATTTATAAAATATTCAAATAGACCGACAGAAATCATCATCCATTTCCAACCAAGGAATGAAGAAAAAAGAGACGTTCATCAGAGTCCATTACGTAGGTACACATTCAGGTAATGCTATAAAATGGATATATACGAATTCAAATATGGATATATACGAATTCAAATATTCAAATATCTCATATACAGTGATATTCTTATTTGAAAAACTAAAACTCATATTCGTATTTGATATTTGACAGATTTTAAAATTATTATCCGTATTCGGTATTAGAAATAATATTTGAAAAAGAATAATATCTATTTTTGTTTATTTATTCTAATGAATAGATTATTCAAATATTTAGGTATCCGAATTCGTTTATTAGTTACTTAATAAACAATTCATTCAAATTTGTTTACAAAAGTTTTAAAATAAAATGAATAACCACTCATACCATTTAAAGTTTAAAACAATACATATTAATTAAACATCTTAATCATAAAGGAGAGGAAAATATCAAGCACATCATCATCCATCATTGATCATAAAAATCAATCAAAATTAACTTAACATCCTAGAAAAAGTATTAAATTAATAGCATTAATTTATAATTAAAGATAATACTCCATTCGTCCAACTATACTTATCCTAGTTTGAAAGTACACGCATATTCAGATTTTTTTTTTATCTCCAAATTACCTATCTTAATTATTCTATTATCATTTTTTTTAATCTTTCAACTTTTTTTTGGAATAATAAAATAGAGAAAAGAGAAAGAAAAAAAAGTGTGTAGTTATGCTTTCAATGTCTAAGTTAATATATCTACTCTTTTTTTTTTTAATGTATGTCATGTTTATTTTCAATATTTTTTTTTAAAGTTAAATGAGGATATTATGGAATAGTAAGGTCAACAAATATTATTAAAAAGAAAAGAGGATAAGTAAATTTGGACAAACCAAAAAATAAATTACAACAAGTAAATTTGGACGAAGGGAATACTAATTTATTATTCACTCATGTTCTCACACGTAAGTTTTGAAAATAAAATATCGTAACAAACTAATAACTATAATTTTATTCTTCTAGTATATAATTTTCTAGTTAAATGATATATATATTTTAGATATTTTATACTTTACAATAGTAAAAATACATTAATTAAAATTAAATGAATTCATTTTAATTTATTAATATTATATTTAAAAGTGTTATTTCTTATTTTTAAAAAGTAAAATGACATATTTTAAAAATAATTTTTGTATGATAGTAAAAACTAATTATCATTTATACAAGGAATGTTATTTTACACACACACACACACACACACACACACATACAAGTTATTCGTATACGAATTTCAAATATAAATACGAATCTTAGTATCGGATATTCACTATTCGTCAAATATATTTACAGTTGAATGGTAGACGAATACGAATATTCATATATTTGTATTCATATATGTTTATTTACGGATATATTAGAATCGAATATAGATATATTTACTTTATTTTAAATACAAATAATATTCGGGTTTTTTTTAATACAGATACGATACAAAATTTTCAATTATAATTTACAGCATCACATACCTTAGTAATTATTGGGTCCCCTACCCTATGACTAGATGTCAAATCATTTACATGATATTCCAGTCCTTTTAGCTTTCAAATCTTATTAATGAATGAAATTTTGTTTTTATGGATTGATTGTAAAGCGCAGCAGAATATGATAAAAGAGGGACTGATTTTCTTTTACTAGGTTTACCATGAAGAGAGGAGAATAAAACTATGAATGAAAGTTCTGAAGGAAATCTTAACTTACATGCAATTTGTCTTTTATTTAAAAGATACTTTTTCTTACATTTTTTATGAAAATAAGAGGAGAGGATACATGGAGGAAATTGCATTATATTTTTCTTCCTTTTGCCTTTATCTGTTTGTTAGTCCCATGTTCCTCTTCTGCCTTTTCTTACATATAAAATGGAGCTTATATATATATATATATATATATATATATATATATATATATATATATATATATATATTTATTATATTTATTGGAACTATAATTTATGAGCACTTTGATTGAAGGAAAAAGATACACCAGGTTCTGTTATCCATTCAGTTGTATAACATCACTAATTTATACTAGCTTGCATCATCCAACCTACCTTTTATTCATGTAGAGATAATCCTAATCACATGCTATATTATTTTTATTGGTGGATCCTACTTTTTATGTCTTTAAGCTATAAACTGATACCTGAAAACTGGGGGAGAAAGTTGACTTCTGCACGTAACTAAAAGATACATAAATTGCATATATTGGACTCACTGATTTTCTGCATATATTAATTATGACAATTATCAACCATTTCTCTTTACGTCAAACTAACAAAGAAAGAAATATGAAACTTAAAGAAACTAGCAACATGACAAACTTCAGTATAAACTTGAGCCTGTGGCCTAATGATTTATGATCACTTGAATCCCAATTTGGCACTAGAGGAAGATGAGTAAAGTAATGAAGATGATGAGAAACTTGTTTTATTGTTTGTATGGTACAAACTTCTCATTGTCTGTGCTGATGATGATGTTGCTGGAACTCCATTAGGGTTTTTATTATCTAGAATATTAGTTGATGGAGAGCCTTTTATGAGTGCATCAACCTTAGCATAATCTTTTCTTTCATGTTTGATTTCTTTGAGCATTGCTGCTACATCTTTAATATTAGGCCTTCCGTCCGGGGAAGCGTTGATGCATATTAGAGCAATGCCTAATGCCTGCATCATTTGGTCGATATCTGATTCAGCGCACGCTAGTAAGCCTGAGCTAGAACTTCAACTCCACCCCTTTTCTGTCTTACCCAATCCACTACATGAAGTCCATCCGGTATTGTAGGGTTGAAGTCCATCTTGGCAACACTTACAATACAACTACGCCATAGCTATATACGGTCGCTCTTCTCTGTGATTTTCATCATATGGCCATATTCTGAAAATGGAACATTGTTGAACTTAATTGGCATAAAAAAAATTCTAGGTACAATAATGAATGAGTAGCAAAAAATCGAGTGTGCATAGTGAAGTATGTTATAGGAGTTATATTTAGCAGGAGCAATATATCCATAGGAACCTGCAACATGTACTGGAGGATCGAGCAAAATTTCCATCATCAACAAGCTTGGCAAGGCCGAAATCTGCAATTTAAGGCTCGAATTCGAGACCAATGAGGATGTTATTGGCCTTGATGTCCCTATGAACAATAGGAACGACACAATCATGGTGTAAATAAGCAAGGCCTTGTGCAGCTCCTAATAGAATTTGGTATCTCAATTCCCACTTTAACAGATTTCCTCAAATCCTTTATAACAAAATTTCTCGCTATCTATGTTACGATATTTATAACGACGATTTTTAGAGTCTATGACAACAATGTGTTCCGTCGCCATAGAATAGGGCTACGACGACGGGACAAACCATCGTCATAGACCTTAAAAAATGTCGCTACAAGACTTATAATAAAGATACATGAAAATTTTGTTATAGAGGATTTGGTCTCTCACGTAGGAGACTGCCTAGGCTTCCGTTAGGCATATAATCATACCTGAGCAATCTCGTATTTCGATTCAACAACGACCTGCAAGAACCTCACAACGTTCTTATGTCGAATGGTGCCGAGTGTTTTTACCTCTGCAGAGAAGGAATCACGATCTGCACATTTTTCTTCGTTGCAACTATTAGCAGCAGCCATTGTTGATGGCCGCTTCTTTACCGCAATAACCTTACCATTGTTCATATCTGCACGATAAACAACTCCAGAACACCCTTTCCCAATCACAATGGAATCCACTATGCATCTCAAAATTTGCTCTACTGAAAAGTTCAAAGCATCTCAAAATGTGCTCTACTGAAAAGCTCAGCTTCTGGAATGGAGTGAATTGCCAAGGCCACGAGTCTCCTATCTCCGAATCGTCATCTCCGCTAATAGTCCTTCTTGCCGGAATCATGGCAATGGCTCCCATGATCACCATTGCTATTGTCAAGGTGATCAGCAATGCAATTGCTACTTTGAGTCTCCTTGAATTCTTTACACGGTTTTCATTCCCCCCTCTCTCTTTTCCAGCAACATTGCTCAAGAAACACGAATCCCGGCCAAATGAGCATAATCCTTGGTTTCCAGCTAGGTATGTTGCTGATAACTGTCGGAAGAGCTTGTTGTCCGGAAGATTACTAGTGAAGTTGTTGAAAGATATGTTGAGAGACACAAGATTGCCAAGCCCAGAAAGTGGACTTAAATTCCCCTCAAGCTTGTTGTGTGATAAGTTTGCAAGTATGGACGGCTTGTTGATGCATATCTGAGATGGGATTGGTCCAGTGAGTCCATTGCTACTAAGGTTAAGGCGGCGGTGGTACCCGAGAAAAGGGTGATAAGGGTAGAGAGAGGAGAGAGAAAGAGAGGTGGTGGCTTTGATGATGGTGAAGAGGAAGAAGGGAGGAGGGGATTATGGAGGGTTTTGGGGAAGTACATCGAGGAGGAGGTGCAGGGCATAAACATTTGCCTCAATTTCCAAACCTTTCTTGTTCTTGGGTTTGCATATCATATATTTGGGGTTTGATGTTTTTTCTCAATGATCTCTCTATATGTTTTTTTTTTTTCTTTTTTTCTTTTTCTGGGTTTTGCTTGGTTTGAACTCAAGCTCTCAATGGTTTAAGAGAGAGAACTAAAACACACTTGCTACTGTGAGACACAGGCAATTAAACAAAGACTTTTTTAAAATATGATAAAGAATTAATGAAGGTAGCATTATCAAGAAAGGAATACCTAGAGAGTAGAGACTAGCAACCTTCACCACCACCCCCACCCCCATCGGGCCACCTCCATTCCTACCTTGGATGCCTCTATATCTCTCTCTGTGTGTTATATGTGTATATATATACATGTATGTATGTATGTATGTATGTATATTGATTAGAATAAGGGAGGTGATAGTAGATTTGGTCACACGCAGGAGGAGATGGAATAGAACAGCTGTCAATGTTTTTAAAACGTGTGTTTAATATCTGGGTTTTAATTCATTTTGTATGCATGTATATGGTTTGGATAAAACATAATGATATTAACTAAGGAAAATGATAAATATATCCGTTAAAAAAAATAGTTTGTTTTAGAATACGTCTCATTCTGTCTCATTTTTATAGTTCTATACAATTGTCGCATTTTTTTTGTAACTGATTTATTGTTAATTATCGACATTATCTTATGACTAACTAAGAAATACATGAGATATAGAATAAGACAGAAAGTAAGTTTTTGTATTGAAATTAACCCGACAAAAAATCTTTAAATAACAGTTATCTGAAGAATTGTGTATTTAATTCGCTGGTTCTAACAGTCAACTTATTTTTTGTTGAATATATCAGGGCTACTTAATTAATAAGATCATGTCTAAAAGTCGAACTACATGGTGTGCAACAATTAAAAGCTAATGTTTTATTTTATAGATTTGATTCTAAAAAGAAGACATGGTGTGTGTACAAGATGACGGAAAATTGTTAATCCGGCAAAGCCTGCTTCATGCAGTGCCATGCGCATAATCCTATGAATTACGTGATAAAATACATGAACTATATATATATATATATATATATATATATATATATATATATATATATATATATATATATATATATTATTATTATTATTATTATTTCACCATAATAGGATGTGACTTAGGTTACGGCACGTTTAATTGACTCACAAACATATATAAGATGGTGGTTTAAGATTTCTTGATTAAAAATTTGGGCAGACGAAGTTAAGCAGCATCCATTATGAGCAATTAGATCCAATGATATTTGTGTTTTATTATATATTTTTAAAACAATCTTTATATATTTAATTGTTTTAGCCTGCTGCAATGGCATCTCAATAGAGCACGAGCAATATCAACATTATGGGAGGCACCATTAAGAGGGTCCAAAAACATACAGTGGATGATTTAAAATCCTTAATTGGTTGGATGATATAAGTTTTTTTTTTAATGTTAATGTAGCTTATAGCCAGTCTTAGGTTTCTAAACAATTGGTTTATGTAAGGCCTTGGTTTCAAAATGAGAACCCAGTTTAAGAATTGAAAATCATTATGGATTATGCCCAAGAAGAACCATATCAATCAAGTTAAGGATTTGATTAAATAATTTTTTTATTTTTTATTTTACTTTAACTGATATAAGAGAGTTCTTTTATTAAGTGTCCATTTGATGTAGCATTAAAATATGGAGCAGTAAGATGAAATACTTTTAAATTTTAGTTTTTGCCAAAAATTCTTTTATAAAATGTTAAATAGTGTTTAGTTACACAATATTAAAAAAATTTAAAAAAGTGGCAAAATTATACATAATGGTCTGGTATGGAGTTTTTTTTTCTTCCAAAACCTGAGGAAAAGTTTTATAAACTGTGCTAAACACAAATTATATTGATAAATATGTGACGAAGTTGAATTGCGACCAACGTAAAAATTTATGCGATAAGATAAAATTAATTAAGGTGGGATCATCTTAATTTTTAACTATCTCATATATGCACATATATCATAGTTATAATATAAAAAATTGGTCTAATTTGGTGATAGTTCTGTGAGGGGCATGAGCAAAAAAAAAATTGTGAAAAAAATAAATATATTTTTTCATTTTATACCTAAAGCAAAAATAAGTTGAATATTCATGAAAAAAAAATTAAAAAATAATTGAATTCTTAATATCTTAGGTTTCTATATATAGCTTATATAATGAGAGTAAGTGTTTCATTCATGTTTTTTATGTAGCGGTTTGATAAACATGCATTCTTTGAATTAATTCACTATCATGATGTTTGTCATGATTTTTTAACAAGTAATGCTTATCATTCATTTTGTTTACATTTTTATGGGCATGCCATTGTAATGAATATCAAATACCTTCCTTTGTACATCAATTATTACTTAATGTGCTGCATAAAATGAACCAAACTATTACTTTTGCAACTATATTGAAGCACTTTGATGCACGCAACTATATTGAAGCACTTTGATGCAAGTTTGGTTTGTCGGAATCAATTTAATTTTATTGGTAATGTATTGGAGGGAACTAAAAGAGACCATGAGTATTATTCTTTTTTACTCAAATAAAAGAATAATAATATTCATTTTTCATGAATATTCAACCTACTCTTCACTTGAGATATAAAATGAAAAATTATACTTATTTTGATCACAATTTTTTTGCCCGCTAAAAGGAGCGGTAATGTAGTTGTTTGAAATTACTTTTGCTATAAGAACTAGCAGCTAGGAAGTTTGGCCAATTTTGAATCATCAAATCTACTCATAGACGATGTAAAATTAATTTATTAGAATAGTTTCTATAATAATTATTTATTATAAATTATTTTTCATATATATATATATGGAATAGAGTGGTGGACTATATAATAAGGTCCAACAAAATAAAGTTAGGCACTATACAATTCTTTGGAATTTGAGTAATGAAATCTATATACCTTTGAATAAGCTCCCCTATTTGGATCGTCTCCTTGGGAATTTCAACATGCTTGTGTACACGACGGAACCCAATCAAATGTCTACCTTCCTACCTTGTCTTTTTTAGTTTCAAAATAATAATTTAAATTTGACATTTTATTGTCAATTTATGATATTTTTTAATTTAAAATTATTAGGAGTTCATTTGATTTTAGATTTAATGATCATGAATATTCCAAATCAACAACAAAAAAAAATTAACTGTAATTTATTGTTTTTAAAATTAAAACTATTTAACATTAAATTTAGATTTTTACTTCTTAACGTCAAATAAAATTTATTTTATTTTGAAATAGATTTGGAGAAACAAAAATACAATTATCTCTATACGAAAATAAGTTTATCACTTGAAATATTGATCCTTTAAGGGAAAGAAAATTAAACAAGACTCAATCATGTTGACATAGGAGCTAGTGTTCGATACATAGTAAAATGCTAATGCGGAGAAAGTTAAATTTGTCACATTTTTATAAATATTAGTATTTGCGGCATGTATTATGTGTGCGCAATTAATAAATAAATAAATATTTAACTATATATGAGTTGTAAAATATGGGTAAAAAATAAAGGAGATATTTTAAGAATAGGTGGTGGGAGAGAAAAAATAAACTTGTAATTAAAGGACACATCTTCAAGGAGTGATTATTTTTCATCCTTTTCAATAGTAAAACAAATTAAAGAAAAATATAATAGTCCATGTAATCACTTACTATATGTGGTTACTTAGTGTTTGTAAAGATTGGTGCGTTTAAAATGTTTAAAAATTTAAACGCATTTAAAAATTTTATTCGTTTAGTAATAGTTTATTTTAAACGCAACTTATTTAACTCACAAACGCAGTGTTTGAGTTTCAAATATAACGCACCAAAATTGATGCGATGTGTTTGGACAAACGTTAATATTATAAATGCTACAAATGTTAATAGCCGAACAAATCCTTAATATATTTTAGAAGTGGGAAATTCTTTTTTTACCCTCTCTTGATGAGTATGGGTTTTAACATTTTAAAATATATTTTAAAAGTGGGAAATTCTTTTTTTAGCCTCTCTTGATGAGTATGGGTTTATAATTTTTTTTTGGTAGATGATCCAATTCTAATGTTTGATATTCTAATGATCTATTTTATTCCAAAATGTTAGACAAATACTAGACTAGATCCTCGTGTGGCCACCCCCAACCTTAATCTTAAATTTTGATTATCATTGGATAGATACGTAATTAAGGATTAAGATTAGTCTTGATAATTATCTAGTACATATAGAATGTATACGACAATCTAATTTTTTAAAAATAATCATAAATTTAATTTAATGTGTCATATAATTAGACTGTTTCTTGTACAATTATAGAAAATAACTTATATTAATTGAGTAATAGCTTTTGTTAATTACCATAAGTCTCAAGTGGGGAACTTTTCGAGATGTTGCAATGTTTGATCATCCATTAACTTACTCTAATTATGTAATTAATTATATAGTAGAGTTTCTATTTGATATATTAGGAGAGAGTAAGTGCTTGTTAAGTTTGAATTGAATCAAATTTATTTAAATATGGTTTTAAATTATTAGTTGAATAATATCTTTTTAAGTTATTTTAATTTATCGCAGACTCATGTTATGACTGAAGGTATTATTATTGATAATTTAATTCTTTATATACAGATAATTTTTTTTTCTATATATGAGATTATCCAATCTAAATCCTTCAAATTTAAAGAATAAAATTATTTTGAAATGAAATGATTATAAAAATTTAATAAAATAACAATAACACTTGTGAGGGCATTGCCCAATAAAAAGTGCCCCTTAAATTTTATTACAACCGCTACATAAAAAGGGCCCCTTATGAATTATGATGATTAAAAATTAATTTACCAAATTCTATAAAATAAAATCAATATGAAATGATTTAACTTAATTATAATTATTATAAACTAATTAAAAACTTAAATTATGTCCTAAAATTTCATAGAATTTTTATCTTAAAATTTATTTTCTTTATTTCAAAAATTAGGGATATAATTTGACATTTATAAACAAAGTTTATTAAAAATTGAGAATGAAACAAAAATTTTAATTAATAATTTTATTATATATTATATAATTATAATAATTATATTAATTAAAATAAAATAAAATTATATTAATTTAAAATTTAATAGATTATAATTTAAATTTAAAAATTAAATTATATCTTTAATTTTAAAACAAAATAGTTAAAATAGAACTGTTTTGTATACCCCTATAATTTATTTAGTCGCATTTTATTTTATGTACAAGACTTCAACTGGACTTCTTCCGGCGAAGAGGAAAACCGATTCCTTCCGTCAAGTTTGTGAGGAAAGTATAGAGAGAAAAGGAAGAATGGCGGCGGCGGTGAGAGCTGTCGGATCGGGATTAGTTCTGTCGCGGCCCGTGACCTTCGTGACTGGTAACGCCAAGAAGCTGGAAGAAGTTCGAGCCATTTTAGGACCCTCGATTCCTTTTCAATCCCTCAAGCTCGACCGTACTCTCTCTCTCCCTCTAAAACCTATTTCCCTCTTCGTTTCATTTCCATTTTAATAATTTTGTTGTTTTATAGTGCCTGAACTACAAGGCGAACCTGAAGATATTTCCAAAGAAAAAGCTCGATTAGCTGCAAAAGAGGTACCTACCTAATCTTTCTCTATATTTGCATATGTATCTATTAATCTATATCCAGACTATGTAATTAGTATATTTGTTTCATAAATTGAAGTAATGTTTGTTTTTGTTGAATTGGGGGAAGGTAAATGGGCCTGTATTGGTGGAAGATACTTGCCTCTGTTTCAATTCCCTCAAGGGTCTCCCAGGTACTATATCATCTTTCTATCTATATTCATCTACAAAATTTTCATTATTTTTTGTCCTTTCTTTTTTCATGGTTTAATTGTTGTTAATGCTTTATGCAGGCCCGTACATGTAAGTTCATTCTTTCCCTTTTGTTGAGGTGAAAAAGTTCTAATATATCCCAGTATGGTAAAACCTTAATCTAGAGCTACATCTTGAATGTATTTTTTGTTAGATGTTCAGGTTTAGCTTAGCATATATTGATGTTGCAAAACAATCCAAAAGTATGTTTATATTTATGTATATTGTGTACTTGTTTAGTGTTTACTAGGAATACTTCACATGGGGTATGGGATTTCTCACATTTGTTGTTCCTCCAACTCTGGACCTCCAAATCAGCGCACAAATGTGCATTTCGTTTAGGGGGAAATTCACTCCAGTTGTGAATCATTTAATAAAAAAGAACGAAGTTGTTATGCAAGTATGCAACTCAAGCTGCTTAGCTACTGATAGTTCGCAACTTATGGGCCAGAAAAGACATTAAGTAGTTAAACAGGTTATTAATACACTAAGGCTTTAGAGAGAGAGAGAGGGAAAAAAAGATTTTGCTATTACTTGTTACATCGAGCTCTAGTAAATTCATATATCCTAGAGGTTGTTCAAGTTCAGCTCTTTCATTCCTTTGGTTTTATTGCTGTGTACTACCCCAATTTTAACCGTTGTTCCTATTTTTTACTCTGCTAAGTTGTTTTGAATATTTTTTGTTGATTATATATGTAATTTTATCAAATGCCAGGTATACTAAGTTGTTATGAATATTATTATATATGTTATTTTATCAAATGCCAGGTATATGTTAATCTGTTTAGTATAGTAGTGTTTCCAAAAAAAAATCACTTATTATATATTTTTCTTAAATTTGTTTGGTTGTACAAGAGTAGTTATCAATATTCCTCAATGTTTGCATTTGCAGCCTTTACAATTGAAAAATGCCCTCATCCGTGCTACAAATAAGAGCATTTTTTAGAGCTGCTCTATGTAGAATGCTCTTTCTCTCAAAAGTATATAAATGTACTAAGATATTGGGTCGTACTCAATTACTCATTCAATGTTTCTTTTCAGCATACGTCCTCAATACATATTGTTAACCACTTCAACTCTCTTTTATGAATAATCTTCATATTTTTCAATGTAAAGCAACACACTAGGAGGGGACCCTCACTATTTGCATATTATAATTAATCATCTTGTATGAATAATTTTCACATTTTTCAGCGTGCAGCAACAAACTATGAGGGGACCCTCACTATTTGTATATTATAGGCAAATTAATCATCCCTCTGTTCTTTTTTACTTTCTTCTGAGTGCTAATGAATGGCTAACTAAACTTTGCAGCAAGTGGTTTTTACAGAAGCTTGGTCATCAAGGTATTTACTATCAATAGCTCTATCACATGAATATAAGAATAAAAAGATAAAAAGTTGAACAACATGATTTTTAACTAGTGATGTACTTCTTCTAGGTTTGAACAATTTGTTAGTGGCATATGAGGATAAGTCAGCCTATGCGCTGTGTGTATTTTCTTTGTCTCTTGGGCCAAATGAGGAACCGCTAACTTTCATGGGAAAGACCCCGGTATGCTTCTTGAAACATATTTTCTTCCTAGAAAAGAAATGAAGATATGGTCTACATAAAGCATTTTAGTGCAGCCACAAGGCTTTAGTGATCTGAAATGTAGAGTTTTATAATGATAATGAACTGGTTTTAATGAACTTGTTGATACATCTAGAGAAAGCATGATTACTAGCTTGGTGGTTTCATTTTACTGAAATGGACTACATATAAAGGCGTCCTATAATTTATTTTTATATGAATGTGAAAATTAGAATTTGATGCAAGAAACTGAGAAAGCAAGGGTGCCTTGAGAGGTCGGGATAAGGGGATAAATACAGAGTGTGGCACTTGCCATGTCCCCAAATTTAATTTTGGGCAATTCGTGGGGATATGCTTGGGCAATTTGGTGGTGGCAGTTTTTATAAATATGTACCAAAAAGAAAAGAGAGGAAGAGGTGGCATCACCAGATCGCATCTGCTGCTCCAACTTTTGGAAAAATCCTAGAGTTTACCTTTTAGAATTTAGCAACAAAAATAATTGTTACTTTTTAGGAGAGTGCACAATACCTTTCTTTTTTCTTTTTTCCCTGTAATTTGTGTAGAGCAACAGAACAGTTCTGGGACTTCCAAGTTTCAGTTTGTGTTGGTGACATTCTTTTCTGTTTAAGTTAGCTCCTTTGTTGCAACTCTGTTATACTTGAGTTTGGCATTGCTTTTCCTTACTAGTAGTATTTACAATTATTAGTTGCTCCCAATACATTGGCAATCCTAAAATTTGATTCTCTATGCTTTGGAAATTGTACTTGTATGAATAATCAAAGGGCAAGGAAGTAGAAGGTACATGTTTCAACTTGTGGGACTAACATTTCAATATTTCAGGGCAAGATAGTTCTTCCAAGGGGACCTAATGATTTTGGATGGGATCCAATCTTTCAACCAGATGGCTATGATCAGACGTAAGAAAATTTCTTACCTCGTCTCTGCTATCATGTTCACAAAGTTTCATGTACTCTATATATGACAATAAGACAACCTAGCTACTAATATTATTCTTATTAACGTAGTTATGCTGAAATGCCCAAGGAAGAAAAGAACATGATCTCTCACCGCTACAAAGCTCTTGCATTGGTGAAAGCCCATTTTGCCGAGGCTGGATATAGTATTGAGACCGAGCTCTCAGTCTAAGAGTTCATTTGATGCAAGGAATTTGAGCAAAATGCTTCCATCTTGTGCTTTATATAAGCAGTTACAAACTGGGTCAGTGGTTGCAAATTTTAACAATTGATGAAAGGATATGGGGTATAAAGAAGAAAGAGACGAGGGAGGGAGAAAGGGGGTGTGTGTTTAACTGGTATAACACTATAATCTTTCACCAATTGTCTACGAATGATTGTATAAGGTAAGAACCGACTTATCTGAAAAATCCAAAATTTTAGTGCTTTTTGCTCTATATAGGCTTTGCCTTGGTACGCCGTACAAAAATTATGCTTCCAGTTTACTATGATGTATTGCTGGTCTACTGTGCATTAAATTATATTCTTTTGAGATCATGCATCAAATGAAATTCCTATCTCTGCCTCGTGGTCGATGTGGGACAAATTGTGTGGGTTAATACAGCCATAATTCTGAATGTTGTAGGCATACCAAGAATAGATATAACTTTTGGAGGGCAGAGAGGAGTCTTAATCCATCCGGAAGCATCTCCAACTTATTAGAAGATTCGGCATAGCTCTTTCATCCACCCTCCCTCCATTTCACCAAGTTTTGCAGAAAATGAAATCTTATAGATGTCTGAGTTGTGGGAAACCAGAAGCAGAATACACAATCTCCTTCCCCCTTATAAGAATCGCCCCATAATGTGAGGTATCCTAGGTTGGGAATCTTCTCCAGTATGACCATCGGGTCTTCCTCAAATTCACAATTATATAAATTGATAGAAGTAATTAATTAATATTATATCTCCTGACCCTAAAATCAAGGGTTTGCAAGTTCCTCAAGTTACCTATTGAGGACGGAATCTCTTCTACTGATCAACCTTCGGAACTTAACTACTTGAGGTAGACCAGTTGTTCTCCCATTTTTCTTCTTGTTGCATGTCCAACATTGTCGAAATCAAACAAAACTCAAAGCAGCTGGAGACTCCATATTTCTTTCGGAAAGTCTGTACACGGACCATCTTCATCAGCTTGAAAGAACAATAGAGATCGAAGTTTTCGAGTTGCATGTTGTTGTAGAAAAGGAACAAAGCTAGAGCTGCAAGTAGTATTATCAAAGGAATGAATACAGAGTCTCCTTGCTAAGTCACTGTCTGCAGATGAACGCTGCACGTTTTAAACTTAAACCATCCTTGGTCTTCCGATGATGTTGGTTCAACTTGAACAAGGCTTCTTTGCGCCATTAATTTCACCCAAGTAGCATTCTGCTACATCCAACATCATTTCCCCTACTGCTCGATCCTCCCAAGGATATCATTCCTTCTGCTATCCACATGTAAAGTTCCTCTGTGTAGATAATCTCATCCTCCTAATTAAAATTTTGCCCAAATAAAGGAAAGAATGCCTAAACCTCTCTGACCGTACGGTTTTCATCGTCCTCAACGCCATCACCGCTAGCTAGATATGAAGTAATATCTTTGTTTATCATCGCCCATTCCCTATACACTCCACCTTTTAAAATACCACCCAGAGTAGAAATTGCTGGTGCTAGACCTTGGCATCGCCGAACCATGTCCCTTCCTATTTCCTCCATCTCCGACTTCACCCTCTCTTCTGCAAGACAACAAGACACTCATTAATCTATGACTCAAATACTAATTCTAATTTTAGTGTGAACTATGATGTCATTTGAGAGGGTGAAGTCAGAGTTGGATAGTGCCATAGTTTTAGTTTTATGGTATTCAATATGAATTCTAAACTTAATTTGGCTATTCAAACAGTCGATTTGGTGTTAGGACTCTAATATCAATACTAAGGCATTGAATCGACGTATCAAAACTTATCCTTCTTAGTTCTCTCGCTCCAAATTCAAAACTCAAGGGTAGATTGGAAAAAAAAATTATATGCTCTCTTATATTTTTTGATTAATTTAATTTGTGTAAAAATTATTCTTTTTGACCACGAACATAATATTATTTTTACAACACTGAAATTCCTAAGAAAGGAGAGAACAAGATTGCGAGGGAGAGTAATAAGGAGGGGGTATAAATGCTTGGGAACAAGATTGTAGTTTATCCCACGGGAAGTCAAATCTTATAACTATAGAATCAGGTTGACTTTTAAAATCTAAGTCTCTTCAAATTTTCTTTATCAAAATAATACTTTTTCAGTAATTATAATAATATTATTGGTTCTTTAAAATTAATTTAAAATATTTTTAATTTTAATATTTTGACATAATTCAATTAAAATTTGAAAATAATATTATTAATACTTTTTTTTTATATAGCAAAAGGCACAAAATTTATTTCTGAATAAAAAAAACTATAATCCAAGAGACTAGTAAAAAATCTCACACAAAAATTGACATGAATTTATCTAATTTATATCAATATAATTGTGAATATTATAAATTACCTAAAAAATATTGACATAAATTTAATAAATTTATGTTAATTTTAACTTTAAAAATATTTAAAATTAATTTTTAAAAAATTAATAATGATCTTATAATTTAGAACGAAAGTAATATTTTTTTTGTCTTTTGCTAATATATATATATATATATATATATATACTCATGAGGTGGCTCTGATCATGAATCTCCAGGTATCATCTTGGCGAGAGGAGATGCTAACATTTCATAAAGTAACGTGGCAATAATCATCATATCTGCAGCTTTCTTCTTCTTCTAGTTTTCGGGCCCATCAACTAAAACCAACACTCCCATCGCCTACATGCTGAGTTTTCGGGCCTTTGGGGTGCCTTGACAATTCTTAATAATATGTATCTGTAAGTCTTACTAAAGTATTATACAGTTACGATACAAGTATGCTTATAATTTTCTTTTTAGGAGGCCCATTTACAAAAATAAATAACCCAGAAAATGATATAATATTTTTAAATTTATCATTATAATTAATTTTATTGTCATGCCACCATACTTACCTATCCACTAATTATTTTTATTTTTAAAATGTAAAACAAAAAAATATTCTTAATAATTAAATATTTTACAAATAAGTTTTTTGGTGGAAGGGATGAAGTATAATATATGCATGTGCAAAAATATGATAAAAGGCCTAAAGTGAGGGCCCGCTATTGAGTAGGGAGAGAGAGGAAGGCCTATCATCACATGCCTTATGGGCCCAATCTCACATGCGTAGCTATGTGTTTCCATCTTTTCGACGCGAATTAAGACAATAATATTACGTTTGGATTGAAAGAATAATATTAATAAATAAATAAAATAGAGAGGAAAATAAAATGGTGAATAATTCATTATATTAAAGGGTCCTTTACAGAAGTATACAACTTTTAAAAAATAATTACAAGAATAATACATTTACAAAATAATTACACAAATCTCTTAAATCAAGGAAAATTAAATTAAATTATACAAATTCTTTAAATCAAGGAGAAGTAAATTAAATTATTTCAATTCAATTTCTCCATCTTTCTCTCTTACATTGACTCCACCTTCTTTTTTGCCGAAGTCTGCAAAAGATTAGAGCAACATGGACATCAATATTTATCTTAAATGTCAAAGGACTGCAACATAAAACTAACTGTATAAAGGTAACCAACTCTTAATACAAAGGTAATCAAACTTTAATACAGGGGTAACCAACCTAAATACTAAGGTAACCAAAACTAGTTACTACACATTCAGGAATTAGTTACCTCTATACAAGTGTTTGGTTACCTATATACTATTGTTTGGTTATCTAAATTTACTAAACGAAAATTTTAATACAAAGTTAACCAACCCTTAATACAAAGGTAATCAAACCTTAATACAGGGGTAACCAACCTTTAATACAAAGGTATTCCTCCACCACAACCACCACCACCACAACCACCACCACCACCATTTTCTTCCTCCGCCACAACCACCACCATCTTCTTCCGCCTCTACCACCATTTTCTTCCTCTGCCACAACCACCACCATCTTCTTCCTCCGCCACAACTACCACCATGAACGTGAAAGATGGAAAAAAAAACGGCGGAGAAAATGGCGGAAGAAGATGGAGAAGATGAAAATGGAGGAAAGAGAAAGCGAAAAATGTAGGAAAGAGAAAGATGGAGAAGATGAAAATGGCGGAAGAAGAGAAAATGGAGGAAAGAAAAAGATAAGTGAATTTAATTAGAATTTTAAAATTTGAAATTACCCAACTAAATTAAAGGGATCATGGCCACATCATCACTCTAATTAATTTAAACTAAAACTAACTGTATTTATTATGTAAATAAAAGATTAAAAATGCACTCTTTTTGTAAATATGTTTTTAATACACTTTTAATATAATTTTTTCATAAAAAATACTAGAATATGTAATTAACTCTATATTAAATGAGTCATTCCATATCCTCTTCTAAAAAATAAAATTCATAATTTGATAGGAATAGAAATAGTTTATTATATTCCAATGGAATAATCAACACAATTTGTTTTACTTTCATTTTTACAATCCAAACGTAGCGTAACTGGATCACTTCATTTGGTAAGCAATCACATAGAGATGAATTATTATATATTAATAACAATATACGACTGCTTAGGGTTCTAATCTCTTCACAAGACAAACATAGAAATGTGGAGAATCACTAGGTGATTTTGTATGGAATGCTGAAAATAACTCTGTTTGACTCTACGTTTCAATTTGGTCTATGGTTTGACGAGGTAAAAGAGAGGAAAAAACAGAAATGGTTCTCCCTATAAATCACCCCTTCAAAACAAAGATGGACAAAATTACCAAAAAAGGGAAAAAAAATTCTATGGGTATATATTCACTATGTTTGGGTTATGATCATACATTCATAATAGAAATTGAGAAAGTTTCACATTACTTTGAAAATGTTATAACTTTTGGCTACAAATGTGCTATTGCTAAACATTACAAAGAATAGATAGTCATCATTATGTAAATGCATCCATGTTTGAGATCAGGATTCGATTAATATGAAATTAACTTTATGGTAAGTTGAACAATGAAACAATACAGTGTTGACACGCAGAGAGAGAACACCTCCAGCCTACGTGTCAACACGGTGTTCATTGTCCAACTTATCATAAAGTTAACTTCATGCTAACCGGATCCTGAGATTAGGATCACCACCTCTCCCCAGACAAAAGGAGAAAAACACAACAAAAAAGGCATAATTAATTTCATATAGTAAAATATAAACCATGGAGATTGTTCAACCTAAAGGGGACGGGGACATCGATCAAAATGCTTTCATTGATAAAGACAAGACAAAGCAAAAGGGTAAACAGAAAATGCATTACCATCTATTATTACAAAAGTTTCTTTTTCCATGACTGAAGAGTTTTGACATTCACACTATAACTTGTACGTACGACTCAATAAGCTAAAAAGAAAATACAAAATCATTCTTTTCCTATAAACCCAAATGCCAACACAATATGTAAGTTGCAAATATTTGAGATATTATATCAGATGAGCAGACAAGCCAATGGTGGTTAGGAGGAGGAGGATTCATCAGGTTTGAGGGGGAAACAAGGAGAGAGAGAGATGAACAACACTTCTGCACCTGCTCCTCGAATGGGAATTGTTTTTTTCAGTTGAAGCTGGCCGAGGTTGCACAACAATGGTGTGGAATATGGAATATGGATGTTGTGTAGAGCTATATAATAGTAAAAATGGAATTGAGAGAGGGAAGAATAAAAAAGGGATAGGGGAAAAAAAAAACTCTTTTTCATGCAATTTACAGAGGTTGCTAGCACTGGTGGCCTCTGCGGCAGCCAAGAACACCAGCTCCAGAAGTAATGGTGCCAACCATGGTAGAAGACTTTGCTCCTAAGCTTGAAGCTCTGGCGTAGCTGGCTGAAGCTCCAGCTCCAGATGGAGTAAAATATGCCCCATTAAGCAACAAGTCACCCTCCGACCTCCAATTCCAACCCTTCCACTGGCCAGCAGCAGTATCCACTCTCTTCGTCACCTATCGAATTAAGTCCATTAATACAATTAAACAGTTTTACATTTCGATTTCATTATAAACTAAGTAGAAGCATGTTCATTTTCACCCATAAAGAGGCTAGAAAAAAGTACCTCCTTTGCAAAACGATCAGCAGGGGCAAGGTATCTGTTGCCTTGACTGTTGATGGTGGGGCTTGCACTTCCACCAATTGCATACATCTCCCAGTGAGTGTAGTCGTTGTTGACCACATGGAAATACCCATGTCTACACCTGCATTTTCCATAAATGTGTCTATATTATCAAGAAGAAACCACATCCAATTTTTCAGTTTTATTACTTATTTCTTTTGTGAAAATTACTTTTTCAACCCGATTCGCAGTCACTGAAGTTTTTACTTCCATTTATTTTTTACCTTGGCATTCTCTGGATAAGACCCTCTCCAAAATGGTTGTAGGCAATAGTCACTTGCATTTGCTTGTCTCTCACATAGGAATCGCTATGACCCAACAGCATAACCTGGTTTACAGAGCAGTCAAGTATTAGTATTTCCATGAAAAGGAGCCACGTTAAAACAAGTAGTGAAAATGGGTTTGGAAAAAATAAAAAACGCACCTCGTTATGGTGGGTGAAGTAGTTGTTAGAAACTGTAATGGCAGTTGAGCCCATGACAGCATCAACAAGCCCATCAGCACAGTTAGATAGTGAGTTGTGATCAATCCATACATGGCTCGACCCAAAGATGGAAACGGCATCACCATCAGCCATTGTCCTCCAACCAAAATGGGTTGGTGAGCTCCTGACCAAAGCATTTCCAGTTGGTTTGCAGTCATGGATATGCAAGCCATGAATTATGACATTGGTAATATACTGGATGGTGATACACCCTCCATTAGCAATATGGACATTGACACCACGGCCATCAATTGTCTTAAAGCTGTTCATGATAAGCTCCTGCTTTAATTGTATCACCATGTCACGTTTGAACACAATCCAGAGAGGCCTGTCCTGGATAACAGCATGGCGTAGAGTGCCAGGTCGGGGGTTAACAGGGTCATCATCGCGAGAATCGGTGACAATATAGAAGCGACCATCACGGCCTCCGATCGCATTTCGGCCAAAACCAATGCCACAGTCAGCAAGGCGCTTGCGATTGCGATGCCAGTTGGGGTCACAACGCCAGCAGTCATCGATGGGATTTCCAGTTCCACAGGAGAAATAACCCAATTTCCTCCTCTCAGTGCTGTTTCGGATGCTCCTGTATAATTGAATATTAATTCATCATAATGTGTTCCGAGATTTAGCATTATTAAACACTAATATATTGGTCTATAATCATAACACAAGCATGCTATAGCATAGAAGGATATACACATCATTGTCAAATGTCTCAACATCCAAGAATCAAGATGCTACTAGATATGAATAATTTCTCCATTACTTTTTCACTAAAATAAGATGAGCTATTTATCTTACCTTACACTCGTACAGATACAAATGAAGGGTAATCAGTTGGTTTATCTGGTGTCGGTGGGTTTTATCATCCCTGCTTTCTTGGCCTCCCTGTTCCCATCTCTTTCGCTTATAAGAGACAATAGGAGTTATTTTGTCATTTTAACTGAAGGGTCATGGCCCAGTGGTTACTCCCATCCCATGTGTACCAAGAGGTGCGGTTTCAAACCTTGACAATGGCTAAGGTTGGGTGTGTGTGTTTAAATTATGTCTCAAAATAACAAAAAAGAAAATAAGTTATTTTGTCATTTTATAAAGGGAAAGTTTGGTTTCTCTGTTAGATGTGGCCAAATGTTGTTGGTTTATTACAAGTTAATGGAAGCAGGAACTAGGTTAGAGGTGCCTTTTTTCTTACTTTCCCCACACATGGTCGATGCTGTCACGTGACAAAGATATGATACAGAAGGGAAAAGACTATATACACCAGGATAATTTCTACATGATTGACATATAATATGCACATGCAACCTAGTTTTACTATATATTCAACTAGTGCAGTTTTTGCTACTTTTGGGACATGCACATGCATATATACAATAATACAAGAATGAGAACCTTACAGATGTAATTGGCATAATCTCACATGATTAACAAGAGTGACTGGTTAGGACACTCCTTTTAATCTAAGTACTGGTTTGTCCATCAAACTATGCAAGTAAAATGTATCAAGCAGGGGCAATCTAGAATAAGTGGAAATCAAATTGCAGTAATACACGGGGTAACCAAATCCTAAAGCACCTGCTTTAACTAAAACACATTAATAGCTTTTCCTTCTCCTTTCCTTTTTGGTTATGACTAGTAAGAACATCAATGACAATAAATAGCTGTTTTATTGGGACAGGGGATAAGGCTAAAACAGAACTAAATAATTATACACATCTGTCATTACGACATTTAATACATAAAAAACACTATACACATGGATTGGTGGGGGTATGTAAAACTGAAAGGATAAAGAGAATGAATGAATTTATTGCTCAAGACATGTATATTGCAAGAGGGCGCATGTCGCAAACAATATATGGAAGTTCAGAATGTAGCAGATGAGAACATGGGTATTGATTCCTCAGATATCAAAGCTTAAATAAAGTGAATAATATAAATAGAAAAAGGATAAAAAGACAAGCAGGATAGCAGTAACAGTTACATTTATAAAATAAAGTCATATTGATGAGTAGTTTTAAGAAAACCCAAAAGATCTCCAATGGACAAACAATATGAGTTGCTACTACTACTAAAATTTCTACGACTCCGTGAGTTGGGGAGTCAGATGTGGCCACACCCAAGAACCACCCTACACCTCAAAACACATTCTTGGTCGATGCCATTAGAACACGAACAATATTAACTGTGTGTGTGTGTGTGAGAGAGAGAGAGAGAGAGGTTTCTTACATGTCAACCATGGAAGCAACCTCATCTGGATCAGAAACTGCATCCTCATGTAAACCTTCAACATCTTCCATCCTGGAAAAAGAAGAAGAAAATAATGCCTTAATTAGTTTCACCACAAATCAACACATCATCAATAATAGCAAAAATTAAATTAAATTGAATAAAAAACCCAATTCCTAAAATGAACAAACAGGCAACAGCCCCCATTAAGCTCATTTATATCAAACCCAAGTTCATTCTGCAATACCCAATTGAAGTAAAGAAGAAATAGACCCGTACCAAAACCAAACCCAACCCATTAGTGCATCGAGGGGCATTTTGGTAGTTTGAAGGGCAATGAACCGACATGTATCAAATACAGTACTACATACGCAGCAGATTAGAGAAAAAAGTGGAAACACAAATTACAACACTGTACCACACAGAGCTCAAGGTCGGGGGAGAAGAGTCCCTTTACTAATGTCTCCACCGATAAAACAGTCAAAAAGTGCTTTTCCAGAGGAGAGAGAAAATATACTACTAAAATGAAAGATAAAATCAACTGAAAACCACCCTTTTAGAGAGAAAATTCTACAGAGAAGGGCGATGAGGCAGCTCAATAGAGTGAACTGCCCACTGAATTTTTTTGTTTCAGCTGGATAAAATGTTTTAGGTGAGGGCAAATTGGGAACTCAAAATTGTGTTTGTTTGTTTTAACTTTTAACAACCGTAACAAAAAAGGAATCCAAAGAACTAACAAAACGGAACTAACGGTTCAGATCTGTGAGAATTTTGGATCTCAACGGCTGTGATTTGTTGCCGTTGAGTTTGGCAGATTGCTACGTAATAACGGATCTAACGGTGGGGGAATCATCTTAGAAACTGAGGACGAGAGTGTAAGAGAGTTATATAAAGCTTTTCGGTGAGAAGTAAGTCACTCAGTAAGTACCTTTCCGCCATTGATGAGTTGGTGGAGCTCTGCAACTTTACTTCTTCACCAGTCCTGTAAGAGACAAACAGAAAATGTACATATTTTAGGCTAAAACAACGCCATTAAAACACTTAAAACTCTCAGTTTCTCTCTGTAATAGCTAGGATTGGTCTGGCTTTAATGAAGGCTCCGCTTATATATTTTTAGTGAACAACTCAGTAGAATATATGATAGTTCCACAAATTGTTGAGATTTTTCAGGAAAAAAAACACTCATAATGCAGATGAATTGGTGAAATAATCACAGAGCAAACGAAATTGAGGTGAAAGAACCGCAACAAAAACACATGATGTGGAAAAAAGTTCAAGAATTTGTATAAAGAAAGCATATTCATAATTCATTCGCATTATTACTTGATTTCATACAATTTCTTCAGAGAGATAAAGATTTTATGTACAGTATTCAGAGGAGAGAGAAAGAGAGAAACAAACATCGAGTCTGCAGTCGCCATAACCCCAACAACGAAGAGCAACAGAAGCAACAATGAAGAAAGAGAAACCCATTTCTTAGACACCGTCATTGCCATTCCAAAGCTAAGCTATCTCTCAATTTGAGCTTCAATTGCTTTCTCTCTCTAGAATGGATCAGATTTAGAGAGAGAAAGAAAACAGTAAAAAAAGCAGAACAGAGCAGAGCAGAGAAAAGAATTGCAGAGAGAGATATAAACTCATAGATGCTGCCCCAGCGTAACGGCCTCTTTTATAGACAAACAAACACCAAAAATGGACGTTTACTTTTTAGGAAAATAATAATACTAATGGACGTTTACTTAACGCCGTTAATTCAACTACCCCATTTCAGAAATTTTTACCGCGGTTAATTTTTAATTTTAACTTCTTTTTCTTAACCATCTCGGTAACCGTAATCGAGTACTCTCACCGTCTGACGTGCTGTCTCTGTCTGCAACTCTGTCATTACGGTTACTGATTTTAATTACTGTACTTTAAACTAACTTAACGTTTCTAACTAATGAGGTGGGTTAAAGTGGTGAATTGTACACTGCCACGTGAGAAATTTCACCGCCGGCGGTTAACGTAAAGAGGTTATCCAATCCGTACGAACATTCTGGGGGAGGGAAGAAACAGAGTTCACGGATTTTAGCTGATTCTGCGGTGGAAGGAAACTTACGCTATATTTGGATCGGATAAAAGGGGGAATAGAATAAAAAAATTGTGTTCAAATACTCTATTTAAATAGAATAGATGATATTCAATTCTTCTAAATTTATAAAAAACAAAAATTAAAATATATAAAATGACTCGTTTGAACGAGAATGAAATGAGTCGTTTTATTCTCCATTTTATTTTTTTATCTATTTTATTCATTCACTTATTCTATTTTTTCAATCAAAACGTAAGATTATAGAATTTTTTAAGGATAATATTAAATATTATAAATGTTTTTGTCAATTTTTTAATTACTCGTAAATAAGTATTAACAATAATCATTTTGAATAAATATATAATAAATGAAATTCTTTCATAATTTTATCAAATTTCATGTATTAATGATGTATTAATGTGATTCACGATTATAATTCAATACAAATTTGTCATAAATAATTATGTACAAAACTATAAATTGAGAGAGAATAATATTGTGTCTTATTATTTAAACCAGTATTTGTGGTACATACTAAATGTGTGCAATAATAAATAAAAAAATAAGAGCTTTAAAATGTAGATGAGAAAATATATGAAAAAAATTAGGGATAAAAAAATATATTTTCTTTTAATAATTATTTTCCTTTGAAATTGGTTTCCTAAGGGGAGCGGAATTCTCGGCGGAGGTGATTGATTGGCTGGCTCAATACAGACTGGAATTTTGAGTTGAGGACAGGGGCATCTTCAGCGTTCGCTAGTAGAGTGGTAACATGTTTGCTGAATGTTGTTAGATGTGTGATTTAAGGCAGTGTTTGGATAATGTTTTTTTTTTGTTGGCATTTTTAGTTTTGTGTGCTGGCCAAAAATCTAGGTGGCTGCTTGGGGGCACGATTATATTCTCATGCAATAGCATCAAGTGGCTCCCATTAGTGAATTTTAACAAATATTTTTCAAATACTTAAAAAAATAGTTAAATTATATATATGAAATTAACAGTTTTTTAAATATTATATTTAGTTTTTTCTTAGAAAAAATTAAACTTTGACACTAATTTTATGGCTCTTATTATTTACACGGGGTACAAATTTTATTAATAGATATTTGTTGTAACGGTAAAAACCACTCATTAATTATTAAATTAAAATTTTATTTTCCTATATTTAATGAGGGAAAGACATATATAATTAAAATTTTAATACATGTGACTTCTCAGAAGAAAATTCTTATTATTTCTAATTGAACAATATATATTATTTGTAATTGAATTAAAAATTCAATATAGAATAATTTTGTCTTGTGATCTACTCTTTTAGATTGAAGAGTTAAGACATTTTTTATTACTGTCCACCAATCACGTGTCCAATCCATAATGATGTTTATTATGCCTCGGCAAATTAATTATTACAGTTTGAAAGTTTGTATAACAAATAAAATAATTGTAGGGTTAATATGGATTAGCTAATTATTTTGACATGTAATGCGTGTTTCATAAAGTAACGAAATATCACAAGGAATTGATAGTTTTATAATTAAAAATGATAATATTTTTACATTATGATGAAATTTGTCGTTATTTATGTGAGGACAATCACGACGGTTGAATTATTATTTTTGTTTATAAATATTCAGTTCAATTCACCTATTATAACGTATGAGTTTAGTTCATAATTGAGAATTTTTACACGCCTATATATAAGATATTATTACATAACAAATTCTTTAAAATGTTTATAGGATATAATGAATAATAAAAATAAAAATGCAAGTTACATAATTAAAATAAGAGTTTTCTTTTTCTATTTTAATATTTATGTTGACATTTCAATCATAACGTAACTAGACTAATCAAATAAAGAGAAACAGATGACATTATGTTAATTTGACCTGAATCAAACCTCCACGTCCTTGAATAATTGTCAGAAAATTACTCCGGCTGAAAACGAAAGTTCCATAATTTAACCAGGTAGTTATATAAGACAGTTAGATAGTGACTAAGAAACTAGATGATTGGTTCCCCTCCCCCCCTTTGCTCAACTTATTTCATTGATCTTTAATGTTAACGGTAGAATTTGTCTATATATTTTATAATATTTTAATTTTATATTGATTAGTGTAAAATAATTAGATGTGTATATAAGAACTTAAGTTGCTATCATTTATATCTTCAATTATGACTTTTTGAGTGAGTTTGTGGTAGACTAAAATGATCCAAAAAGATATTATTGCGACAACGCATTAAGCTTTATTCTGCTATAATTTGATTCGGACTCGGGATTTAACCCGGATTGTTACGTATAGTATCAGAGCTAACTCTCAAAAACACGAGTCGGGTCATCCGATCGGGTTGCCGGAAGTGGGGATACGAAGGCGGATCTAGTAGGCCGCTGATATTATCCCACAATGGTTAGTGAGACAAAGTTTATAGGCCTTGTGTGACATTGTGTTCAGCCTGACGGAGACGTCAAATATTTAATTGGGAGAGTTTGTAACACCTCAGTCTCACATTAGTTAGTGTGAGATATTTAGATGTGTATATAAGGACCCACGTTGCTATCATTAGTTTGTGGTAAACTAAGATGATCCAAAAAAATATTATTGAGACAACACATTAGGCCTTATTCTACTATGATTTGATCCGTACTCAGAATTTGACCCAGATTGTTGTATATTTAGTCACCTATTTGAACGTGAACCTACACAGAACAGTATGAGAGAAAGAACATACTTTAAGTTGAATTAACAATGAAGGTAAAAAGTATTTATTATGATAGAATATTATATATCTCGTATTTCTATTGTTCATCATGTATTTAAAATAGTCACACTTTCTTGATAGAATCACAATTCGTAATAGAAATTGTGTAATAGAGATTTTATTAAAAAAATTAATTATCATATAAATTAGTATTGAATACGACAATTAGTTAGTACAGTACAGGACAAGACAACAAACTCAAGTTTATTAGACTTAAAAATTCTCATGTGAAGACATTATATTTGACGGGTTGTGAAAAAAAACAACTGATTTGCGTTAATAAATAAAGCAGTCTAACAACTAAGATTATGGACATAGCCCCACAAAATTATTAACCCCAACCATTTTAATACCTTCACCAACAAGCCATGATAGAGAAAGAGAAGTGTGGTGTTTATTAATTGCTTTTATTGACTTTATACTCGATTACATCTTTTCCGTAATCAAAAGTGAGAGCTAGATTTTGTAGGTCATGTTTGGTAACCACAAATTTGGCGGGTCTTCAGCTCATTAACCTTTTTTTTTTAAAAATTAAAACTTTTCACAAAGTAACTGCAGATCTTGAATGGACCTCATAAATTTGGTATAGCAATGGTCTAAATTTAATCTACATATCGGGTCAAGTTGAAACCCGACTGGCTAAACCATACAAGTAAAAATAAATTAAAAAATATTTATTTACTTAGTTGCAGCCAAACAAGGGATGTGTCTCCTGTTTTTTTTCCTCCACCCCCACTGACAGTCATTATCTTGACCTCAAATAAGGGCACATATAAAGTTGTTGCAATTCTAACTTTCCAGTAGATGAGGTGTGGGAAAAGGATAACCCAACCAAAATTATTTCATGGATTGACAAACACCAAAAGAGAAAATAATTGAAAGGTTTAATTTCTTGTAGATCAAGTGAGAGTACAAATCAGAAGTAATCATATATAGTAATTTATAATAATTAATTATTTCATTATATAGTAAATTCTATTAACGTCAAGGAAAACAACTCATAAAATAAATCAAATAACATCGTTTCGGAATCTGTAGATATATTTCTCTGTCATTTTCATTCATTTGAAAATAAAAGCTTAGTTTTAAAGTTAAATATTTAATCTAACGAGTCTTTGAGAGTAGACACAGTGACGGAGCCTATAAATTAATACAAATGCATGAATAATTAATTAATGTATTTATTCACAAATATAAATCTTTTCCGTAATTTGAGTTTTGCTGACTATCTGCTTAAACATGGATATATATTTTTATTTTTTTTTGCTAATTTGATGTATGTATATATATAAATGTATATGTATACATGTATGTACTTTTTGCATTTGAAATTTCGTCAAAATGGGTTTAGCTCTCTCATTGTTACTCCTTTTCAAATAAAAACTTGCTTAGCTAATCAACAAACTCAGCTTGACCAACTCGGTACGTATTTGACTGTCCATCTATGCAATCAGGTGTACCATTACTACTTGTAGACTCAATTTTCTTTTACACCACGAAGCTTCCAAAACTCCCATTTCCTTACCACTAAAGCATACCCCATGCATGTCATTATATAATTCAACTTTGCATGCGCCAATCAAACTTTTGTCAAAATTGTCACGAAAGTTCACACTTTTTATTCATGATTTACATTTTAGTTTTGGAATTAAAATATAAAAGTAGTTGTTGTTATAACTCAAAATCCCTAAACAAGAAAAACTATACGATGATCCCGCTTTGTTCCTTACCACACCAATTGGTGCACATGGAATTAAATTTCAACCATCAAATTTACGCACATCACCTCCATAACCAATCGTCAAGAATTCATATTTGCTTAATAAATCAATATCTTACTAATAATAATAAACTTTAATGACACCCGTATATTCATATAAACAATTAAATACAAATATATATATATATATATATATATATATATATATATATATGTATATGTATGTATGGGGAATAATTCATAGCAAATATTTATTATGGAGAAAAATAGGACAAATAACATTCATATAATTTATTATAAGGATCTTATATATCAGCAGTTGAGATTAAAAAATTAAAATTTATCGTCCACTATTATTTTTAATGGATATTATATTTTTTAATTTAATCTCAACCGTTAGATATTTGAAACAAATGTATCTATATATATATATGGTTTGGATTTTAGATCAAAATTTTCTCGCAATGTATTCCTCCTATATGATTGGGTGGATGGCTTTTGGTTATGTAGACCGTGCATGTAGGCACCATGTGGAAAGTGCCACGAGGTATCCAACCATCACATCAATTCTTATTTTCAACATTCTCTTGTATTCATTTTTTAATTATTTTACAAAATATTTTGTCTCTTACCCAATTGTTATGTTATGCATTTAAGATATAGTTTTAATCATTTTTCTAACTTATTCGTCTAACTAAAAAGATAAATTATCTTGTCCTTAAGTGTTCGCAAATTCAAGGCTCGTCTTGTAGAAAAAATAATTTGACAGAAAGAGGAAAAGCGATTGTTATCTTATGCATTTAAGCTATAGTTTTAATCAATTTTCTAGTTTATTTGTCTAACTAAAAACACACAAACAGGATAATAAATGATTTATCTAGTTCATAGGAGGTCACAAATTCGAGACTCATCTTGCAGGAAAAATAATACGACAAAAAGAGAAAAATTGACGTTTATTTAGGTCTATTACAAGAAATATCCTCAATTTTTTATCATACTTTCATTATGATATTGTCACTACTAAAATAATAATTTATAATTTGAGAGTAATTAAACATGGAATAAAAATACATCATTTAATATTTATAAATTTTATGAATAGAGACTCTTTTGGGTAGGGGTGAACCGGTATCGAATCTATTCAAAACTCTGTACTGATACCGGTACCGGTTGAACCGGTATACCGAACCGATAAACATGTTCGATACCGGTTAATACCGAAAATAATAATAATAAAAAATTATTATTATTATTATTATTATTAATTATTTATTATTAATAATAATTATTATTTATAAAAAAAGGGTACGATTCGATAAATACTGAACAAAAAAATCGCAAACCGTAATTGATACCGAACTGTGTACCAAACCGACCGATTCGGCATACCCAAAAAATCAAAAATAATGAACACCCCTACTTTAGGGGGAACAGAGGGAGTATTAGTTTTATTCGATTTTTTTTGTTGAAAATTTCTTCTAAGCATGTTAAAAATAATTACATAATTTGAAATTTGAAAAATGGTAACTAATTTAAATGTGTTTGTAACAAAACTTAATAAGGGGATCCGATTATGATAAAGTTGTCACCAACTTTACATTTATCAGTTTTTATAAAAAAAAATTATTATATTAGTTATAACAAATATTGCATTAATCAATGTAATAAAAATTAGTTATAGAATTCTCGTATGCAATATTTGTTATAATTAATGCAATAAAAATGAAGAACTAACTATGATGAAGTTGATGACAATCTTAGCATAACCGGACTTATTAAGCATAACAAAAAATCATATAAAAATAAGTTACACTTACTATTCATGTACGTAGAGAGAGTCTTGTTATGCATTTAAAGTATAGTTTTAATAAATTTTCTAGCTTATTTGTCTAATTAAAAAGACAAACAAGAAAACAAATAAATTATCTTGTTCTTAAGAGGTCACAAATTCCAGGCTCATCTTGTAGGAAAAATAATATGACAAAAAGAGGGAAAACGACATTTTTTGGGGGACTATTTCACTAAATATCTCTAAATTTTTATCATAACTTCATTATGATGTCGTCGGTGCTAAAATAATAATTTATAATTTGAGGGCAATTAAGCATGAAATAAAAATACATTATTTAAAATTTATAAATTTTATGAATATAGACTGGAATAGAGGGAGTATTAATTTAATTCCAAAATTAAAGTTTCATTTCATTTGATTTTTTTTTTTTTTTTGTTGAAATTTTATTCTAAGCATGTTTAAAAGAATTACATAATTTGTAATTTGAAAAATGGTAACTACAAAAATTTATTTGAATGTCTTTGTGACAAAGCTTACCATAATTAGTTCTTATAATTTTTTTATTATATTAGTTATAACAAATATTACATTAATTAATATAATAAAAAATTAAATATCTTTTGTATTCAATACTTAGTATATATAACAACTTCATCATAAACAAATCCCGATAAACATAAGAAATATCTTGATATGAACATCGAAACGCAACTTATTTGGGATGAGGGCGTTTTGCATAACTAGTATACCACGCATAACACCACCTATTGATTGATTTATTTAGAGTTCTGACAACTATAGGTGTTTCTAAAATATTTCATGCCTTAAACACAATTTGTCTTCTGTGGGGCTTAAATTTTCAATCAGGGGCAAAGTTGTCTTGCAGATTGTGGCGTTCTACCCAAATATTACATAATATCAACAAAATTCTCTATATTTCTCTTCAATATTTTAAATTTTAATTTTTTCCTTAACCCAAATAACAACATTCAGATTAAATTAAATCATTACGTATTTGTCTTTCCGGAAATGAGAGTGAGCTTTGAAAAATCGCGAAAAACAAGAAGAAAAAACTTAATTATTTATATTTAATGAAACAAAATGTTCATATTTCTGCAAGTGAGTCATATTTGATCTTGTGAAAATATCAATTTAACTTGTGGAAATATTAATTCCCAGAACATTTTGTATCTTAATTCCTAAGGCATTGAAAGGCTGCATTATGTGGAAAAATAAACACATAATTCAACATATGATACCATGCGTTTCACTTGTTAAAAAAAAAAGAGAAGATTTTTTGCACACATTTCACAAAATATAAATACAAATTAATAGACGGCCAAGATCTTGCTTTTCACGCATAATTCCTAAATTATTAAACTACACCATGCGAATCAGCGTGTAACCGTGTGCATGTCCGTGTCCTCGAGTTAAATAATTAAGAAAATAATTATTTACGTTTGTTTTTACATAATTTACTACACATGAGAATTGAAGAACACGATCCGATTGAGAAAATTATTTATTCCTTTTGGCCATTTATTTCCTGTTCATACTGTGACAACTCTTTGCGCCAACCATTTAGCGTTGGGAAGGAGATACGAATAATCCTTTATATAATGTAGACATGCGGTATAAATTTTAATTAATGAAAAGGTAAAGAATATAATTTGATAATTACATGGAAAAAATGCCAGTTTTGACTCGTGTTACCAACTAATCGTCGTCGGATTAAGAAAAAAGGCATCGTTAATGATTCTTTGTCGATTAATTAGAAAATTAATGCAACCTCCAACTAAGTAACTACCTTGTAGCAAATATTCAAAGTTGGGTTTGATGGAATTTGAAGTTTGAACCTGCCGGATTTAATTCACTAAACATGAGGTTGGTACTTGTTTCAATGTTGGTTAAGCAAAATATGGACCACACTTTAAATTATTGCCCTCTTCTTGGTGGCTTTGTTTTTCACCTTTATTTTATCTATAGAAAAGTTTCGATTGCCACAACTAATGCATTAATTTTCTTTGAGAATAATAATATTGCTTTAGCATGAGAAGTGGGAAGGTTCGTATGTTATAAACAAAACCTACGTGCCTCATGTTCAATTATTTTACGAGTTTATGCTATTTTTAAAGTGTCTATTTGGATTATCTTAACTCATTGCAAATTGATTCAAAAATCATGACTTGCATATATCTTTGATAGTAAGACTGGGATCTAATAAATAGTTCAACTCTGCTTATATATTTTGACGTGAGACGAGATATTATATTTATATTGTAATTTAATAAAAAATACGTGACAGATGTACAAAATGAGTGGGAAAGCAAGACAAAAATTTGGAATGATTTTATTTTTTATTTCTTATTATTATTATTTATAACTTTACCATGATTTGAAAGAAAAAAACGTGAATTGAAGGAAAAACATGTTATCTTTATAGTTAAATATTTTACCAATTTATGGCGGCTATGTCTCTCCCCTCTCCCTCGAAGTGAATTTACTAAGATGTTTATAAAAAGATGAAGTTTTTTGGCAAGTGAAGAGCATGATTTTGTGATTATGGGTCACTGAATATTGTTGGGTATGAATTAATGCGTGTGTCGGACTTTAATTTTAAAATTCTCAAAAAGGCTAGTGACTAGTGTTATCGTAAAGTCCTTGAACCATGTCGTAATCTAGTTACCTGTTCCTGCCTTTTTATTTAAGCGAAACTATTAATTATCTTTTTCTCCATAAAAAATAAATGAAAAAGTATAAGTTTTATTTGATATTTTTACAAAATTAAATGAGATCTATTTGTACAAAATATTAAATTAAGTAGTGAAAATATTATTATTATTTTTTAATAATATTTATTGAAAATAATGTATTTGTACCAACCCAAATTCTGTCAAACCCGACCCGGTTAGAAGTGGGAGCTAGACCTGCACGGCTGCACCAATCACGGGAGAATATATTTTTCAGTCACATGGCCACTCCCCGCTCATTCAGGACGGACTCGATCCTCTCATTGGCTCGTCCTTATCCTTTCTTTTATTCTTTCTCTCTCCTCCTTTTATTTATTATATTTATATAATTTTTGATTAATTGATTTGCTGTCCTTAAATATTTTAAATGAGTACTACTTAATTAGAGACTTTTCCATTATCCTCTATCTACTCATACTATTTCCTAATTTTAATTTTATTTATCTTTGCTTGCGGAGTGATTGCCGGTTTCGCTTTGACTTGAATAATTATTTCCCAAAAATAGGGTATATATACAACCATATATATATATATATATATATATATATATATATATATATATATATATATATATATTATGAATTAATACCCAATTACTTAAATAAATATTAATACTAACTCTTTTAACGGGTATAAAATATAGTATACTACCTTTATAATACTATATAATCTCGTGTATGTATCAGAGTATTTCACAATTATAACAAAAAAAAATTTGTAACAAAACTCAAAAAATTTATTATAGTCTGTCTATTTAAAAATAAAAATTTCATTTGCTTTTATTCTTTTTTCTTACATGTATTAAGATATATTGAAATATATAATAAATAAATAAATAAAATATTAAAAAATTACTTTTAGAGTATAGATTAAATATAAGATATAGAAGATTAATAATTTTTTGATAACAAATAAAGATTAATAAAATAGAATGAAAACACAAGCCCATGTGGTGGTAAACTGTCGGTTAGTTTGTTGCAACAATCCTAACGGAAGAATATCTGGAAATGCGGACTTTCTCATCCACATTCAGTGGGAGGGATAATTATGTGACATGTGTACACAAATACAAATTAGGTAGGATTGATTAATGAAATTTTATACTCCAATAAAGAATATGAATTTAAAAGTTAGGCAACTAAGGAAAGGCCAATGGTCTCCAGCCTTATGTGATTCATTCACAGGCTTAAATTAAGTACTTATATTATAAATTAAGCAAAATTACAGTAAATAACACCCTACTTAATTATTAGTTTCAACAGATGTTTACTCTTTTTAAAAGTGAGAGTGGAAAGGCATGTTCCTAGATTCTATTGGTTTTTTTAACAAAGTTATAATACATGTATGGTTCGGGGCTTTTAGGACTTTTAGTGCTTTTGGGATTTTTAGAGTATAAAAAGGAATTAACTCAATTTTTAAGTCCCAAATTTAGTTGGTTAAATAAGTTTTTCTTTATTGAACTCTATTCTAATTTATATTTGTATCTCTGAATTAATTTATTTTTTTCATTCAATTCACTGCACTGATTTTTTTCCCCCAAAAATAATACTAAACCGTTAAAAAAGTTCGACCTTTAACGGAAAAAAAAAACACATGTACGTCATTGAGGGAGATAAAAGACTAATGTTGTCAAAAGTTGAAGAAAGATAAAATTAATTTGGCACATGACGAGAAAAGAGAAAAAAATGTGTTGATTCGTATGAGTTAACTCGGTCGACCAAGTTAACTTAACTTTAACTTTTTCGTATGAAATTTCAAAAAAAAATTAGATCTTACATTTGATTCAAATAAACAATTTATTTGGATAACTCCACCATCAAGAATCTTTCTCTCTCTCTCTCTTCCCTATGTGTGTGTGTGTGTGTGTGTGTGTGTATATATATATATATATATATATATATATATATATATATATATAGGGATCGATCCATTGACAACATTGTAAAAATAAATCTATTTCTACAACAGATCGCATCCGTCTAGGTTGAGATCTAACAGTTTAAATAACCCTCGTTCACAGTATAATATTTAGGTATCCACAGTATTATAATGTGTACGGTATTAAATGTCTAAAACACTCCCAACATATATTTAATAAACTCATCGTCCATGGTGAAAACTAGGCATCGCCGTCCGCAATATTATACTGCAGACTGTATTAATGTCGTTTAAAATTCACCGTCCAGGTGAAACGCACAAGTTTTATTATAAATATACGTTGTACATGAATCTATATTTTCGTTCCAAGTTTTGCATCCTTCATAGATCTAGAACGGAGTAGTTGTATTTAAGGTTATTAAATTTTCTATTTGTGCTTGTGTATTCTAATTCTTACCTCTTCAAGTTGTCTGGGCTTATGAGAAAAATACTGTCAAAACAATTGGAAGAAATTATTGAAGTATATTCTCTCCCATGACCATACATGTTTTTCATTCATCCTTGATAACATGAATCCGCAACGAGAATAAGCAGGTGGAATGAAAAATTAATAACCTTAAATATAAAACTCATTTCGCTATCTCGTTTTGACAGTACCGATCTGGGTTGTTCCATTTAAGTCTATTAAGTTTTCTTCTTCTTCTTCTTGCGTAGTATTTTTACTGATTGATATTTGTCAATCATTTCAGATAACATGAATCTGCAAAGATATTACGAAGGAGAAGAAGAAAACTAATAATTTTTACAATAATGTCACTTATAGTTTAATTAAATGCATGACATTATTGTAAATATTTTCATCCGTAGTATAATACTGCGGACGGACGTATTTACAATAATAATACTAATAATTTAATTAAATACATGGTACTATTTTAAACGACGATATTTTAAAATTTCATCGTCCACAATGCTATACTGCAGACGGAGTAACTAAATTTTTTTATCGTCCGTAGTTTAATACTACGGACGAAGCCTACTCAAAGAAGTGCAAGAGATCTGGGTGAAGAATTTTTGAATAATCTCTGTAAAAAAGCAGCAACATCGTTTTCATAAAGATGTTGTTGTGTTTTTACAGAGATTCTTCAACAATTTTTCACCCAGATATCTTCCATCCTCCTTGAAGGTAGAATTTTTCCACAGCTTAATATTGCAGGCAGTAAATTTTATTAATTATCCTTATCGGTATTGTCAAAACAATAAACACTATCTACCCAGCACGTTACTGTCAAAACTATGAACAATAAGCAATAAACAATGACCAACGACTATAATGAATAACATAAACATGGACACCATTCATGCCCATAAAGAATATATATATATATATTTCTGAGAGTTTTGAGTATTGGAGAGCAATAAATAATCCTTGATAGGTTACTCAGATTCAAAGAGCCAAGACAATTTTCTCGACATTAATGGGAAAACAATTCTTACCCCAACGTAATAGCTTAAAATTCTCAAAAATTGATTGCCAAAAAAAAAAAAAAACCCAACGTCCACAATATTAAACTGCGGACGGGGGGAATTTATAGGGTAGTCCCTAAACGACGTCATTTTGGCCGTAGTCGTTTGATTTTTCCCGTTCGCAGTATTAAATTGCGGACGAAGGGGAAAAGGCAGTCCCTAAACGACATCATTTTGGTCGCTGTAATTTGAATTCCCCGACCGTAGTTTAATACTGCGGACGAGGTCTAAACATATAACAGTCCCTAAATGATGTCGTTTTGGACGCTTTCATTTGATTTCCCCCAACCACAGTATTAAACTGCGGACGAAGGATTATAAGACTAAAAATTACCTTTATCTCTTGAGTATTCTAGTTACAGATTCATGTCATCTGCCCAGATCACATGAATCAGTAAGAATAAGAATATCCAAGAAGATAAAAAAAATTTAATAGCCTTAAGTTGAACAACCCAAGTCGTTACTGTGGAAATGAGATGAGATAAAAAATTATTACTATGAACAATGACTATCACGGTTTTATGATTAAGGGTATAAATCTTCTATTTCTTCTACATTACAACATTGCAGATACATGTTATACGCAAGAAGAAATAGATGATTTAATACCGTTAATTATAACTATCTGAATCACTTCTATGAAAATGAGATGAGATCCAAAATGATTGCTATGAACTAATAACGAATACAGTTTTATAATTAAGGCTATAAATTTTTGATTTCTCATGCGTATCCACGTTGCAAATTCATGTTATCTGCAAGAAGAAACAGAAAATTTGATAGCCATAATTATAATTACCTAGATCGCTACTGTGAAAATGAGATAAGATCTAAAATGATTGTTATGAACAAAGACGAATGCAGTTTTATAATTAAACTAGTGTTAATTCATAGTCCGCAGTATAATATTGCGGACGGTAGGTGTATTCAAAACGTCGTCGTTTCCTCGAGTAAAACCTAGTCTTCACCTTTCATAGTATTATACTGCGGACAATGAGTGCATTAAATGTATGTTGAGGGTGTTTTGGACATTTAATGTCGTCTGCAGTATAATACTACGGATGAAAACTATTTAAACAGTCAGATTTCAGTCTAGATGACTGAGATCTGTTGTAAGAATATATTTATTTTTACAACATTGTCAATGGATCGGTGCACTTTATATATACATACACAGACACACGCACTCACTCACATACAAAATCACAAAATCAAAATCCCCAACAATCACCAAATATTAGTTCTCAAACATCTTTAATGACTGCTGTAGCAGACCTATCTACCCCAAATTCATTTTTTTCTCTCTATTTTTTTTATATGATTTGGGTTTTTCTGTAATTAGTATTTGAGATGTTTAGGGTTGTCATTGTTGGTTTAGGTTGTAATTTTGGAGTTTTTTTTTGATATATGTGGTTATTGTTGTGTTCAATTAAAGAAAAAGAAACTTTTGGTGCCTGCCACTAGGCATGCACAACAGGCCGGCCTGGGCCTGCCAGGCCTTGATCGTTGACCAGGCCGGGCCGGGCCGGGCTTGATGCTCAAAAAGGGGGCCTGTTGAGGCCTTGGGCCAAGCCAGACCTTGGGCCAGGCCAGGCCTTGGGCCAAGCCAGGCCAGTCCAGTCCGATTCGATTCATTCAAACAATTTTTTTAGTAATTTTAAATATTATTAAAACACCAATTAAAATTTTAAACTTAATTGATGTATTAATTAGAAGTAATGTATTACAAGTTACAGCTTTCAAATTACAATAATGAAAATTATCTTTTTTATTATTATTTTGCAAATGACTTTCTAGTTGTTACGCTAAGTATCTATTAAAATAAAGATGCAATGAAAGATCTGTAAGAAGTGTAGGTTGCTAGTTAGGTAAGGAAAATCCTTATATATTACACTAGTCAATGTGTTTTCATGAATTTCTTTATTTGTATATAAAGAAACATGCATGAATGAACGTATTAAAATACGTCAATTTTATTTTATTTATTGAATGAGTTGTTACAAAGATGAAGTTTTCGTCTGTAGATCGGACCAAGCTTTTGGTGAACCAGGCCAGGCCAGGCCCAGGCCGGGCCAGGCCTCAAGCCAGGCCCCAGGCCGGGCCCGGCCGGGCTTTTTGGCAGGCCAGGCCAGGCTGGATCTGAGCCAAAAAATGGTGGCCTGTTCGTGGCCTTCAGGCCAGGCCGAGCCAGGCCAAGCCTTGACTAGGCTGGGCTTTGACTAGGCCGGACCCAGACCGGATCAAGACCGAGCCGCAGGCCATTTGTGCATCACTACCTGCCACCGCAGGAGAAGGGTGGTTAGTGAGGAGACTTGTGGTTCGGTGGTGTTAGTGAGGCTGGTGGTTCAGTGGTGGTGGGTGGATCTGGTGGTATGTTTGATTTTTTCATTTTACTTCATTAGTTTATTTTATTTTATTGGCTTTGATTATAGTTAATTAACTTTATTTGTTTGATTATATTTTCCACCATGGAACTGCCATGTAAACATATATGTGACATGTACACACCCTTTCTCCCGCGTGCTATTAATTTTCTTAAAAGTCAAACAACTTAACGAATTTTATAACAATTTATAAAAAAACTTATAGTTTAATAAGTTGAATGAAAAAATAAATAGTTTAGTGATACAAATATAAATTAGGGTTCAATTCAATAAGAAAAAAAAATAATTTAATCCCAAATTTATAATATCATTTTTTGTGCAGTGCATTTGAAATTTAAAAGTTATTCAAATTCTAAACACTCTTTTTTAATCTGAGATGTCTAGTATATCTTGGATATTTTGTTTGTTTTAATCTTTCTTCTAATCATTCTCCGTTTTCTATTCTTTATCTTTATCAATCTCTCTCTATGCTCATGGAGGAAATCACAAATTCATGGAGATCTTTAACCCTCACTGATATAGAGGGTACAAATCTATGCCTAAGTGAAGAGGAGGCTGTCATAGATTATACCATTGCAGCAAAGTTCTTGACGCACAGGGCCCTTAATTTAGAAGTCATAGACAAAACTTTCACGCCTTTATGGAGGTCTCGCAGTGGTTTTAAAATAAAGAAGGAGAATGATCATGTGGTACTTTTTACTTTTGATAACAAGCAGGAGATGGACAACATCTTAGGCTCGGAACCATGGAGTTTCGACAAACATCTTATGGTCCTTACCAGTTACAGTAGGGATGAGGATTTGGCTGATATGAAATTTAATATGGTAACTTTTTGGGTGCAGGTTCATGAAATACCATTAAGGTTCAGAACAAAGACTGTGGCTGAAAAAATTTGTGAAATTCTTGGGAAGGTGATACATACTCAGGATGGTAGTGAAACAGAGGGCAATGGCTTTATTAGAGCCAGAGTCACAATTGATATCTCTAAACCACTTTGTCGGGGAAGACTAATAACGATGGAAAATGGTAAAGAACAATGGGTGTCGTTCAAGTATGAGAGATTGACGAACCTCTGTTACTGGTGCGGCAGCGTGATGCATGGTGATAAGGATTGTGAGATATGGCTGGATAGTGGCGGCACGCTTTTTAATGAAACTCAGCAGTACAGGCCATGGATCAAAGCAACCCCATTTATGGCAAATAGAAGGAATGTTGTGCAAGTCCCTGGGTTTTACAACTATCAAAAAACGTCAAAAGAAGACACAAATTCTCGGCAGAATACAAAACCGTCGGTAGTGGTCAAACGGACGGGAAGCTCGGCGTCAAAAATCTTCAGAGCTGATACGAAAACAGGGGCAATTAGTGAGAGGGAAATTTTGCCTGAAAATCAGATGGTTGAGATTGGAGTACCGAAATTTGGGGTAGGGAATCACGGAATTTCAAAACAGAGTATCACAGAAGTGAATGCAAAGGGTGATAACGAGAAAGTAGTTGGCTTTGAGATTGGAATATCGGGATTTGGGGGAAGGAATAATGAAGATCCAAATCAGAGGCGGACCGAATTAACGTAGAAGTTGCAACGGTGACAGATGATGATTTTGATACGCGCGTTAATGCGAAAGATAAGGGATTAAGATTGGTTGACACAAATAAGGAGAATATTCCATCAGATTTGGGGTGTATGGGAATGGAAATCCATAATGTCAAGTTGCATAACAGAACTGACTGCACTTCAAAAATAATTGATCCATGCGTAGCAATTGGTGACAATCAGCCCTTTAGCAGCAAACCACGTGCAACACTTGGTGACATAACGGGGAAGAAAAATCGAATAGATCCTATACAAGGCTCCTGGAAAAGAACTGTACGACAGAAAGTGGCTTCTGACATTGTGATGCCAGATGTAGTGGGGGAAAAGAGAATGTTTCATCAGCTGGTTGAGGAGGAAGAAATACATAAGAAAAAGAAAGTAGAGGCACCCAAAAACGAGTTTTTATTGGCGGAGGCTGGTTCCCAGCCCCGCCAGTACCAATGAGTCTTTTATGTTGGAACTGTCGGGGGCTTGGGAACCAACGAACAGCTGACCAGCTCGCAGAAATGGTACGGGCAAAAGATCCCTCCGCTGTGTTTATAGCCGAAACATGGATGGATGAAGCAAGGCTAACTTTTGTACAGAATCGTTTGAATTTTAGAAATAAATTTATAGCACCAAGAAGAAATAAAACGGGTGGTTTGGTGTTATTTTGGAAGACTGAATTTGATTTGGAGGTGGTGGGTTTTTCAAAAAATCATATTGATACATTAGTTAACAAAAATAAACCGGAGGAATGGAGGTTCACAGGATTCTATGGAGAGCCGGATACAAGTAATCGCCATGAAGTGTGGGCAACATTGAGATTGTTAAAAGCACAGAGGTCAACCCCTTGGTTGTGTGCGGGGGATTATAATGAGATTACAAAGCAGTCGGAAAAGTTGGGAGGAAGAGTTCGGCCTCATAATCAAATGCATGCTTTCCGGGATGTTCTGGATGAATGTGGATTTATGGATTTGGGTTTCATAGAATCGAGGTTTACTTGGCATAAACACTTTGATGATTTTACCATATGGGAAAGACTTGATAGGACAATGGCAACAAATGATTGGTTTGCTATGTTTCCTGATACAAAGGTTTATCACCTTGATGTAACAACCTCGGATCATAAAGCTATGTGGATAGTTCCTGAAAAAATGAATTGCCAGCAAAAAAGACCATTTAGATTTGAACAAATGTGGATGACTGATAAGGGATGTGGAGATACAATTGAGGCAGTTTGGCGTGGTGACTATGATGACCAGGGGGACATTAGAGTGCTAAAAAAGGTGGAGGATTGTGGTAAAAAATTGACAGCTTGGAGTAGAAATAATTTTGGGAATGTGAAAAGAGCATTGGAGAAAAAACGAAAATTACTTGTCAAGGCTGAACAATTGGCTTTGCGAGGGGGGAGAGTGGACCGAATGAGGAGACTAGAGGCAGAGATAAACTCATTGATGGACAAGGAGGCTATTATGTGGAGGCAACGAGCTAAAATTCAGTGGTTAAAGGATGGGGATAGAAACACACGTTTTTTCCATAGTAAGTCTTCGGAAAGGAGAAGGAGGAATTTTATAAAAGGGATGTATAATGGAGAAGGACAATGGTGCACCCAACCTACTAGTGTGGCTGAAACTGTGGTTAATTTTTATACAGACCTCTTCACATCATCAAATCCGACCTGCTTTGAGGAGGTTCTTGAGCAAATTCCAACAGTTATTACTAATGAGATGAATAATCAGCTCACTTTAGAGTACACGGCCGAAGAAGTTGAAGTGGCTTTGAAGCAGATGGCCCCTCTTAAGTCCCCTGGACCCGATGGTATGCCTCCTCTCTTTTATCAAGGTCATTGGTCTTTGGTTGGTAAGGATGTAGTGGAAGCTATTTTAATGTATCTCAATACTGGCTCTCTACCACAAACACTTTGTCACTCTTTTATCACTTTGATTCCCAAAGTTAAAGAACCCCAATATGTTTCTCAGTATAGACCTATTTGCCTAAGTAATGTACTTTATAGGGTATTTTCCAAGGTGTTAGCAAATAGGTTGAAGAAAATTTTGCCACACCTTATCTCTGAACACCAAAGTGCATTTCTATCGGAAAGATTAATTACCGATAACATAATGGTGGCTTTTGAGACTTTGCATTACATGAGAACTCACAGCTCTGGCAAAACAGGATTCATGGCACTAAAGCTAGACATGAGCAAGGCGTATGATAGGGTGTAGTGGAAATATATGGAAAGATTGATGGAAAAAATGGGGTTTGCAGATAGTTGGATTAGATTGATAGTGGCTTGTATGTCTACAGCTACATATTCGGTGTTGATTAATGGTGAGCCTCATGGAAATATTGTGCCAACAAGGGGTCTTAGGCAAGGGGATCCTCTCTCACCCTATCTGTTTTTGTTATGCACAGAGGGCTTTCATGGTTTGTTGAAGAAGGCAGAGATGAATGGGGATATAAGAGGAATCTCAATTTGTAGAAATTGACCTAAGATAACACATCTTTTATTTGCAGATGATAGTCTTATTTTTTGTAGGGCTACGAGGATGGAGTGCCAAAAATTGATGGAGATACTTGATATGTATGAAAAAGCTTCAGGTCAACAAATCAACAAGTCCAAAACCACACTCTTTTTCAGTAGATCAACACCCCAAGAAGTGCAATCCTCAATCATGCATACAATTGGAGTACCTGCAGTGCAACAATATGAAAAGTACTTGGGCTTACCTTATTTCATTGGGAGGAGAAAAAAAGAGAGCTTCGACAATATAAAGCAAAAGGTGTGGAAGAAAGTTCAAGGATGTGAAGGTAAACTTCTATCTCAAGCGGGAAGAGAAATTTTGATTAAAGCAATGGCACAGGCATTACCTACGTATACTATGATGTGTTTTAAGTTGCCGATGGGATTATGTCATGATATTGAGACTCAAATAAAAAATTTCTTTTGGGGACACAGGGGTGATAGTCGAAAGATACATTGGATAAATTGGGGGGAATTGTGTAGACTGAAGGCAGATGGAGGAATGGGATTTAAAGACCTTTCACGCTTCAATGATGCACTTTTGGCAAAACATACATGGAGGTTGCTTCATGATCATTCTTCGCTCTTCTACCGGGTTTTCAAGGCAAAATACTTCCCCAATGGCACAATCATGGAGGCTGGGAAGCCTAGCTCATCATCATATGTTTGGAAGAGCATTATCCGTGGACGTGATGTGATTAAAAAGGGGGCGATTTGGAGGATAGGTGATGGAAATTCAGCACGTATATGGGGAGATAGGTGGCTACCGATCAAACACTCCCCAAAAATTATTTCACCGCCGGTAAATGACATGGTGGAGGCTCGGGTTTGTGAGTTAGTTAATCCAGAACAGAAAGTGTGGAGACATGAAATCATTGACAACTTGCTGCTGGAATTTGAGGCCGAAATTGTTAAAAAAATTTGCCTTAGTCGTATCGATCAACCTGACAAACTAATGTGGCCTTTTACTGCAAATGGAACATATACAGTGAAGTCAGGTTACAAATTCCTGCAACTTGAACACCAACATCAGCAACCAGGGCAATCTAATGAATAGAGACTGAAACATTTGTGGCAGACTATTTGGAGTTTGAATGTGCCGAGCAAAGTGAAAAATTTGGTGTGGAGAGCGACAAAAAACTCTTTGCCAACAAAAGCCAACTTAGCCCACCGTAAAATTACTAATGATAACATCTGCGAGCTATGCCAACTCCATAAGGAAGACGTGCTACATGCTCTATATGCATGCCCTCAGCTTGAAGAAGTATGGAAACAGGTACCGCTTTCGAACTCTGAAAGTTTGAAGAGAACAAGTTCCTTCATTGATCTGTTTGGGCATGTTTGTATAGAGAACAAACATTTGGAAAGATTTGCTATGATGGTGTGGGCGATTTGGAATAGGCGTAACAACATTATGCATGGTAAAGTGTCTATTCCAATTCAACAAGTGGTATCACAAGTTCAAGAAAGGCTGCAGGAATTTACGCTCAACACCTCATTCACTAAGCTTCCGGGAATAAAGACCGCGACTAGGTGGGAGCCACCAACAAATTCCTGTTACAAAGTTAACTTTGATGGAGCGTTGTTTCAGGCTGATAATTGTGCTGGACTGGGTGTAGTAATCCGAGATGAGTTTGGGCAGGTGATGGTCTCCCTATCTCAGCAAGTTCCTCTGCCGTTCACAGCCATTGAAGTTGAAGCATTGGCAGCCCGACGTGCTCTTGAGCTAGCTCGCGAAACGGGTTTTACTAGAGTTACTTTGGAGGGCGACTCTCAAGTCTTGATAAATGCCCTACAATCACAGCAGATATGTTTTGCTCACTTTGGGCACATAGTAGCAGATATCAAGTGCCTAGCTTCCCTGTTTCATGAATGTAATTTTTCTTTTGTGCGTAGACAGGGAAATAATGTAGCTCACTCACTTGCGAGACGGGCACTTTCATCATATCAACTACAAGTCTGGATGGAAGAAGTACCATCAGATGTAGTATCTGTTCTTATGGCTGATTCTTCTAGCCATTTTGATTAATGAAAATTACTTATGCGATTCTCAAAAAAACATAAACACTCTTTTTTAATGCACCAAACTTATCAAAACGAAAAAGCTCTACGACAATTAGTGTAGCTTAATTTATTGACAATTCCTTTTTTTTATTGGTTGCATTTTCTACTCCCTTAAGATAAAGTAGTTAGTCTATCAAAAGGAGTTGGGATTTTTTTTTCTTTCAATTGTGCTATTATTTAAAATTTACAAAATTATCACATTATCCTTATAAAATAATACAAAATTTTTTAAATTTTTTGTTCAAATACAAATAGAATTATCAATAAAACACCTTGGGTAACAACTCTACTAATAATTACATTTTATTAAATATATCGCCCAGCTGCCAATGATGTCTTAATCTAGTAGTTAAAATTGATAGATTGTTATCTTTATGTCTGAAATAGAGTTTATTTATTTATTTATTTTTATTTATTTTATGTAAAACTTGTTTGGCTTGGAAATTTATTACTTTCTTCTAGGTGAGTTTATTTTTTCTTTTATGTGTAACTTGTTTGTGAGTTTTTTTTTTTTCATTCTAGGTGAGGCTTGAGTTTATTTATCTTTTTATTTGAAACTTGTTTTCTCTTTATGCGAGACTTGTTTGTGAGTTTATTTTTTCATCTTTTAGTAAAATTTGATAGTTCTTGATATTTTAATAGTAATGATGCGCTTGCATAAAAAATTATGTTGTATTTCTCAAAAAGTGGGGTTTTAAAAAAAATACATCAACAAGCTGTAAAGACATTTATTGCCTGCCAATACTTCTTCCATTCTAAAATTAGAGATACAATTTAATTTTCAAGATCAAATGACGTCTCATAAAAGTTTATAATAAATTAAATTTTGTTATATTGTATATAATTATAATAATTATATCAACTAAAATTAAATAAAGTCACATCAATTTCAAATTTAATATCCCGTCGTTTAATTTTAAAAGTCAAATTATATCTCTAATTTTAGAACAGAACTGTAGAAAAAAGTGTATAATTATGCCGCAACAATCTACACAAATCAAACAGTCAAAATAGAACGAGATTAGTAATAACCAACTAACTACCCATAATTTTCAAACTTATTCTAGACGTCTAATTAATCTTGCATAATTTTGTCTTTGCAGCTAGCTGTATCTAAAGAATTGAGTGTCCATGCACTTTAATCAGTTTGGGCAAGAATAAGTCAAATTAAACTATAATTAAGTTGCCCATTATATGAGATGTTGACCTATTGTTCTTGCACTTTTTAACTTTTTACTGTATACAACTTTCTTGCCAGCCTATAAAGTGTTTTAACATGTTAGAGCTCTTACTTCCCAAATGAAAGCAGATTGTATCAATTGACAATGACATGAATTTACATTCTTTAATATAATTAACTGCTTAATTTAACTCTAAATAAGCTTTAATTTAAAAATTAATATTATTCCATATTGTCTACCCCTAAATATAAAAAGTGAGAGGCTAATCTATTACGTCTGTCAGAGCTCGACAATCTCTAACGAAATAATTTTACATTATTAATTTTTTAAGTTATATTTATTTACAAAAATTATAATTCTAAAATTATAATCTTAAAATAATTATTATAATCTTAATGGATTATGATTGTTTATAATGATTATACTTGGAATAAACCTATTAATTTCAAGCGTCTTGTTTGTTTTTAAATTTGGATTTGATACTATTAGTCCATAAATTATAAAATAACTTAATATGTGAGGAATTATAATATTTGGTTAAATATAGTATTAAATAGTCCTACATATTAAACTATTTTATAATCCTGAACGAATAGTCTCGAGCAGTGTTCTCAGACCCGAACCGGTCATCAAACCGAAAAAGTTACCGGATGGATGAGTCACTATTCTAACCAGTGGTCGGACTGTAATTTAATCGATGATGTCATTAATATGTAATAAATAATAAATAATTAAATATATTATATATTATGTATAATATTTAGTAAATATGTAAAATTAATCAATTTATCTACAAAAAAAAAATAAAAAATTAAACCTATTTATACAATGTTTACTTTATACTATTCAAATAAATACTAAATTTATATAAAAAAAAAGATATTAAATCATGATCATAACTCAAAATTCAAAACTCAAGAGTAATAAAATCAAACACAAATGAACATAAATATCTCTATGATACATTCAATCAAATTCGGTAAAAAAATAAATCTATTTGTACAATGTTTACTTTATCCAATTCAAATAAATACTAAATCTATATGAAAAGAAAGATATTAAATCATGATCATAATTGAAAACTCAATCAAGGATACATTTAATCAAGTTCAAATACTTAATTTTTTATAAATAAAAAAAAAGAGGTAGATAATCGGTAAAACTAGTGACCGGGTCACTGGACCAACCAATCCGATCGATGGGTCACCGATTTTGACCTTTTTTGACCAAATTTGGTTTTTTGGCTTGAATCGGACCAGAGGGCCGACCAGTTCCGATTTTTTTCCGACGGACCAGCGATCCGTCTGAGTTTGACAACTATGAACTCAAGTCTAAATTTAAAAACAAACAAGACACTTAGAATTAATAAACTTATTCCAAGTGTAATATTTACAATCAAACTTAATTTATTAAAATTATAATTCATATCTTAAAATTATAATTTCAGAATTATAATTTTTCTAAACAAACACGGCTTAAGTATTATATATGATTGCACCTTAAGTATTATATAATTATGTTTGTGTATAGAGGTGGTAAACGGGCCGTGCTGGCTCAAATGGGTCAGGCCATTGAGGGGTCGAGCCAAAACGGCACAACTTTTTGTCGACTGAAAAAATAAAGCTCATGGCCTACCCGGGGCGAGCGACTAGTGAGTCATTTTAGTATTTTATATATTTTTTATAATATATATATTTATTTATAACTATAACACATAATTTAAAATAAATACAAACTTTAATTATTTATAATTATGACACCTAATTTTTATATAATTATTTAATATTATTAGAAAATAAAATAAAACAATCAATAATTTTATAGACATTTTATACTCATATATATTAAAATGTAACTAATCTTGTGATTAATTAATTGATAAATGTATATAATATCAATGTTAAAGATAATAAAGTAAAAGAAAGACTAAAGGTAATATATATATATATATATATATATATATATATATATATATATTATATTCAAAATATTTTTTTGTATTATTATTTAAGATCACATGTTAGAATTTATTTTTATATTTTTTTTAATTTTCTATTTGATTTATTTTTTAAATTAATATATTTTTTTGTTAATAATATCAAATAATAATAATAATACTAATAATAAATAATTATAATTTAACTCACAGACCGGATCGAAACGACCTAATTTTTACTGAGCTAAATTTTAAAGACTCAAAACTCAATTTTTGGCGGGCCGACCAGACAAATTTGCGGGCTCGAACCAAGAAAAAAGTAAAAGACCGTTGGTACGTTTTTTATTGGTTACTAAATCCCCGAAATACCCATTTTCTCTACTCTCCAATCAGGCTTATAAGATGTCAATCAATAGGCGTGAAGCTTCAATATTCATTTTAAAACCAATTCGACACGCAAATTAAGAAAATTCACAACTAAAGTCGAATCTTTTTTGAGGTTACTTGATTGATTTTGATTTGTACATTAATAATTTAATATTTATTATAATAATACAAATAATAAATTAAATAAAATATTTTGATTGATTTCGAATTGAGTTAATTTATTTATTATTTTAATATAATTGACTGATGTTTTTACTTTTATTTTAATAGCGAATGCAATCATGGCAGTCAACTATGGTAACATGAATATTAAGTAGAGATTTTAATTATTATTATTATTTGTCTATTTATATATAAAAATTATTTTTCCTCTTAATCTATAGAGAATTTAAAAGGGCAGTTTACTACAACTATATCAACACATGTAATTTAGTCATTTCACACGCTTAATTTTTTATTTCATTTTTCGTAATATTTTTGGCTTGATATTTTCACTATCGTTTTTATTTTTATTGTTACTAAATTCTTAGTTAATATTAAGGGGCTTTTGAAAATATAGAATTATCTTTATTGACTAATATTACGTTTATATTTGAAATATGAGATTATTCTTAAAATTATTGCTTTAAAAATATATTTTTAAGACGGAGTACCTACCTAAAGTAAAAAAAGAAAAGAAAAAATAAGGTAAAACCTAAGAAATACACATATAAAATATAATTAAACCTTTAAAATAAATAGAATTGCAATGTCAAATTCCGTACTCGGCACGTACACCGAGCTAATCAAATTAGAATAAAGAGAAAATGGCTAGTATTATTAGTTAATTCTTAATATTGATTTAGGTCAAATGCCAATTAATAATTAAAAGAGAAAAAAAATAGCACTGGCTTTTGTATATATATATATATATATATATATATATATATATACGTGCATGTTGAACTAGACCAGGTTTAAAGTGGGGGAATTTAGCTCTTGTATGTTGACAGGTGCAGATAACTCAAGACGCGTACATAACATGTTAATACCGTATGTTAAGATATTCCTATGTTTATTTATAAAAAATATATTTGATATTAAATTATTTATATTAATTTAATATTATTTTAAATTATTTTATTACATGATAGGAGATTAATAATTTTTTAAATAATTTTACGGACTATTTTTTTTATCACTCCTAAGACTATTTATGTGAGATTATATAATCCTATGAAAAATTTGAAATTAATAGTCTATTTATTTTAAGTTATTAAATAACTTTATAAGATTAATAATTTAATATGAAGGAACTAATAATCTCTCGTCAAAAAATTAAATAATGCAAAATAATATTAAATTAAGATAAATAGTCCAATCCCAATCATATTTTTTGTAAACAAGTATAACCTATAAGAACTAGAGGTTGAGAATTTATTCTTGTTAAAGATAAGAATATTAAATTATGTTTAAATTACCAAAAATAAATAAAAAATAGTGTATGCTAAAATACCCTACTGATTATTTATTAAGTCAGAATCGTTACAATTATTTTGTGCACTTAAAGGAATATTTGTTAAGTGTAATTAATTAATTCTACGCGGCGCTTAAACACAATGCTAATGGGCAAAATCTATCTATAACTTTTAACACATAATTTAAGCATAATGACAATTAAATATAGCTTAGAGAGAATCTGAAGAAAAAAAAAATCTTATTAATACCAATTTTTTACTAATTAACAAGAACGATTATATTATATTCATACCAAATTAATAAGAATGATTGTCTGCTTGATTTTAAATGACACTAATATGTATTTAGATTTAAAACTCAAATCCTTGATTATTTTTTTTACTTTAATATTGAATAATGTAAAATAATAATTTTACAAATAATTTTTATATAATTTATTTACGACCATAGTGGTATATATGTAATTATATACACTAAGTTTTTCATAGTCGGAAAACTGGCAACAAGAGTCTATAGAGAAATAAATAGATACACTGGTCCATATGGATTTATTTAGAATCGTAAACAAAATAATAATTTCACAAACTCTCATCTCACATAAGTATGGGGTCTATTTACTGTTTATATGAGATAGAATTTATAGAACTATTATTTTTACTTGTAGAAATATCATTTCTCATTATTTATCCTTTTCTTCATTTTCTGCCCCCAGCAATTTTAAAGAAAAACGTGTAAGAGGATTTATCACACAAAAGATGAAATATAAAGTGACATAAATCTGGTCCCAATTGCCCCTACTAGTTCCAGTATAGATATAGAGAACGATTGGCACACCACCACCAGAAGTGCCTAGTTTTGATGGGCTTGTATGGATTTTATTTTGCTCAATTGTTACTGAAAAGGGTGTGGGAGATTATTGAAATTCATAAATAATTAAGTAAAGGGCCTCGAACTCAGACCACACTTACTCGTTAGCTTTAGGTCCCATCCAGCCAGAACTTGAACGGCCAACTACAGCAAAAGCTTAGTTTCCGTTCTGTACTAGTCCGTGAAAAAAGAAAAAAAATATAAGTAATAATGTTTTACAATGATCCATGCAATGACTTTTGTAAAAAATGGTGAGATCCACTATGTAAGTGATGGGTCCTAGGTGAGTCCTACCATTTTTTGCAAAAGTTATTGATAAGATCATTGGACATAACAAAGCTCGTGAAAAAGGAATTAGAAGGTTGAGCGTGCTAGTACAAAAATTTGAATTTTAATAACGGCCAGAGCCAAGCCCAAGCCCATGCCTAATGGCCCATCTAATTGATTTTGTTTCCGACGTCTGGATAAGAATGGCTACAAAATTCCAACCATATCCCCTCAAAAACAAGCAATTTTCCACGATAATAATATAAAAAACAGGAATATTCCAACCAATGGAAACAGAGTATCCAAATTTCCTCTCAAAGGTAATTGAAAAGCAATTCAATGCATCCAAAAAATGAGAAAAATCGTAGAAATCACCTAGCTATGTTTTTCCTGACCTGAATATAGAAAAATCATTATCACCACCAAGATCCATATGGAGAATTGTAAATTTTGCACTGCTTTACTCATATTTTTGATGATGTCAAAAATGGTGGCACTAAACAACAAATACCCACCAGTTTAGAAGGCCCCTTTAAGCCAAAAACTCGAGCTTTCGATCCTTCATTGCGCAAAGGCAGTAATGACTTGCCTATGGATGATCCCAGGCTTAAAAAGAATGTAACTTCATGTTTCCCTGAACAAATAGGCTGAATAGCTCTTGCAATATCATCTCCAACTGCAATGTGGGTTTCTTGGGTTACTGGTATTTAAATATGTTTGTCCTTTTGATTCTTTAATTAATTCCCAATGTTTGTGATCTTTATTATGTGCTTTACTGATATTCATTATGCAATATCCTATTCAAACTTAATTTAGATTTGATTAGTTGCTCTTGTGCTGAATCGGGTTAGTTTATATTTGGTGTTTTTGATATTCATTATGCCGTATCTTATCCAAATTTAATTTGGGTTTGATTATTTGCTTTAGTGTTGAATTGGGTTGGTTTATATTTGGGTTTTTAGGGAATGCCCAGATTGGTGTTAGTGTGACTGGACTTGATCCATCTAGTGTTGCTAGTGAGGTGTGATATGGGAAGGAAAGTGAGAAGTATCTGATGAAAAGGACCATAATTTTGACCATTTACAGTCAATTGTACCCATTTGAGGGATTGCTGAATTATACATCTGGGATAATTCGTCATGTGAAGATTGATGGTAAACAAGTAACAAAGTTTGCTTTGTGTTTCTTTTCTGGGTCATTTTCTTTGAATTTATGCTTTCACTAGTCTAATTCAAAAGTAATATGTGTGGTTTAGTTACCGTATATACTCATTCCGTCCCAAATTATTTGTAACTCTTTTTTAATTAATGTGACGTTCTGAATTCATATTATATTTTTATATATCCAAAAAAATAAATTATATTATGCCGCACATTCTAAAGTAGAGTTGCAGATATTGTGGGACGGATAGAGTATTTATCATGGTCAATATAAAACTACATTGATGAGCCCATGATTTGCTAAAGTGTCTATTATATAATACTCTTCATTGTTCTAAGAAACATATTTAGAAAAAATGAGAACTTGTATTTCTGGCTTGCCGCATACCAAGATATTGTATGATTGGTAATTTACCAGTTGTATCTTTGCTTTATTGCAGGTCTTGAGCCTGGAACAAAGTATTATTACAAGTGTGGGGATAGTTCTTTACTGGCTATGAGTGATGAGCATGTCTTTGAGATCTTACAGTTACCTGGACCTAACAATTATCCTCGTCGAATGGCAGTTGGAGATTTAGGTCTCACAAGCAATTCTACAACCACCATAGCTCATCTCATCCAAATGATCCTTCAATGATTTTATTTGTTGGAGACTTGACTTATGCAAGTCAGTACCTTACAGCTGGTGGGGAAGGAGCTCCATGCTGTTCGTGTGTATTCCCGGATGCACCCATTAGAGAATCATATCAACCTCGCTGGGATGGATGGGGAAGGTAAATTTAAAGTTCTATTTTGTTAGTACTTTTTAACTTTTTTTTGGTGAACACTGACTAAATATATATATGATCATCTTATACAAAGTGCGAGTGTTTGTTGTTACTTCTAATTCTTTTTTTTTTTTTTTTCCCATCAAGTTGTCTCTGTTCCTTGTTCAGATTATTTTATGTTTATAGCCTTTATCTTAATTGCATTTGAAACTTTATTAGATGCTTTACAATATCTAATCAGATAAAAGAAAACTGAACAAGCATAATATGGTGAAAGTGTAGCCTCGGCGTAGCACTTGTCGAAGTAAAATTTTATAATGTAGTGGTGATATTTTACCCGTGTCCCCTTTTTTACTTTTTGCGAGATACTATATTTACTAATGTAGCGAGCAGAAACTAATGTTCATATGTGAACCAAAAATGGAGCAATTTGGATACAGAGAAGTTCAGTTGAAATAATTATCTTATGGTGTTTTCCACATATGATTGTTTTAGATACAGATGCATAATGTTGTTATGAAATGGGATAGTTAAGAAAAAGGAAGAACAGAGTATCAAGAAAAATAAAAAATGGTGGAAGAACAAGGAAATGAAAGAAATTGGACTGGAGAAAAGTATTGAGTGAAACAAAATCTTATTTCCATTATCTGCATACCCCCTTTTACAAAACAATACATTCTTATACCTCTTACTACCAGTAACCAAACATTACAATTACTATATATTTAACTACAGTTAACTAACTATGATTAACATATTACTATTTATTAATACTGCTATCACATAACATTCTACCCTCCTTAAAATATCCTTATCCTCAAGGATTGAAAGAAACCAAAAGTTGATGAGGCTGTCTGGATAGTGCATTGGGTGGTTGCAGCCTCAAAATGCATTCCATTCCTCCCGGATCAAACACCATAATTTTTGCAGCAAACACAACTAGCCACTAAATTCCTTGCCAACAATTCCAAATGAAATTCACTAGACCAATCAATTCCATTTTCTTCATCAGTATACCACCTCTCTTTCTAGTTGCAGTTAGTAGTAAACTGGTACCAAATGCAATACAATAACTTGTCAAATTGTTATTGTAAGCAACCGTATGCAAACCATTTTCACAGTCTATCCAAAGTTGAGGCTTATCACTTTTGAAAATGTTACCATTCAAATCCGCCTTTATTTTATCTTGACTTTCAATCGGGTCATAATACTGCTTACCCAAACAAACAAGTGCATCAAACAATTTTGAGCTGAAAACCCCAGAAGATTCAGCCATGTAGTCAACCTTTTAATCAACCCATGGAATCTCTGCCACATTTCTTGTGTTATTAACTGCAATCAGCTTCCCATTAATTTCTAAAATTGTCTTATCTAAGACCTTAATGATTACCTTGAACAATCCATGTATAGAATCATATTTGAACACGTAGCCTATATCTTTTTCATCATCAAGTTAAGTGTTGTCCACCTTAGACATCCATTGTTGTACCATTGATGTTGGATTTGTGGCTTCCACAATACTAAAATTTTGTTTCAACAAGCCCAATGCCTCTTCCGTTTTGCTAGAACATATTGAAGAGTGATCTAAAATTTGATCACCTTTATATGAATTCATACCCAAAATACCTTCAGCTGCACTACTAAAATTGAACTGAGATGACCCAATTTTGCTATGTGTATTTTCTGGCTTACTAGTCTCAAATAACCCCATAATAGGCTGATCCCATTCTGCAATTTCCTCAATTTCAAGCTTCTTTGCTGGCTCTTTGTTGAGATTATAAGTAACTAATTCTTCTTCACATGTAGTGGTTTCGCCATTATTAACATTTGAGTTGCCATCCATGATCAACATGAAACAACCCCTCAGCTTTGCTGGAAGATAATGAAGGTTGTTCCAAATTTTGATCACTTTTATTAGCTACCCTTTCTTTCACAAGAACTTTTTGTGGTGTTTCAGATTGTTCCACTAAACCATCGAGATAATATTTATGAATTCTTGCACGATTATATGCAGTAGAGAGGGATTTTGGACAAAAAAAATTCCCCCAACTCTTAAATTCTTCATTTAACCCCTTTATAAAGCTCTCAACAAAAATCACCTCTGGCAACCCTTGATTCTGATTTGAACTTACCAAATGCAACTTTTGCAACCTTTCAGTTAGATCCAACCCTTTACTAATGATATTTTCATTCATAATTTCCAACATAGTGTCAAATGTGTTGTAAATTGACATAAAAACGTCTTTGTTTTGAACCATTTTGAAATGGAATAAGACAGAAATACAGAACTAAAGATGGAGAAATTGGTATATCTATAGTAAGAATATAGAAAGAATTGGGGACAAAATGATTTTCTAGTTTCAAAATGTCATTGGGTTTAATTGCTAACAAAAAATGGATCAAAAGGAAAAATATGGAAGTATAAGGATAGAATACAAAAGAATTTGGAAGAAATGATTTAGAGCCTTAAGAAATTGAAGAAGAACAAATTGGACCCCAAAATGGCGAAATATAATGTAAGGATTAGCAAGAAACGAAACTTACAGAACTTTTGATTATATTCCGCTATAATTGAACACAACGAATATGCATATTAAAGATCTAGGGTTTCTAGGTGGCTCACTCAGTATTTAGCAGCAACAAGATTAGATAGTATAAAAGTTTTTAGAGTGTGGATTTAAATGGTTTTGGGTTGTAAATGATAAAGAAAAAGAATTAGAATAAACAATACAAAATTAAAATTGATGGTAGATTAAGATGGAACAAAGGTTGAATTAGAAAAAGATGAAGAAGAATTATGAAATTAGGGCCAAGAGAAAAAGTGGCTCTGATACAAATTCTTATGAAATGGGATGAATTCTCACCATTTCAATATGCAATCAGTTAAGAAAAAGGAAGAATAGAGCATCAAGAAAAATAAAAAAATGGCGGAAGAACAAGGAAATGAAAGAAATTTGACTAGAGAAAAATATTAAGAGAAACATAATCTTATTTCCATAATCTGCATATCCCCAAAACAGTACATTCTTATACCTCTTACTTCCAGTAACCAAACATTACAATTAACAATATATTTAACTACAGTTAACATATTCCTATTTATTAATACTTCTATCACATAACAAATGTGCACAAAGGATTAGCCTATTAAAGATATATGAGAGCATAAATTATAAACTTATCTAATTTTTTATACTAACATAATTGAACTAGAAGTTTAGGTTCACAAAGCCCTTGACCTTGAGAATTCCTATGATGGTTATAGAAGGAAACCATGAGATTGAACCTCAAGCTGCTGGAATCACTTTCAATTCATATTTGACAAGATTTTCTATTCCTTCGAATGAGACTGGCTCTACAGCAAGTTCTATTACTCTTTCAATGCCGAAGGAATTCATTTTATCATGTTGGGGGGATATGTTGACTATAACACTACTGGTAACTGATTCTGTCCCTTTTTACTGAATACCTGTATGCATAATTCTTTGAGAAGCATTTTTGCATGATAACGTTTGTTTAAGGTCATTATATTCTTATTCTAGGTAATCAATTTTCTTGGCTTAGGGAAGATCTAGAGAAGTTTGACCGCAGTGTGACTCCTTGGTTAATAGCTAACATGGCATCCTTCTTGGTATAATTGCTATTCATCACATGGCTAGAAATGGAGGAAGAACTTTTATATCGATATGGAGTTAACATTGCCTTTTCTGGTCATGTAAGTTGTCATCTTGTTTGTGTGTTCTAGAATCTATGTGATTTTATAATGAAAAGTTATCTTTAGAGCTCTGATTCAAAAAAATTGTTTTTGACATATAGTTTGGGTAAATTTATGAATTGTGATCAAATTTTTCCTAGACTTACTTGAGAACTTTGTTTTTGGCTAAATATCAGTATTTTTCTCCTTGCTTTGTATTATTCTTGTTCTTATTACTTCTCTTCATTCCAAAATTAGAGATACATTTATAAAACGACGACTTTTAAGGAAAATTCTATTTTTCCAAACAGATTCCTAACATTTAGATAGAAATGTAATACTGGTGGCGTGATAGTACTCAATCAACTAAAAAATAGAAGTAACAGTATATTAGGAACTTCCTCCCTTATAATATCATCACCAAAATAGAATTTAACCACGAGTTCGGGATATATTGTTGCATGTCACTTTATAGTCTAAAATTAGAAACGCATCTCTATTTTTAGAGTGGATGAAAGAGGAAAATGTGTTTCTAATTTTGGAACGGAGGGATTTCATAACAATAATGCCATTAGATTTAACAAAGTTGAAAAATGCCATTTGATAATTGATGTCAGTCCAAACTCGAAGTGAGCGGACTTTTGTGGAGCCTCTTAAATGTAGGTCTGTGGAAAGATCGTCTGCAAACCCTTCAACTACTAGCAGACCTAATCGTGCCTCAAGTTCTTCTAGTGCTAGCAACAACCCTACGTTTTGATGTTATAACTGTCATGGTTTTGATCACGTCTTTTGAGTGTCCTTCCCTGAAAATAAATGTTTTCTCTTCTTCCTTTAGACAACTTATTGTCGACAAAAACTGTGAGAAAACTGACGTAAACGAAGAGGTGTGTCCGCCGTTAGACATGGAATATGAACCCGATGAGCGATATTTGGAAGTTGATGCTCATTTAGAAAGATGTTTAGGTGTTCTTCGAACTTTACTTGTTACTCAAAGACAGAAAAATGATCCTAAAATCCATCATAGATGAATATTTCAGACGTGAGTTAAATGTGCGTGACATGCATGGTGGTTGATACTGAGAGTTATACAGATGTTATTTTTGAGGAAATAGCCAAGAAGTTTGGGTTAAAAGTTGAGCCTCATCCAGACCCGTATGTTATTGCATGGATTATCAATACAAAGTTGCTGGTTACCCAGAGATACTTGATTACATTTTCAGTTGGCAAGCTTAATGATATTGTTATTTGTGATGTTCTACTCTTTAAAGTTTGTCCATTATTTTGTGGCGTACATGACTATAGGATCGTCACGCACAACATGATGCTCGTGCTAATACTTATTCGATTGGTAAAGGTAATACTAAGTTCACTCTTACTTGTGCTCTTGACATACCAAAATTGAAGCTTGCGAAGAACTCCTTGGTGATCCGACGTGGTTCTTCTTATGTTGTTAACTCGACGGAGTTGAGTTTTTCTCAGCGGAGGAGAATTGATGCAGGATGAGCCCGACTAGCCTGTTGTGAAAGTTGTTTGGAGCAATATCAAAGGTTTTGGAATTGGAATCCCGTAAATTAGAAGTTGTATTTTAATTAGTTTTGGTAATTAGTAATTACCTTATTTAATTTGTATTTATCTTATTAGAGCAGTGTTCTAAAAGGTGCTCTAGACGGGCGCCTAGGCGCTAGGGCCCCCTTGGGTGCCTCGCCTAAGGTCAAGGCGGTCAAAAAAGTGCTCTAGGAAATTAGGTGGCCTAGGCGGTCAAGGCGCTGTTTGATTTAGGCGAGGTCTAAGCAAAAAATTTGGACTGCAATTGTTTTATTTTAATATTTATATGAATATCGATATATATATATATTTTTTTAATGATTTACTATATTCATAATGCATGTTGTAGAATATCAAATCACAATAAGAAGTTAACAAAATCAAGTCAAAATGGATAATTTTACTATAGTTGTAATTTTTGAACTTTTACTAAATTCAAATTATATAAATGATGATACATTTGTAATATTTAGTTTAATTCAATATAATTATTAAATTTATGTTTAGTTTCTTAAGTTTTAATATTGAATTGAATTATTGAAATTTTAAATTTTATTATTTAATAGAAATCTTGTTTATGAATAAAACTAATACGGTAAAGATATGTTAGCCATACTTAGCATATGGTATTTGTCATTTTCTTTAAGTTCTCAATTTTAAATTTTGAATATTATACAAATAAAAATAATTTCATAATTAATAATATCAAATGTCTCATTCAATAAATTCACACTAATTTTTAAAAATAACATTTATTTAATTTTTTTAGAGAGAAGAAATACATTCAAATTCCATAAAGGCGAAGAACACAAATGTGTAATAAATTTGAAATTAATATCATCCAATCATATTCATTGATTTACAGGTGAAAAAAATATCTCCAAAACATAATGCTAATGAAAATAACCATGTCTGCATACAAAACTTGGTAGAAAGTATCAAACTAAATATTATGCTAGCTCAGACTCTCTTTAACTCTTGGTTTGCTCCCTCAACCTCCTAATTGTGCTCCGAGCTGTCACGGTGGTAGCAGTGTTGTTGCATAGAAAAAATAGATCCAGAAATGAAATTAATGACATGTAAGATAAAAGTAATAGATAGGTAAAACTACTAGAGGAATACTTTAATGTATGCAAATGTCTTTATTATCTTTATTATAGATTGTTTTGCTTTATATTATTATTTTGTTATGATAAATGTAAGAAAAAATATTAAAATTGACTTAAAATAAAAAATCCCGCCTAGGCCCCTCTCGGCCGTCCGCCTAGCGCCTTTCAAAACATTGTATTAGAGTCCAATTTTGGTTAAGAGAGTTGTCTATGACTATTATAAATATGGATGTGTTTTTATTATTTTGGATACATTAAATTTTAAGAATTAACTGAGTTTTTGTGAGAGATTTTCTGTTCGAGTAATTCCTTTGTGTCCCATACCCGTACCGCATTAGGGTAGTTCATTTGTCTCATCATCATCATTATATCATTGCTTGTGCAAACTTGGTGATTTTAAAGTCAGATGTAAATCTAATATGCAGAGTTGGAAAACTTCTTAAGAAATACACTGCTGGCAAGATACCGAAAGCTTTTAAACATATTCCTTTGCTACAGTTTTGGGAGGAAGTCTTGTACCTGACTGAACCTGAAAAATGATCTCCAAATGCAATGTTCCAAACCACAAGCATCTTTTCTTCCAATTTTGGTGTGAAGAAGGCAGAACGCTTTTACAAGCTTGTCTTACTCCCACGGGTCAGAGAAGATATCCTGAAGAATAAAAGACTGCATTTTGGTTTATATAAACCTCTAAAAAAATCTCTGTACAAACCAATTGTCTTTAATAAGGGAATATTGTTTCCATTGCGTGAGGTATCATTGCTTTTGAATTCTCAACTCTGAATTCTTGCTCTTTGATTCATCACTCTGAAAAAATTGATTCAGTGAAATATTTTAAATGCTTTGATTCAAATATGTGGCTTTGTGTGACGTCTTACTTTTGAATTTTCACTCTAAATATTTCACTTAAATGAATAAAGAACTTATATAATATTGTTTATATATAATTTTCAGTCGAGGACTTGCAACTTAAGGGAAGCTGTAATAGTCTGGAGCATCATTCAGAAAGTCTCCATTCCTCGTCGCTCTTCATTCAAGGTCCGAAGAGTATTTTTTGCTTTATTTAGTATTTTTGTGCTTTCTCTTGATTTTGGCTTCTATATTACATATGTTAAAGTTAGACTAATAGAGTGCAGTAATTATGGAAATTTTCTGTTCACGACATTTTTGTGTGCAGTGTTTTCACTATTTCATATTTGATGATCGATCTACATATACTCTTTTTGATTACCTTAGAAGACACTCATGTTCTGCATGTGTTTTTTTTTCTCTTTTATCTATTGTGTCTTCATAGATTGATTACTTTCTGGGGGCATCTAACCACTTTCTTAATGGATATACATTGTTGCCTTATTCAAACTTGCAGAGATGGAGTAGTACTGTGGCACAACGTAGTTTCATGTATCTTCAGATGATGATCCTCTGTTAACGGATTATCATGACGACTTTTTGCTTTTAGATTGTTGTATTTTTGGACTTTATTTACCTAATTATTTGATGTTTAAATTTATTACAAAAAATAGTTGAAGTTTCATTTTTATAAGCACTTCCAGTTATAAATACAATCCATTTACATGTGTTGGTTTTGTTTCTTTGCTTAATAGGAGAATCCTTGATGTATTTGGCTATAACCTTTGTTTGATAATTTAATTAAGAAAATTATATCGATTCTATTTCATGGTTCTGTATCTTTGCTTTGAAGAAAATTCAGGCATTAGAACTGTAACTTTATTTTATATCCAATTATTTTTCTTGATGCAAAAATAATTTCCGTACTTTCCGGTTTATACTTTATATGTTTATTAACATGGTTACTGTTATCAGGAACATGCATGTTTGACCACTTTCATCGGTATCTGATGCAGTTACTTTATAAAGCTTTTAATTGAGAAGAAATAATCGGGTTCTTGATGCTTTGGCTTCACATTTTATGTTCTTCCTTCATGATGAACGGATAATGTCTGTGATCTGGCATCAGTCACTTCCTGCGTTCGTGCAAAGGTTAAGGTAGTATTTGTTTATCTCTTATCGGCTATTAATAGACTGTCTCTTATTCGGTAAGAGGCAGATATTTTTTTAATTTTTTTGTTACCTCTTAATGCCTTTAACGGGTTAAGATATAAAATCAAGTCTAAATAATTAAGAGGCAAGTCTGAATGAATATTGTTATTTTTTGGACAAAAATACCCTCCTTAATATTATCATTTTTCTATCGTATCTCTTAACCAGATCTGTCACCACACCCATCATCACGCCACCACACCACGCCATCGTCATACCATGACCACGCCATCATCACCAAACACCACACTATCACCATGCACATCAAACCACCACCACCATGTCATCACCACACCATGACCACACCATCACCAAACACCACACCATCACTACGCACATCAAATCTGAGGAGGGGGAGGGGGAGGGGGAGGGGGAAGGTGCGGGTCGGGTGGGGGTGGGAGAGTGGTGGTGGGACTGATGGGGGAGGGGGAGGGGGCGTTGGGTAGAGGGAAGGTGCGGGTGCGGGTGGGAGAGTGGTGGCGGGACTGATGGGGAGGGGAGGGGAGGGGAGGGGAGGGGAGGGGTGGGGCGGGGAGATGGGGGAGGGAGAAGATGCAGTCGCTACTGTTTTTTGTTTTTGTTTTTGTTTTTTGTTTTTAATACTTTTGTGCATAGAAGTAAAATAGTAAAATACTTTTATTTAGATATTTAAAAAAAAATAATTATCAAATAATATTTTTTTATTCAAATGTCTAAATTATTCAGATCTTAACAATTAATTTTATTAAACACAACCTTAGTACCTTGTTCGTGCAAAGCTTGGCAATAAACATGAGCTTGATTTCACGATGGGGTAAAGTTACGTCGATCAAGTAGTTTTAGTTCATCGATCAAGTGGAACTGGACTGGTTCATTCATAATACGATTGGTATAATAGGAGGGTGATTACTAGTATAGTGGTAGCTGAAATTATTAGTCAATATACATTTGACACAAAAAAATCGACTCCATATATATATATATATATATATATATATATATATATATATATATATATATATATATAATAGCACTCTAGAGTCGATCAAACATTAACTAAATGGAGTAAAATTGATGGGTATTAATAAAAATATATGAGATTGATGTCATTTATGTTTAATTAATTAATTACAAAAGTCTGATTCAATATACTCTCTTCTTTTCAAAGTTGATAAAATATTTGTTTAAATTAAAATTAAAAACATTTTTATGTGAAAAAGTGACATCATAATTTTCAAAGTATAATTTCTTTTATTTTTAAGTACCTATCACAGTAATTATATTTGGTAAATATTGCTATGGATATATTTTGGAAAATGTGCAAAACAAAAGATGTCTCAATTTTATAAAAAAAATTAAGTTAACAACAATTAATAACAAAATAAAACATAAAATATATTTTAGTTATTAAAAAATAGAATTTAATATAAAAATCCGTGTCAAATTTTATTTTTTAAAAATGATTTAACATAAAATTTAGTGTTAAATTTTATTTTTTTAACTTTTTAAATTTAATATAAAAATTTATGTTAAATTTTATTTTTTAATAATTAAAATAAATATAATATTTATTTTTTTGTGTATATAATAGTGTTTCAATTTTATAGTACTGGCAGTTGTAATTAATGTAACACTGGCCCGCGATCCAGTCGTAGTACTTGTTTGTTTGTCTACTTTGAAATCGGTACGACTATCCTAAAAGAAAAGAAAAGAAAAGGAAAAAAGAATAAAATGATTGGATCTACTAAATGCACATTGCCACGGCTAAAATTCGGACTGAATATTGAATTTTATATAATTTTATTATTTAAAATATATATTAATTAAATAATTAAATTAAATTATTTAATTATTTGATATATAGTTAAAATATGAAATTATTTTTATTTTTAAAAAAATATTTTAAATTTAACACTAAAATTTTTAAGTAATATTTAATCACAAGTTATAATTATAATAATTTATAAACTAGTTTAAAATTTTCAAGTTAATAATATATAAGTAATTCATAGGACAAAATTTAATTAAAAATAGAATTTTATTTTTTTAAGTTTTTAATTGGATTAATTTAATTACCTAAATAATTTAATTTTTATACCTGAAATTAAAATCGAATTATAAAATAATTATAACTTAATATATTGGAATAATCAAAATAATTCGATTTCAAAAATATAATTCTATTCTATTATTCAATTTTGTTCATTTTTTGCTCAATTCTAACTTTTTGTGCTCTCCTAAAAATTTAATGGAGTAACTTTTTTGGTACTACATAATTTACACTTAATATAATAATTTTAAAAAAAAAATTGAGAACTTACACTATTATAATATAATAAGCAAAAAAAAATTAATATTTTGGAGCGATACTACATATTAAATAATAAAGCCAAAGGTATCTATTATTAGACTATAACGTTTAATTTTAAAAAAATTGTCACACATTGTTCACTCTTAAAATTATATTTATATAGATAAATATTTTAATAATTAAAAATATATTTAGTAATAGAAAAAATAATATGTATTGTGAATTTATTTATTATTATTTTTATTTTCACTTAATTAGATAAATATTAATAATAAATTTTAAAATAGATATATAATATAATGAATCATCTTTATTTATTTAATTTTATAAATCGGTGTATTTTACAATTTTTTTTTTATTTAGCTTATAACTTCCACAATGTGACTCTTAAGAATAACTTTTATAAAATAATTCAACAAAGCAAAACAGACTACCCTAAATATTTTATAATACGCATATTAATTCTTGTAATTTTGACAAATTTTATTTCGAAATAAATTATTTTAAGTTTAAAAAAAACAAACGAACATTGTGGGTGGGTCCTTGCATCCTCCCTCTATAGACGACAGCTATAACTACGATGATCTTCCTTTTCTACCTTTCACTCACCGCCTCCCTATGTATACATCTCTCTCCCACACAGAATAAGAAAGAAAGAAAGAAAGAAACCAAGGAACACGATGCAGTACAGGAATCTGGGTCGGTCGGGTCTGAAAGTCTCCCAGCTCTCATACGGGGCATGGGTCAGCTTCGGCAATCAGCTGGACGTCAAAGAAGCCAAGGTTCTCCTCCAATGCTGCCGCGACCACGGCGTCAATTTCTTCGACAACGCCGAGGTCTACACCAACGGTCGGGCCGAAGAGATCATGGGTCAAGCCATGCGTGAACTGGGTTGGAAGAGATCCGATGTGGTTATCTCCACCAAGATCTTCTGGGGCGGATCGGGTCCCAACGACAAAGGGCTATCTAGGAAGCACATCATTGAGGGAACCAAAGCTTCTCTGAAGAGGCTTGAGATGGATTATGTGGATTTGATTTATTGTCACCGGCCGGATGCCGGGACTCCGATTGAGGAGACGGTGAGGGCTATGAATTATGTGATTGAAAAGGGGTGGGCCTATTATTGGGGAACAAGTGAGTGGTCTGCTCAGCAGATCACTGAGGCATGGGGGGTTGCTGAGAAGTTGGGTCTCATGGGTCCCATTGTGGAGCAGCCAGAGTATAATTTATTGTCAAGGCATAAGGTATAGATGGTGTTTGCAATTTGTTGTTTTTGAGTTTTGATTTTCTACTTCGTTTTGTGGTTATATGAAATGGGGTGTTTTTTGTTTTGCCTGGATTTGTTTGGTAATATAGCATTATAGGCATAGAGCTAAAGATTGTTTATTTGTTTATGAGTGATACTCTATATGTTAAAAAATACATCTGAGTTTGGATTTTATGTTTCTTGTGTTTATATGATCTGATTTTGCATGTTTTAGTGGGATTTGTTTGGTACTTTAATTAAAAAAATGGTAGTGTGTGATGTGTTTTGGTTTGGGCGCATATACCTAATGATGAATTTGTAGTTTGCTCAAACTTGAGTTTTGATTTTTTATCTATTCAAATTTTGAAATACATATGTTTCAATCTGATGGTCTGTGTTGGATACATGTGATATTGAAATCTAAATCCACGTAAATTTGTCATTATTTGTTGTTTCAATTGGAAGTCTGCATAATTGTTGTGTTCTGTATGAAATGCACGAGGAATGCATTTTTTGTGTTTATTATGTTTTAAGAGGGTTTCCCAGATTCATGTTAATTCACTTGGTAAATAAAACTTCTTTATGTGTACGTATTAGTAATTATGAATTTAAAGTAATAAAGTTGCACGGTTTCTGTAGCTTGTATAGGGGACTTTGTTTATTCAAAATTTCTATGTTGATATTGTGCTTTTTCAATACGTTTTCAACTCAATAATCCTTATGCTATCCTGTCATACTACTATCAACAGTATATGGAGCTTTCTAATCATCATATGGCTGTTAAGTACTCGCTTACTTATTCGGGACTTGTTTAATTCTGCCATATCTTCTAATTCTGCAGGTGGAGGTTGAGTACCTCCCTTTATACACTAACTATGGCATTGGTCTTACCACATGGAGTCCACTTGCCTCTGGAGTGCTGACTGGTAAATATAACAGTGGATCTGCTCCACCTGATAGTCGGTTTGCATTGGAAAATTATAAGGTAACTTTATTTGGAAATTTTGGTTTTGACAACCCAAATTTTACCTTGTTTGTACCTTATAAAGGTCTACTTGAAGCATCCGTAGATCCTTTCCTTTTTTTTATAATTATTTTTATTGATCCATATAGATTAAAGATGACTCTACACCTCAATTTGCATTTCTATATGCCAAGTTTTCTGGAAATTCACTCTAGAATTTTAGATCTGCCATACCGAACTGCATTGATACAGGAACTTTGGCATCAGATGCATTTAAGCAGCTTCTTTGTTAGATCAAATGTCATGTTCTGCAGAAATTTCCATTGTACATGTAGTGATTTATTTACTTAATTTGCCCAACTTCAGCCCTTATGAACTGACATCCTTTTGAGTGGTTGGGGGTACTTTATGGTAAACTGACTATTGAAGCTATTATCTTTCTTAATTAATAGTTATTTGTCTTCACTTATGGTCTCCAACCAAGATTTGAATTTAATACCTTTCCCTTTTAAGGGTGCAGGAGGTATTTGGATATCAATATAATTCAAGCAATTCTTAAATTTTGTTGGCTTTACGTATTAATTAGCCTGAACATATCTTCGTCAGGGTTATCATGTTATCAAATTCACTCCAAACATGAAAAACATTAACTTCTTAAAAAAATTATATATGGCTGTTTTGAATTCTGGTTTGAATGAAGAAGTGCCTTCTTTTCTAATTTGCGCACCTCTGTTCTACATAAATAAGTGGACTTTATTGAGGAGGAAAGAGATTGAATTTTCTTACTTCCTACTAATTTCTAAACATTATTGATGTAATTTCTAATACATGAATGTAATAGTTAAGTAACAACTTCCATTATCTATTCCTTCATTTCACTTGAGTCAAACATACACAGTGATATGTAATCTCCTTTCCAATGCCTTGTAAATTTTGCTCATAGTTATTTACTGTTTGAACTGAAGAGCAGAAGTGGATTCAAGTAGGTTTGATGGAGGCATCTCTACATTAGATTTCTTTGTAATAGACATGATAAATGCTTACTTTTGCTGGAAGTAGAAAAAACAAAAAAAATGTTTTTCCCCCCTTTTTCTGAATAATATTGTATACTTGAATATCTATATAATAAAACAGAATTTATTTTGAATTTAAACACACAAAGACAGTTTAGATTCTTCCAACTTAATCTAACGGCTCATATTTCAGCTCACAAAAAAATTCTCGCTCAAATTAAATTCATCCTTACACTTATAATAATAATAATAATAATAATAATAATAATAATAATAATAACAATAATAATAGTAATAGTAATAGTAATTACAATAATAATAATAGTAATTAATATAATAATAGTAATAATAATAATAATAATAATAATAATAATTAATATAATAATAGTAATTATAATAATAATAATAATAATAATAATAGTAATAGTAATAATTATTATTATTATTATTATTATTATTATTATAATAATAGTAATAATAATAACAATAATAGTAATAATAATAATAATACTGATAATAATAATATCCATAATAATAATAATTATTAATAATAATAATACTGATAATAATAATAATAATAATAATAATAATAATAATAATAATAAGCATAATAATAATATTTTTATTTTTTGAATTTTAATTTAATTTTTCGTTATGCCGTGCCTTCAGGCACGGGCAATTACTAGTCTTTAATATCATTTGATTCACTTTATGTTATATATTTAGCAGTGCTATACGTAATCTTCTCCTCTTTTTTTAGTAGAACTAAAGTTATAATATACTATACCGCATTGTAGAGTCTTGCCGGTAGAACGTTGGTGGATGATGTGCTGAAAAAGGTCAAAGGATTGAAACCAATTGCTGATGAGCTAGGAGTCCCATTATCTCAACTTGCAATTGCTTGGTGTGCTTCAAATCCTAATGTATCATCAGTTATTACTGGTGCTACTAAGTTACATCAGGTCAGTTCAGATATAAACTATAAAGAGAGCAAAATCATCATTTCTATATTTTTATTCTGGCTTTTCTTGTGTATTCTCACTTTTGGTGGCGGCTTGAGTTTTGAATTGTTAGGATGATTAACAAATTTGTTGTTCTCATTGTTTTTAGCATGGTTTGATGGAAGTTTGCTAATACAATTAGTTTCTTCTTTCTACATTCCAGCTTAAAATTCCTACTTTCATTTCATATTTCCTAAAATAAACTTCTTTTTCATGAATTAAAACTACCCTTTTATTACTTAAAGAAAGTATTGGCTAAGTTATATAATTTTTTTTCACCTTTTGATTGTTCATGAGGTCATCTTAAGAGCTGTTCTGTAATAGCATGATTTACTTTGTTGAGCCCAGACTCATACTTGCTCCATCCCATCCCAATTCAAGTAAACTCCTTTCTATTCTGGAATATCCCAATTTAAGAGACTCTTCTCCACATGTCAATGGTTCAATTTTCAATTTCACTATTTTACCTTGCGCTTGAGAAGTCATCAAAGAGAGTTTGAAACTTTGTGACCCACATTCCATATATCACTGCATTATAGCTTTTTGACCCACATTCCATATATCTGTGCATTATTTTAAGCGTATAATGGGAAACAAAAATGAAGGCTTGTCAAGGACAACTCTTCCTTAGCTATCCACATAGTGAATACGGTCACTAAAGGATAGAAAGTACAACCTAAGCTTTTATACTATGCTTGCTACTTTTTAAATACAGGGAAGAGAAAATAAAGTTTAGGAGAGAAGTGAAGAGGGAAGAGAAAAGATTTTGTCACTCCAGTTTACCTGGGAGTTTAAGAGAGAAGAGATGGTAAAATTAAGATGGGAATAAAAGAATAGAAAGGAGAGAATGATACCTTTTAACCATTATAACTTAAAGAAATGGAAGAGAAGGAAGTGGGAGGGCAAAGTTGGAATAGATAAAAGTTCATTAAAAGTACTTTCTCTTCTCTGCTAACTTTTCCAATCTGGAAAGAAAGAAAAAATAGGGAAGTATAGGGTTATATTCTATCTCTCTTTTCTTTTCTCCCTTTATTAAAATTCTCAAAGCAAGATAATTGGAAAAAAGTGAGACATGAGACACTTTCTTCTCATTTTTCTTCTTTTCTCTCCATATTTACTCGCAAGCAGCATAGTGTTAGATGCATTGGTAGTTAGTGTGGTTTAGAGCAGCTATGTCATCCACATGAATAGTGTCCTTTGTTTAATCCTTTACTATATACTGCACTAATTTATTTGTTAAACAGACTTCATTACATGATTTAATATAGAAACTCGAATAGGGTTCAGTTTTTTGTCTTCATTCTCTTTTGTTGATCACCAAAAAATCTTTATTTTGCCTTCTAATTATTACCCGATGAATGTGTTTGTAAGATAGATTCCTCATATTGGTTTATAAGGAACTTATGTTTTTATATACCTTTGCAAAATTTCTATCCAAAGTTTAGAATTTAACTTGAAAAATTCTGAAGTGTTCTACATGCTTGTGCTGATTTGTGACGGATGTTTTTTGAACATGTCTACAACAGTCGGTAAAATACATAGAGCGTGTACCCATGTTGGTTGAGGTTTTTATACCAAATCACAATTTTATTTTTTCGCTCCGTGTTGAATTATTACTTTATTTGATTTTATTTATTTTACTTTCAAATGTAGATTCAAGAGAACATGAAAGCTATTGATGTCATCCCATTGCTTACACCTGCTGTGCTTGAGAAGATTGAGGCTGTTGTTCAAACCAAGCCAAAGCGTCCAGATTCATATAGGTAAAACAGGAGATACGTGTGTTGATGCACATATTGTGCAAAATATTGTTGTAGACTTTATGGATTTCTATTCCCGTAGTCGAGTGTACTCAAACTTTTTAAATGACACAGATGTTTATGTTTGAGCATGTGTCTGGAGCTCGACTCTATGAGACTGATAAATATGGTATCATTCTTTTTATGGTCTCCTTAGGTGGTTATGATGTGGTAGTGATATAGTGAATGTGTGGAAGAAAAGTTCATTGCTTTATTGTGATGTGGATACACTATATAATTCCTGTTTGGTAGTGTTGCTAATGGAAAAATGAACTTCCTAGGTTCCAAAATTTAGAAGAAATGCTCTTATAATTTGGAATGGAGGGAGTATATAATTCTTGTCTGATAGTGTTTTAGTTATATTTCAATGGTTTTTGTTCTGTGCATTTTTGCATATTTCATAGTTATTCTCTTATGATGATATAAGTTTTCTAAGGTGTTGATATATATTCTAGAGTAATAGTTGCACACTCAAATATTTTATATCTAAAATAAATTAACTGTTTACTCTCTATTCATTTTTCCTTAATTTTGTTATACATTAAATTTTATAACATAGGTGTATACATTTAGTTAGTCAAAACTTAATTTTTGACCATATATAGAATTTAAGAATTGAACTACTTTATTAAATTTGTTATCTTTTTGCAATTTTATGTAATAGCATTCTTTTTTTTATTTGAGATTTTATAATGTAATTTATTAAAATTTTGATTTAAAGGTTAGAACACATAAAATACTAGGGGAAAAAAAAGGGTGAACTTTCATGTTTTCAAAGCATGATATATAATTTAGTTTGTTATTTTATTAAAATACCGATAATATAGTTTATTGGTTTTGTTCATGTAGTTCAAAAGATTTTATTTTGAGTTGAAATAAATTTACAAAAATTTAAAATTCAAAGAAAATAGAAAATTGACTTGATTTAGAAAAAACCTTTCAATTAAAATAAAGAAGTGATTATATGTTAATTGGATTCTCATTAATTAAGAGTAATATAGTCTCTATGATATATAAGGGTGTGCAACAATTAATTTAGAGTGTGCGACAATCAATTTAAAATGTGCATACATAAATTATTTTTTCTCCGGAGGAATAATTATGTAACAAAGAGATAAAGGCAAACGGGAATTGATATTTTTATAAGTAAAAATAATAGTTCTATAAATTTTTTATCACATGAATAATAAATAAGTTTCACACTTGTGAGAAAAATCTTATAAAAATATCAAACTTTTCTTCAAGTCTCTAGTTATATTGACACTCTACATTGATTTTGGAATTAGACATGTTTACCACAAAGACATACATCGAATAAGTGAGATTGTTCAAAGATGAAAATGATAATTGTTGGGCTGCATATTTACTCGTGCAAATGAACTATTTATATTAAGTCTTATCTTCACAATTCATTATGTCTATTGCGCTCACATGAGAACTGCTAGGTTCTATAACTTTGGGCTCGCCGCCTTGTTACTTAAGTCATTAGCCAGTTACCATATCCAATACTAATTTGTAGGACAATTACATCTCCAATAGAATTTTTACTATAAATACATTAAAAATAATAGAAGTACAATGAGATATACAATATTTTAACCTATAAAATACTTTTTACTTTCATTGTTAACACATTTTGAAACTTGTTTTTACTCTAATATCGGAGGTATCCCCAGCAGTATAATCTATCAAATTTTTTCTAGTTGTTCTCTTCGTGTAAGTTCACGTTCAAGCCAATAATTGAACACGTGAACAAATTTAAGCATTAACAGTAACATTTGAGAAAATTGTGCCTTGGCTATAAAAAAAAAGTACAAGGCAATTTTGGTTATTTATAAAATGAAGAATGCCAATAAAAACAAACATATGGTGGATGTTTTAAGGATTGGAGGACAAATTGCCATTTCATCTTGTTAACCTTTACCTTGTAGGCTTGTATGCCGGTGCAGTTGATAGCAAGGTTGTATCCCGTTGAAGGAATTTTTTGCTTGGTTTCTTTGATAAATCCTCATTTTTCTTTAAGAAGTGGCTTGGAACATCTTAACTAATTAAATACTTGCTTAGTTTTAAATTATAAGATTAGTATTAACTTTTAAAAAGTTAATTTCAAATATTTTTAAAATCAAAATTAATATTATTCATTTAAAAACAATAAATCTTATAACTAGTAGAACTTTTTAAGTAATTTATGATATTCGTAATTGTATCGACATAACTTACATAAATTCATGTCAATTTTGAATTTAAAATTAATTTTTAAAAAATTAATATTAATCTTATAATTCAAAATTGATGAAATATTTATTTTGTGCAATAATATTAAACTGTTATTATTATTAAATATAAATTTAAATGTACAACATTGACCAACCATTTGATTTACTTATTAAATTAAAAAAAAATAATTACTCTATCTAATAATATATTTTTACAACAAAGATAAATAATTTTACAATAATAGCCACGATTCGCACGAGGTGTCAGCTAGTCTTACAATTCATGTACAAACATTTTAAATGGTCACATTAATTTAAGCATAAACAATTTGTCCTATAGGAAGAAAATCAAATGTGCGTGCGTGTGTTGGGGATGGGGGTGGGGGATGTGGTAGGGGGAAAATACTACTTATCATAATGATTGAAAAAGATTTATATCCTAATGAATATATATATATATACACACTCTTGTGAGTGGATATATGACATATCAATCAATTATTTATATACTCTTTCACTAATTCATAAGTATGTTATTATGTGTCTGCTCATAATAAAAATTAAAATATTTTAAATGTTTTTAAGTTATATATAAAAGAATATATAAGGATTATATTAGCAAAAATAAGTTTTTTAAAAAAGAATTTATATCTTATTTATTTTTGAAAAATAAGTTTTTTGAAATAATCTTGATTTTACTTGGAAAAAAACTCACTCTTCCCCTTATATTTAAATGAGTTTTGTTATATATAATAATTTATACAATAATTTATATAATAATTTTTTATAAAATAATAAAATAATTAAAATAATTAAAATATAAAATTTATTATTTTATAAAAAATTATTATATAAATTATTACGTATAACAAAATTCTATTTAACCGAAGAGACGACAAGGGTCATTCAGATTTAATTGATAGGGGCCAAAGGGGGAGAGAGATTCATAAATTGGTTACAGTCGATGCCGCGTTATTCTTAGCATGCTCTATTTTTCTCTCTCTCCCTCATTCAAATTCCGATACCTATGCAACCGACATCATTTTCTCTCTCCATCAACAAAACCCAAATCCTAACACTAATTTGGTCTTTTGGTTCCCTTTCATCTGATCCAAAAATGGAAGGATTTTAATCAAGCTTCTAATCACAATCAGGTACACATTGTACAATTCCTTCTATATAACATTATAATTCGATTTTCCCATCTGGGTACAACTTATTTTCATGGAAAACATTTGTGATTTTGCTACAAACCCATAATCTATTTATTTTTTATATTTTAATTTATTTTTTTGAACTTTTATTGAAATGCTTGTTATGCTATATTCCCATGAGCTTTTATTCATTGTTTCAAATCATTCAACAGTTTCATTTTTCAATTTAGGAATCGAAATGTACGAAAAGTATGTCAGATAATGTGGGAAGGAAGCTTTGAAGTTTGAACAATGTTTGCGCTTATAATATTAGAATTGTTTGCTAGTGGGTTGTAGGAAAAGTGGATTTTCACCCATTGAAGAAATTGTACCTTGTCCAAGATTTTTGTCATTCTTGGTGAAATTCTAGTTCTTATTGTAAATATATGCATTTATAAGATAGAGGGCAACTGGAATTATTTGGTTGGGTTGAGTTTGTGTTTTGCATTATTCTTTCAAATTTTTTGAGTTTTGAAGGATTTACACAAGGAATTGTGAATTTTGTGATGAGAAGTTAGAAGAGGGCTTAAAAGGGTTTAGTGTTCATCAGCATTTAATGGTCTTCAATTTCATTTGAGAAAATGACAAGTGAAGTTCCTGGGACTTCAGGGCAACAGTCGAACGATGATGTTATACAACAAGGTGACATTTTCTATGGGGGAAAAGGTCTACTTAACATTTCTGTACAGACTGGTGAAGAATTTTCTCCAGAGTTTCTTCGGGATCGTGTCACACCACGAAAAGGGGGTGCCAATGATATGGATCAGCGCCAGCAGAAGAAGGTGGGATTTAACATTTATAATAACCAACAGCTTGTTTACGATGATCGTATTGGCCCTGATGAAGGAAGAAGAATGGTTTCTGAAAATAGTCCAGATTGCTCAGATTTTTTTCCAAGTAAAAGTCCTGGGTGCGAAGTATCGGACAAGGCTTATTTTGATGGATTAAGCAGATACCATATGGATTATAGTGCCGTTGGGCAAACTAATGAAAGTAGTCATGATCGAGCTACTGAAAGTCCAACTACTCTTTCAGTTCATAAATCAAATTCTCCCCACTCGTATCAGCCTTTTGGTTATGGTTCTGGAGTTTCAGATGGTGGTTCTTTCCCTGGAAAAATGAAATTCCTCTGCAGCTTTGGGGGAAGAATATTACCAAGGCCAAATGACGGGAAGCTTAGATATGTGGGCGGGGAGACACGAATCATATCCATTAGGAAAAATGTGACCTATATTGAACTTATTAGGAAAACTTTTGCAATTTGCAATCAACCTCATACAATTAAATACCAGCTCCCTGGTGAGGATCTTGATGCGCTTATATCTGTATCTTCTGATGAGGATCTTCATCTTATGATAGATGAATTTCATGATCTGGAAAGAAGTTCTCAAAGGCTGCGGATATTTCTTGTACCTTCAAATGAACCTGAAAGCCCATGTGAAGCAAGGACAGTACAGCATAGTGATGCAGATTATCAATACGTTATCGCTGTTAATGGCATGCAGGACCCAAGTCTCCGGAAAAGCTCAAGTAGGGATAGCCTGTCAAGCCAAGCAAGCCATTTGGGGGGTTACTTGGACAATAGTCCAACCTTTCAAAGAGAGTCTCCTACTTCCTTTCATCCATGGGAGATTCGGAGTGGAGGTAGTCCAGTTAATCTGAACTTGATCCTCTCGAACCCCAGTGCTCAGGTGTTCAATACGCCACAGATTGCAAACAAGTCATATATCCAACCTCCATTTCCTGCACCCATTCAGCTGAAAATTCATAAGAATTCCCCAATGAAAGTCTACGAGGATTGTTCTACCCCAGATGGTTATGAAGGCAACAATCCATATTCTTTACAGAAATCAGCATTTGAGAAATCATATGGTGTTGACGCCACAGCTTATTACAATCATCCTCTTGAAATGGTTCAGGTGGTAAATTACCATCGTCAAGACAAGAGTTCGGTAGAATCCAACCACAAGAATACCCCCACTAGAGATCTTGTGCCTTCTTCCCCACTACATGGTCAAGGTGATATGGACATTGAAAGACTTATGCTCAATAAATTAGCAATCCATTATAAAAATGTTCCCCCTTATCAAAATGCAACTGGTCTGTTCTCTGAATCCAACCTTCTACCATCTCATCACAAAATTGCTTATTTTCCGTCTGACTTGGAAATGCAACATGAAGAGAGATCGAACTATGGTTTAGAAGAAGGGACAGTCTCATCCCCCTCCAATTTTGAAATTGAAAAATCACCCTCTAACACAACGTCAAGTTTGTCACAGGAATGGGCAATGCAACAGCAAGAGAAGATAGATCCACCCACTTCAAAAGCACCAGACGCTAGCAAGGCATATAGTGAATGGGATAGTGATATGATAAAGTGGTTGGAAAAGAAAGATTCTTCTATCAGTCAGGACCTGGATGTTGTCGAAGGAAATGATAGAATAGTATTACGAACTTATGACATGGAACATAAGATGAATTTGGCAAACATTCAGTGCAATCCAAACTTAAGAATCCATCTTCCTAACTCAGCACGAGAGTCACCAGCCACTGTTCTGGATCAGGCAATAAGAAGGGATATAGTTTCCCATGAATCTCCTGCAGAGCAACCAATTTCTCGAGAACCAATAATAGAAAAACGTGTTAATTTTACTCATTTTGCTCAAGTTGGATTGAGTGTAAGCTCAAACTTGGATGAGGATGACCCCATTGTGACTGAGCTGTCGCAGCTGAGTCCAGTCAATGATGCTGTTTTAGCTAAAATAGCTTATATCTATGAGGACATGGTGAATGATCGGCAAAACAGTGCTAAAAAAGAGGAATCTGCCATCTTTGTCCAATCACACCCTCTAGATAATAGTGATGAAAGTAATAAGCCTGAACTGATGCTTATTGTCGAAGATGTAACTGACAGTATGCCTTCTGACATGCCCTCATCTTCTGGAATTGTCCCTCTTGTACAAGATGAACCTAGTGATGGGGAATTAGAGTCCGAGTGCATGGCCCTAAACTCTGACTGTAAGGTAACTTTTCCTTGTCATTCAGAAATATTGGTTATTGAGTACATTCAGTTCTTTTTGTAGGATTTAAGTTACTACTCTGTTTGTAGGATGCTGAAGGTGCTTACCAAGATGAATCTATTAGTGATTCTGTACTAGCTGAGATGGAAGCAGGCATCTATGGCTTGCAGGTTGATAACTATAATCTCAACCGATAAATGCATGAACTGATCAAAATGTATTATAAACAGAAAAAGGAATAAGATTTGTAACAACTTTTTTTTTGTTGAAGAATTTATTAAAAAAGTGTGTAGCTATCTACGGCCTGTAAAATCAATGAGTATATACCTGCGGGAAATTGATTTCTTATTTGAGATGGTATGTAGAATTTAATGTCTTGCATCACCAAAGTTTTCAGAATTTACTTCCTTCACATCCTTTTGTTTTGGGTACTTCACATTCTATTTTGCGGTTTCTTAGAGATTCCAGGATTGAAAGACCTTGATTCAGACATATTTTTTTAATGTACTTTCTTACTAAAATCTTCCGACGTATGTGCAGATCATAAGAAATGCTGACCTTGAAGAGTTACGAGAGTTAGGATCTGGCACCTTTGGAACAGTTTATCATGGAAAATGGAGGGGTACAGATGTTGCCATTAAGCGAATAAAAAAGAGCTGTTTTGCTGGGAGATCATCGGAGCAAGAGCGATTGGTCGGTTTTCCTACTTAAGAACAACAATTTGAATTCTCTCACTCTGTACAGCTTGTTCTAATTTTAACTGTAATGCTAAATTTTGAATTCACCTAAACTTTCTTTTAGATAAAGTATAAATAACATTACAAGTTCAAAGATCTCTCTTATGCTTAATAATTATGAAGAAATTTGGAAGTGAAAAAGGAAAGGTTACAGTGTCTTTTCAGACTCAAGTCTATAACATCAATTTTTTTGACAGACCAAAGACTTCTGGAGAGAGGCTCAGATCCTGTCGAAACTTCACCATCCAAATGTGGTAGCATTTTATGGGGTGGTTCCTGATGGACCTGAAGGAACATTGGCTACTGTAACTGAGTTCATGGTGAATGGGTCGCTACGGCATGTCCTCTTAAGAAAGGACCGGTATGTTGGTCAGTTTCTTATTTTCCATCCTTTATTAGGGATAGATGAATTCATGTAACCTTGAAATCCCTTATTGCAGAGCACTTGATCGTCATAAAAAGCATATAATTGCGCGGGATGCTGCTTTTGGAATGGAGTACTTGCATTTGAAAAATATAGTTCATTTTGATTTGAAATGTGATAACTTGCTTGTCAATTTGGGAGATCCCAAACGACCTGTATGCAAGGTACTCATCTGAAAAAACAATCCTTAGCTTAAATAAATTATCGTCATTATATGTTTCAACGGTTAATTCATATATAACTTCATTTCTAAACACACTTTCTGCTGATTTTCTATTCTGTGTCATTAGTTTCAGATTTCAATATTTGGAAGCTTTCTGAATTTAGCTCGAAAATGCATCCAAATTTACTTTATTACCATGTAAAAAAGTTCATCAGTTCATTTTTTATTTTTAAATTTTTTTGGCTATTTGTTTTTAAGGTCGGTGATTTTGGATTGTCAAGAATTAAGCGTAACACACTTGTTTCGGGTGGAGTGCGAGGAACACTTCCATGGATGGCACCAGAGCTACTTAATGGCAGCAGTAGTCGAGTTTCTGAGAAGGTGGGAGTAAAACTCTATCCTGGGAATGATTACTTCTATTTTAAAGGTTGAAGAAGTGTCATCCTCCTTTTATTTTTCTCTGTTTCTCCTTTCCTTTATATCTTATGGCGTATGACAGGTTGATGTATTCTCGTTTGGTATCACAATGTGGGAGATTTTGACTGGGGAGGAGCCATACGCGAACATGCATTGTGGTGCCATCATAGGTAAAGCTCTTCTATTTAATCTGGCCGCACGTATATTTCTTTTCTTCCTAAAAGGAAGATTTCCTACCACTGCCATCCACATTTCCCTCTGTCAAAGGAGAAAAAACAATAGCTAAGTATCTTAATACGTTAAATTGTTGGAGAATGGGGAATAACTATAAGCCTTGGTTGCATGATTTCTCTTGGTAACTTTTAACTAACTTGAGCTTATCATTTGTCTCGCACATATTACCTGGATTTTATTAACGAGAGTTTTTATAGGAAAACTCTAGCTGTGATGTTATGATTACATTTTTATGGATATAGTGATTTCTTATAATATTGTGGATTTACTGATTATAACTGTTGTTTTTTTAATAACTTAATTTGATATTAATTATATATTTTGTTAACTCTGGATGGATGAAGGGGGGATTGTAAATAACACACTTCGGCCTCCTATTCCTGCACGTTGTGATGGCGAGTGGAGAAAGTTGATGGAAGAGTGCTGGTTACCTGATCCAGAATCCAGGCCATCATTCACACAGATAACAAACAGGCTGCAAAAAATGGCAATGGCCATCCAGCCAAAGAGACGTACTCAAGTGCAGAGATAATGTTGCTACTTCTATATCCGAGTGTAAGTTATGAATATGGAAAACCAGAGAAAAGTTAAGTACTAAGAATATCAACTAATTATGAGTAGAGTTTGTGAAATAGCTTTATACAAGCAATTGTTGTACAGAATTCGGTTTTTCTTTTTAAAAAATATATATATGAATGAGTGTAACACCCCAGCCTTACATCGGTTAATATAAAATATTTGAACGTGTATATAAAAATTCAAATTACTATCATTAATAACTTCAGTCATGATCTTTTGAGTAAGTCTGTGGTGGATTAAAATGACATAAGAAGATATTATTGAAACAGTATATTAGGTTTTATTTTGCTATGATTTGATTTGAACTTAAAATTTGACCTGAATTGTTACAATAAGACTCGAAATCCTTTTTTTGTCAACTGTTGGCATAACAATTATCTGACGCCTTCATATTTTCTTGGACATTTGGATCCATCAATTGTGGTGATTATTTCTCTAGTAGTATCCCAAGTCGGGTTTAGTCGAGCCGAGTTTTCATTTACATTCCCAGTTGTCAACAACTGGAGTTTTTGTTAATATACGTTCTTCAATTCACATTTTATGTTAAATAAATTGGAGCATCCTCTAACAAATAATATCAACATTTTTAATTAGTTTTCTATACACAGTAAAAATGACTGAAACTAACAACTACGTGTTATTATTATGAAAAAATATAAGTTAATAAAAATTAATGACAAAAAAAACAAACAAAATGTATCTTAATTTTTTAAAAATAAGGTCTAACACGAAAATTTATGTCGAGTTTTATTTTTAATAATTAAAATAAATATAGTATTTAATTATATATATATTTTTATATATATAATAGTGTCTTATTATTATATTTAATTGACTGAAAAGTTAACATATTTAACAAGCATCACCATCCATAAGTCAAAATCTCTTTTGCTTGGAATAATAATACGTTGAAGTCGTTATCCATAATGGAAAACCACGATTGCTTTAAGTCCACTTAAGTCTACGAAACAGAAACAGAAATTTGATTATTTGTGGGATTCAAGAAATTATTATTTTTCCCGAGATCTATTTACTTTTTTAAAATTTTAAATTAATATAAAATTATTTAATTTTAATTAATACATCAATAATTACTATTAAATTACTTAAAATATATTACTAAATATAAAACTATTATTTCCAAAAAGAAAAGCAGCTCGATAAGTGCAATCAAAGTTAAATGAAATTTTATTCAAAGTTAAATGGTAACTAATTAAGTACTGGCAATTTTCATTGTGATATGAATAATATGATGACCTTTCTATTAATAACATAAAATGGTCTCTTCTTATTTCCTTCGTAATCATTACTATCTCATTTAAGAGTGCACACAAAATCGATTAAAATTAAAAAATTGACCGGACTAAACCAAACCGTTACTATTTCAAATCGAAAAACATAAAATCGAAGAAACCGAACACTATAAAACTAAAAAACCGAGACTAGTTCGGTCAGTTTGGTTTGACTTCTCAAAAAACCGAAACCGACCGAACAATTTAAAATTATAATATAATTTATATATTTTTTTAATAAATATTTATTTTATATAATTATATATTTATTATATGTCTTTATTGTGACGAATTTATAAAACTTCTATCATAGTGAGTAAGTTAGGTGATTTTTGTTTTTCGAATTTAGAGAACTTCTATTATAATTACTAGTTATTGTTATTGAGTTAGTGATTTATTAATTATTATGAAAAATTGGCAATATAATAAATATCAAATTATCAATTACGGAACCGAATAAACTGACCGATTTAACCGAAATCGAATAAACCGATAACCGATTACGATGTAAAAATTTGGACGATTTTGATTTTTAATTTTTTATAACTTACTTAAATAGTTTAATTATTTTTTTTTTCAAAAAATCGACTAAACCGACTGTGTGCACCTCTAATCTCGTTGTTAAATCACGAGAGCTGTTCTTTCTTGTGTATGTGGCCTCTTCTCATTTCCTTCATAATCTTATATAATCATCAATAATTACTATTAAATAGAAAATCTCAAGTCCTCCACCCTTGACCCCATTTACGATCCAGCCATACACGTTCCCTTCCTGCTATTACAAACGCAAACAACTTTTAAATTTTCAAATATTAATATGCATAACTATTGTGATACTCTAGAATTTTCTAATATAAGTTCTGTTACGTTTGGATTAAAGAAAAATGATGAAATAGAGAAAATAATGGAATAGAAAATAGAATAATTTATTATATTTTAGGTGGAATGAGTCATTAATTCCATACCATCTCTCAAATAATAAAATTCATAAATTTGAGAGGAATAGAAATGGTCTCCATTATATTTCAATAGAGTAATTAAACATAATTTTTTTATTTATGAGAATAAGTCACTCCATTCTCATATTCATTCATTCGATCCAAACGTAACATTATGCTTTTTTTAAACAACACCGTAGCAGTATAAAGTTGAAGCTGCAAAAAAGAGAGGAAAAGGAAACATGAGGCTTTGCAGTGTTAATTGTGAAGAGGAATACAATAATTTTTTCAACACGTAAACATTAATACTCTTCTGTTCTATATAAATTTGTATTTAAAATCTATGTATATGTATATAAGGGGTTTCTAATAAGTCATGAATAAGATTAATTACACATTTAATGAAATAATAAAGAGGATGTAGGAATATAGTGTCAAATATTCCTACTAGGCACATGACAATAAAATATTATCAAACCAAGACATTTGTTTACCTCATCCTAGAATCTGTAGGAACATGAGATATATTTATAAATAAATTATTTTTTTTATTACTGAAATTACTAGTTCTAAAACTATACAATAAGCATGCTTCTTCATAAAGTTTTTGGTAACGTAGGTCCTAATGGTTATATTTTAAATTATTTAAAATTGAAAGTAAAGAGTAATTTAATGTATAGGGTATAACATGGATTCACCAGCAGAAATAAGTAAATCAATTAATAATAACAAATAGACATGGTGGGAAAATTTCATCAAAGTCGAGCTGTTTTAATATTTTCAGATTTTAAAATTTGATCTTTTATTTTTAATAGAGTATTTATACCTATTTATTAAATTATATAATCTTGTTGGTCTTAAAGTAACTATAAGACAAAAGGATTTAAAAGTAAAATTAAGATTAAAAATAATGAGAAGGACTAATAAATTATGATAATTATTAATTTTGTAGTCAAACTTATCAAAACTGACATTTATGTTGGTGACTAGATTGAATTGAGGAGCTTAGCAGGATTTAATTGGTTCTCATTATTTCAATCGGTACCTATTTGGTAAGTGGTGACAATTATTATGTACGAAATTTCATTCTCCTTCATTTATTTCTAATCTCATTGACATTCTTTAGATTTGATAACAATTTGAGATTTTTCATATTATAATATGGCTTTTCAATCGTACACCCATCGTCTTTGCAAGAATGTCATTTTTTGATCTAATGACTGGGGCCAAAAGAGTGACTTTGGACAAACTCAGCTAAATTATTGGATATATAAACTTTTACCTACATTTCTCGTGCTCTTTACCTTCTTTAATTATAAACTTCTTTAATTATAAAATGCATGAGAATTGATATTTTCGCAAGTTAATTTGATATTTTTGTAAAATTAAATGGATTTACTTGTAAAAATAATAAATTAACTTGTAAAAATATCAATTCTCATATGGAATTGATATTTTCGAAAGCTAATATAATATTTTCGCAAGATCAAATAGGACTCACTTACGATCTTGTATTTTTTAGTGTGTTTTTTTAGAAACGTGATAACAGCTTTTTGTATGATAAATTTCCTGGATAATATAAAACAAAGATAAATAAAAATTGGGAAATTGATCAGATTTACTGACGAAATATTTGCCATTATTTTTTTGTTTGGTTAGCGTTTGTTTCTTGCTTTTGTTTCGTTAGTACTTATTTCTTGCTGTTTTATTTGAGGTAGTGATGTGCTTAGCCTTGATAGGCGATTAGGAAAGCATTTCAACTTAATAATAATAATAATGAAACACATGTTTCTTAACAATTACTCCTCAAGTCTTCTGAACTAACAAATGTACCATGGAAACCATAGGGCACCCTACTAGGTAACTTCACCAATGCCACTTGCTTCATATTTGAAGCTCTTACTATTACTAACTCAGACTTCTCCTCCCTTTCATCCCTTACAAAACTCATAACAAACCCTTCATCTTCTTCATTTCCCGCCACAAAACACGGCTCGCCGCCAAACCTTTCATCCCCATACAAAAACTTTGTCACTTTTCCTGTCAACAAATCAACCTTTGCCATGCCACAGCATTTTGGCCAGGGTTCTGCTATCGCCAAATATGCATATCGGGTTTTCTGGCCAAGTCGCCCCTTGTTCACCTGCCCGGCTTCCAAATTCAAGCCGGAGACGATGACCCGTCGGGTTGACCCGCCTGTTCTTGTGTTTAAACGGATCTCGGATAGCTCACTACTTAACGGGTCATCGTGCTCCGTGAAGATTGAATCCGGTGGAGTCATGCATGACCCAATAACAAAAATGATTTTATCATCATCCTCATTAATTTCCTCCCATGCATTACATAGATGGAAGCAAAAGCAATCCGGTACATCTATCCATTGGATACCCGATTCGTTTTCATCGTTCTTAGGTAGCACTCCGAAACGTGAAACCTTATTCGGATCATGGATGACGGGTGACCCACCTTTTACCATTTCGGATAACTTGAACACAACTTGCTGATCTGGAATGATCACGTGACTTTCCGTGATGGCAAAGTCATGAACCATGGTTGGCTGTTGGAGGGAAATAGATACCTCACGTGCCTTCTGACCGCACGGGTCGAACTTGAAGAATTTAAGGTAGGGTTTCTTCAATACATTATAGCTCAGAGAATAGAGCTCGCCTGTGACGGGGTCTACTTTAGGGTGTGCAATCATGGGACAATCAATCTGCCCATCAAAATCAAACCGTCCGATCGTCTCGAGGTCACCATCATCCCTAATGCGGACGCTGTAAGGAAGATCATCCTCTGACATGGCAAGTAAACGGCCGTTAAAGTACACTAAGCCAGCGTTAGCCACGCCGCTGCCTTTCCGGGCGTTCACCAAGCCGATTGCGGCACGAGCATAAAACAGCGCAAGCCGAGCCAAACCAAGGTGGCCATGTAGCTCACCTATCGGCTTCGGAAATAACGGCCTGCCCAGCGCTTCTTCTTGGACAAGCCGACTCGTACGTGTACGCCGGCAACTATAACTGGCTTCATTCACGGGTCCCAACGTAACGGCGTGAACCATTCCGTCACCATCAAATAAGTGGTGCCCACTAAGTGGCTCAAACATAGGATTAGCCCCATTTCGAAGGTAGACTCCACTTAAATCCGCCGGAATCTGGCCCACCACCTCGAGCCCGTGCCGAACTGGGCACTCTTGAACCGGTGCGAAGTTCCCTTCTAGTTGAACCGCCGGGTCAACCGTCCGGTTCAGCTTGTGTTTCTTTTCTAATTCCATAATAAGCGAATTTTCCACAAAATCTAGAGCTGATGCTGCCAGTTTCTGAAGTGGGTTTAGCTGAGGAGTGAGATTTTGTTGTGCCGGAGTAACTTTAGGAACTGGGGTTTTCTCCGGCAACGGCGCCGGATCCTTGAACTTCTCGGGACATGTTTTTTTTGCTGGATTTATGAATATTTTACATGTAAATATTGGTGGGGTTGTTTGAATTTTCCTATCGGGTATGTGTAAATGACGGTGGGTTTGGATTTTGGAGCTTCTTGGGGTAGTACAAAAATGGTGGGAGGCTTGCATGGTTTTAGTCTTTTAGAGAGCAAAAGCGAGGAGAGAGAAAGGTGTAGAAGGGAGAATGGGGTCAATGAAATATATATAATGGTGAAAAAGTGCAATTAGGTGGGGGCTATGCAGGGAGTACTCCAGCATGCAAGACGGAGAGGTGACACGTGTGAAATGAGTTTTAGAAAGGATGAGTTAAAAATAGCTAGCAAATTTTTAGAATATGGAAAATAATTAATTAGGGAGAAATTTAAGAGAGAGAAATAAATTGAAGAATCGCACTACAGAGCGGAGCAAAATAAGGAGTGAAAACAACAAACTGCTCTGCACTTAATCAAAATTCAAAATATACGGTAAGTCATTTATTTTTGTGGAGTATTAATTGCAGATATTTGCCATTTTTACGTATAGGATACTGAGTATTAATTAATTTTTATCTCGTGTGTGTATATATATAGTATGTTTTTATATAATTATTGATAATTTCATATTAATATTTATATTGTCAAAATAAATAAGGAATTGATATTTTCACAAATAAAATTTAATATTTTCACAAACTCCCTCTCGCATGAGTGTGGGACCCATTTACTATTCATATGAGATAGACTTTGTGAAACTATTATTTTTGTTTGTCAAAATATTAATTCACAATAAATACTCCTTAATTATCATTCAATACTTATGAGCTACGTTTATTTGTAAATATTATAATTTCGAGATTATAATCTCATGGATTATAATTTCAAAGTTATATTTGTCTATAGGCTATGTTTGTTTATAAAAAAAAACTGAGATTGAACTATTTGTATTAATTAACACTATTTCAGATTATTTTATCCCATGATGGGGGATTAATAGTCCTTTAAATAGTCTTATGGAATATTTTTTTTATTATTCATAAGGTTATTTATGTGGAATTATATAATCCCATGAAAAAATTAGGATTAATACTCCCCCTCATTTTAAGCTATTAAATGACTTTATTGGACTAATAATCCAACATTAAGGGATTAATAAGTCATTATCAAATGATTAAATAGTATAAAGTAATATTAAATTAATGTAAATAATTCAATCCCAAACATATTTTTTTGTAAACAAACATAGCCATAAGAATTACATTTAAGATAAAACTATTAATTCCAAAAATTTACTGTTTGTTTTTAAATTTAGATTTTAGACTATTAGTCTATGAATTATAAAATGACTTAGTAGTCTTGGGATTATAATCCCTGATTGAGCATGATATTAAATAGTCCTCCATATTAAGTCATTTTATAATCTCTGGACTATTAATCCCAAGTTTAAATTTAAAAGCAAATAAGATAAAGATATGATTAATAATCTTATCCCAAGTGTAATTCTTGCAAATAAAAATAACTTTGAAATTATAATTTATGCCTTGAGATTATAATCCTTGCAAATAAACATGATCCATATTTATCGATAATTTTATATTTATTTTAGTGATATTTTATACTTTTAGTTATATGTATTACTTTTACAAAAATAAGGGTGATAATATATGCACTCTCTACATTCATTATTGCACACCTTTTTAAATTTAAAAGACAATAGTACCCTTAATTAATAAAAAGCCAATTAAATCATTCAACACTTATCCTTTTTGCCTTAAGCTTATTATACTTAAACCTCAAAATAATAATAATAATAATAATAATAATAATAATAATAATAATAATAATAGAGAATTTATATTTTTAAAAGAGAAATTAATATTTTTGCAAGACATCACTCACATGAAGGTGGGTCTCACTTAGTATTCATATGAATAAAATCTTGTGAAAATATCAATTTTATTTCTCTTGTGAAAATATCAATTCTCTAATAATAATAATAAATTTTTTATCACGTATATTCATGAAAAGTAAATTATTACAATATAATTTGTTAGTCATAGTAGTAACAAAGTTGTGAATTTCTAATTTTTGATATGTATATATATATATATATATATATATATATATATATATATATATATATATATATATATATATATGTGTGTGTGTGTGTGTGTGTGTGTGTGTGTGTGTGTGGTCCTCATCCGTGGCAAACGGTTATCACGACACTAATTCGTCAACCAATGCAGGAGGACATTTTTGGTTGTGCATCGACCATGCCGCTACTCCTTCTTAAAGCAAGGTATATCGCTACTCCTCCTTGCGGCAGACCATGTTATACGTAAAATTGGCCCTGCCGCTACCCTTTCTTGCGATAGGCCAATTTTTACGTTTTATGGCCCTACCGCTATCCTTTCTTACGGCAGCTAATTTTAGTTGTCACTAATAACCGTTTGTCATGGATAAAATCTCATATATATATATATCAAAGTTAATAAATTTGTAATCGACAATTTTTTTTTAAATATTTTGCAATATTTTAAATTTTATTGATTAAATAATTTCTTATTTAATTTAAATTTAAAATTCGTGAATTGATTCAAGTCAACATATGTTTTTTTAATTAAATGAACCAATTTAACTATATTGTAGAGTATCATTTTAATATGATATCAAGCTAAATTATATATCATATGTTAAAATATGTGAACAAAAAGGTTTTCCATTTATAAATCTTTTACTTTTTATTTTTTCTAATATATTATTTATTTTAGTCATTAATTTATTTTTCAAAATATATGTAATATAAAATATTTAAAATTAAAAGAATGCTATTGATTAAGAAAACAACTAGCTTAATATAGTAGTTTAGTTTTTCATATGACTGAGGATCGCGTATTGAAATAATTAACTAATTTTATACATATTTTGTCTTGTAAATGTAATATGTAATAAATTCAAAAATAAAATGGATATAAAATAAATTTGTTAATTAATTTTATATATGTTAAATGTATAATAAATTCAAAGACAAAATGGATATATAATAAATTTGTTAATTGATTTTATATATATTAAGGGTAACATAGTTTATTTTATATAGAAGATGTGCAACAATATATTTAGGGCGTGCAAATACCCTCAAAAATAATTATTAATTTTTTCTCAAAGATATCTTTTGGGTCATTTTAACCCACTACAAACTCATCAAAATGTTATGACTAAAAGTATTAATAATAACAGTTTGAGTCATTATATATCCATCTAAATATTTCATATTAATCGATGCGAGATTAAAATGTTACATTATTAGTGACTTTATTATAGCAAAAAAGATATTATCATAGTAAATATATATTTAGTGAGAATTTAACAATTATTATAGCAATACTGTTAACGTCTGGTTTTGTGAGCTTGTTGAAAATCACCAAAAGCACGAACACTTGCACTTAGTAAGAATCGTTAGCCACCCCCAATACTAGCGACGGCTTGGGCTGCCCGGAGATGCTTCGTTGTAAGAATAAGTACATGCCAAAATCGTTATCAATGAATAATCGAAATTATGCTGAAATAATTAGAATTTTGTGTATAAAAATTTGTGTACCGTAATTATGAGCTAATTGGTTATTTATATAGTCATTAGGATCCCCAGAGTCTAATTAGGAATATAATGTCCACTTTTAAATCAACTTATAATTCTTTTTAATGCACAATTGAATCCTTCCCAAATTAAGCCAGCATACTTTATCCAAATAAGGAAATAAGCGAAGATATATGCGTATGTCCGAAGCAACTCCACTAATCATTTCTTGATTGTATCTTGTAAATCGGCACCGATCTTCATAATCTTCTGAGTGTTGTCCGGTATTAGCTCGATGTCCTCTGTCTCTTCTACAGATAGAGCTAAGGGCTCGGTCACTCATTATGTGAAATGCTCTACATCCACCATCATTGTTTGTTTATGTTTGTTGACCCCTACTGATGATGATGTCATTATATGACGATAATACCTCATTGTTATGTCTAAGTCCCCATTCACCTCATCGACCTCGTTAGTTGTAAAAAACTTCATCTTAAAGTGTAGGATCGAGGTCACTTCATGAAGGGTTGAGAGAGTGGTCCGTCTTAAAATTGCGTTGTATGCTGAGTCTACCTGAACCACAAAGAATTTGACATTTATCTGGACCTGCTATGGGGTCTTCCCGAACACGACTTGTAGTTCAACTGTACCAATTATCAGAACCAACTCAATCCCGAACTCATAGAAAGGAGCTTCCTGACCCACTGACATCTTAACACCTTCCAAATCCATCATTCGATATGCGTGACTGTACAAAACATCAACAAATGACCCGTTATCTATCATCATGTGCTTTATAGCAACCGGGCCAACCAGAGTTGTGATCACCAAAGCTCCATCATGTGGTTCCACTGTGTCAGGTTGGTAATCCTTATCCGAGAAAGAGATTACCGTGTTTGGAAAATGACATTTTTGCTTGCTTGTTTGCTCTGATAAAGCCATAATTATGTCCAATGTTGATTGTTGGCATTTCCCTATCAACTTCTTGAGTGTTCCTCTGATGATGACATTTACAACCCTCATTGGCTTGTTCTTTTGATCTCCACTTCGGTGCTTTACTTAGGGTTGGGTTTGAACTAGGGGTTGTCAACCTGCCATATATTGTACAAGCTCTCCCTTTTGGATGTTCTTCTTGATAAGATCTTTCAAAACATGACACCTTCCGGTCAAATGTCCTGTTGCCTAATGGTAGTCACAGTAGTAGCGATGCCTATCATCCCCGACATAGGTGGTGGTGGCTCGTAAAATGGCTTTCCCTTTATCTCTTTTAGAATATGGACCCTGTCCGTATTCAAGGGTGTATACACCTTAGCATTCTGCCTTTACCGAAAAGCTGGCTTATCTATTTGTGCATTAGGCTTCGAACCAATCATGTCCCACACATCCGGTTGTTTAGTTTCATTGGTCTTTGGTTTGTCTGTATATTTCGGGTTTAAGGTATTTATGGCTTCTTTGATAGCGATGAACTTCTCTGCCCGTTCATAAGCATCTGACAGGTCCATCAGGGCATTGAACAATATATCATTCATTAACTTCTTTGATCGGCTGACATCCAACCCAGTAATAAAGAACCCCAAAGCCTGAGTCATGTTGAGGTCAATTATCATACCGACTGCATCCCTAAACCTTTACACGTACTGCCCTAATATCTCGTTGGTCCACTGTTTTATCTGCGTCACTAAGGCTGTAAGTTTTCCCATCCTCTTATTGCTTCCAAACTGGTTATGGAATTTTTTCAGAGAGCTCTTTCCATGAATTGATACTGACTGAAGGCAATGAAACAATCCACTGCTTCGTTGTCTTCTTCAGTGTTGTTACAAAAGTCTTGCAAATCCCTGCATCTTAGTGATTGTAATATCCCATAATAATCTCATATGAGTTGGTGTAGTCTATGAGTCCCTGATTCCATTGAAAGACTTTAGTGGTGGCAGCTTCATCTTTGAGTCAGCGTTTTCCTGATTGATGGCAGTCGAAAAAGGAGATTTATTATCTACTGGCTTCAGACTTGCTTTCCCTTCGGCTAAGTGTCGCTCTAGGTCATGTATTCTCTTCATGATAAGATCGGAGTTATCCCGCCCTGGTGTCCGATCATGCTGATCTTTGTCATAGCCTACAGAATGGGCTCGCCTTATGTCATCACGCTCCCGATCGTCCATCCTTGCATCACACCGATTGTTTCTCCTTGTATCATTACGGTTGTCCCGCCTTGTATCATCATGGTTTTAGTCATAGCTGTAATGTCCTAGAATTTTCACGTCATTATTAATTAAATTATTAATTTAGTTTCCAAGGAGTTAGTTTTTCGAGATTATTTAAATCTTTTTATGTGATTAATTAATTATGTGATTAAATAATTATGTAATTAATTACTAAAATTAATTAAGGGGGGTCACTAATATGTTATTAAATTAGTGAACAAACCCTAAAGTTTTAATATCAAAATAATTGATAAGTTTCCTATTAATTAAATATTCAATTAAATTGAATATAATGAGTTAATTAAATATAATAAATTAATTAATATGATTATTAATTAATTTAAATAATGTGAAATAATAATAATAATATTTATTAGTCCAGTTAGTAATTTAATAATAATGGGTTAAAATATTAAATTATTTATTCAATCTAATTACTTATTTAATCATGGATTGAATAATTAATGTGTAAATTATTAAATTAGCCCAACATGGGTCAATTAGTAGCCCAAGTGGAGAATAATAAAATTTGACAATTTAGTAGCCCAAACAATTTAATAGAAGCCCAATTGGTATTTTAAATTAAAGCCCAATGATTGGCCCACTTGGAAAAACAATTATATAACTATTAATTAATTAAAAAGGAGAAAGTGACTATGATTTTGGGACAATTCTATGGTCCATCAGCCGACCAAGACATGGAGAGGAGAGAGAAAAGTGAGGTTTTGTATTATTTGATTTTTATTTATTAATTAAAAGGATTGCTTGTTTTATTTTTAAAAGTACATGAAACCATGCTTCTTTTCACCAACTTAGTACTTAGCTAGAATTCTTGCACAAGTCTCCAACCACCCTCATTATGGAAATTTGATAGATATAGATTTTATATCTACTCAAATTGTAAGTATACTTACAAGTTAGTAGTTTTTGTAAATCATTTATCATCTTTTATTTTCAAATCAAAAGAGAGAGCTAGAGAGCATTTGAGAGTTTGAGAAAATTTGAGAGCAAAATACTAAGAGGAGAGAAGGAGTCTTGGTGCATGTCATCTTCCTTCACAACATATTTTGGAAAGAAAAGGAGGATAGCTATCAAAACAAGGTAATTATTTTTAAACCATAATCTTGTTTTTTTCTTTCAAGTTTAGGGTATAAATATTTGTGTAATAATTTTTATGGTTAATATCATGCTATGTATGTTTATATAGTTGATCATGTGTTAACTTATGTTTTATGAGTGTTAATGATGGAAAACATGTATTTGGTGGTGTGAAAATAAATCTCAAAAATAATTTTTGATAATATTTAGATTTAATGTTCTAATATTATAGAACATTAAATCATGAGAAAAACAAAGTTTGAATCACTCAAAATGGAGTTGTACACAAAAAGTTATGATTTATAGTAGTTTATGTGATGTAAAAATTTTTATAAAAAAAATATGTTATTAAATCATGAAAAATTAATTTTTTCATGTTATAAATTAATATAAGGTGATTGGTAATTTTTTTGGATTTTTATTGTGAAGTTAAAGATTTATTGAAGGTATAATTTTGTTAAAAATTGCACTTTTCACATTCTGCTGGAATTAAAAAAAAAAAAAAAAAGGGTGGCCGCGCAATGCGCGGACCACTGTGCACACGAAAACGCGGAGGCAAAACGGCGTCGTTTTGCCTCAGAAAAAGTTAAGCCGCGCGTACGCGCGGAAGCCAACAACAGTGACTCCCAAAACGGCACCGTTTTGGGTCATGTTCCAGCTTGACGCGCGCAATGCGCGAGCAGAAGATTTCGCGAAATTACCAAAATGCCCCTCCGTGTTTTTATTGGCGAAATTACTATTTTGCCCTCGGATCAGTTTTCAACTTAATTACAGAATTGCCATCGGTCCGGTTTTTCAACTTATTTACGAAAATGCCATTCGGGTTTAATTTAATTAATTTAAATATTTATAAACTAATTTAAAATTATAACAAAAATAATAATAATACAAAAATGATATTGGAAAGGATATTTTTAATTAAGTTTAATAATTAAATATTTAAATATTTTAAATATTAATCTAGTTAGCTAAATCATGGTTAAGTTAAATAAATTTATTAGTTATTTATTATTTAAAATGTTAATAATAAATAAAGGAGATAAATTAACAATTATTATTTAATTCCCATTAAATAATAATTAAAGAAGATATAAAAACTTATAAATTAACTATTTATTATTTAAATATTATTAAATAATAAATAAGGATAATTAAGTAATTAATTATTATTTAATTAGCATTAAATAATGATTAAGGAAAATTAAGTCATTTAATTTAAATAATATAAGGATAAATAAATTAAATTTTATTTAATCTTAAACAATAATTAAAATTAATTAAATAATTGATTATTATTTAATTGACATTAAATAATAATTAAAGAGGATTAAAATGAGTAAACTATTATTTAATTTCCTTAAATTAAATAATAGGTAAGGTTAATTACTTAGTTAACTATTAGTTGATTAATATTAAATTAAAGAAGGTTAAAATGAATCAATAATTATTTATTATTTAACTATAATTAAATAATAAGTAAGTACAATTAGTTATTATTTATTTTAAATAATAACTAGAGTTAATTAATTAATTTCTATTTAACCAAGATTAAATAGTAATTAAATAGAGATTTAATTAATAAAGTAAATTTAATTTAATTATACTTTAATTAAACAATTGTAATAAGTTGTTTAAGGGTTTAATAAGTGTCCAACACTTAGAAAAATATTTTCTAACTTATTAAATTATTAACCTAAAATGATTAAGGGTCTATAAGGTTAATAATATTATTTTGACTGATTATGTGTTGGTACTTATATGATAAATAAGTACCTTAGCGAACGTATAGTTGTGCAAATACGTCATACTAATTAATAGACCAACTTTATTAATGTTAGGTCTTTCAAAGCAAGTTAGTTAAAGCTAGACATATATTGTAGCTGAGCAGACAGGCAAGTTCCTTATCTCTAAACTCATTTCATTGAGCAAATTATTTATCTAAGCTTGAACTGTTATTTCCAAGCATGCTTTGAGTGGTTTAATTACTTTACAATAATTCCACATCGATATTATTGTTATTCGCACTTGTTGCACTTGAGATTGTACAGTCATTGACTTGTACTTAATTATTGTTCTATTATTTAAAGAACTGTTCACAGTAAGTCTAAGTCATTGTTCGGCTAGACATTTATGTTAAAGATTTTAAAAGCTATCCAAATCATTGAAGATGCGGATTCTTAGACTATTATGAACACCCCTTTATTATAGGGGAGTACCATGTATCTAATATTAGGTACAAAAATACGGAAATTAAATGTTATGCATACACATATTGTACTGAGGCTGATCCCCTCGGGTACATATTTCTGGTAGTAACCATTGAGTCAACCTGCTATTGACTACAGTGGATATTTATAGTTCATAGTCTAGTTGACTATCCTAATTTTAAAAGCAACTTATTATTCCTGCTTATGTTATTCACATTATTGAATTGTTCAGCTATTCCCTTTTATTCATGATATATTGTTCCTTGTTGTTATTTAAACTTGTTGAGCAAACTAGTTGCTCACTCTTGCTATATCATGAAACCTTATTGCAGTGCAACCCGAGACTTCGGGAAAGAACAAGGGTAAAGGAAAGATGAAGTAATAGACTTCGAGATGCAGCCCTGTAGTTAATTTAAATTAACTGTTATGTAATATGAACCCTAAGTACTTTATTAAGGGTATTTGTGTATTATTTTTGTAAGGTTATCGTATCTTGGGACTAGTAACACCTTTTGAATGAACAACATATGTTTATTATTCCGCATTTAGTTATTGTATGTTGTTTAGAGGTGAATGTTTGTATTGGATCGTGATGACCGGATCCGGGTATTTGGAACCCGAATTTGGGGGCGTCACAATAGCGTTGTGCATGAGGTGACTGGGACATCTTTGCTGAGTCGAGTTCAAATGAGTAGATTCTCTATCCCGATATGAAGCCTGCCTTTTGTCTCCTTGTCGATTTTAGTTTAGGATTATCTCTCCACGATAACCTCTTGGTTGACCCTCCAACTGCGAAGTAAGAGGATCATTAACGCGCTTTCTCTGATATCGGCTCTGTGGAGTAATCCCTCGAAAGCCCCTGGTTATAGTTGTGAGGTCGTCGTCTCCCTTAAACTCTAATAATTGCTTATTAAGCTCTTGCTGTTGCACTTGCAGGGCCTGCAAAACGTCTTCTGTTTCTTGAATTTTCTTCTTTCTGATCGTCTCTTTCATCATGATGACTATAACCCATTCCTTGATTACTTCTTTGTGAACCTGAGTTCCCCCTATTGGAAGTAGAGAACAGCCTGCGTCGGGCTAGAAATGGTTGTGTAGCCGCCGAACTGGTTATCCCACTAGAAGGGCCTAACCTATCTTTCACCAAACTTCGTGTGCAACGTGAGGAAGGTTCTGCCGAGGAACCAGCCCCCTCAACTGATGGATCACCAAGAATCACCATAACTCTAGTATGAATTGCAGTAGGACTTCAAAGAAAAATCCTAACCAAACAAAAACCTTCCATCGAAACTCCTAAGTTATGATTATCTCCCAAACATAATCCTTAGACTCTCTTTCTAGTGTCAATATTAATGCCTGATTTTGTGAACCCATTAAAAATCACCAAAAACACGAACACCTGTACTCTTAAGAACTGTTAGCCACCCCCAAAACTAGCAACGACTTGGGCGGCTCGAAAATGCTCCGGCATGAGAGTAAGTACAAATCAAAAGCGTTATCAATAAAGAATCGAAATTATGTTGGAATAATTAGAATTATGTGTATAAGAAATTGTGTACCGTTATTATGAGTTAATTGGTTGTTTATATAGTCGTTAGGATCCCTAGAGCCCAATTAGGAATAGGATGTCTACTTCCAAATTAACTTATAAATCCTTTTAATGCACAATTGAATCCTTTTCAAATTAAGCCAACATACTCCATCCAAATAAGAAAACATAATTCAAATATAATGTGGGTATCAGTTATCCCAAGCCATCTCAAATTGAGTGAAAATGGGTTGACTAAGTCACGACCCAGTTCAATAAAAACAAACGACACCAAACCCGAACCAAAAATTAAATGGGCTACATCAATTTTAAACCCAAACGATTATATCCCAACAAATACCTTGAGTGGCATTTATATTTTTAATTTATGTTTTAATAATATCAACCGATATTTATATATGATATAATTATGCTATTTATTTTTATCTTTTTGGGCCAAAAACTGTTGAGATCCTATTCTTTGAAATAATTATTCTTGTGATTTATTTTCTCACAAGGTAACGGACATACATACTGAAATTAAGTTTAAAAATCGTCATAATAATTGTAGTCGATTCCCTCTTAAATAAAATGATGCGTTATAATACTATAGTTTAATGTTGTTTCAAAATTTAAATGGTTATCGCCTTAACTGTGTTTGTCCTAATTAATTTTTGATGTAATATTGTATGTTGGTCCTAATTATTTTTCGATGTAATTATTTTTTAGGTTGGTTATCAATTTCTGAATGCTTTAAATCAGTAACAAAGCAAGATTCGAGGACTTGTCTTCGATGTTAATAAAAATTGGAACACATAACTTATATATTACTATAATTAAATTATATCAGTGAATCAAGCTGTCATCATTGTGTGACTTACTTAATTACAACCTTTCATTTATTTATTTTTGATTCCTCAAGGTACAAATATTTTAGAGAAGCACTTACTCGAAAAAATTATTTACAAATCTTATTTTTATAAAAGACAAAAGAGTATGGTCCCGTCTTATTTATAAAATACAAATGAAGTTAGGCCATATTCTTTTACTTTTTTTGTGCGGAAAGTTAACAGGTAATTTTTTCGGGTAAGTTTAATTTTTTTTAATATTTTATTCTTTTCCTTTTCGACTATAATGGATTATGAATATTCAATAATTTATTATTTATATAGCATTACATTTTTTCTCTATGAATAAGATACTTTCTTCATGCATACAACAAAATTCAAAATTCAAAATTCAAGAATTTTAAAAATCTCAAGGTAAATCTTCATAAAAAATTAATAAAATAAAATTTAGCAAAGTTTGTTAATTATTCTACACATTATATTATATTTTAACATTGTTCATTATATATATATTTTTTCTAATTTAATTATGTTGTCATAATTCTCCTTTTAAGACATGTAAAGAGTTAATTTTTTCTATGGTGTTAGGTGATTGTAGACGTGTTAATTGAATGTGGGATGCGATGTGACGACCCCAAATCCGGGTTCTTTGAACCTCGGACCCGGTTCAACACGAGTACTACCTTTTCCTTATCGTTCATGACTTATTATAATTGCTAAATAATCATTTATTTACAATTATATAACATCTCTTTCTATTCCAGAATCGCAATCTTTATACATTCCTAGTATGTCTTCATATCATACATGATACGACATTCTATTACAATTAATTTGAGATCATATGTATAATGACTCAATTACACCATCCTATTATCCTTATTCATAAAGGACAACGTCTGAAAAATGTTATTCAAATAATCTGTAAATGTTCTCTTAACAATTTAAGTTTGCTAATCTATAGCACAACAAAACATAAACTCTTCATATCTACTTACACAAGTGAATGAATTAGTCTACCGCAATGTTTTACTACAAAAGCACATATGTTTCAATCTTGATGACTCGTTAGTCAATCTTCATCTTTGCCTCTACCGGAGTAATCGGCTTCTTCAAGCTACTCTGTAATGTTTTGTTTTAAGCAAGGGAGAGCACGACGGCTCAGCAAGTCTAACAGTTTCACATAACACGTAAAAACAGTTCAATCATGCTTCATGCTTCATGCATCTTATGCTTTGCAGTACATACATTTCTCATGCATATCATGCCTCGCATTTAATCTATGCTTCATGCCTAGCCTTTATCATGACATATAGTTCAATGCAGAACAATTGTCTTAAATCAACTACCGCATATCAACAGTTCAAATCAACTTATTTCACAAAAGCACATTAACATATCTTTGCACATAACCACGTATGAGCACATCACAGTTTAATAACAAACTTATAAATTATGCACATAATGCAACACGTTCTGAAAAACTTGCCTGGACTTGTATAACCAGCTTACGTTAATCTTTGACGTTCCTTGCACCACCTACACGGTATGTGAGATCAACGGTACACAATATCAGTCAAAGTTTGACTCAATACTAAATCTTATTTTAAAGATATTTATTTCTTCTTATCATCCCCTTTATTTAATAAGGTTAATTTCATATTTTAGTCTCTCTTTGACTTGACTCAGTGTTTCATATTCAACACCATAAATCTTTTGTTCGAAACTATGCAATTCTCACATTTATTAATGTCACTGCATTAAAACTTGGACCCTATATTTATTTAGGTCGATCCACCAATTAATCACTAATGGACCATACCCTTGGTTTAACTTAATCACATCATTTATCTCGATACTTATCATAATATTACCCACCTTGGATAATATTTTAAATTTTACTATCAATTAGTAATAACTTATAATGTTATTTAATTGTTAAATAACACTTTAAATAATCATTACTATTATTAATTTATTTTTAATAATAGTTTACCTTAATCATTATGATTAATCTTTTAATAATAATTTAATTGCTTGCTAATATTATTACCCTTTAATAATATTTTAATTGACTTCTCATTATTATCAATCATTTTAATAATAATTTAATTGTTCATCAATATTATCAATCATTTAATAATATTTGAAATCCTCACGTATCATTAGTAATTATTTAATAACGATTCAACCCTTAACTATTATTACCCAATAGTTAATTACTTGTTAAACAATATTATTAATTCTTTAATAATATTCTAAATCTTTATTTATCATTATTATTTATTTAATAATGATTTAACTCTTAACTATTATTATTTAATAGTTAATTAAATGCTAAATAATATTATTAATCCTTTAATAATATTTTAAATTAATTACATATCATTATTAATTATTGAATAATGATTTAATTCTTAACTATTATCATTTAATAGTTAGTCAATAATATTATCAATATATTTTAATTACTTAATAATCTTCTTTCGATTAAGTAATAATTTATTCCACTAAATTACCATTTAATTATTATTTAATATGAATTAAATAATAATTAATTAACTAATTATCCGAACTCATTATTTAATATTAATTAAATAATAATTAATTAATTAATTAACCTTACTTATTATTTAATATTAATTAAATAATAAATAATTAGTTTATTAACCTTAATTATCCTTTAATTATTATTTAATATTAATTAAATAATAATTAATTACTTAATTAACCTTACTTATTATTTAATATTAATTAAATAATAAATAATCAGCTTTCTAACTTTAATATTCTTTAATTATTATTTAATATTAATTTAAATAATAATTAATTATTTATTTAACTTTACTTATTATTTAAGTGCAATTAAATAATAAATAACTAACTTATTCATCTTATCATCCTTTAATTATTATTTAATATTCATTAAATCATAATTAATTAATTACATAACTTCATATATTATTTAATATTTATTAAATAATATTTAATTAGATTATTAGCCTATTTATACACTAATAAATAGCTAATATATAGTGAATCACTCCAATAATTTCAAATTTTATTTTATAACACTTAACTAGCATGCCAATAGGTCAAATATTATTTTTCTGAAATTAAAAATAATTTTTCCATAATTATTAGCAATTTAGTAAGCTTTAATCCACCATTAATTCTAATAAATACCAAATTACAAAAAAAATCGGATTTTAAATTTTGATAATTTTCTTTATAAAATTATAAGCATTTTCTCTTTTTGAACCAACCCAAGAACCGGCCTAAAAATGCCCGAACCGGCCCTACCTAGAAATCATGAAAAACCGAAAAAAACCGAACCGGCCGGTTTTTTTAAAAAAATAGGCAGATTACTTTTATGCTTTTTCAGACTTGGGGTCTTCGACGGGAACTTGAATAAAATGAAATCCACAAGTCCGATTGAGGCCTATTTGGTATCGATGGATTCTTAACTTCCCAAACTACATTTTTCTGTCATCAAATATCAAATTTGGATTTGTTTTGGTCACAGAAATTGGCTCTAAACCGGACTGTTGTGCACAGCCCTAAAACAGTGGGTGTGTTTTGGTTGAAAAATCATAACTTGCTCATTTTAAATCGGATCGAAGTGATTCCACTTGGAGAATCTTCATATCCCACACATCTAACACCAGAAATTTACGGATCATGAATCCGACTTACGGATCATGCCCAGAAATTTCGGGAGTGTCTGCCATGATTTTGGTTACTTGGTTTTCGTCGGTAAAAACTTATTTGATGATTTTGATGAAATCTTTCCACATAAATACACCCAAAAATTCATATTAAACCCATGTAACCCTAGATATATCAATCTAGCATGTTTCTACCTTTTTAGATTTTGAAAATTAGTTTTCTACCAAAGAAATTACATAGTACCCAAAGAACAATACCAAACTAGAATGTTTTATACCTTTTGTTGATTATCCTCTTTGTTAGAACTTTGAAAAGGCTTGGATGATCAATCTTCTTACATAGATAGCTTCCTCTTGATGAGACCTCCATCTTTAAACCTTGCTCCAAGATCATCCAACCATCAATGCTTACAAGATCTAACTTTCTTTTTCTTTTTCTCTAGAGTTTTCTCTCTTTTCTCTATTGAATTTTTTGTAAAATGGCTAACCAACACAATAAATTGGTGAAGCACTATATTTATAGTACTTCCTTAATCTCCATTAGCTCCTACTAATCAACCAACACTTGGACATTTAAGGCTTAAACTCATGCTTACTATAGCTTGGATGCACAAGATGATTGACAAGGATGAATGACTCCTATCAAGGTTGCTTGGAAGCAACTTTTAGAGTGTAAAACAAGCAAAATAAAGCCACACTCAATATTTTCATGTGGGGCTCCCTCCAAAATTCGGGATTTGCCAATAAATTACACCAATTTGGCTTTATTTTTATATCCTATATCATTATATAAGTATCAATATATATATATATACCAATGTATATATATTGACCATAACTTTGACTACCATTTGAGCTCCACATTAGATCAATTTAATATTTCTATTGGGCTCGTCAATTAAATTTGTTTGGGCTCAATTTAATTACTACATTGGGCTAATATTAAATACCCTATGTTACATTTAATTAAACAAGCATTGGGCTTGGTTAATTATTACATAAATCCATGTTCAAATTAAATTATATGGACTACTAGGTTAAATTAATTTGACCTAGTTTAATACCTCAATTGGACTTATAATATAATCCAATTAGATTTGCTATAATTAATTCTACCACATTGGGTTACTTAATTAACCCATCCACGGTTAATTCTTAACCCCACATTTATTTATCTAGCAATTAACCAATGATTGGTTAATGCTATCTCTCTTGTCAACCAACTAGGGTTATTCAATTAACTAGACACTAGTTAATTCTCTACACTCAATCAATACTTGAAATGCTTCTCCCAACCATTGACCATCATTTGACTTTTAATGGTTTGGGCTACATAACTTACTTTTTATTGGCTGTCTTATTTAATTACCCATTTCGTGCAAATATCTCCATATTGGGCTTACATCTATAACAACTTATTAATTAAGTAAATTACTTAATTAATTAACTTCTTAATATTGTCCTTCTAGGCAATATTCCACTTCCCTACTTGTTACTCATAACCTTAATTCATAACTTATATAATTAATTCAATTAATTATATTACATGACTTTTCTTTTTAATCCATACTAAAACTAATTAATTTATTAGTTTTATTAAGTATTTAATTTACTTCACACATCATCTTGTTTGACTAACAAACTCAACTATAGGTGTATATATATAAATATTAATATATTCACCTTCACTTCTCAATTGTATTCGATATATATGATGTATGATGATGCATGTTTACCGATCTGAAATTGAATATATGATATTCTGCATGTTTGGGTATTCTGGAAATCTATAATATATATGCATGTTTACGGATCTGAAATTGAATATATGATATTCTGCATGTATGGTTATTCTGGAAATCTGTAATATATATGCATGTATATGATTTCTGTTAATCGTATCCTACAAGGTGGAATAACAGTACGTCTTCTGTTCTAATTGGATTAGAAGCATGAAGATTCGATTTAATTTGATTAATCGAAATGGGTGTATTGTTACTATGGCGGATTGTATATGATTCTGAAATTGTTTCAGAAATTCATATACGGATTCTGAAATTGTTTCAGAAATTCATATACGGATCATAGACCACCGCCAGGGGGGGAGTCCCCCCTTGGACCCCCCCGCCGTAGCGCACGATGGTCGTGACCCCAAATATTTTTATAATATTCTTTAAATGATATATATTGTGTTATGTGCTTATTGTGATATGCATGGTGCACAGTTATGGCTCTTTTGACCCATAGGATTAGTGGTTTTTGGTTTTTTGAAATACGGCTTGCATGTCGTGCCTTTCTATATTCTGATGTAATATTCTCTTCTCATCTAAATCCCCTCGAATGTAACTCGAGGTTTCTTTATAACATGTAATGTACAAGTGTAATCAAGAAGACAAGATGACGATGGAGAGGAGACACACGTGAACGAGGAAGGTCCAACGAAGCTACTATTTTGAAGACCTTTTACCACCATAGACTGACCTTCAATCTTTTCATTAGCTTGAAATGATTGACATAGGGTTGGGCCATAACTGTGACACGTTTAATTTTTGCACTTTATTTATGCTTGTATACGATATGCTATGATAAATAACGTGCATGCTTAATAAGATTAAAATTGGTGAGATCTAAATTAATTAATAAAATCCCTCATAAAATTATTAAGTCTAAATCAGATGCCTTCCAATGAATGACACTCATCAAGACCTTGATCAATGAATGTAGGTTTGCCAAAGCAAAGTACCCCATTTATCTTGGTAAGATGCGATAGGATAATTGTGATATCCAAAATGTTAAAAGCATTGGGCCCGACTTAACTAAGTTATCTCAATAGGATTGTGGACTTAGAGGCATAGAGTTTGGCAGGTACCATTAGATGGACTAGAACAAATGTTGTTCACCAAACTATCTAAGAGTTATATATGATATAATTGACAAATGGTTGTCTACCTAAATAATTACTTTTTAAGAGATTAGCCAAAGCTAACTTAAGGCGTAATGAAATATGGATCTTAGCTCACTAGAAAGATTTAATAAAAAATGCTTTCCGAATTAATGGTGAGGGCTATTAATTTGATTAAAATAGTGGGAGGTAAATTTGGAATGTACTATTATCAATTACATAATATCAAAACTCTGCAATTTGACTTATTATTTTTGCACTTATAAATTGTAGATATCAATGTCAACCAACAACACAAATAGTCTTTCACTACGATCAGTCCTTGAAAAGGAAAAGCTGAGTGGAATTAATTTCCTAGACTGGCATAGGAACTTGAGGATTGTCCTCAAACAAGAGCGCAAGCTCTATGTCCTTGATGGGCCCATTCCTGCAGCACCAGCTAACACTGCACCACGTGCAGAGCATAATGCTTACAAGAAGCATCAAGATGATGCTCTAGACGTGAGTTGTCTCATGCTAGCAACTATGAACTCTGAGCTTCAGAAGCAACATGAGTTAATGGATGCTTATGAGATGATCAAGCATCTCAAGAAATTGTTCGCAGGGCATGCTCGACAGGAGAGGTATGATACAAGCAAGGCGTTGTATCACTGCAAGATGGGTGAACGTGATCCAGTTGGTCCACATGTTCTGAAAATGATTGGGTATATTGAGTACCTTGCTAGGTTGGGTTTTCCGATTACTGCGGAAGCCCAAACTGATCTAGTTTTGCAATCTTTGAACAGCAGCTACTCGCAATTTGTCATGAATTATCTCATGAATGAAATTACGAAACCACTTACTGAGTTGTTGAGCATGTTAAGAACTGCCGAGAACAACATGAAAAAGGCAGGACCCGATCCCATAATGATGGTGCAAAAGGGGAATGCTAAGGGAAAAGGGAAAGGCAAGAAGAAGATAGGATCTAAATCTGGTGCCAAACACAATTTCAAAAACAAACAGGCTTTAAAACCTAAAGGTGGGGTAGCTAAAGAAGGTGATTGTCACTTCTGTGGAAAACCTGGACACTGGAAGAGGAACTGTCATGCATATCTGGAAGAACTGAAGAAAAAGAAAGGAAGTACGACTTCTGATTCAGGTATATATGTTATAGAAGTCAATTTGTCTACTTCTACATCATGGGTATTAGATACTGGATGTGGTTCTCACATTTGTGTTAATGTGCAGGAACTCCGAAGGAGTAGGACTTTGGCGAAAGGAGAGGTTGACCTACGAGTTGGGAATGGAGCAAAAGTTGCTGCACTAGCCGTAGGAACTTATCATTTATCTTTGCCCACTGGGCTAGTATTAGAATTATAGAATTGTTATTTTGTGCCTGCTATGAGCAAAAACATTATTTCTGTTTCTTGTTTGGACAAGAAAGGTTTTTCGTTTTTAATAAAGAACAACAGTTGTTCGTTTTACTTAAATGAAATATGTTATGGTGTTGCACAATTGTTTAATGGTCTTTATATTCTTGCTTTAGAGATGCCTATCTATAACATAAATACAAAACGATTTAAATCAAATGATTCAAATCCGACATATCTCTGGCACTGTCGTTTAGGCCATATAAATGAGAAATGCATATCCAAACTCCATAAAGATGGGTTTTTGGATTCATTTGATTTTGAATCATATGAGAAATGTGAATCTTGTTTATTAGGTAAGATGACTAAAGCCCCTTTCACTGGTCACAGTGAACGGGCTAGTGATATATTGGGACTTATACATAGTGATGTATGTGGACCCATGAGTTCATTAGCAAGAGGTAGGTTCTATTACTTCATTACATTTACTGATGACTTTAGTAGATATGGATATGTGTATCTTATGAGACACAAATCCGAATCCTTAGAAAAGTTCAAGGAATTCAAGAATGAAGTTCAAAACCAATTTGGCAAAAGCATAAAAGCCCTTCGATCCGATCGAGGTGGTGAATACTTAAGCCAAGATTTTGATGACCTTCTAAAGGAGTGTGGTATTATATCACAACTCACTCCACCTGGAACACCACAATGGAATGGTGTGTCTGAGAGGAGAAATCGCACCTTGTTGGACATGGTACGATCAATGATGAGTCATGCATATCTTCCAATAAGCTTCTGGGGTCATGCCCTAGAGACAGCTGCATTCACACTTAACCGTGTTCCTACAAAGACGGTTCAAAAGACACCATATGAGATGTGGACTGGGAAACGTCCTAGTATGTCGTTCATGAAGATTTGGGGTTGCGAGGCGTTTGTAAAACGTCTGGCTTCTGACAAGCTCGGACCCAAATCTGACAAATGTAATTTTATGGGATACCCTAAGGAAACAAAAGGGTATTATTTCTACAAACCTTCTGAGAACAAAGTGGTTGTTGCTCGAACTGGTATTTTTCTAGAAAGAGAATTTGTCTCTAAAGGAAACAGTGGGAGGAAAGTAGAACTCGAAGAAATTCGTGAACCACAAAATATCATTGAACCTGAGTTGGAACATGAGCAGGAACCACAAGATATTGTGGAAAGTGAACCTGCTCAAATTACACAAGCCATTCGTAGATCTAGTAGGACACGCCAAGAGCCTGAGAGATATTATGGATTTCTTGTGACTCAAAACGGCGATGTGATGCTCATAGATCAGGATGAGCCTGCTTCCTACCAAGAAGCTATGAATGGACCAGATTCTGAGAGATGGCTTAAAGCCATGAAATCTGAGATGGACTCCATGTATACTAACCAAGTATGGACTTTGGTTGATCCACCCGAAGGGGTAAAACCAATCGGGTGCAAATGGGTTTTCAAGAAGAAAACCGACATGGATGGTAATGTACAAACCTATAAAGGCCGACTGGTAGCAAAAGGTTTCAAACAAGTTCAAGGTGTTGACTATGATGAAACCTTCTCTCCAGTGGCAATGGTTAAATCCATCAGGATCTTACTTCTTATTTCAGCCTTTTATGATTACGAAATCTGGCAGATGGATGTCAAAACTGCTTTCCTTAATGGAAATCTCCTTGAGGATGTGTACATGACACAACCTGAGGGTTTTGTCACTCCAAAGGATGCTAGAAAGGTATGTAAGCTACAGCGATCCATTTATGGATTGAAGCAAGCCTCTCGGAGTTGGAATCTTCGATTTGATGAAGCAGTCAAAGAGTTTGGCTTTATAAAAAATGAAGATGAACCTTGTGTATATAAGAAGGTTAGTGGGAGTCAGATTGTATTCCTGGTATTATATGTAGACGACATATTAATTATTGGGAATGACGTTCCTTCCTTACAGGCTATAAAAACATGGTTAGGAAAATGTTTCTCCATGAAAGATTTGGGCGATGCAACCTACATTTTAGGTATCAAGATCTATCGAGATAGATCGAGAAAAATGCTCGGCCTAAGTCAAAGTACATATATTGATAAAGTGCTGAAACGGTTCAGCATGCAAGAGGCAAAAAGAGGACACTTACCCATGACTCATGGTGTAAAGATCTCTAAGGCCCAATGTCCTAAATCACAAGATGATGAGGAGCGTATGAGAAAGATCCCTTATGCTTCGGCAATTAGATCTATCATGTACGCAATGATATGTACTCGTCCGGATGTTTCGTATGCTTTGAGCATGACGAGCAGATACCAGTCGAATCCAGGTAAAGGTCACTAGACAGCAGTCAAGAATATCCTCAAGTACCTGAAAAGGACTAAGGATTCATTCTTGGTATATGGAGGTGAAGATAAACTGGCAGTAAAGGGTTACACAGATGCTAGTTTTCAGACTGACAGTGATGACTATAAGTCTCAGTCAGGTTTTGTGTTTTGCGTTAATGGTGGTGCTGTTAGCTGGAAAAGTTCGAAGCAAGAGACAGTAGCCGATTCTACAACAGAGGCTGAGTATATTGCTGCTTCTAGTGCAGCCAAGGAGGCTGTATGGATTAAAAAGTTCGTCACTGAACTTGGTGTTGTTCCAACCATTGTTGATCCAGTTGAGTTATACTGTGATAATGATGGAGCCATTGCACAGGCTAAGGAACCCAGATCTCACCAACGATCCAAGCATATACTTAGGCGGTACCATCTCATCCGTGAAATCATTAATAGAGGAGATGTACATATATGCAGAGTGCCAACAGATAATAATGTTGCAGATCCACTGACCAAGGCTTTGTCGCAGCAGAAGCACGAAGGTCACACTAGTTCCATGGGTATTAGATACATGAGTGATTGGCTCTAGTGCAAGTGGGAGATTGTTAGAGTTTATGCCCTAGAGGCTAATTATTTGATGTAATTGCTTAACATTTTTGATATTATATTTGATTGAATAAATAGATTATTTTATTATGATTTCATTTACTGCGTTATATAAATGTTAACATAATAAAAGCCTTTAGAATAATGATACGAATTATATAGCTTTAAGTATGTGACTTGAACATGAGATTATATAATTATAATTAGTATCATTGCTCTTAAATGTCCCTAGTCGAGTATCATTGTTAATGGGACAACAACGATGCATTGAGACTAGTATGTGGATTGACTGATGACCAAATCTCATTGGTCATAAATATATGAGATATTTGAGTCAATGCATAGGTACATGTTAGAGAACAATGTACTGGACTGACCCACCATGAGAATTCTACATGGAGCATAATGCAAAGTGTCATAAGAAATTCTTATAGTGACAATGATGTAATGATCCTCCGACCTGAAGTCATTATATTATTACACGAGAATTTGTGTACTTTGATATCATCAAATGTCACCTTTAATAGGGTGGACAATAAAGGTGATTATTGGGTACATCATGAATCGTGTGAGGAATATGAGTGATCTAGATGGAATTTAACCCTCCTATATATTAGGGGTGATATCCATAGGCCTCTTGATTGAGTAGGACTATGAAATGCATGGCCATGCTCAAATATTGATTTGTTTCATATAGTCTACTCATTGATCAAGAAAACTCAAATTAAATTATGAAGAGTATGACACATTCCATGCCTCGAGTTTAATCTAGGATATAAGGTTAAAAGGATTAAATTACATTGAAACATTGGTCACGAAAAGGTTGTATCGAATCACCGATCTTATTATTATTTGGGTAGCAGTGATGCATTACTAGATGCCGCTCACTGTTTATAATTTTATAATATGATTTTAAAATTATTACCAACATAATAATAACCTATAGGGTCACACACTTAGAACGTAATTAAAAGGGAATTAATTTAAATTGTAAGTATTTTAAATATGTCAATATGATTGATAGTATTTAAAAATTACGAATTTAAATTAATAGGATAATTTGTATATATGTATATTAATTAAGTAAGACTTAATTAAAATATAATATATATAAATTCGGATTTTATTTTTCTATTTATTTTAGGTTTTAGTTAATTCCTATTAACTACTATATATATATGATATATCAGTAGTCTAAAAAGTCACGTAAGGAAAAACTAAAACCCTAGCCGCTTTCAGAAAGAGGCTAGAGAGAAAAATAATTGGGAAATCCTGATCTTGGTGGCTAGTACCGCGGTTCCTTTTGCTGCAGATCGTGGGACGATTCGCGGAGCGTTCGTGTGGATACCGTAGAGACGCAGTCACTGGATTGCGTTGAAGATTCGAAACTGTTCCAGAATTCAATCGTCTCCTGTCCATCTCAGATAATCGGTAAAATAATCTAAACCTCTGATTAATCTGTTTTCGCTGGGATCCTGTCTTAGGGTTTCGGAAAAAAAAAATTAAATTCTGCTGCTTTCACTGTGTCGAAACCCTAACAGCTATCTCTCTTGTCAACCAACTAGGGTTATTCAATTAACTAGACACTAGTTAATTCTCTACACTCAATCAATACTTGAAATGCTTCTCCCAACCATTGACCATCATTTGACTTTTAATGGTTTGGGCTACATAACTTACTTTTTATTGGCTCTCTTATTTAATTACCCATTTCATGCAAATATCTTCATATTGGGCTTACATCTATAACAACTTATTAATTAAGTAAATTACTTAATTAATTAACTTCTTAATATTGTCCTTCTAGGCAATATTCCACTTCCCTACTTGTTACTCATAACCTTAATTCATAACTTATATAATTAATTCAATTAATTATATTACATGACTTTTCTTTTTAATCCATACTAAAACTAATTAATTTATTAGTTTTATTAAGTATTTAATTTACTTCACACATCATCTTGTTTAACTAACAAACTCAACTATAGGTGTATATATATAAATATTAATATATTCACCTTCACTTCTCAATTGAATTTCTTTCTTAAATAAATTATCTACCTGCATCATTAAAATATTCTCACATTTAATTTCTAACAAATAATTTATGTTAAAAAAAAATGTTTACCCATTTTCTACACATCTTCCTTCTCACCTTCTAGGTTTAAACCTTAACCTTTAATAAAATCAATTAAGATATTATTTAAAATCTTGAAATTATCTGGGATATTACATTCACCCCTTCTTATAAGAATTCCGTCCCCGAAATTATCTCATACACAATTCTACCAATTTTCATCACTGAGAATATCTCTTTACTCATCAAATTCTATGACCACCCTTTTCTAGGAAGTTCATACTTCTAAACTCATAATTCCATAACAATGGAATATCTTGCAGAAGAATAAATTAAAAATCAATATCTTACAGAAGAATAAATTGAAAATCAAAATATTCATTAAAACTTTCATAATATGCTGAGGGGTCATCAAGACTGTGAACATCCGAATGGAATTAACTGAATTCCGAATAAATAGTATTTATCCCTGTAAATACTTATAAAAAGAGTGTTTATCAATCACAAGGACTGAAAACATTCCATAGGTGTACGTTAGGTGATCAGCCTATTGTACCATACGTCGTGCAGAACGTCTTAGTTGTTAGGCGCCAGTCGGAGCTATATGCCGACAAAAATATATCTGCTTTAGCCGACAGAATATATTTGTTTTTGCACTTGTTCACCTCAGACTTACTACAAAATTCCGTTCCAAAATAATTTGGATTGGATAATAAACTTGAGTCAATTCTGACCAAAAGTGTCCAGTCAAAATAAATGACAAAGACTCCCATCATTGAACTGTTCGTATATTACGATTCAAAAATCATTTCAGATTAGTTAAAATAACTAAAATTCATTTATAGGACTTCATGATACCGCATAATCTTGATAGTACGTTGATGATTCCGTCATTAATTCATGACTTCATGATACCGCACATCTTGACAGTACGTTGAGGATTCCGTCCTTTTCATCCCCACACCATGGCTTTAATGGCGTGTGATGATTTTATAAATACATTTTGATATTTTCAAATCAATTTGTCTAGCTGAAACAATTAGCATAGACTATTCTTTAAACGTTTTAAAATACTGAAAATCATTTTATGACTTTATCATACTACATCATACCATAGTGGGCTTTAAACATCCAACACTAGGTTACTCTGCATTGATGACTCCATCGTTTATCATCTCTGCATTAAATGCATTAATGATTTCTAAAATACATTTGTCTTTTCAAAAGCACAAAAGTGCAAATTTAGCACGATTTTAAGAATTTCAAAGTCTAGCATAGCTGGAAGATTTAGAATATCCTAAAACCTCAAAATACCTCAAATTTCTCCTCCGCATTCTTTTTTAGCTTAATAACTATATCTGGTAAAGCTCCAGTCTTACTACTTAACTCTACTCATACTTATTGTTCATCAAACTTACCACACATTAGGAGTTCAGGTACTTGCCACAATCATATGGGTTGGAGAACTTATCCTAATCAGACCAAAATCGTCCATTCGCTGAGGGGTTCCACCATACGATTATGAGTCACGAACTTACCATCAGTATGAGTTTTAAGAACACGTACTTATCTTAATATTCTCTACATATCCAATATATTATGAGAAAAGAATCACCTTCTTACCATATATACATCGAATAGCACGACATCAGGTTCAAATCGATTATCACTATAGGAAGCTAAGTGGTTGTCAAACCAAACGCAATCTCCTGCCCATACAAGAAATTGGTCAACTCGGCCACTAATCAATATAGAAAGTTAAGCGGTCGTTAAACCAAGAACAAATCCTCTGCCCATACAAAGAACTGTTAAACTCAACTACTATATTAATATAGGAAGCTAAGTGGTTCTAAATCCAAGCACAAATCCATACAAGGAATCGTACAACTCAGCCACTAATATGAGTTCTCAATTAAAAACCCACAAACCTTCTAATTTTCTTAACTGAATACAAATTCTCTCCATTCATATTTTAGCACATCTGTCTCATTACGAGTTCATTTCTCTAGATCATTTTATGACCTTATTAGCATTTTCTTTATGCTTCTCAAAATCTTATCATAAGATATTTTCTATCATTTCTTCAAATTAGGTACAACATGACCTTTTTCATCTCTCTTATATCTTCTTAAATCCATCTTTGGATAATCTTCTATATATGAATTTTCCAAATTCATCTTTTATAACTTAAACTCTTCCGGAGTTTATTCATTTATCATTTTACTTATCTTCTACACGGTTATAACCTAAGGTACTCTTACCTAAGGTTTTTAACCTATCAGCTCTGATACCAATTTGTGACGACCCCAAATCCGGGTTCCTTGAACCTCGGACCCGGTTCAACACGAGTACTACCTTTTCCTTATCGTTCATGACTTATTATAATTGCTAAATAATCATTTATTTACAATTATATAACATCTCTTTCTATTCCAGAATCGCAATCTTTATACATTCCTAGTATGTCTTCATATCATACATGATACGACATTCTATTACAATTAATTTGAGATCATATGTATAATGACTCAATCACACCATCCTATTATCCTTATTCATAAAGGACAACGTCTGAAAAATGATATTCAAATAATCTGTAAATGTTCTCTTAACAATTTAAGTTTGCTAATCTATAGCACAACAAAACATAAACTCTTCATATCTACTTACACAAGTGAATGAATTAGTCTACCGCAATATTTTACTACAAAAGCACATATGTTTCAATCTTGATGACTCGTTAGTCAATCTTCATCTTTGCCTCTACCGGAGTAATCGGCTTCCTCAAGCTACTCTGTAATGTTTTGTTTTAAGCAAGGGAGAGCACGACGGCTCAGCAAGTCTAACAGTTTCACATAACACGTAAAAATAGTTCAATCATGCTTCATGCTTCATGCATCTTATGCTTTGCAGTACATACATTTCTCATGCATATCATGCCTCGCATTTAATCTATGCTTCATGCCTAGCCTTTATCATGACATATAGTTCAATGCAGAACAATTGTCTTAAATCAACTACCGCATATCAACAGTTCAAATCAACTTATTTCACAAAAGCACATTAACATATCTTTGCACATAACCACGTATGAGCACATCACAGTTTAATAACAAACTTATAAATTATGCACATAATGCAACACGTTCTGAAAAACTTGCCTGGACTTGTATAACCAGCTTACGTTAATCTTTGACGTTCCTTGCACCACCTACACGGTATGTGAGATCAACGGTGCACAATATCAGTCAAAGTTTGACTCAATACTAAATCTTATTTTAAAGATATTTATTTCTTCTTATCATCCCCTTTATTTAATAAGGTTAATTTCATATTTTAGTCTCTCTTTGACTTGACTCAGTGTTTCATATTCAACACCATAAATCTTTTGTTCGAAACTATGCAATTCTCACATTTATTAATGTCACTGCATTAAAACTTGGACCCTATATTTATTTAGGTCGATCCACCAATTAATCACTAATGGACCATACCCTTGGTTTAACTTAATCACATCATTTATCTCGATACTTATCATAATATTACTCACCTTGGATAATATTTTAAATTTTACTATCAATTAGTAATAACTTATAATGTTATTTAATTGTTAAATAACACTTTAAATAATCATTACTATTATTAATTTATTTTTAATAATAGTTTACCTTAATCATTATGATTAATCTTTTAATAATAATTTAATTGCTTGCTAATATTATTACCCTTTAATAATATTTTAATTGACTTCTCATTATTATCAATCATTTTAATAATAATTTAATTGTTCATCAATATTATCAATCATTTAATAATATTTGAAATCCTCACGTATCATTAGTAATTATTTAATAACGATTCAACCCTTAACTATTATTACCCAATAGTTAATTACTTGTTAAACAATATTATTAATTCTTTAATAATATTCTAAATCTTTATTTATCATTATTATTTATTTAATAATGATTTAACTCTTAACTATTATTATTTAATAGTTAATTAAATGCTAAATAATATTATTAATCCTTTAATAATATTTTAAATTAATTACATATCATTATTAATTATTGAATAATGATTTAATTCTTAACTATTATCATTTAATAGTTAGTCAATAATATTATCAATATATTTTAATTACTTAATAATCTTCTTTCGATTAAGTAATAATTTATTCCACTAAATTACCATTTAATTATTATTTAATATGAATTAAATAATAATTAATTAACTAATTATCCGAACTCATTATTTAATATTAATTAAATAATAATTAATTAATTAATTAACCTTATTTATTATTTAATATTAATTAAATAATAAATAATTAGTTTATTAACCTTAATTATCCTTTAATTATTATTTAATATTAATTAAATAATAATTAATTACTTAATTAACCTTACTTATTATTTAATATTAATTAAATAATAAATAATTAGCTTTCTAACTTTAATATTCTTTAATTATTATTTAATATTAATTTAAATAATAATTAATTATTTATTTAACTTTACTTATTATTTAAGTGCAATTAAATAATAAATAACTAACTTATTCATCTTATCATCCTTTAATTATTATTTAATATTCATTAAATCATAATTAATTAATTACATAACTTCATATATTATTTAATATTTATTAAATAATATTTAATTAGATTATTAGCCTATTTATACACTAATAAATAGCTAATATATAGTGAATCACTCCAATAATTTCAAATTTTATTTTATAACACTTAACTAGCATGCCAATAGGTCAAATATTATTTTTCTGAAATTAAAAATAATTTTTCCATAATTATTAGCAATTTAGTAAGATTTAATCCACCATTAATTCTAATAAATACCAAATTACAAAAAAAATCGGATTTTAAATTTTGATAATTTTCTTTATAAAATTATAAGCATTTTCTCTTTTTGAACCAACCCAAGAACCGGCCTAAAAATGCCCGAACCGGCCCTACCTAGAAATCATGAAAAACCGAAAAAAACCGAACCGGCCGGTTTTTTTAAAAAAATAGGCAGATTACTTTTATGCTTTTTCAGACTTGGGGTCTTCGACGGGAACTTGAATAAAATGAAATCCACAAGTCCGATTGAGGCCTATTTGGTATCGATGGATTCTTAACTTCCCAAACTACATTTTTCTGTCATCAAATATCAAATTTGGATTTGTTTTGGTCACAGAAATTGGCTCTAAACCGGACTGTTGTGCACAGCCCTAAAACAGTGGGTGTGTTTTGGTTGAAAAATCATAACTTGCTCATTTTAAATCGGATCGAAGTGATTCCACTTGGAGAATCTTCATATCCCACACATCTAACACCAGAAATTTACGGATCATGAATCCGACTTACGGATCATGCCCAGAAATTTCGGGAGTGTCTGCCATGATTTTGGTTACTTGGTTTTCGTCGGTAAAAACTTATTTGATGATTTTGATGAAATCTTTCCACATAAATACACCCAAAAATTCATATTAAACCCATGTAACCCTAGATATATCAATCTAGCATGTTTCTACCTTTTTAGATTTTGAAAATTAGTTTTCTACCAAAGAAATTACATAGTACCCAAAGAACAATACCAAGCTAGAATGTTTTATACCTTTTGTTGATTATCCTCTTTGTTAGAACTTTGAAAAGGCTTGGATGATCAATCTTCTTACATAGATAGCTTCCTCTTGATGAGACCTCCATCTTTAAACCTTGCTCCAAGATCATCCAACCATCAATGCTTACAAGATCTAACTTTCTTTTTCTTTTTCTCTAGAGTTTTCTCTCTTTTCTCTATTGAATTTTTTGTAAAATGGCTAACCAACACAATAAATTGGTGAAGCACTATATTTATAGTCCTTCCTTAATCTCCATTAGCTCCTACTAATCAACCAACACTTGGACATTTAAGGCTTAAACTCATGCTTACTATAGCTTGGATGCACAAGATGATTGACAAGGATGAATGACTCCTATCAAGGTTGCTTGGAAGCAACTTTTAGAGTGTAAAACAAGCAAAATAAAGCCACACTCAACATTTTCATGTGGGGCTCCCTCCAAAATTCGGGATTTGCCAATAAATTACACCAATTTGGCTTTATTTTTATATCCTATATCATTATATAAGTATCAATATATATATATACCAATGTATATATATTGACCATAACTTTGACTACCATTTGGGCTCCACATTGGATCAATTTAATATTTCTATTGGGCTCGTCAATTAAATTTGTTTGGGCTCAATTTAATTACTACATTGGGCTAATATTAAATACCCTATGTTACATTTAATTAAACAAGCATTGGGTTTGGTTAATTATTACATAAATCCATGTTCAAATTAAATTATATGGACTACTAGGTTAAATTAATTTGACCTAGTTTAATACCTCAATTGGACTTATAATATAATCCAATTAGATTTGCTATAATTAATTCTACCACATTGGGTTACTTAATTAACACATCCACGGTTAATTCTTAACCCCACATTTATTTATCTAGCAATTAACCAATGATTGGTTAATGTTATCTCTCTTGTCAACCAACTAGGGTTATTCAATTAACTAGACACTAGTTAATTCTCTACACTCAATCAATACTTGAAATGCTTCTCCCAACCATTGACCATCATTTGACTTTTAATGGTTTGGGCTACATAACTTACTTTTTATTGGCTCTCTTATTTAATTACCCATTTCATGCAAATATCTCCATATTGGGCTTACATCTATAACAACTTATTAATTAAGTAAATTACTTAATTAATTAACTTCTTAATATTGTCCTTCTAGGCAATATTCTACTTCCCTACTTGTTACTCATAACCTTAATTCATAACTTATATAATTAATTCAATTAATTATATTACATGACTTTTCTTTTAAATTCATACTAAAACTAATTAATTTATTAGTTTTATTAAGTATTTAATTTACTTCACACATCATCTTGTTTGACTAACAAACTCAACTATAGGTGTATATATATAAATATTAATATATTCACCTTCACTTCTCAATTGAATTTCTTTCTTAAATAAATTATCTACCTGCATCATTAAAATATTCTCACATTTAATTTCTAACAAATAATTTATGTTAAAAAAAAATGTTTACCCATTTTCTACACATCTCCCTTCTCACCTTCTAGGTTTAAACCTTAACCTTTAATAAAATCAATTAAGATATTATTTAAAATTTTAAAATTATCTGGGATATTACATGCGACGTGTCTCCGACAGTTGTTTTTTAATTAATTATTAATTAAATTATGAAAATTTATAATTTATTTTTGACAATATAATATATATATATATATATATATATATATAATTCATATTTTTTTAACTAATAAATTTTCTCTAATCTTGTTTGTTTGTACTAAAAAAAAAGAAAAAAAAAGAGCTAAAACATTTAGAAGTTTGTATGTAAAAATAATTTTCCTCTTTTGAAATTTATTTGCTTTTATTTTATTTTTATCATTCGTCCAAACATAAGAACAAAATCACAAGGCGGTCAAAGTAAATAAAGCCGAAGAAGCATATGGGCTTCATTCACTTTAGTGGGAACCCCAAGAACATTAATCCGGCCTATACAACACCGCACGATGCAAAATGGGCCCTACATGTTGTCACCTAAACGCTTATCAAATTTGTCATCATGCAGCCCCAGCCCTGCTTTTACACGTATGCCTAACACGTGTACGTGTTGAAACTATTAGGAAGTTTATAGAATTCATTCATTAATTCAATGTTTTGGTAATATATCAGCTCGACCCCACATAACGCTAGAACGTCCCAAGTTTATTTTATTTGTGCAAGCTTACAGAATCGATAAAAATCAGAATTTAATAAACGTTACAATTAAATAGTTTAAATTTTAATTTAAATCTTAAATTTTAATTTTAAAATTAAATTAAATACATTTTATATTTTGACATTATTTTTTGGCCATACATTCATATGAAAATGCACACCTTAACTCTTAATTTCTCATATCAATTGTCTCTGTACTATAGAGAAGTCTAAAGAATACCTCTAAATCCCTAATATTCCATACACTTGTATTTTATGGTGCATGAATATTTGGCGGAAAAATAATGTAGAGTTTATATTTTGTTTTCCCGTCTAAAATATAAGGTGCATTTAATTCACTTTAATTTTTAAAGTGCAAATTGATTTTAATTTATTAAATTTTTTGTTACGCCTTAAATAAATGTAGTAATATAAATTCTCAAAAAATAAAAAACTGTTTTATCCATTTGATTATATTTTCTAACTCACGTTATAGTGAGAAATTAGAGAGAAATAAAAATTCGTACTCAACATTTAATTTGGAAAAAAAGTATTAATTGTGATAAAGTACATAAAGTCCACCAATTAGGGCCGACTATGTAGCAAGTGATCGTGCCAACTGGACTGGGGTCGTCAAACTCAGTCAAAATTATCCACTCCCCCTCACCTGAAAGCCCTAAACCCCAATATAAGTTGTGATGTACTAGATGAGGTCATTGGGCTTAGGTGGGGTTAAAATGATGGGATCTTTATAAAAATATATAATAATTAAAAAGTAATTACATCATTAGTATATTTTATAAAATATTTATAAAAAGAGGGCAATAAATTCAAACAATTCAATTTTACATTAATAAGAAAACTTAAAATCAAGGACAAATAACCACCATAATTAATAATTTAAATTCAAAATTTTAGGATCTAATAACAAAAACAAATTCATAATTCAAAATTCAAATCAAAAGGAACAAAAAACTATCGGAATACGCCGAAAAGGAAATACGTCCATTAACTCTTCCTTTTCAACCCCATTGCTATCCACGGTTGTAAACCTTGTTTGTATGTAGTATATGTACCAGGGCTGCCCATGAAAAAAAATTGGGATCTCAACCAATTTTAGTTAACTGATTTAATGAGGTTGAAAAGGAAGAGTTAATCGGCTCTCCTTCATCATTCTCTTCATCTGCCTCTACTTCATCATCTTCTTCCGCAGCAAATTTCTGGCAGTCCTTGGTTGCGCCGCCACTACATTACCCTCTCCTCCTCCCCTTCATCATCCTCCTCCGCCGCGAATGTAACGACCCCGAAATTCGACCCACTTTATTTCCTTAAAATTTGTATTTATGATACATTATCTTCCTTACGTCCAAATTTCGGTCCGTTAATAAATCTTTAACCTCTTTCTTTAATCTATTAATTGATTTTAAAATCATCAATTATCAAAAATTCTCATATAAATTTTTCTTTTTTCTCGATTCAATCGTTGCATAAAAATATTTGGATATTTAAAATTCCTACATCTCGATCCTAGTCCCTGGATCGCAACCTTAACTTATTCTTTTCTTTCTGTAACCCGTATCATAAAGGTCGACATTTATTTAATTTATCATAATCCTTATTTAAAATTATTTCAAAAATCCTGGGTGTCACATTCACCCCTCCTTCATAAAATTTTGTCCTCGAAATTTCTATGTACTCATACTTCATTCATTTGTAACTTACACAATTCCTTTGCATTTATTCCACAAATTTTTCTTCCCTTCATTTCTCGTAATTATTGCTCATTGTAATTTTCTAATCCATCACATTTCATAATTTCTTTCCTTTATAATATTACTTTCCTTATCATTCACAATTAAATAATATTACCCCATCCTACCATCCAATCTTCATAAGAGTAGAGGAATTCAAAATTTTATTTTGGAAACAAAAACTTCATGATACGCTGAATGAACCTTTATCCCGGTTTACAGTACTTCGCTCCCCGAGTACTTCATACTGCAAACCCTGACAGTGGATCAATTTGTCATTAACGTGATGGATGTTTCACCATACTATGTCTTTCTATGCTAGGTGACTATTTGATCAACCTGCAATATTCTTAATCGTTTTGTTCATCTCAGCCTTAGAATTCATTCAAAAATAATTTGATTTGGTATAACTTTCAAAGGATACGAATTCAATAAATATAATTTAAAATTTGTCTAGCTGATTCAAAAGCTTAGACTTGTAATTTTTCAACGCTTGTTTAGCCAGATCAATTAGCATAGATTTTCTTTTAACAATTTATAGCCTGCAGAAAATTTTAAAATATTCATTATGTCAAAACTTTTCAAATTGTCTAGCCGAGTCAAATGGCATTGACTTATAGCTTTGACATATCTTCATAAATCAAAATCATTTATGACTTCATGTTACCGCGTCATCTTGACAGTACGTTGAGGATTCCGTCGTTAATAATTCCTATACCATAAACCATACTTTATAGTGTTGAATCATCTTATAACGAAATAGTACCGCACCGTCTCAACAACACGTTGAGCATTCTGTCATTCATCACATCTGCACCGGGCTAAAAGGTGCGTGGATGATTATTTTGAAATACATTTTGATGTAAAAACATTTTTGTCTAGCCGAGACAAGTAGCATAGACACTTTTTAAATCGCTCAAATATTTCATTTATATTTTTTAAAGCACACACGTGCCAAATCAACTTGAGGCCAAAATTTTTGATTCCACCGACTCAAGCCTCTCTCGAAAGTTCCCAAATTCGGATAATTACCAAATTTGCATGCAAAACAATTAATTAATTACATTACGTAATTATTACGTGTAATAAATATTTTATATAATATATATAAAATATTTATTTTAATTCACTAAAAATCATAACATGATTTATAAGTAATACTAATACCTTTTTCGGTATTTTATTTGACAAATTTTGTACACGCATAATGACATGCATGTAATTAAATGAGGTAATTTATACCTCCAAAAATCATAAAATAATTCATAGGACATATAAATATTATTTTTCACTCCGTTACTTGGACAACATGTTACATTAACATGTTCACATTTCCGAAATATTATTTTTCATAAAGGTCATAATAATTTAATTATGCATAAACATAATTTTTAATAACTTAAAACATTCCTTTTTCTTATTTATTATTCAATTTATTTAATATTCATATTAATTTCTTTATATATATATTATATAATTTAATATTATATAATTTATATAATTACACTCTCCTTTTAAATAATTTCTTAATTTCCTCCAACTTTATTCCATTTAATCGCCTTATATAAATTACATAATTATTCTTATATAATTTATATAATTATTATTTTCTTCATACCTTATTTTAATTTCCTTATATAAATTATATAATTTATTATTATATAATTTATATAATTACCTTTCCTTCTCAATTAATTTCTAAACCTCCTCCAAAATTCTTGATAAATTCTAAAATCAACACATACAATTTTACCAACTCCCTCATTCACTTTTTATTTAAATTTGGATTAATTTAATTATTAATCCCTTTATTTCCATAATTAATGAAATTTAAGATTATCAATTAAACATTCACATATATAATATACAAATGTATATATATAAATATATACATATTTAATTCATGCATTTACATTATCACATAACCTTATTTAAAACATAATTTCTGTGCTTCCACAATAATTAAATTGTACCATTTATTTTACAATTACCTGAAATTTCTTTTATTCTTCATAAATTGTATTTACACAATTTATTTACTTTTCAATTATTTTAAATTCACATAATTCATCACCATCTTTGTACAAATTTAATTTACTAATTAAATTACTAATTTACTAATTTTCTACCGCGCATGGCGCGGTCCCCCCTTCAGTCCCAGAAACGACGTCGTTTGGTGAAGACGAAGGCGGAGGTCGCGCATTGCGCGGAAGACGCACGTAGGAAAATTACTATTATACCCCTGCCCTTTTTCGGTAATCCCCGGCGTGTCCCTTGACGCGCCGAAATTACAGAAATACCCTCGGACTTTTCGCAAAATTCCGGTTATGTCCCTAAGGGCTCGGAAATTACAGAAATGCCCCCGGCCTTTCCGGATAATGACCAGCGTGTCCCAAGGCCGCGGAAATTACAAATATGCCCCTGGGCTTTTTCGGAAATTCCGGTTATGTCCCAAAGGGCGCGAAAATTACAGAATTGCCCCCAGAATTAGTTTTTAATGAAATAAATGTTTAAAAATCGTTTAAAAATTCCAGAAAATTATAGAAAAATACTAAAAATATATAAATGATGTTTGGGCATTAAATTTAATATTTTTGTAAAAATATTAAATATTGGGGATTAATATTTAAATATTTTAAATATTAATCTAATGAGTTTAAAGGTTAGAAAATGAATAAATAAAAATCCGGACAACCAATTATGTTAAATTTTACCCGATGAGTCGGGTTGTCCGTAGTGAAGGCATTAAATATTAAGTTAAATAAATATATTAAGGAATGAGGTTAATATAATTGGCCATATAAATTAATAATTGGCCTATAGATGATATTAATTAATTAAATTAATATTATAAGATGATAAATAATTATTATTTGATTATTTTATGATTATAGGTCATACGAGAAGCACGATAAAAGGGTATTTGTTAATTAATTCTACAATCCAGGCAAGTTCTTCAGTCCCTTTTATGTTAAATGTTGAACTATTATGATATGCAATTCTTGTTTTAAATGTATACAAATTATGTGCTATGTGATACGTGTTTAATATGACCACAATGTGTTCTTTGTGCAACGATATGAGATATATTGCTATATTTGAAGCACAAGCACATGATATATGACACACACCAAGCATGTTAAGGTATGTGTTACGTGACGCATAAACTGTTGAACTTGTTGAGCCGTTGTGCTCATTACTTGCTCAATAACATTTTTGCAGGAAAGAAATAAATTTCAAAAAACATCAGATGATGTAAAAACGGATTTTCCTAAAAGGTTGTGAATGTGATTATTAAATGTTGTATTATGATTCAAGGTGGATAATCTGTCAAAGTTATATTGATATGTTGTATGTACAGATAAGTTGGATCCGAATATGACGAGTATAGTTTAAATTGTGAACTGTAATTGTTCAACATAAATACTATGATAGAGACTATTATATGTCTGACTATGAATTACGACATAAGAATATTGTATGGATATACATGACATTAAATGTTGAATGTTGACCTTTATGATACGGGTTACAGAAAGAAAAGAATAAGTTAAGGTTGCGATCCAGGGACTAGGATCGAGATGTAAGGATTTTAAATATCCAATTGTTTTAATACAATGATTAAGTTGAGAAAAAGAAAAATTTATACCGAAAATTTGGTAATTGATGATTTTAAATATCAGATAATGGATCAGTTAAGGTGGTTAAAAATATATTAACGAACCGAAATTTGGACGTAATGACAATAAGGTTTATTAAATACAAAATTTAAGGGAATAAAGTGGGTCGAATTTCGGGGTCGTTACAGCGAATCTCCGAAAGTACCTGAGTTACTGTTCTGAAATATTTTTTTGGCGATTTGGTTATCCATAAAAATTAAAATGGTTACCTTTGTATGAATGTTTGGCTATCAACTGCATCACATCCAAAATAAATTTGTAACATAATAAAACTGAATTGGTTACCTTGGTCTGAATGTTTGGCAACCAACTGTATGAAGGTTTGGCTACCAACTGCATCACATTCAAAATAAATTGGTAACCTAATAAAACTGAATTAGTTATCTTGGTATGAAGGTTTGGCTACCAACTGCATCACATTCAAAATAAATTGGTAGCCTAATAAAACTGAATTGGTTACCTTAATATGAAGGTTTGGCTACCAACTGCACTATGAAAAAACTGCAGGTGTGGAGGTGGATTGGTTACCTTGGTATGAAGGTTTGGTTACATTAGTATGAAGGTTTTGGTTACCTTAGTATGAATGTTTGGTTACCTTGATATGAAAATTTGGTTACCAACTGCATTATGAAAAAACTGCAAATTTGGTATGTAGATTTAGTTATCAATTTCAGGTGTGAAGTTTACAAATATTCTCAAACTTTAAAAACGCAAAACCCAAAATCAAATATAACATATCTTTATATCGAGGTCTTTGAGGGAGTACGCATGAAGAAGGAGGCGAGCAGTGGAGTTATCGTCCATTTTCCAACCAGTAAAGCTCAATTTCTCTATCTGACCCAACCATTGCTTCATAAACATTTAAATGTACGTACTGAGCCAAATCTTTGAAGCAAGAAATGAATAAAAATGGAGGAAAGAGAAAGCGACGGAGTAAGTTTGGAGAGAGAAAATTGTAGGTGTAGAGGTAGAACCTTGGTATGAAGGTTTCGTCACATTGGTATGAAAGTTTTGGTTACCTTGGTATGAAAGTTTGGTTATCTTGATATGAAGGTTTGATTACCAACTATATTATGAAAAAACTGTATGAAAAAAGAGACAAGCAGTAGAGTCAATAAATAATACAGATAAATAAAAAAAAGGATAAAAACATGTAATTCAAATTTTCACAAATTAGGCAATTAAACGTTAACATGACAATCCATTAAACACCCAATAAAAATAAACAAATATTAATTACACTAATTTTGGAAATAAACTATTAAAAATATATTAATTCTATAAATATTTTTTAAATATACTTTTATTATAATTTTTTCTAATAATGTACCAGAAAGTGTAATTTTTCCTAAAATGATGCTCTCGGAGGGGGGGACAAACCCCCCGGGCCTTACTGCCAAACTTTTATATTCAAATGTGCTTATCAATCCTTTTGAGTCCACATATTTTGGTCAACAAAATTCTTCAAAACACAAACTTCATTTCATGTCTGCTCGGCGGTACTTTCTCCTTTTTTTATTATATAAGTAATTTAAGATATAATTATATATATTAAATTTTTTAATAATAATTTAATATTAATATTAATTTAAAATTTTATTATTATTCATGCACTAATTAATTATTCATTCTTCTCTCTTTCTCAATTACTCTATTTTTAAGAATAAAATAAAAAATAATTAATTTTTTCCCTATAAATATATATAAAATGTTTTATATTTAAAAAAAAAATAGAACCACCTATATAATAAATAAAAAAAAGAGTAGTATATTATTAGCTCAAGAGGTCTGTATCGTTACTTGTGTTGAAGAAGACGCAATTGATACGCACCACGTGTAATAATCATTCATAGAGTTTCTTACCATTATTTTTTGGCACTAAAATATAATAAAAAGAAGGGAAGTAGTATATTATTAGCATCGTTACTTGTGTTGAAGAGACGCAATTGATACGCACCACGTGTAATAATCATTCATAGAGTTACTTACCATTATTTTTTGGCACTAAAATAATTTTGGTGTAAACTATACAGGGAAAATGTGACGTTGAGACGGCTTAAAACATGTTATTTTAATTGTTAAACTTATGTCTAATAAAATTGATAAAGGGTCCTCCTATTTTATAAAAAAAAAATGATTTATAATTTAAATAATTTTGTAACAAATTTAAATTACGAATAATGTGAAAATAAGTAATAGAATAGAATAATAATGTGTGAATTTTTTTTTATTCTCTCTTATCTTATACTAGTAATTATCTGTGCCTAAAAGCATGACATAATAAAAAAATAAATTAAAAATTAAAAATTAAAAATATTATTATTATCTATATTATTATTAAGAAAATTATAAAAATTATTATTATTATTATTATCAGTATTATTATTATTATTAGTAGTAGTAGTATTATTTTTATTATTATTATATTAATTATTATTATTATTATTATTATTACTACTACTACTATTATTGTTATTACTATTACTATTATTATTATTATAATTAATATTATAATAATAATAATTATTACTATTATTGTAATTATTGTTGTTGTTATTATTATTATTATTATTATTATTATTATTATTATAGTGTATGGGTGAATTTGATTTGGACGAGAATTATTTTGTGAGATGAAATGTGAGTCATTAGATTAAGTAGAAGAATCTGAACAGTCTTTGTATTTTTAAATTCAAAATAAGTTCTATTTTATTATATAAATGTTCTACGTACATCGATATTTAATATTAATATAAATTTATCGTCATATATAACCATGCTTTCTTTAAAAATTTTGGCTCGCCTACCACAATTGAATAGCCTAAAAGAGTTGCATTTTTTGCTACCTATACTCAAACTTCGGATAGAAAAGTGTGCAGATGGGCTGATTCTAAAAACAATGGCCCATGGAACGGTTTTAATAATCTCCTTATGTTACGTTTAGATTGAGAGATAAAATAAAAAATATATATATAAAAATTAATGTATTTAATGATCATTTTCAAAAATAAATCATTCCAGTAAAATAAAATTTATTTTTAATCCATTTGTGAGGTGATGGAATAAAATTTATTCTAATGAAATAGATATATGTGATAATTTTGTTATCATATTACACCACTCATCGCTATCAATAACTAAACATATACTTAAAATACCTTTAAAATCATCTAATTTTATATTTTATTTCATTCATTCAATCCAAACGCAATATTGGTTTCAAGACCACCATAAGACCCGAATTTCCATGGAGTTGATGATTTCTAACTTATGATGTGCTTCCTAAACATTGTTAGCCCCCATGTACATGAAACGTGCTACCTGGGCTGGGCTGCCTCCATATATTTTGAAACAAACTGAAATAATTTTCTTATATTTTAAAATAACTTTAGGTAAAAACATTTCTATTAATTTTAGTTATGTATTTTGCTGTGATCAATCAATTTGGCCTTTTCCTAATGGGTTCTGTTGCATCAATTTTGCAGTGCACATAGAACTGCACTTTGCAAGGCCAAGAGGGGTGGATTCAAATGTGAACCCAAGTGAATCTACGACTTCAAACCCTATGGCTTGGGTAGGACGGGTCAATCCCAGAGTATAGTCTCTCTATCTCGCCTTACTGCTTTTCTAAGTATTCCTAAATGTTAAAACCGTTTATCTTGACAGGATCATGTTCTTCCATCGATTGTATTAGGTAAAGAGTATGGCACATGCCCAAAATTGTCTTCTTCCCATGGGTATAACGTCAGAAAATGTTACAAATCGTTATGGTATAACAAGGCAGGAGGAGGACCAAGCTGAGTCCTCTTTGATGATTATATTTGTTTACAAATCGTTATGGTAAATTATATTTGAGAAATACTGATTTCTGTTATACCAATGTTTCGATGATATGGTGCAAGAAATTCTAGCGAAGTGAGTGATGGTGCTGGAGCTGGAGCTGTCCTCCTGATGCAGAGGAGCGTTGCAATGCAGAAAGGCTTACCAATTCTTGGTGTATTTAGGTATGTTATATCTGGTTGAGTCTTTGATTAATCTTAGTATGCTAGGCTCCTATGTTTCAAACTTAAGGCCCGGACGGTGATGGAGCTCTTTAATCTCTTTTCATGGCTAATCCATTTAGTTTGGATGATGATAGTCAGGCTAGTTCTCAACTATGATAAAACTCTCTTGTCATGCTCTTGTAGGACTTTTGCTGCTGTTGGTGTAGACCCTGCTGTAATGGTTGTTGGCCCAGCTGCAGTTAAATCTGCTGGGCTTGAACTTGATAATATTGATCTTCTTGAGGTCAATGAGGTGCGGATGAGATATGATGTATATTTTTCTTGCAGCGTTTATGATGTTAGAATGACTTCAATATTGTGCAAATATTCCAATGTTATTCTTCTATTTCAGGCTTTTGAATCCCAGTTTGTGTATTGTCAGAAGAAGCTGGAACTTGATCCGGCAAAGATCAAAGTTAATGGAGGTGCAATGGCTATTGGGCATCCTTATTGGACGGTAAAATTGGTGATATTGAAGATCTATTCCATTACTTACTTTTTTATATATGCCGCAAATGTGCTATGGTACCCTTGATCCTCGGTAAGAGTGCCCAATGCACATCTTAACAGATGGACATAGGATCCAAAAGGCCTTTTGACCACCCATTCAGCCCTTAGGCACATGGGAACTTCAAAATTTAATTAGCAAATGGTGCATGGAGTTTTGGCTTTTCCTTTTCAACTATTTTTTTGCTTTTCCATGTTCATGAAACGTAGTATCTGTAAACAGTAGCTCGCTGTGTCGCTCGCCACATTGTTGCATGAAATGAAGCGTCAGGGTAAAGACTGCCGCTTTGGTGTTGTTTCAATGTGCATAGGCTCTCTCTCTCTTATGATCTAAGAAATTGTCCATGTTATTTAACTACATAACTCTGAAACTGCAGGCGCAGGGATGGGGGGCTGCTGCTGTTTTTGAAGAGTTGTTTCATCCATTACACGTCTGCATTGTCACTAATAATATTAAGAATAAGTCTAGATGCACAACTTTGGAAGCACTACATGCATCACAACTAGTAAAAAATGGGGTTTGACACGAAAATTCATGTCAAATTTCACTTTTTAATGGTTGACATGTATATAATATTTGATTGTAGTATGTGTAGAACTGTTACAATATTAAATCTTGGTGTAAGCCATGCAATAAGTTCGCATACTTTCATATTTACTTTTTTCTTTTGTATATTGACATTGCCGGCGTGAGAGTCACCAAGCTGTTGGGCTCTCTTTGCTTGTGAATATTCCTTTTATAGATGGAAAAGAGTATTGTTCGTCACAGTGCTCTTCATTTATTCTTTGCATCTGACTTGGCTCTGAGCATGTTACATTTGAAAGAATATATTTGTACCAATATTGGTTCTTATGTCCCCCTTATCTGATGTTTTAGGTCGAGTGTACTCAATTTCTCAGTTTTCTTCATTATATTTCCCCTTCTCTGATGTTATAGTTATAAGGTCTATTGTTATGAAGTTGTTGTGCTGCTCCGTAACTATTCAGCTAATCCGAAAACTTGAATATGTGTTTGCCTGAAAATATAGAAGCAGCAACCTTCTATCTGTTCTCTGCACCAGTAGTACATGAGTGGCACTAAGATACAGAAGCAGCAACCTTCTATCTGTTCTCTGCACCAGTAGTACATGAGTGGCACTACGAAAATTTTGATTAAGTCACTACTTCAGAATAACTCATAGAGTTGATCCCTGCGGGAATATACTGCTAATCTTTAACTTGAGTCCAACTGGTGTGGAGATTTTTTATTTGGCTATGAAGCACATGGTCAGGCAACATGAGAGGTTGAGATTTAGCATAAACTTGAATTCTATTGCACACATAGCAAAAACATAGGGAAATTCAATTATTAAAACCTTAATTAATTCTTTTAGATGCAGATGACGAACAACAATTAGCAGAGAATATGACCAACAATACGAGATCATACTAAAATCAAGAAATGACAATAAAGTAACTACCAGAAAATATAGGATATCATACACCAACTTGTAGATCAATGGAAAGCCAAAAAATGCTTATCCAACCTAGACTTTTTCGCTTTGTTGCCCTCTTGATGAAACTTCCCTCCCCATTATGGATACTCAAAACATCTTCAAGGTCCTCCCATTATAGCTTCGCACTGGATTCCGAGACCTTAAGGGAAAATCAAGTGATGGATGATTTGCAAACCGGACAAGATGGTCTTCTGCTGAGCCATGGATCAATGCACTGGAAGAGAAGGGGGGGAAAATTATTAGATGTTTGGTAGCTATTAAAGGGAGATAAGCTGCAAGCAGCAAAGCTTAAAGTCCTACATCTTTGTGAAATCTATGTAGGCAAGGAAGATGGCGTATGGTGTCCCCGATGCTTGGAGTTTCAAGACAAATTGAACATTCTTCAAGATTATTACTCTGCATGAAACAGCGCAAGACAGTTACTCGGTAGTAAACAAGAATGTATAATTAAGACAGCAATACACCTTAAATATGCAGACAATATTAATGTGTAGATTCGTAGCCTGTAGGTAGGTAAGTATATTACCTGAACTGTTGACTGTGGCAACCCATTAATCTGAGTAAGAGATGCACCACCATGTTGGTGATTGTTCTCATCAAGAGCCAATAACATTTCATAATCATTTCTGCTCCAAATAAGAAACATAGAGGTTTAAATTAGTGTTTAAATATAATAAATAAATAACGCAAGTACTTGAAGTTCACGGCCACCAGCTAGCATAAAGAAAGAGATGAGAGAGGAAAAAAAACTCAATGCATCTTCTTATACACCTCTTAGCATTGGCTGATTCAAATAGTGACGGACCAAGTGTCCATATATGCACCTCCAGTTGTATTTGAAGCAATATTGCTTTTTGTACTACTAAGACAGACTTATAACAACCTATTTACTGCACATATTATCTAAGGTTAATGTCAAGAATTGTGCTAAAACTCTTAATGGGCAGTGCACAAGGGTCCACTTGGCAAACATAAGTGGCAGCTTATTCCCATACAAACAATAATATAACAACAAAGAAAAAAATATAAAGTAAAAAAACATAGAAAAACAACTTACTCGTTGAAATCACGCTGCGTTTGAAAAAACCCACCAGCCATTCCCATATCACTAAATGCCTCTAATGCTTCCAATATATGAATTCTCTGCATTGCAGGACAAAGCATCATTCTGACTATCAAACATCTTTTCATATGCACCCCAAACAAGATATCATATATCAAGTACATGTAAGAAATATAAGCCAATACCATGTCAACATCCACGTTCGGATGAAATAGGGAATTTCTTTGTGTAGATGATATTGTACGAGGTTGTCCGGGGAAACGACCCCTCAACCGTGCCATTCTGGTCTGAGTCGAAGGGTTCCGAGAAGATTGTGATTGGGTTTGTCTCTGTAAGTCTGGTATCAACGAGCCTCGCTGTATAAAAGTTTTTTAAAAAAAACATGAGCTTAAGGGAATAACACATAAGAACTTCCACCTACTTGTAATACTTTTTGGTAGGCAGGAGCACTGGACACCGTATAAAAGCTTCACAAGTTTTGTAACAAAATAATGCCCATAAAACAATGTTGCAAATTAATACTCCCTCTGTTCCAAAACTTGTGATACACAAGTTCAAATGTCGTTAGATGAATAAAACCAACATGTGGGTCCCCCTCCCTCCAACACTCACTTTTTGGTTTTATTCATCTAACGACCTTTGAACTTGCGTTTCGGGAAGGAGGATGTAAAATAGATGTATTTATAGATGAACTCTAAAATTATCCTTAGAAATAGTCGTTCTAGAAATGTATATCTACCTAATTTTTTAACAAAGGAAATATGAACTAATATAAAAAATTGTATTAGGAAAAACTTTTCTTGAGGAAAATTTTGAAGACTATCATTACCAAAACAAACACGAAAATAAGACAGGACGGCACAAAATAATTAATTAATATACTAGCGCTTCTTAAAACATCCATTTATAGAAAAGGTGTACTGGATGATGGTCTATACCGTCTGTAACTTCCGGTATTTTGACCAGGATGGTACACAACCAACTTTGCACAGGATTACTCTAAAAATGCTCTGTACCATACCCTACAGTATTAATCTCTATGCTCAAAAGTTTTAGCATACCACGAAGAAACTTTGTTCATACTAGAACTCACAGTTACATAGCAAAAATTTACTAATTACCAAGTGGTCTGAAAAATTAGATACGCGGATCTCAACGCTAATATAAATAATAAGTAAAATAGAGTGGTGCACTTACAGGATGGGATACATGGTGACTTCCACTGGAGGAGGCATGTGAACTCTCCTCCTGCTGCAACGCAAAAGCTACGTGTTCATCAATCTGTCGTGAAGTGAACAACTAAAGACTGAGAAAAGAGAAATAAAGCATCCCCTTATAGATTAACAAAGATATAGAAAGTAAATTATGAAACGAGACAACAGACCTCACGAACTCCAATTCCAGGAACCTCATTATATAATTGTTCTTGGAGTTCCCGAGCCAAAATTTCATCTGCTTCCAGCTGTCTAGCCCTAACATCTGAGTCAACATTACTACTGCAACCTACGTTGTGGGAGCCACCGTTTCTTATTTTAGGGGAAAACTCATCAATTTCAATAATGGGGTTTGAACTGCACGCATTGTGATTATTCAGTGTCCCAGCAGCTGATCTTAGATTTGATGGTTCCCCAGATGAACCAAGAATCACTAATTCCGAATTATCAAATGCTGATGAAGAGGATTCATCCTGATGACTCCCAGTGGAGCCCTGCTTCTGTCTTTTAATAAGTATGTTTGCTGCATGTTGATGCTCATTTAATTGGTCAACTTGATGCTTAAAATGGGACACCGTTTGCACTATTGGTGAAGCAGACACATCCTGACAAGAGACTGATTGTTGGTCCTTAGGATAGTAACTACAATTCTTGGCGTTACTTCCGTTCTTGTAATCTCTTGTCACCACCCCATTCTTGTGTAGTTCATTCACCTTACATGGATCATCCTTCCTGCTGGAAACAAGAACCCCCTCATCAGAAAAGGGGGCATTCAATTTCCTTGTACGATTACGTGTACTTCTCCATCCACCTAGTCCTCCAGAGCATTCAAATGCATCCTCATTAGCATCACTGATTCCATCATCCTTTCCATTAAGAATTGAACTCCTGTAAGCACATTACCCATCAATTTCTCTACGACAGTAGGACAGATAAAGTTCATCCACTTCCTCTATGAGTAGTATAAGGGATTAAATGCCATCACATTTTCAACATTAAACTGAATTGCAAACCATGCAAATGTCTAAAAGGGTAATAACGCTCCCCCCCCCCCCCCCCCCCTTTTATTGTAAAATGTAAACAGAAAACAATACTAGCTACTTAGATTTGGGCACAAGCAATGTGCTTAACATACTTTATTTCTATGATGTATGTTAAGTTGCCAACTGCTCTAAAAGGTTAAACTATTAGAAAAAGGACCCAACAATGAATATCTGGCTTTACTCTCCTTCATGTCATAGGCTCATTGCTGGATGATTGCAACTCTAAAATTTGCTCTCATCAAAGACTTCTCCAACAAAACAAAAGGCTTGTCTGACAAAACATTAACCAAGTTGTAGTCAAACAAAATAAAATTGAAGTCAACCAAATAGAAACTAACAAATATCTCTATAAATTCTACAAATCCGTATGGACGTTACAAAATATCAGATTTAAACCAAAGAAAGTGAAGTACCAGCTAGACAAAGGCATGGTTTTTTCATCAGATTCCTTTGATGAAAAATTACGGGTTAGAATGCCCTTTCCCTTGACTTTATGAGAATCATTGGCCTCTGCAATCAATTCCCTAGTAGTTCCAGTATCATTTCGTACAGGATTCACAAAAGAACTGATGTGCTTCTGAGCTGACTGGTTGGCCTTTTCTACATTAAGTGGAGATATACATCCATTTCGAACCAATCTTTTTTGACTGCTGATTCTATGTGAGGTACTGAGATGAAGTGATGTAGGCATCGCCCTTCCAGAATTAGGTTGAGATTCAGCAACAAGCTCAATTCCTTTCCCATGATCTAAACTTGCATGAACATTATCTGTATCAACTAGTTTCTCTTTCACTCTACAGGTATTATTATATACCACTGGAGAATTTTCTGCAAAGTGAAAAGAAGGACAACTATTGACTGATATTCCTTTTCTACATTCTTCAGATTGACTATTTCTCGGGATGACATTTGGACATACTTTAGAATGCCCACTCCGTTCACTCAAATCTAATACAGCACCATGTCCTTTGCAAGCAGACATTTGAGATTGAGAAGTAGAAAGAGCTTTTCCTTTCCTTGTGGGTTGAGGATGAATAAAAAAATTGTCCTCGTGATTGACAGTCTTGTCTACCGCATTTCTCTGTAACGTAAGAGCATTCCTAGAAGAAGCTGCATTTCCTAATGCAGAAATTCTGAAATTCCTGTGGTTTTCAGAGTTTTCAGAAATACAAAGATCATTTCGAGGTCGAACCAACAGCCTTTGGCTCCCTCTGTCAGTTTCCATCTTATCCTTGTTCCTCAGCTGCTTTTTTAACCCTTCATCTGAAAATTCAGAATTTTCTGAACGATTAGAAATGGATGAATAATTCCCCCTTCTAATACAATCCCTGCCATTAATATTCTGTGCAGGTACTCTATCTGGGGTATCAGGAACCTCAACAACCTGATCAATATCCATGTCATCCATATTCTACAACATAAAAAAGCAAATCAGGAATTTCCAATTAACAATGTCATTGCTTACACTGACATCAACAAAAGTTAATATTTATGGTAAAAGCTTCAAATTGTCATCTACCACTATACCAGTACATGAGCCAAATAAAGAGAACCAGACAAACACAAAGCATTAAATACAAATACTCCAAATAAATAATCATAGCACCACAAATTAATATAGTGCATTCATTAGATTAGATCATACAAAATGAACCCAATTCATATATCAATTAGGGAGCCTTACGGGCAATATATATATATATATATATATATATATATATATATATATATATATATATATATATATATATATATCTTTCTGTCTGTGTGCACGCCTGTGTGAAAATGCTTTCCTAAAATTCACAAAATAAATAATTAATGGCATCATTTACTTTACAAACTTTGGGGCTAAACATGAACTTCAAAATTTTTAAAGAATTTCAAAATAATAATAAGAACAAGCGCGACAGATATCGATAGAGAAAATAATAATAAGGTTACCGCAAATCCATAAAACAATTAATCATATTGAATTAATACACAATCTAAATAATCCCATACAAAAAGGGTATCAAAGGATTTGGTAAAGCACGAACCTTTGATGGGGTTTCGTAGTGATTTGAATTTTGAATACTACAACAATCTCGAATTCTCCGTGAAAAAACTTCGGCCAGATGAATCTCGAATTCTCCGTGAAAAAATTTCGCCCAGATGAATTTTTAATCCCCTTAGATAATCACTGAATTTTTCAAATGCTGGCTCATGTTATCCGTGTGGCAGTGTATTGCACGCGCTCCACAGAGGGTAGAATGTATTATGGCGTACTTCTGCACATACAATTTGTGCCTGGGAGCCCTACACAGTATTCACATAATGGGCTGGTTTGTAGAAGTGTTTATATGGGCCGGATTTGGTGTCATCTATCCATATCATCTTTTTTTGCTTGGGCTAAATGGCTAATCATTAGCAGATGTTCTGGGTGCTACATCTCGTATTTTGTTCAGGGGAGTCGCTCCTCCAATGGGCCGAGGGGGAAAAAAGCAAAAGATTTTGTGTCCGGTTCGACGGCGCTGTGAGAAAATATGAAACATATTTAAATTTGAATTTTTGATAAAAATATTTTTTTCCAAATATTTAAAATATTATTTAATCACAAAATTATTAAAACGTCTCTAGAAAAATAAGTAACAAACGTGTGGTCTGGACGTAAGATATACTCGTTATTCATAAAAAGACGCAATATTTAATTTGTTATCTTAATTTAGTATAATATCATTATTATTCAGTTGACAATATATTTCATTTGTTTCATGATATAAAATTATTATTATTTTTTTAAAAATCAATATGAGACGTGTAGATTTAAAATTAATAATTTTTATTTAAATTTTGTAAATTATAAATTTTATAATTAATAACATTTTTAAAATAATTTATAATATTTATTATTAAAACAATTAAATAATTTTGTTTCAATTTTAAACTTAAAAATATTTTAAATTAATTTTTTAAAAATTAATTATCAATTTTATATTTTGAAATCGATAATATCACTTTTAGGGTATATGTGAGGGTATATGTGAAACAAAATGACGGCACTACATAGAGGCGTAGAGGTGTTCATTCGGTCAAAATATAATCGAATCGGTACTGAAATTATATAAAACTCGGTACCGGTTGAACTGGTATACCGAATCGGTTCAGTACCCTTTTTTATCGAAATAAACTGATTTTTATTTTATTATTTTATTTTTTTATTAAAACATAATTATAAATAATAAATAATAATATTAATAATAATAATTTTTTATTAATAAATAATTCATAATAATAAAAAATAATAACATTAATAATAATAATAATATTTTTATTATTATTATTAATAATAAAAAAAATAGAAAATTGGTACCGAACCGGTTGGTACCGATATACTGAACCGGTACCGGACCGGTATTTTTTGTACTGAACAGGTCCGATATACTATAAATACCGAAAAAACAAAAAAAATTGGACAACCCTATAGAGGCGGATCCAGGCCATGGCGATTTTTAACTTTTTTTTAATTAGTATGTAGTCAAATATTTATTTTTTAATTTTTAGATACGCCTTAATTTTATTTTTTCTTTTCAAAACAAAATTTAAGTGTTTAGTATTATTTATATATTTTTTTCAAATTTGTATGTACTACAGAGTATTTTTCTAATAAAAAATCTCTCTCCACCACTCTAATTTACCGTTAGTTTTGCATAATTTATCTTTATTAAGAAATGTTATAGGTATATTATTGTTTTAGTTTATGAATTTTTTGTGTTGATATTTTTGTTATCGTATCTCTTGCGAAAATATATGAAATTAATTAAGATTCTACAATATATATTCAAAGTCATAAATTAGGTATTTAAAATTATTTATTTTGTTATAATATAATTTTTAAGGTGAGCATGTGGTTAAAGAAGTTAACTTGTACCTGTATATGTTTGACACTTTTTACCTTCTTTTAAAATATAACATAAAAAATAAATAAAAATTATTATGATATTTATGCATTTAAATAAATAAATAAAAATCTTACCACTCTTTGATGTTGTGCCTTAAAAATAAATTACTCATAAATTTATTACAAATTTAATTTAAATATAAATTTCGTGACTTAAAAAAGTACTAAATATAAATTTAGCACTTAAAATCTAATACTTATAATTTTATTTATATTTCTTATTTAAGTATTAATTCTTAATTATTTTGACCCTTTAGTGAACATAATATCTTTAAGATGTATATGGGATGCTGATAGTGATGCTATGATTGAATGAAGTTGATCCTTTAGGAAATGTTGTTGCTCGGTATTGATTTATTACTCAACCAGCCTTGTTTACTGAGGTGGTTTCTTTCTCTATCAAGCGTGTGTATGTGATAAATACATGAAATTTTAAGCTGGTAAGAGCCTATCTATATCTCAAATGATGTCAATTAAGTTCTGTTAACAAGATTCCTTTCTCTTGAAGCTCATTGTATCTGCAAATGACTCTCTTGTGGTCAGAACTTAGAACCCTTGTTCTTATTTATGAAATCTTCTTACCCAGGAAGCTGATGCATGTTGAAGTTGATCCTCTTGGGGACCTTAACACAGAAGCAGAGAGGAGACTTGGACTACTTGTTTTTGAGTAGTTATTCGCAACTTACTGTAATATTCTGCAGATATTTCTTTCTGAAATCATTTTTAGGACAGTAACATTGTTACACCTCGACTTCTTACTTTTACCAGATAAGTTGTTCCAGTTTTATGCTCTTTATTATCTCTTGTTAATACTGCTTAGGCAACAAATATCAATTTTCATCGTGAAAATATCAATTCCCTGAATTATGTATAAACATACACACAAACAAAAGAACTGTTTCTCAGCAGTTAAAAAAGTTGCTGGACAAAAATAATTCCGAGATTTGGTTTCAATATGGGCTCTTTCCCTCAGTCTAAGGATGGAAATCACCTAAATTTGTACCCTCTTATGGATAGCCTAAACAAAGAATTCTTCTGGGAATGGAATGAAATTGAGGTTTCAATAAAAGTACTGTTCATCAAGGGCATTCGCCCATTAACCAATTCAACAGACCCCTTCAAGACACCTTCCACCAGGAAGTTAATATTAGTAGAACATTAACTTACAGCTCCTTGAGGAAGATTAGTAGAATCACATCAGCATTTAATGAGCTCATTTATTATAAATTTTGATGCTTGGTTAGCTTTTCTTTCCTGGTGCAGCATTATAGCGCGCGGAGGCACAAATAGTTGCCCCAAAAAGGGGGAAAATATCAAACTCATACTTGACCTTATAAAAGGGGCACACGCCAAACATATGTCCAAGTCATACTTTACTACATTGAACAATTTGGAAACGAGTGCTTCATAAGCCACCATTCAGGATAAAAACATTTCAATGATGGCATCAAACTATCACATATTAACTATTAAGTAGTGAAATCAGCAAGATTATCATCATTTATACGGGTAAGCAATCTTAAAATCTTAACCAACGGGACTAACAATACAAACTTTAGTTTTATAAGGGGCCTAACACACCGCATTAGTATTGAACTGGGCTTTCAGTGACTTTATCTATCACAGAATTGCAAATCTAATCTCTGCCAACTAAGGAGAAACACCTCATTCTGGATCAGGTGAGCCACCAGGAACCAGCTGCATTTAAGCAAAAAAAAATAATAATTAACAGAGACTCACAAACTTTAAATTGAATACCGAATAGGAAACATAAGACAGCATCACCCGAGTAGTTATGTTACATTACTTACAATGGCAATGTTGTTTTCCATTGAGTAAGATCTGATCAAGCTTTGTTATTCTTCGTCCTTCTGAGGTGATTTCACTGGAATATAGATGCGTTGTATACAACATTAGAGATGGAAAAGAGAAGGATTATATAAAAAAATATATCATAAAAATAAATTAAATAATTAGAAAAAATGCCCACATAAATAGCATTAAATAATACTCTCAGATACCAGGTGAATGAATGTAAGGGTAGCAAAGCACTTGTATTAGGCAAAAACACACCATTTATGGTCTATACAACACATTCCAGACGAAAGATAAAGATCAATCAAGGTGATCTCCAAACATCAAATTAAAAGATATTATAGCCTTCCTATTATAAGTTGATCATCACTTTTTTAGCAATCATAGGCAGCTTGTTTGAGAATTAGGCAAGTTAGAGGTATGCTAAAGTAGAGAAGTAAAGCTTATGGTTATAACTCATGATTCATATACTAAATAATCAAGGCAACTAATAAAAAGAAAAATCATCACGTGATTCATTATCAGAAATTAGAGTTCTCACAAAGGGACAAAAATTACCAACCCAAAAAAAGAAAGTTCATAATTTTTGCGAGGTTGATTCAGGAATATCTGAACAGTTTTAGTTGTTCATAATTTTATCAACAGACACTCTTGTACCCATGCATGCTCATCTAATTCCAGAAGCTCAAAATTTGATAGAAGGTACAATCAGGCTAGCAGTGAGATCTAAAGAGCGATAAACAGAAGAGGTATCTTTTACAGTTTTCTGATCAATCAAATAACTAAGCATCGGCAAGAGAGAAGGTTACATTCACAATGTTAGCCACTAGCACTCCAGCACACCTATGTTTCAACTTTTTTAGGAAGTAGACAATCGTACAAACGTATAACTTTTGTTTAGCTCCTGTTGGTAGCCATTTTGCCACTTGCATGTTCCATTATTGTGTAATATGAAAATAGCTTGCCATTCTTTTCATTTCATAGCATTATTTCAATTAAGTTTTTGCCAGAACCGAAAGACTTCAATTAATTAATCACAAAGAACAGGTGAAAGATCTAAAATTCAATTACAAGAAGAAATACTCAATTGTTAAAGCTTTCGCATTTCTTACAAATATCACAAATTAAATTTTATTCAAGCTTTATACGAGATTATACAATTACATAAAGATACATACATTCATGGATACATACGTTTATAAAGAGGGAGAGATTTACTATTCAGTGACATCTTCAAGGCAGGGCCGGCCCTATATTATACCAAAAAAAGCATGGGCTTTAGGCCCCATTTGAAATAAGGCCCCAAATTTTTAAATATCATAAATAATTTATATAAAAAATATTTTATAAAAATATAAGCTCAATTAATTCTTTAGGACCTATAGTCCAATTCAAATATTAAATACGTAAAAAAAATTAACTGTATAAAAAAAATCTCATTTAAATAAAAAATATTAATACTCCTTCCGTCTCAAAATAAAAGTTTTCAATTGATTTTTGTAGTCAAATTTGACAAATTTTAAAATTAAAAATTAAACATATATAATTAGATTTTAAAAAAAATAAATATTAAGATTAGTACTAAATTTTATGTAATTTATAATGTTTATAGGCTTTATATATATTAAATAATAATAAGATATAATGATTTGAAAAATGATCAATTTGACCATAAAAATCAATAAAAGATGTACCAAAAATAGAATGATTCATTTAAAAATATCGCTTTAGGCCTCAAAATGTCTTGAGCCACCCCTGCTTCAAGGACCATATTGACGTAGACATCAAACCCTCTTAGGGTTCCAACAAGTTCCTTGTCTCCTTTCATTATTACCCATATTTTCGACCCTATGCATCGATCAATCAGCTCTGCAAAAATTTCCCATATATTTAATTAATTCAGACAAAAATCGTACATGACAGATTCATGGGAAAATGCTCAATTTGTTGAGAATTAAGATTCGTGGGTTTTAATAAAACCCCAAAAAATCTACGCTAATAACAAGACAAAGATTTATAGCAGTGATTGTTTAGTAGATAGAGAGAAGATAGAAATACCCGATGGAAGGAGTTGAGAAGGATTATTCGACGACATGACTTCCCGTTCTTCCTTTGCCCAGAGAGAGAGAGAGTGTTCAGTCAAATAAAGAAAGTTGTTTCCTGTGACACACCACGTTGTATGGGTGGATAAAATAATTTTTTTTATAAAATTTAGAAGATTAAAGACGTGAGGCAATTACGTCAGAAGTGACATAAACCATATTCCCTCTGTTTTATAAAAAAAAGTGATTTATAAATAAATTAGGAATAACTCGTACCTGAAGGCACGATACAATTAATATAACAGTCGAATATTATATTCAATATTTCTAGATTGAAAAATCTAAAACTGTTGTTAACTCTCAGTTTCATAATAGAACTGAGAGTCCAATTATTAATATAAAAAAATTGATACTCAATCTAGTCATAATTTTTTTTAGGCAAACATTAGTGTGTTACTTATTCACAACTTAAAAGTAGTTCTTAACAGGTTTGGGCAATTAATTAATTGACGATAGCAGGTTCAAATTTGTGTAATATAGTATTTTCGTGTATCCCACGCACCTTTCTTTTATTGACTAAACGGAATGAGAAGTTTGGCAGCATTTATTTACCTCCAGTATCTCTAACCATCGATTTATATGATTCATGAACAGTATTTTCTGTGGAAAAGGGTAATACTGCAAGCCTTTGGTAGGATACAATGAGGGAAAAAAAATGTAAAAATTCAAAATAAAGACTTTTGCATAAAGTCCAAACAAAAAAGTATTGTCATAACACCAATTAAATTGCATGATCATAACATTTTTTCCTCTATGTTTTTTCTTGAAATTGGACAAAAGATTCACATACCATGAGTCAGAGCCTACTACAATAGTTACACTTGATATAGCCCGCAAAAATACAAAAGATATGACATTTTGTAGATTAAAATTTCAAAAATACTCTATTACCTAATGACTATTTGCAATCTAAAATAATTTACAAATCAATTAAAATGAATATGAACCGTCCCTGTGATTTCTCGCCCAAATCAATTTGCATGTGAAAACATAACGACCGCGATACTTGAAAAACAGAAAAATGGTGACAATGTTAAAAGGGTGACCCATGTTGTTTACTTGTAATTTTTTTTAATTATAATTATAATTATAATTATAATTATAATAATAATTATTATTATTATTATTATTATTATTAGTAGTAGTAGTAGTATTGTTGTTATTATTATTACTATATTACTATTACTATTATTATATTAATTATTATTATTATTATTATTATTATTATTATTATAATATAGTGGTGAATCTGATTGGGGCGAAAAATGTAAGTGGATAGATTTTTGAAAAAAAGATGTTGAATTGGAGGAAAAAATGAGAGATAGATTAGTGACCGTTGGATATTGAAGCCCCAAATGATTTTAAATTGTTGGATGTTGAAACCTAAATTGATTTGAAGCCGTTAGATGTTAAAGTCTTGAGATTTGAGCCGTTCTATTTTATATTATAGATAAATAAATTATATATCGATAAAACGTTATAAATTAGAATATTTACGTATGTTGATATTTAATTATAATCAATATAAATTTGTCATCAAATATATTAAGACTTTTTTAAAATTTATAAATACTAAGAGGTACTTCTTTAGTTCCATAAAAAAATTCTCATTTATTAAGTTAATTTGTTTTAAAATAATTTTTTGTTGATAATAGTATAAAATAATATAATATTCTCAAATTTATTGTTACAATTTTGTTATTATATATCCCACCATTATTATGCTAAAATATTGGGAATTTTATTATCATATCTTATTTTTTAATAATTAAAATAGATATAATATTTAAATATTGTGTTTAGATATCATACATTTGTAGTTATTCAATATGACTTGTTGGGATACACGCAATTTAAAATGTGGGCCTCAAATTCTCTGTGCCAATTTTCTGTATCATGTCTCTGGTAAGAGCATCTCCAACAGCCTCTTCAATCACTTTGTAATACTCAAATAGGTGACTATATCAAAAAAATTATCTCCAACAACCTCTTTAACCTTAATTATCAAATCTGCAATTTCATTCTATCTTTTCAGAACTGGTAAGTTGACATTATCTCTTCAAAACATTTATTTTATTTTGGGATAATCAAAATCATATGAAAAAGACTAAAAATATTTGTTTTGCTTGATGGGTTTGATGTACAACTCATTTTAAAATTTAATATCATTCTTTTTTATTTATTTTGCCTTAATTAAATTGAAGAGACTAATAAAGTATAAAATAGGAAAATAGTAAATAATGCTATTTAAATTCTCACGTAGGTCAACACATTTCAATTTGAAGATTTTTTTTCCAACTATTATTAGAGATGTTCTAATGATATATATATATATATATATATATATATATATATATATATATATACACATCATTACCAGAGACATGATACAAAAAATTAATACAAAAGATTTCATCCCTAAAATGTGAGGCAGTCGCGTTAGAGGTGACATAAAGCATATTCACTCTATTTTATATATAAAAAAGTAATTTATTAAAAAAAATTAGTTTATATGTTGATAAAATGTTATAAATTAGAATATTTACTTTCGTTGATATTTAATTATAATCGATATAAATTTGTCATTATATATATTAAGAATCTTTTTAAAATTTATAAATTTTAAGCGGTACTCTTTTAGTTCCATAAAAAAAATCTCATTTATTAAGTTAATTTGTTTTTAAATAATTTTTACTAATAATAATATAAAATGACATAATATTCTTAAATTTGTTATTATATATCTTACTATTACGTATTATATTAATCCTTATTATTCTTAAGGGAAAATATATATAATAATATCTTTAATATTTACTTACAAAACTACAAGTATTTCCATTTAGTACCTACCTCGTATATATGACTTGTGCTTAATTTTAAATTCTGGTTACTTCTTTGTCTTGGTAGAAACATGCTCAATTTTTAAAAGTTCAAAATTTTAAATAAATTTATTTTATTATTAATTTTAAAATTAATCAATTTAATAAATAGAAAAAACAAATTTTATGGGATAAATGGAGTCTTTCACCATATTAGACTTGACAAACAGGTCGTGCCATCGCCCAGCAGGGCTAAAACGGCCTAACTTTTTGTGAGTTAGAAAAATAAAGCTCGTGGCCTATCCATGCCAGCCTGCGAGCTATTTGCTTATTTATTTATTTATTATTATTATTATTATTATTATTATTATTATTATTTATAATTATGACACATAATTTGAAAATGAATGATTGAACAAACAACAAATCTATGAAAATTCTCGTGTCAAACAAAATAATAGCCTTTGACAAGTAATACAATGCTAGGATGGAATACTACTATTTACAAATCGAAAACGATAATGTCGTGTCAATAAGGACAAGTCTATATATGCAACAATTAAATATTACATCAAACACTATATTTATTTATATCATTAAAAAGTAAAAGATGATACGAATTTCAATATCATACTTGTAACACCCCCAAATCTGGGCCCACACAGCCCAAACTTGAGTTGTCAAAATACACAACAACTATTACAATACAATGTACGACGTATCACTGTACAATATATATTAAAAAAAAATACAACTAAGTCTTCATTATTATTGTCACACTATTTTATAACTTATGAAGACTAATACAGTTACAACTCGGACCATCACTCCATTCCCCGACTAGACTCAGCTACTCTATCATCTCCTGTTGAAAAGAATGGAACAAAAAAAAAGAGTGAGCTCAAATAGTCCAGTAAAGAATATCATGACTAAGATAATGACAAATAAATTGTCATTAGCCTTCAACAGTTGAGTTTTTGATAGAATAATTTAAACAGCAAGTTTTAATTCAACAACTACAGTTAAGTTTTTAAACAAGGTTCAGATCAACAACTATAGCAGAATAACAACCATTAGGAAAATCATATGGACCATGATATCCACTCGCTTCTCGTTTTAGGAAAAACATCATAAACTTTTATCATCTGAAACACCACTGACCATGATAATACAAACTCATAGTTCTTGGTCATAATCATGCAAATCAACAATTCATCTTTGCACTACGGCCCAAAGATATTCAATATAGCACCACCGGTCATGATTATACCAGTCTACAGCCTTTAGTCATAATCATACAAAACAACAGTTTATATTTGTCCCAGGCCAAAGAGAACATTCACCACGTGCCTTAAAAGACACATCATCAAATATATCGCCTTTAACCTATCAACGCCTTTAACCTATCAACACCTTTATCCAATCTGTGCCCCAGGCCACAGATATTAACAACAATTTGATTATTGATTATTAGAATAATAACAGAGATATTAATAATGAACAAAAGAAACGGGATAAACAATAAATATCGAAAGTTTAATTTTACTTTGTGCAGATTCAAATAATATCCAAATTGTTAACATGATGTGGAGTGAAATTTAAAAATGATATTCAAGATCCACAGTTCAGAATAACGGTTACAGTTCAATAGAAAGGTTCACGTAAATAGGAATGTAAGACCCCGAATTTTATGAAATACAAAATTTATATTTTCTCCGTATATATATATATTTTTTCATGTAACAATAAGTGGTTAAATTGACAAAATTAAAAGTTAAGGATATTATGTGCAAATTTTATCATGTCGGACAATATTCATTTGGTCGGGAAATATTCGTTTTGTCGGGGAATATTCGGGTCGTACGACGGCGCTGAAATAACTAATCATTGGTGGACCCCACAACGAAATATTTGTCGGATATAGAAAACGACAGAAATAACCTTTTTAAATAAAAATAGTCAACGGTGTTATCACTTTTAACTGTTAAAATACCGGTGATAAAAGAATAGTAGCATACGGTAATTTATGGTATTTTACTGTAGCACACGATTTTGCACAGTCTCTCATATTATTGATCTGTTAACGTGGTCATTGCACAATATTCATCAATAATTGTTGTTACATAATATTTTGCATTATTGATTCAATAATTGTCATTACACTGTATTTCATATCATTGAGTCAATAATTGTTATTGGACTGTATTTTAAAATTATTGAACCTAATAATTATCACAGTAACAAATATACAGTATTAAATATTATTAAATTAATATTTTATCAGTAGCATGTTCTTAAATTATTGTTGAATTATTGTTATTATAGTTGTGACATTACCCGAATTATTGTATACTTAATGAGTAGTTTGTTTTTAATAATAATTTATATTATGAATAGTAAGAAACATGTGGACCCATTGGTGGGGCCCACATTAGTTGGTGAAGTTTGAAATTGGAGAATTTGTACGTAGAAGCAAATAGCACGAGGCTGCTGCACCGCCACTAACCATGCACAATACTTTTTATTTTCCTATAAATAGCTTGCTTAGCTGAATAGAAAAATCACACCTTTAACATAAAGAAAATTTGCAAGTATTTTATGAGTTTTCTTTGAGAATAGTAAGGTTATCTTGAGTGTTTGAAAGTCAAAAGGAGTGCATGAATTTTTCAAGTAAGTCTTTTATTAAAGATTAGTAATTTCATAAATTCCTATTTTTCACGGTATTCACAAATCTTCTTTTAGAAGACTCTTCTTTTAGAAGATTCATTTTTAAAAGTTTTCTTTGGAAGATTTATTTTGGAATATTATTTTAAAAACTATTTTAAAGTTTTATATTGTACCACAAAAATTATGTTAAATATATATAATTTTGATAGTTCATATTATACGAGTTATCATACACTTTAAAATTTATGTGTGGTAATTACTAATTATATTATAAATATATAGGTTGATCAACCTCATTTAAATCAATATTCAGTCACGTGTTAAGGTAAGGGGTATCATTCTTTTCATCATCATAAATGGTACTATTTTCTTACTTGTAAGGGATGTCTTTTTCTTTCATACTCTTAAACTTACTACTGTAAGGGATTATCATTCTTTGATTTTCGAAAATAATTTCATCTTATTCTTACTTATAAGATGTGTCATTTATTTCCATGTATTAAATTGTGGGAATAACCTTACGACGCAGATTACCACCTGTTGGTGAATAACCTTTCGTATTCATTCCTTATTAATCTCTAAGAATAACCTTACTGCGCGGATTACCGCCTGTTTGGTGAATAACTCTTCGTATTCAAATTTTATTAAATTATGGGAATAACCTTACTGCGCAGATTACCGTCTGTTATTGAATAACCCTTTGTATTTATTTCTTATTTGTCTCTTGTGGAAATAATTTGTTTACATGAATTATCACATGACACTTTTATTCCATATTCGTTTGTAATATCATTTTCTTTCATATTCGTAAGTGATATTATTTTCCTTTATACTCATAAGGGATACCATCTTTTTCATCTTCCATTATTCAAACTTACTATAGTAAGAGATATTATTTCTTTTATACTCTTAACTTACTATAGTAAGTACTATTTGGTAAAGTTTCCTGAAATGATTATATGTTCCTTAATAGTTTGTGTTTCATCTAATATCATTTCAATTGAATCTTCCTATTTTTTTAAATATTTCTATTAAACTGTAATCGTTATTCTGAACTGTGGATCTTGAATATCATTCTTGAATTTCACTCCACATCATGTTGACAATTTGGACATTATTTGAATCTGTACAAAGTAAACTTCCGATACTTATTATTTATTCTGTTTCTTCTGTTCATTATTTGTATAACTGTTATTTGTACTAATCATCAAGAATCAAGCTGTTGTGAATATCTGTGGCTGTGGGCACATGTAAGACCCCGAATTTTATGAAATACAAAATTTAATTTCTCTTCATATATATTTTTCCTGAAACAGTAAGTGGTTAAATTGATAAAATTGAAAGTTAAGGATGTTATGTGCAAATTTTATTTTGTCAGACAATATTTGTTTTGTCGGGGAATATTCGTTTTGTCGGGGAATATTCGGGCCGTACGACGGCGACGAAATAACTAATTATTGGTGGACCACACAACGGAATATTTGTCGGATATAGAAAACGACAGAAGTAACTTTTTTATATAAAAATAGTCAACGGTGTTAACTGTTAAAATACCGGTGATAAAAGAATAGTAGTATACGGTAATTTATGGTATTTTACTGTAGCACGCGGTACTCTACAGTAGCACACGGTATTGCACAATGTCTTATATTATTGGTCTGATAATTGACAACGTAACTGTTACGCATCATTTCATCAATAATTGTCACTGCATAATATTTTATGTTATCAATTCAATAATTATTGTTACACAGTATTTTGCATTATTGATTCAATAATTGTCGTTACACTGTATTTCATATCATTGACTCAATAATTGTTAGTGCACTGTAGCTTAAAATTATTGAACCTAATAATTGTCACAGTAGCAAATATACAGTAATTTATATTATTAAATTAATAATGATCTGTAACGTGTTTCTTACATTATTATTGAATTATTGTTGCAACATTATTTTATTTTATATGAAGGACCCACATGAAGAAAAATAAATTTATAAAAAAAAATTAATTATTATTTTTAAATAGTAACATGTGGACCCTACGTGAGGGCCACATGAAAATCAAAATGTGAGATTTGTGGCTGGAAGGTTGGTGGGTTAGGTAGCCGACTGCTGCCAATTTAGAAAGAATGAGGCAGGCGTGCATCATGCATGTTGCCACCTACCAAGCATAGTAAATTTTTTCTCCTATAAATAGCTTGCTCAGCTGAATAGAAAAATCACACCTAAAATATAAAATATTTCTATAAGTATTTTATGAGTTTTCTCTGAGAATAGTAAGGTTATTTTGAGTGTTTGAAAGCCAAAAGGAGTGCAAGAATTTTTCAAGTTGAGCAACCTCATTTAAATCAATATCCAGTCACGTGTTAAGGTAAGGAATATCATATTCTTTCATAATTTATTATTTAAACTTGCTACGGTAAGGGTATCATTCTTTTCATCATCATAAATGGTACTATTTTCTTACTTGTAAGGAATATCATTATTTTCACACTCTTAAATTTATGACGGTAAGGAATATCATTCTTTTCACACTCTTAAATTTATTACGGTAAGGGGTATCATTCTTTTCATCACCATAAATATATATTATTTCTTTCTTACTGGAAAGGATTATCATTATTTGATTCTCAAAAATAATATCGTTTCTTTCTTGTGCCATTTATTTCCATGTATTAAATTGTGGGAATAACCTTACGGCGCGGATTACCGCCTGTTGGTGAATAACTTATCGTATTCATTCCTTATTAATCTCTGAGAATAACCTTACGGCGCGAATTATCGCATGTTTGGTGAATAACTCTTCGTATTCAAATTTTATTAAATTGTGGGAATAACCTTACTGCGCGGACTACCGCCTGTTGGTGAATAACCCTTTGTATTTATTTCTTATTTGTCTCTTGTGGAAATAATTTGTCTACACGAATTATCACATGACACTTTTATTCCATATTCGTTTGTAATATCATTCTCTTTCATATTCGTAAGTGATATTAATTTCCTTTATACTCATAAGGGATACCATCTTTTTCATCTTCCATTATTCAAACTTACTATGGTAAGGAATATTAATTTCCTTCACCTTTTGTTAATCAAACCTGCTACGGTAAGGGATATTATTTTCTTTCATACACCTGAATTAAAACTTATTATGGAACTATTGCTTCTATAATTCCTGAAAATATTATATGTTTCATAATAGTTACACTTCATCATTTCAATTGAACCTTCCTATTTTCTGAACTTTTCTATTGAACTGTAACCGTTATTCTGAACTGTGGATCTTGAATATCATTTTTGAATTTCACTCCACATCATGTTGACAATTTGGATATTATTTGAATTTGCACAAAGTAAACTTCTGATACTTATTGTTTATCCTGTTTCTTCTGCTCATCATTTATATCATTCTAATCATCCAAAATCAAGTTGTTGTGAATATCTGTGGTCAGGGGCACATATGCGATATAATTGTTGAACAGATGATAGGTTAAAGGCGATATAATAGGTTAAAGGCTTCTGTTCGGTGTCTTTTATGACACGTGGTGATTGTTCTCTTTGGCCCGTAGTGCAAAGATGAACTATTGTTTGGTATGATTATGACCAAAGGCTGAATCTGGTATAATCATGATCGTTGGTGTTATATTGAATATCTTTGGCCCGTAGTGCAAAGATGAACTGTTGATTTGCATGATTATGACCAAGAACTGTCATTTGTATTATCATGACTAATGGTATTTCAGATGATAAAAGTTGATGATGTTTTTCCTAAAAAGAGAAGCAAGTGGATATTATAGTCTGCATTATTCTTCTAATAGATTGCTCATTCCGCTGTTATTATTGATCTGAACATTGTTCAAGAATTTAACTGCAGTTTTTGATATAAATCTTGTAGTCTATTGTATTCTATCAAGAACTCAACTGTTAAAGGCTAATGATAATTTATTTGTCATTATCTTAGTCATGATATTTCTTACTGGACTATTTGAGCTCACCCTTTCTTTTTGTGCCATTATTTTTCAACAGGAGATGAGAACGTAGCTGGGTCTAGCCGAGGAATGGAATGAGAGTCCGAGGGATAACTATCATAGTCTTCACGTGTTGTAAAATAGTGTGATAATAATAGTGAAGACTTAGTTGTGTATTATTATACACTGTAGTGTTGAACGTTGTACTACTTTGTAGTAATTTTGTTGTAGTCTTTTGAGAACTCAAGTTTAGGCTGTGTGGGCCCAGATTTGGGGGTGTCACAACACAGATGCGATATAAATTTGAACAGATGATAGGTTAAAGGCGATATATCTGTTCGGTGTCTTTTATTACACGTGGTGAAAGTTCTCTTTGGCCCGTAGTGCAAAGATGAACTGTTGTTTGGTATGATTATGACCAAAGGCTGAATACTGATATAATCATGACTGTTGGTGTTATATTGAATATCTTTGGCCCGTAGTGCAAAGATGAACTGTTGATTTGCATGATTATGACCATGAACTGTGAAATTGTACTATTATGGTCAGTGGTGTTTAAGATGATAAAACTTAATGATGTTTTTTTTAAAAAAGAGAAGCGAGTGGACATTATAGTCTGCATTATTCTTCTAATAGATTGCTCATTCCGCTGCTATTATTGATCTGAACGTTGTTCAAGAATTTAACTGCAGTTTTTGATATAAACCTTGTAGTCTATTGTATTCTATCAAGAACTCCACTGTTGAAGGCTAACGATAATTTATTCGTCATTATCTTAGTCATGATATTCTTTACTGGGCTATTTGAGCTCACCCTTTTTTTTGTTCCATTGTTTTTCAACAGGAGATGAGAACGTAGCTGGGTCTAGCCGAAGAATGTAGTGAGAGTCCGAGGGATAGCTAGCATAGTCTTCACGTGTTGTAAAATAGTGTGACAATAATAGTGAAGACTTAGTTGTGTATTATTATACACTGTATTGTTAAACGTTGTACTAACTTGTAATAATTTTGCTGTAGTCTTTTGACAACTCAAGTTTGGACCGTATGGACCCAGATTTGGGGGTGTCACAAGGAAGCTGCAGTTGAAATGATATTAAATGAAACACAAATTGTTAAGAAAAATTATAATCATTTCAGAAGTTTTACCAGAAAAAACTTACCATAGTAAGTTTAAGAGTATAAAAGAAATGTATTTCCTTACTGTAGTAAGTTTGAATAATGGAAGATGAAAAACATGGTATTCCTTACAAGTAAAAAAATAATACCATTTATGATGATAAAAAGAATAATACCCCTTACTTTATCACGTGACTGGATATTGATAAAAAAGAGATTGATCAACCTATATATTTATAATATAATTAGTAATTACCACATATAAATTTCAAAGTGCATGATAACTCGTATAATATGAACTATCAAAATTATATATATTTAACATAATTTTTGTAGTATAATATAACAACTTTAAAATAGTTTTTAAAATAATATTTCAAAATAAATCTTCCAAATAAAGCTTTTAAAAATGAATCTTCTCAAAGAAGAGTCTTCTAAAGGAAGATTTGTGAATACCGTGAAAAATGATAATTTATGAAATTACTACTTTTAAAATAAAACACTTACTTGAGAAATTTCTGCACTCTTTCTGGTTTAGAAACACTCAAAATAACCTTACAATTCTCAGAGAAAAAAACTCATAAAATACTTATAGAAATATTTTGTGTGGGATTTTTCTATTCAGCTAAGCAAGCTATTTATAGGAGAAAAAATTTCACTGTGCGTGTTAGGTGGCACTGGCGTGCTGCACGCCAGTGCTGAAAATTTTCAACAGCGTGCCTCACCAACCATCCAGCCAAAATCACATTTTACATGCCTCATGTGGACCCTCTGCCTCATGTGGGCCCCACAGAGGGTCCACATATTACTATTCACATCAAATAATAATTAATTAAGTTTATAATTTTTTTTTTAAAAAAAATATTTTTTCTTCTTCCTGTGGTCCTACATATATAATAAAATAATGTTACAACAATAATGCAATAAACACGTTACAAATCATTATTAATTTAATAATATAAATTATTGTGTATTTGCAACTGTGACAATTATTTGGTTTAATAATTTTAAAATACAATGCAACAACAATTATTGACTCAATGATATAAAGTACAATGTAATGACAATTATTGAATCAATAATGCAAAATACTGTGTAACAACAATTATTGATGAATACTGTGCGATGACCACGTTATCAGATCAATAATATGAGATAATATGCAATACCGTATGTTACTATAGAATACCGTGTGCTACAGTAAAATACCATAAATTACCGTATGCTACTACTCTTTTATCACCGGCATGTTAACAGTTTAAGAGTGATAACACCGTTGACTATTTTTATTTAAGAAATGTTACTTATGTTATTTTTTATATCCGACAAATATTCCGTTGTGGGGTTTACCAATGATTAGTTATTTCGGCGCCGTCGTACGACCGAATATTTCCAGACAAAACGAATATTGTCCGATAAAATAGAATATGCACATAACATCCTTAACTTTTAACTTTATCAATTTAATCACTTACTGTTTCAGAAAAAAAAATATATGAAGAAAATTTTAATTTTGTATTTCATAAAATTCGGGGTCTTATAACCTCCATTCCTTATGAAATTTCGTCCTCGAATATAACGTACCTGACATTTCAAAGAGATAAGGATACTTAGATTTCATCTCAGATTCTAGCTCCCAGGTTATTTTCTCAGTATCTTGGTTCTTCCATAAAACCTTGACTTGAGGTATAACCTTTGAGCGTAGGATCTATTTCTTCTTATCGAGGATCTTAATAGGTAACTCCTCGTATGTTAAATCGTCTGCTATAACGTCTAGTTCTAACTCAATGATGTGGTTTGGGTCCTTCACATATTTACATAACATAGATATGTGAAAAACGTTATGGATGCAGGACATACTTGGTGGTAAAACTAGTTTATAGGCTATGGTTCCTACTCTGAGGATTTCAACTGGACCAATAAATCGAGAGTTGAGCTTTCCTCTCTTTCCGAATCTCGTAACTCCTTTCCATGGAGAAACACGTAAAAATACATGGTCTCCGATGTTAAAACTTTCATCCCTTCGATGAAGATCAGCATAACTCTTTTCTCGTTCTTGTGCGGTCTGTATTCGTTGTCAGATCATTTGTATCTTTTCTGTTGTCAAGCGTACCAATTCAGGTCCCAACAATTTTGCTTCTCCTACCTCATTCCAACATACTGGAGAGCGACACTTGCGTCCATATAAAGCCTCGAATGAAGTCATGCCTATACTTGCTTGGTAATTGTTATTGTAGAAAAATTCAACCAATGACAAGTACTTATCCCAACTTCCTTTGAAGTCTAGTAAGCAAAGTCTCAAAAGATCTTTGAGGGTCTGGATCGTCTTTTCCGATTGTCCGTCCGTTTGAGGACGGTATGCAGAACTAAAACATAGTTCAGTGCACATAACTTTTTTTAAACTGATCCAAAAGCATGAAGTGAATCTAGGATCTCGATCAGAAATTATGGAAACTGGCATGCCATACAATCTCACAATCTCATTTATGTATATACCGACAAAACGCTCAAGTGAAAAGTTTTCTCGTATAGGCAAGAAATGAGCTGATTTGGTCAATCTATCTACGATCACCTAAATTGCATCTAAGCCTTGAGAAACTTTGGGAAGATCCGTCACGAAGTCCATATTAATGTGTTCCCACTTCCATTCGGGAACCTCAAGTTGTTGTAATGGACCCTTAGGCATTTGATGCTCTGCCTTGACACGTTGACAAGTTAGGCACCTTGATGTCGAAGATCTCGATACATCTTGGTACCTTCTGGGTGGATTACAAACGGCGTGTTGTGTGCCTCCATCATGATTTTATGCTTCAATTCAAGATCGTTAGGAACACAGAGTCGAGAGTTAACTCGAAGTATTCCTTTCTCGTCGATTCTTGCCTCAGGAATAGCACCTTCTTGTACTTTCTTCATCATATTCATCAGCTCCGGATCAGTAGCTTGAGCAGCTTTAATTTTATCGATTAAAGCTGGTTCTACTCGTACGTGCGCAATCTTCAAGTGGGTCATTGGTGTTTTTAGCTCTATCTCCATCTTTTGTAAGTCGTACAAAATACGCTTTTGTGTTGTCAGCAGTGCCCTTGTACTCACATAAGATCTTCTGCTCAAAGCGTCAGCTACAACGTTCGCCTTTCCTGGGTGATACTGGATTGTGTGGTCGTAATCCTTCAACAGCTCACGCCAACGTCGTTGTCACATGTTGAGTTCCTTCAGGGTGAAGAAATACTTGAGACTTTTATGATCCGTATAGATATCCACTTTCTCTCCGTACAAGTAGTGTCTCCAGATCTTCAACGCGAAAACGACTGTTGCCAACTCTAGATCATGAGTAGGATAATTTTTCTCATAATCTTTGAGTTGTCGAGAGGCATAGGCTATAACCTTTCCATGTTGTATAAGGACACAGCCTAGACCTTTGCCTGAAGCATCGCTATATATGACGAATTCTCCTGATCCTGATGGTATGGTCAGAACAGGAGCTGAAACAAGTCTCTTCTTGAGTTCTTGAAAACTTTTCTCCCATTTCTCGTTCCATACGAATTTTGCACTTTTTTGAGTTAGCTGAGTTAATGGAGTGGCGATTCGAGAAAATCCTTCTACAAATCTTCAATAATAACCAGCTAAGCCCAGAAAACTTTGGACTTCGGTTACTGTCTTGGGTTGTTCCTAATTTAGTATTGCTTCCATCTTCGCAGGATCGACTGATATTCCCTGACTAGAATTATCGACTCAATGATATAAAATACAGTGTAATGACAATTATTGAATCAATATAAATTACTGTGTATTTGCAACTGTGACAATTATTTGGTTCAATAATTTTAAAATACAGTGTAGCAATAATTATTGACTCAATAATATAAAATACAGTGTAATGACAATTATTGAATCAATAATGCAAAATACTGTGTAACAACAATTATTGATGAATACTATGCTTTGACCACGTTACTAGATCAATAATATGAGATACTCTATATAAAATACCATAAATTACCGTATGCTACTATTCTTTTATCACCGGTATTTTAACAGTTTAAGAGTGATAACACCATTGACTATTTTTATTTAAAAAATGTTACTTTTGTCGTTTTCTATATCCGACAAATATTCCGTTGTGGGGTCCACAAATGATTAGTTATTTCGGCGCCGTCGTACGACTGAATATTCTCCGACAAAATGAATATTGTCCGACAAAATAAAATTTGCACATAACATCCTTAACTTTTAACTTTATCAATTTAACCACTTACTGTTCAGGTTATATATGAAAAAAAATTAAATTTTGTATTTCATAAAATTCGGGGTTTTACAATACTCAACTTTTTAATGATATAAATAAATATAATATTTGATATAATATTTAATTATTATGTGTTTATATTTATTCTGTTAATAATGTCTTTCCATTTAAAGGTGCCTCCTATTATACCTTGTTTGGTTCCCCTTATTTAGTTGCTCGCTGTCAACTCCAAGCAACCAACCATATATTTTCCTTTTGCAACATAAAGGACCTATTGGGGAATGACTTTTTTTTTTTACTTAAAGTTAAAATTTTCGGCATCATTTTTACTTATAAATCATAAATTACAAGTCATAGTTGTGGATATGTTCAGCTAATAATAACTTATAAGTTAAAATAAAATATAAAGATTACTAAATATCCTTCAATAAGAAGAATATTAGAAAAATAAAAGATAGTGTTAGTTTCCGTGGACACAAAAATGATTTAGAGGGGGGGGGGTTGAATAGATCCTTTAAAAAACTTTTTCTTTATAATTCGAAAGTATATTAGTTATGATTAATAGAATCAATTTAGGCACAGCGGAATATACTTTAAGAACCCCTTCAAAGATGTATGCATGATTTCAAACAATTGTTTTAATCTACGGTATAGGTAATAGCAGATAAAACAGTTAGAATGCATAATGTAAAGACATAAAGTAGATGACACAAGAGGTTTAAGTGGTTCGGAGGCTGAACAACTCCTACTCCACTCTTCTACTTCGACGAGTAGGAAATTCACTAATTTAGTCACTCAGACAAGGACACTCTGCCCTCCACAAGTCCAGCAGACTTGAGTTATTTTTAGCCACTTAGGCAAGGATCCTTTGACCCTCCTCAAGTCCCGCATACATGAGTTATTTTTAGCCACTTGGGCAAGGATCCTTTGACCCTCCTCAAGTCCTGCAGACATGAGTTGTTTTATCAATTAAGACAAGGATCCTTTGATCCTCTTTGGTGTGTTGAATGCTTGTTGGGTTGTGCTGCTAAGATGAACTTTGATCTGCAGTTACCCTTGATAACTTTTGATGTCTTGCTGAGTTCTTCAGATAAGCTTTGTGCTCAGCAGTCCCTTAGAACACTTAGCCTTCCTGAATACAGAATCTCATTCTGTTTTTCTTTTGCTCAAGGTGTTATTGGCTTCTTTGGTCATTCGACTCTTAGCTCATATGTCAGCCCTTCGGCATTTTTAGTTTTAGTGAAGTTTTTCAACAGATTAGGTCGTGTATATTGTTCTTACTCTCACTTGTTTCTTTCTTCTTTTCAGATTTGCTCTTTTGTAGACTTTGAATAATCTTTCCGTTGTAGATCTCCCTGTTGCAAATCCTCCCGTTGAAGCCTGTTCAGTTGCAAACTTCTTTATGAATACTTTATTCATTTAGTCAGAGTATTAGTGCTCTGCTGACTCTGACTTGTTGACTTGTCTTCTTTACCTCTAGAGAGAGATATGTCAGTCTTGGGTTCTTCCCAACCTTTAAAGAGATGTCAGGTCTTTCAGAGAAAACTACTGTTAAGACACAACCTTCTGTTTCCTTGAGCCTGATACGTGATTCTTGAAATCTTTGCTTTGACACTCAGCACGCATAAGTCAGTATTCTGACATTTCTGTCTCCTACTATAGCAGATGCTTTAGATGTGTTGATGTAGATGTTTCTGAAGTAATCAACCACTCATCTTGAGACTACTAGCTTAAGTGTTTTAACATCTTCAATCCTTGTTAGCACTTAAGCACTCTACGATCAATTCAGTTGTAGCATTTTACTTCTGATCGTTGAGTCATCTGTTGGCTCTACTATGTAGCTCTACGATCTTGCTTGACGTAGGCTTCTTTGTAGATCATAGAGTGGTTGATTGTACTAACTCTACGATCTTATCTAAGCCTTGCTGTTCTGATGATATGCTTCTCATGCTCCGTGATCTTCATTGAGCTTTATGTACATAGAGCATTGACTTATGATCTGGTTTAAACTTTAGCAGGTACTTTCTTTATCATAGAGGACTGCTCTATGAACTTCAGGTTGCTAGCTTTGCTTGGCCTATATGTCATAGAGGACTGCTATATGAATCTTCAGGTGCCAGATCTTCTATCATTGATGACTGCTTTACGAGCTTCAGTTGTCAGATCTTTTATTGTTGAAGACTGCTCTACGAACTTCAGCTTCATTCTTTGCTGAATATTCAAAGGGTGTTTATGGCAGGTAGCGTTTGAATATCTTCAACTCAACGATTGCTTGAACGTTGTACTTCTGCGTTTGCTTTTTCACTCTACGACTTAGCTTTGCTACTTTACGATCTTGCCTATGGTGTAAGTCGTAGTGCAATCGTAGAGTTATGGTTTGAACTGCTCTACGATCTCTATTAAGACTAGATGCTTTAGATGTACTCAGAGATCTTCGTTCAGTTTGTTTGACAGCTCAAGGACAGCCTTCTGGACAATCTTTTTGAGGTTTGCTGTCATGACTCTGAATGCTCATGTAGAGGTTGCTCCTTGAATCTGCTTGGTTCGTAAACTGGATAATGAGAATCGTAGAGTGACTAACTGTATTGACTCTACGATCCCTAGAGTTAGCTCTACGATGCTGAGACAATTCTACGTTCTGCCGAGAGGACTTTTCAATCTGCCGAGCCTTATTATGCGTTTTCCTGACAGACTCCACGATCTTCCTTTTCTTCTTTCTGAATGTCTCTTCTCTTCTCAATCAGTCTTTGCCGATGGAGTTGGTGCTTGAATCTTCTGTTTGCTTGTCGGTCATTCAGGGACTTCATACTGATAATCTTTAGGTAGACAGCTCTATGATACTGCTTTGGAAATGTGAGCGTATGACTTGTTATGCTGATGACTTGCAGACTTTACGATCGTGAGTGTAGTCTACGATTCTTGCTTTGACTCTCTTGTCAGACTGCTGTTCTTCTCGATCGATCAGACCTATCTAATACAACTTAAGATCAACCTAACAAGTTTGATCTTTCTATTCATAGTCCTTGTACATTGTGATCTTTTGAAGGACTATACAACGCTATTAAATCATATTAGATAATCTTAACAAATTTGACCTTATCAATCTAAGTCCTTTAAACATAATGTCTATTATCTAAAAAGGACTTTACAACTTTCATCAATGCAGACATATTTGCATATTGATTCATTTATCTTTTAATCATATCATCAAATCATATTAAAGAGGAATAACATTACGTGCATATTCCAACAATCTCCCCCTATTTGATGATGACAAAAATACTAGATGCATATGTAAGAGATGAATGAGTCTTAAGATACAGTGAGCTGCTGTATTATTTAGAACAGATAATATGAATGTCATTGATGAATGTTTAAATACAGATGACACATCCTAAATTCTATATCCAGATCATATTATTACAGTTTGAGATGTACCTTCCTTTATACTTGTTGTTGCTGCTCATCTGTTAATTCTGTTCACCCTCAGCTGGTGACTTCATTTTCCCCCCTCAGCTGATGACTTTATGTCTTTTTCTTCTTCTGACTCCCCCTCAGTTCTTGCATCCAAGGCTTCATCTTCTTGTTCTCTTTTCTGCTTCTTCTTGCTCTTCTCTCCTTTAGCTTCATTCGTCTCTGCTTGATCCTCTTTCTCTTTTTCTCCCCCTTTTTGTCATCAATCATCTGGGAGAGCTGCTGGATATTTACCATGAGCTGCTAGATCAGGTAGGATGTGTTTCCAACTTCAATCTTCAGATCCTGCTAACTGAGCTCTATAGCCTGGGACAGAGATTGATTTAAATTATCTATTTTCTCATAAAAAAATGCAATAGATTCTTCATTACTCTTCCGAAGTTTCAGGATTTCTTTATGTTGATTCTCTAAGGACTTCTGATATATCTGATCTTGTTGAAGGAGCTTGATAGATATGTCTGAAAAAGATGCTTGCATTTCCTTGTGGAATTCTTCTCCTCCAGAGGTAGCCTTTGCTGTAGTAAAAGTCTTGAAGATGTTCTCAAAAGCAGTGATTGTATCAAAGAAATTATTGTTCGATGAAGAAGGAACATCAGAGGGTGTCTTAGTGGGAATACTTGGCAGAGACTGGTTTGTTGCAGTCGTAGAGTCAGGATGTTTTACGACCATTAACTCCACGAGTCTGTTTTTCTTCTGACCTTCATCTTGATTTACCAACAGTAAATAAGGAATGAATATACTTTCTGCATGGCGATAGACTTTGAAGTGTTGAAGATGTTTGATCAGCAAAGTTGGAAAGGATTGAACTCTTGGGAAGTTCTGAGAAACCATCTTTAGATTAGGAAAGTATGAATAACACCAGCTGATGAAGCTTGTATCTCTGAACAGTAACATGCTTTTTCTTTTACTTATTTTTTTGTATTATTATTATTTCTATTATGATATTGATTAAACTGTTGTAATCTATTAGCAGTTGATTTTTTTGCTTGTATTATGAGTATATAACTCAGAAAGCCAACTACACTGCATTTATAACAATTAATCATAATAATGAATAATTGTGAATTATTGTTGAATAATTGAATTGATAAAGTTATTTATTTTTATTATAATAAATTATATAAAGTTGCTTATTTTTATTATAATAAATTATATAAAGTTATTTACTTTATATAAATTATGTAAAATAAATTGTTTTATTATGATATATTATATAAAGTTATTTGTTTTTATATATAAAGTTAATTGATTTATATAAAGTTAGTTGTTTTATATATAAAGTTAGTTAATTTATAAAGTTAGTTATTTTATATATAAAGTTAATTGAATGGTATAGATTAAAGAAAATCTGAAATGAATAGTATAGATTAAAGATAATGTAATAATTATAGAATTTGTAATGAACGGTGTAGATTAAATATGATCTTTAAATGAATGGTTTAGATTAAGAAAATCTTAAAAGATGAAACGAGTGGTATGGATTAAACATTATCTTGAAATATACGATTTGGATTAAATTAATAAATCTTTGTTTATAATAAGATTTTTGACTATAAATAGAGGCATTAACTTAAGAATTTTTCATAAAACTTCATTACTTATTCTTTCTTTCACTCTCTAAATATTACTTTGTGTAAGCTCTCTTTGAGTGTGTTAAAGTCATATTGAGTATTTGTGAAGGTCTTTAAGTGTATGTGTACTATTCAAGTAAGTTTTTTTTATAAAAGTTATATAAGCAACCACACACATCACACGGTATTTATAAATCTCCTTTAGAAGATTTATTTTGAAAAGCTTCCGTTGGAAGATTTATTTTGAAATATTATTTTCTTTCAAAAACTATATTGAAGTTATTCTATCAAATAACTTTTGATGATTTCATACGAATTGATATACACCATGAAATTATATGTGGTAGTTACTAATTAAATTATAAATATATAGGTTGATCAACTTCATTTAAATAAATATCCAGTCACGTGTTAAGGTAATGGGTATCATTTTTTTCATACTCTTAACTTACTATGGTAAGTACTATTTGGTAAAATTTTATGAAATAATTGTATGTTTCTGAATAATTTGCGCTTCATCTAATATCATTTCAATTGAACATTCTTATTTTTCTAAATATTTCTATTGAACTTTAGCCATTATTCTGAACTGTGGATCTTGAATATCATTTTTGAATTTTAGTCCACATCATATTGACAATTTAAACATTTTTTGAATCTGCACAAAGTAAAATCATAAACTTTCGATATTTATTGATCATCATGTTTCTTCTGTTCATCATTTATATCACTGTTATTATTCTAATCATCAAGAATCATTTTGTTGTAAATATATGTGGCCTGGAGCACAGATGATAGGATAAAGGCTATATAATTGTTATGTGTCTTTTAGGACACGTAATGAATGTTCTCTTTGACCTGGGGCAAAGAAGAACTGTTGTTTGGTATGATTATGACAAAAAGCTGAAGACTGATATAATTATGACCATTTGTGTTATATTTGAATATTTTTGGCTCGTAGTGCAAAAATGAACTGTTGACTTGCATGATTATGAACAGGAACTGTGAATTTATATTATCATGACTAGTGGTGTTTAAGATAATAAAAGTTAATGATATTTTTCTTAAAAAGAGAAGCTAGTGGACAGTATAGTATACATTATTCTTCTAATGGATTGCTCATTTCGCTGTTATTATTGATCTAAAACCTGTTGTTTATTGTATTCTTTCAAGAACTTAACTGTTGAAGACTAATGATAATTTACTCATTTTTATCTTAGTCATGATATTTTTTATTGGGATATTTGAGTTCACCCTTTCTTTTTTGTTCCATTATTCTTCAGGAATTGAGAGAATAACTGGGTCTAGCCGGGGATTGGAGTGAAGGTTCGAGAGATAGCTGTAGTAGTCTTCACATGTTATATATAATATGGCAATAATAGTGAAGACTTAGTTGTGTGTTATTGAGTTCTGTATTTCTGTCATATGTACTGTTTGTTTTTGTTACCGTGTATTTTATGGCGTCTTAAATTGAGCCATGTAGACCCAGATTTGGGGGCGTCACAGTTACTATGTATTTTATGGTGTCTTAAATTAGACTATGTAGGCCTAGATTTGGGGGCGTCACAAATATACCCCTCATTTTAAGCTATTAAATAATTTTATGGGACTAATAGTCCAATATTAAGGTATTAATAATCCCTTATCAAATGATTAAATAGAGCAAAATAGTATTAAATTAAGGTAAATAGTCCGATCCCAAATATATTTGTTACAAACAAACATAGTGCAAGAGTTAAAATTTATGAATTGCTCTAAGCCATCAACAATTACTCTCAGCGCGTGTGTGTGCGCATATATATATATGCGTGTGTGTGTGTGTATTTCAAATGGATTAAATCAATTTTTTTTATTGTACTCGTTCTCAATTTACATATGCATTATTGTACTATTTTTTTTTATAATCTAGTCATTGTACTCAATTTTTTTTACAAAAAGTAAAATTTTCATCAAAGACCGTTAGCCATCTAATAGAAAAATGGCGCGGCAGTTTTAAATACTATTTGCATAACTGAACTAGAGATCAATTTACAATTACATCGCTGAAAAATAAAATAATAATACTACTCTCTTCGTTACAACAAAAAAAATATTAGTTTTATTTTTTAAAAATTAATTTGAGGTATTTTAAAATAAATGTTAATATAATAATAATAATAATAATAATAATAATAATACCATCTCCGTTACACACAAAAAAAGATTAGTTTAAAATAAATAAATTAATTTGATGTATTTTATTTATTTTTTATTAATAATAACAACAACAACAACAACAATAATAATAATACCCTCTCCGTTGCATAAAAAAAAAGAAAAATATTAGTTTTACTTTTTAAAAATTAATTTTGATTTAATAATAATAATAATAATAATATCCCCTCTGTTACACAAAAAAAGAAAAAAAGAAGATTAATTTTGCTTTTTAAAAGTTAATTTGGGTATTTTAAAAATATTTTTTGATGTAATAATAATAATAATAATAATAATAATAATACCCACTCCGTTGCACAAAAAAAAAAATTAGTTTTATTTTTTAAAAATTAATTTTGATTTATTAATAATAATAATAATAATAATAATAATAATAATAATATATGTTCTTAATGTACACATTAAATGGAACTCATATATAAATTAAGGTCGAAAAAATTGATTTAATCGTATTTCAAACTCCAATCGTAGATGGAGCCTGTCAAAGGTGCATGTGGCAGAATTTTGCTTCAATGGTATTCAGGCATAATCAATATTTTGCCAGTGAATGCATTTGGCAGAGGTAGCGTGGGGGCATGCTGCCAACTCTTGGTACCTTGGAACTGATTGTAGCTAATTTAATAAAAAAAAATTGTAATGTCAAACAATAATATAATATAAAATAAAAAGAAAATAATCCGCGGATTTGGTCGGGTCAAAACCATCCAAATTTTCGTAAGTTAAATTTTAAAAGTTCAAAACTTGCTTTTTGACGATCGTACCGGTCTAATCCGCATGTCCGAGCCAATTTTGCCATGACGTTAATAACGACTTCTTGTGATACACGTAATACAGACATGAGATTATTATGCATTAATTATTCAATTTGTCGTGACTCACACTGTGCCACATGGTCGGCCGCCCTGTCAAAAGCATCCATCCTTCATGTCAAATCTTTAGATTGTTTTCTGTATATATAGGAAAAGTATTACTACGTTACATCGAGAGTTTTCATGTTATATAACACAGATCACAATATAAAAATATATTTTTTAATAAATTAATTGCGCCGATCTCTTGCTAAAACTTGGTTTGTGTGTATTTAAATATTATGTTTAATTTATGTGTGTATATATATTTATTCGTATATAAATATTACTAGCACATTTATTTACTATTCTTCCCTTTTTCAATTTTTTTTATTATATATGTTCCATTTAAATCTTTTAAATTAATTTATGATATTTTAAACTAACTAAATTAATATAAATTTATTTTAATTTGATATTGTAAATAATTTTAAATTTAAAAAAATCTATTTCTCAAGTGTTTGTAAGCAAAGTGATAACTGACTGAGTTTTATTTTATCAAATTAAAAAAGAAAGAAAGAAGAGAGTGGGGTTTTGTAGATGAATTATTAAGGGAATTGATATTTTTACATAATTTTTTGATAAATTTTACAAAAATATCTATAACGACGATTTAATTATTATTATATATCTATAACAATATTTTTATGAGATATATTGTATGAATTTATTAAAAAATCGTGTGAAATTATTAATTTTTATTATTAATAGTCTTATTGATTGATAATAAGACTGACCCACGTGGGTTGTTGGCCTGTTAATTGTCTTATTTATGAAACCCCGGGTCCACGTGATAAGATTTTCAAAACTAAGGAGGGCAGGACCCCGAAAAATTATTTTAAGAACACATGATCACGTGATATTTTAAAATCACTCATATATTATCATTTTAATAAATATAATAAAAAATTTATTATGCATACTAAAATGACAACTTAAATGCTTAATAGTCAGGATCTTCCCTGTGACATTCACTTTCCATATCTTTGTGACATAAATTTTGGAGCTGGAGTTCTAATTTATATATATATATATATATATATATATATATATATATATATATATATATATATATATAAAAGCCCAGATCCAAACCCGAATAGCACACCCCAATCGAGCCCTTCTCCGGTGCTTTTCAGCCCATCACACTTTCTCATTTCATCCAATATAAACAGAACACAGGCACTTGACATGTTTCCATACTCATTAAGCACATGCCTCGTGGTCCGTAGTTTACACCCAGCTTTCCTTCCACTTGCTCCAATATAGCCGGCCCACTGGAGTGTGCAATTCAGAAAATTGAGTTCCAATCTGATATACCAAAAGGCTTGAATGCCTCAACTAGGCTTTTCCTGTAGTTCTCCTCGACAAGCCCAACAACATCCTTAAGTAGGTGAAACGTAAGCCCAGCTTCGCGGAGTTGCCCATCAATAGCAACCCTCGCTGGTAAGATGGTTTCGGCCACAGGGACTTGTTCAAACAACGAATTCTGTTGGGTCCAAAACAACTATAACTGCAGCCAGCTCATCGCCAAACAAGGCCCGGCACATGAGGCTATCAAGATGGGCTTCATTAGGCCCACGAAACATAACTACAATGATCTCGGAGCAAAGGACAAGGACTCGAGTCCCTTTGTTGTTCTCGGGTAGGTCTTTGGCTAGACGGTGGACCGTGCCACCTGCAAAGCAACCTTGTTGGCACATCATGACCCGCTTGACCGAAGGCCCAAGGAGCTTGGTGAGCTGGTAATCCGCACCGGGCATGTCTACGCCACTGGTGATGCAGAAGATTAGGTGGGTAATTGTGGACACGGGCTGGGCCCTTTCGGCTCCTTCTTTACCAAGTTGTGGCACTTGAATTAATTACCACCATGTCTTGCCTAGCGTCTAGGGAAGGTGCCATGTGTTCGTACACAATCAGGTGGGGTTGCTGTTCCGATCGTGCGGTAGCTGGACTTGATTGCTCGTGACTGATCCACCTTTAAGCTACGGAGGCTCGAGCTTTCACCAACTTTGGAGGCCGGCTGGAACGTGACACAAGAGTTCGGTGAATCTATACTTCCCGGTTTCCAAACAAACACTGTACATTACTTTCTAATATATGTAGGAAAATTTATCACTTTTCATTAAGTCAATACAAAAATGAGTATTGCTATACAAAGATTTTATAAAAATTAACTTATAAGATAATGTACGTGATAAAATATAATTAATTAATAATTTATCATACATGAGTGAGCTTAATAATAATAAACAATCACAATGAGACATATATTTTAATATTTTGTATCTATTTTTTATAATTATTTTTTATTATCAGAATACTATTATACAAAAATAGACATATCGCGATAAAAACGTCTACTTAGAATTCATTTGGGACTTTAAAAAGAGGCTAATTGAGAAAAAGAAGAAATATTATCAATGAAGATAAATTTAATTATATGAACTTAATTTTGAAAAATTACGTACAATATCAAGAATAATGTTAATATATGATGTAAAAATTATTTAGAAAGCTAGATTTCATTGCCTCTTCCTTCATTTTTCTTCTAACTATTAATAACTCCAAACACAGCCTAAATGAAATTTTTTGGATAGTGTTGATTTTATATTGTGTGACCAAGAAATTTGCCATCTCAGGGGGGAAGTACAGTACTTGAATAACTCAAATTGAAGACTTCGGGTACCAACTAATTGCAGCCATATGCACAATAAACAGCTAGTTCTTTACAATGCTATAAAGATTATGTACAGTGGTAAAAAGGAATTTACTTTTTCCTTTGCCCCAAAAAAGCTGAAGCAAGAGACACAAAACATTTTATAGCCATGTTATTATATTTGAATTAATATAATTTAATAGGTTTATATATATATATATATATATATATATATATATATATAAATAAATATGGAAAGTTGATAACTTTTCTTAAGATATATGAGTTTTCAAAACGAGACTATCATTTTGAAACGCATGGAGTTTTTCAGTAATGAGAACTGTGAGCCCATGAATAAATTATGGTTCACATTAAATGAATTAAAACAAAAACTAACGAATAATGAATAACGAATAACGAATAAACGGATAACGAACGAATAAAGACCGAAAAAGACAAAACGAGACCCTTTAGGGTTCGTCCCTTAGGGTTTGCCCCCTTGGGATGGTCTTTTCTCGTCCTGTGATGCCTTTCTTTGACAATGAAATTGATTTATTCGATTTTAAATGTATAATTTAAAAGGTATTGTCATGAGTCCCAAGACAGATGACTTATGAGAATAATTTGTATTGGAAATCGATTGAGGGATTAGATTGGTGGCTAGAAGAATTGGATGATTTGGGTACTACCCGGGTAACCCGGGCTATTCTAGAAATTTCCCTATTATTAAGGATATTTCTAGAATTTTCTCTTTTAACATTTGTCTGACACATGACCTGGAGCCTATAAGTCAAGTGAAGGGACTTTTGACACTTTGAGAACTCTAGCCATCGAAACTCTCTTTCTTTATCTCGAAACAAGGAATAAGTTGGAAGGAATTGAGAACTTATGATCGACTCTGAATCAAGTGAACGAAAGTGTTGGCTTGTCTTTCTTGAATTCACTCGAAACACTTGTCACGGCTCTCGGACACTAGCGGTTACACCGTGATCCTGAGAGTTCTGTCACGTGTTACATTGGTAGTTGCTCACAGGTTCTTCTCCCATCTCCAATCTTTCAACCGATTCCATGCTCTTTTCGGATTTCTTGCTTCTACCATTACTACGAACCTTAACCCTAGTAAGGTACATAATTTATGTGTCTACAAGAACAAAGTTGGGTCTTAAGCAGAAGTCTAGTCTTTTTCTCCTGAAAAATGAAAACAAAGGAGATCGAGAAAATTAAAAGAAAAGACAAATATAACCTACTAATATTACAAAAAAGGAACAAGAAAAAGCAGTGGAAGCTTATTTCAGCTCTTGACAACAACTGCAGGCGTGTACTGCTAGTTTAAGACATCGTCTAGCTTTAGACAAAAATACAAAATAGTACTTTGTTCAAAATTTAATCATTTTATAATTTCACTGTCTACACTTAGATCAATATCAAACGACGAAGAATAAATCATTAGTGTTGTTTTTACGTCACCAAAAACTATATCTTGACATAAAAAATTAACCCGATAGTTCATTAATGCATATATGTGCTTAATCCTTTTAATTTCTTGCGTTCAAATGTTAGACCTCATTCATCACGCGTACAATACCTTGACAAGAAGTAAAATTAATTATAAAGTCAATTGCGTGATGAAAAAGTATATTTAGTTTATTTGTTAAATGACAAAATATATAATTTAAGTGTTACTGAGTTACCTACTGTAAGTACGAAAATTGCATACCTTGTTAGGGTTCGTAATTATAGTAGAGGCGAGAAACCCGCGAAAGATACAGAATCGATTTGAAAGATTGGAGAGGGGAGAAGAACCGGTGAACAACTATCAGAGTAACATGTGACATAACTCTCAGGATCACGACGTAATCACTGGTGTCCGAGAGCCGAGACAAGTGTTTCGAGTAAATTCAAGATAGGCAACGCCAACACTTTCGTTCACTCGATTCAGAGTCAGTCAGATGTAAGACCCCGAATTTTATGAAATACAAAATTTAATTTTTCTTCATATATATATTTTTTTTTTGAAACAGTAAGTGGTTAAATTAACAAAATTGAAAGTTAAGGATGTTATGTGCAAATTTTATTTTGTCGGACAATATTCGCTTTGTCGGGGAATATTCGTTTGGTCGGGGAATATTCGTGCCGTACGACGGCGCCGAAATAACAAATTATTGGTGGACCCTACAACGGAATATTTGTCGGATATAGAAAACGACAGAAGTAACCTTTTTAAATAAAAATAGTCAACGGAACTGTTAAAATACCGGTGATAAAAGAATAGTAGCATACGGTAGTTTATGGTATTTTCTGTAGCACACGGTACTCTACAGTAACACACGGTATTGCATAGTGTCTCATATTATTGGTCTGATAATTGACACCGTAACTGTTACGCATCATTTCATCGATAATTGTCACTGCATAATATTTTATATTATCAATTCAATAATTGTTGTTACACAGTATTTTGCATTATTGATTTAATAATTGTCATTACACTGTATTTTATATCATTGAGTCAATAATTGTTGTTGCACTGTTTTTAAAATTATTGAACCTAATAATTGTCACAGTAACATATGCACAGTAATTCACATTATTGAATCAATAATTGTCATTACACAGTAACGTATGCTTTATTTTACATTATTGTTATCTCTATTATGATGTTATTTAAACAGTTGTATTTCATTAATTTATTGACTTGATATCTAAGAGCTAACTATACTGTATTTATAACAATTAGTCATAATAATTGAATTGATAAAGTTATTTGTTTATAATATAAAGTTAGGTGATTATTAGGTGATATGAAATGAATGGTGTAGATTAAAGTGTGAATTATTGTTGAATAATTGAATTGATTTGTTTATAATATAAAGTTAGGTGATTATTAGGTAATATGAAATGAATGGTGTAGATTAAAGTGTGAATTATTGTTGAATAATTAAATTGATTTGTTTATAATATAAAGTTAGGTGATTATTAGGTGATATGAAATGAATGGTGTAGATTAAAGATAATATAATATTTGAAATGGATGGTGTAGATTAAAAGATGATCTTTAAATGAATGGTTTAGATTAAATGAATGATGAGATTTTTGGCTATAAATAGAAGCCTTAACTTAAGGATTTTTCATAAACTTCCTTACTTGTTCTTTCTTTCTCTCTCTAAATACTTCTTGTGAAAGTTCTCTCTAAGTGTGCTTAAGTCATCTTGAGTATTTGTGAAGATCTATAAGTATACGTGTACTGTTCAAGTTAATCAACCTCATTTAAATCAATATCCAGTCACGTGTTACGGTAAGGGATACCATCTTTTTCATCTTCCATTATTCAAACGTACTATGGTAAGGGATTATCATTATTTGATTCTCGATAATAATATTGTTTCTTCCTTACTCATAAGACGTGCATTTTATTTCCATGTATTAAATTGTGGGAATAACCTTACGGAGCGGATTGCCGCCTGTTGGTGAATAACCTTTTGTATTCATTCATTATTAATCTCTGAGAATAACCTTACGGAGCGGATTGCCGCCTGTTTGGTGAATAACTCTTTGTACTCAAATTCTATTAAATTGTGGGAATAACCTTACGGAGCGGATTGCCGCCTGTTGGTGAATAACCTTTCGTATTCATTCATTATTAATCTCTGAGAATAACCTTACGGAGCGGATTGCCGCCTGTTTGGTGAATAACTCTTTGTACTCAAATTCTATTAAATTGTGGGAATAACCTTACGGAGCGGATTGCCGCCTGTTGGTGAATAACCCTTTGTATTAATTTCCTTCACCTTTTGTTAATCAAACCTGCTACGGTAAGGGATATTATTTTCTTTCATACTCCTAAATCGAAATTTATTATGGAACTATTGCTTTTATAATTCTTGAAAATATTATATGTTCCATAATAGTTGAACTTCATTATTTCAACTGAACCTTCCTATTTACGTGAACCTTTCTATTGAATTGTAACCGTTATTCTGAACTGTGGATCTTGAATTTCACTCCACATCATGTTGACAATTTGGACATTATTTGAATCTGTACAAAGTAAACTTCCGATACTTATTGTTATCCTATTTCTTCTGTTCATCATTTATATCATTCTAATCATCCAAAAATCAAGCTGTTGTGAATATCTGTGGCCGGGGGCACAGATGTGATATATTTGTTGAACAGATGATAGGTTAAAGGCGATATAATAGGTTAAAGGCGATACATCTGTTCGGTGTCTGTTATGGCACGTGGTGAATGTTCTCTTTGGCCCGTAGTGCAAAGATGAACTGTTGTTTGGTATGATTATGACCAAAGGCTGAATCTGGTATAATCATGACCGTTGGTGTTATATTGAATGTCTTTGGCCCGTAGTGCAAAGATGAACTGTTGATCTGCATGATTATGATCAGGAACTGTGAATTTGTATTATCTTGACTAATGATATTTCAGATGATAAAAGTTGATGATGTTTTTCCTAAAAAGAGAACCGAGTGGACATTATAGTCTGCATTATTCTTCTAATAGATTACTCATTCCGCTGCTATTATTGATCTGAACGTTGTTTAAGAATTTAACTGCAGTTTTTGATATAAACCTTGTAGTCTATTGTATTCTATCAAGAACTCAACTGTTGAAGACTAATGATAATTTATTCGTCATTATCTTAGTCATGATATTCTTTACTGGGCTATTTGAGCTCACCCTTTCTTTTGTTCCATTGTTTTTCAACAGGAGATGAAAACATAACAGGGTCTAGCCGGGGAATGGAGTGAGGGTCCGAGGAATAGTTATCATAGTCTTCACGTTTTGTAAAATAGTGTGGCAATAATAGTGAAGACTTAGTTGTGTATTATTATACACTGTATTGTTGTACGTTGTGCTTTGTTGTAATAATTTTGTTGTAGTCTTTTGACGACTCAAGTTTGGGCTGTGTGGGCCCAGATTTGGGGGCGTCACAGTTGGCATCAGAGCTTAGGGATATGGTCTTTAATGGCGATCTGGGGTAGAACTAGGAGGGGAGAGACGAATAGAATCAATCACTAGTGTGTCCTACCTAAAATAGATTTTATTATCTAATGAGTCGATTTGAATGTAGGAACATGAAGTGATGAGTGAGTTTATTTGAACTAACATTTATTTTGTGACCACAGTTAATTATGGCATCTGGAAATCAGGAGGTTAATTATGAAATTACCGAAACAAATGTAGCTGCAAAACAAGAGGCGACGAATGATTTTCTTACAAACTCAGAGTTGAATCATTTGCCTAAGGCAAAAATTATGCGTGTTCTATCCAGTAAGGATGAAGGTGAAAGCTCTGCTACAGTCGTTCCAGATCCATTCTTAGAAGCAATTAAAGGAAGTAACGAACTTGCGGAAATTATTGCCTTTAATTTACTCACTAATTGGGAGAGTGATATCACATGGTTATGCTCTATAACAAAGGATCAGAATATATGGACTTTTCATATTAGTCTTTGGGATTTATGGTGTTCCAGCTATGATTTTCAAGATTATTTAAAAATGATGTTTCTATACTTTTGGGCGTTACAATTTAGAGGAATTCAGGTTAAGTTAGTCACTATCGTGGAAACTGCAGTCTATCGAAAATACTATTTTAATGGAAATCATTGGTACCTTACTACTGATGAAGTTGATGAACCCGAGAAACAGTTTGCTAGAAAATTATTCAGTGGTATTCCCATGGTTGAAATACGTGAAGATCCGAATGAAGTATTCGGGATTCGATTTGACGATAACAGTCAAGAAACCGAATGAGGTGATAACCGGTAAGCTATTCATAAATTCTCGTGAAGTCTATGTCATATTAGATACTGACTCTATCCACTCTTTTATCTCACCTATATGTACTCAACGTTTAAATTTGACTATTGAAAACTTAAATCTTGTCTTATCAGTTGAAACCTCATTGGGAGAAATACCTATTACATTTACTATCTATAAATCTTGCCTAGTTCAAATCAACAACCTCACATTACCTGTTGACCTTATTTCTTTGGAGATGCGTGAATTTGATGTGATTTTAGGAATTGATTGGTTGACTACCCATCATGCTAAAATTGATTGTTTTCATAAGATTATTAGTTTTCATATTCCTAATCAACCTGTCATGCAAATTCAAGTAACTAAACCATTGAAATCTATAACTGTTATTTCTAGCCATAAAGCCATTCGTTTATTGAAAAACGGATGTCAAGCCTTTTTAGCTCATGTCACTGATTTGAACAAAAACACGTCAAACTTGAATGATATTCCCATTGTTAATGAGTTTCCTGACGTTTTTTCTGAGGAACTTTCTGGCTTACCCTAAACCGTGAAATTGAAATCTGTATCGATCTTGAACCCGGCACTAAGCCCATTTTTAAAGTCCCATACCAAATGGCTCCCATAGAACACCAAGAGTTGAAAGTTTAATTACTAGATATCGGTATCATTCATTCTAGTACAAAACTTATATCGAGCGAGGAATGCGAGAAGAGTTTTCAAGAACTCAAGAGGAGACTTGTTTCAGCTCCTGTTCTGACCATACCATCAGGATCAGGAGAATTTGTTATCTACAGCGATACTTCTGGCAAAGGTCTAGGCTGTGTCCTTATGCAACATGGAAAGGTTATAGCCTATGCCTCTCGACAACTCAAAAATTATGAAAAAAATTATCCTACTCATGATCTAGAGTTGGCAGCAGTCGTTTTCGCGTTGAAGATCTGGAGACACTACTTGTACGGAGAAAAAGTGGATATCTATACGGATAATAAAAGTCTCAAGTATTTCTTCACCCAGAAGGAACTCAACATGCGACAACGACGTTGGCTTGAACTGTTAAAGGATTATGACCACACAATCCAGTATCACCCGGGAAAGGCGAACGTTGTAGCTGACGCTTTGAGCAGAAAATCTTATGCAAGTACAAGTGCACTGCTGACAACACAAAAGTGTATTTTGTACGACTTGCAAAAGATGGAGATAGAGCTAAAGACACCAGGGACCCACTCGAAGATTGCTCACGTACGAGTAGAACCAACTTTAATCAATAAAATTAAAGCTGCTCAAGCTACCGATCCAGAACTGATAAACATGATAAAGAAAGTACAAGAAGGTGCCATTCCCGAAGCAAGAATCGACGAGAAAGGAATACTTCGAGTCAACTCTCGACTATGTGTTCCTAACAATCCTGAATTAAAGCATAAAATCATGATGGAGGCACACAACACGCCGTTTACAATCCACCCAGGAGGTACCAAGATGTATCGAGATCTTCGACATACATTTTGGTGGAACAATATGAAAAGAGAGATTGCGGAGTTTATCTCAAGGTGCCTAACTTGTCAACGTGTCAAGGCAGAGCATCAAAGTTCCTAAAGGTCCATTACAATCACTTGAAGTTCCCGAATGGAAGTGGGAACACATCAATATGGACTTCGTGACGGGTCTTCCAAAAGTTTCTCAAGGCTTAGATGCAATTTGGGTGATCGTAGATAGATTGACCAAATCTGCTCATTTCTTGCCTATACGAGAAAACTTTTCACTTGAACGTTTTGCCGGTATGTACATAAATGAGATCGTGAGATTGCATGGCATGCCAGTTTCCATAGTTTCTGATCGGGATCCTAGATTCACTTCACGCTTTTGGATCAGTTTACAAAAAGCTATGGGCACTGAACTACGTTTTAGTTCTGCATACCATCCTCAAACGGACGGACAATCGGAAAGGACGATCCAGACCCTCGAAGATCTTTTGAGACTTTGTGTATTAGACTTCAAAGGAAGTTGGGATAAGTACTTGCCATTGGTGGAATTTTCTTACAACAACAGTTACCAAGCAAGCATAGGCATGGCTCCATTCGAGGCATTGTATGGAAGGAAGTGTCGCTCTCCAATATGTTGGAATGAGGTAGGAGAAGCAAAATTGTTGGGACCCGAGTTGGTACGCTTGACGACCGAAAAGATCCAAATGATCCGACAACGAATACAGACCGCACAAGAACGACAAAAGAGTTATGCTGATCTTCATCGGAGAGACGAAAGTTTCAACGTCGGAGATCATGTATTCTTACGTGTTTCTCCATGGAAAGGGGTTACGAGATTCGGAAAAAGAGGAAAGCTCAACCCTCGATTTATTGGCCCATTTGAAATCCTCGATCGAATAGGAACCGTAGCCTACAGACTAGCCCTACCACCAAGTATGTCTCGCATCCATAACGTTTTTCACATATCTATGTTACGTAAATATGTGAAGGACCCAAACCACGTCATTGAGTTAGAACCAGACGTTATAGCAGAGGATTTAACATACGAGGAGGTACCTGTTAAGATCCTGGATAAGAAGGAGCAGATCCTACGCTCAAAGGTTATACCTCAAGTTAAGGTTTTATGGAGGAACCAAGATACTGAGGAAATGACCTGGGAGCTAGAATCTGAGATGAAATCTAAGTATCCTTACCTCTTCGATATGTCAGGTACGTCAATTTCGGGGACGAAATTTCATAAGGAGGGGAGGTTGTAAGACCCCGAATTTTATGAAATACAAAATTTAATTTTTCTTCATATATATATTTTTTTTTTGAAACAGTAAGTGGTTAAATTAACAAAATTGAAAGTTAAGGATGTTATGTGCAAATTTTATTTTGTCGGACAATATTCGCTTTGTCGGGGAATATTCGTTTGGTCGGGGAATATTCGTGCCGTACGACGGCGCCGAAATAACAAATTATTGGTGGACCCTACAACGGAATATTTGTCGGATATAGAAAACGACAGAAGTAACCTTTTTAAATAAAAATAGTCAACGGAACTGTTAAAATACCGGTGATAAAAGAATAGTAGCATACGGTAGTTTATGGTATTTTCTGTAGCACACGGTACTCTACAGTAACACACGGTATTGCATAGTGTCTCATATTATTGGTCTGATAATTGACACCGTAACTGTTACGCATCATTTCATCGATAATTGTCACTGCATAATATTTTATATTATCAATTCAATAATTGTTGTTACACAGTATTTTGCATTATTGATTTAATAATTGTCATTACACTGTATTTTATATCATTGAGTCAATAATTGTTGTTGCACTGTTTTTAAAATTATTGAACCTAATAATTGTCACAGTAACATATGCACAGTAATTCACATTATTGAATCAATAATTGTCATTACACAGTAACGTATGCTTTATTTTACATTATTGTTATCTCTATTATGATGTTATTTAAACAGTTGTATTTCATTAATTTATTGACTTGATATCTAAGAGCTAACTATACTGTATTTATAACAATTAGTCATAATAATTGAATTGATAAAGTTATTTGTTTATAATATAAAGTTAGGTGATTATTAGGTGATATGAAATGAATGGTGTAGATTAAAGTGTGAATTATTGTTGAATAATTGAATTGATTTGTTTATAATATAAAGTTAGGTGATTATTAGGTAATATGAAATGAATGGTGTAGATTAAAGTGTGAATTATTGTTGAATAATTAAATTGATTTGTTTATAATATAAAGTTAGGTGATTATTAGGTGATATGAAATGAATGGTGTAGATTAAAGATAATATAATATTTGAAATGGATGGTGTAGATTAAAAGATGATCTTTAAATGAATGGTTTAGATTAAATGAATGATGAGATTTTTGGCTATAAATAGAAGCCTTAACTTAAGGATTTTTCATAAACTTCCTTACTTGTTCTTTCTTTCTCTCTCTAAATACTTCTTGTGAAAGTTCTCTCTAAGTGTGCTTAAGTCATCTTGAGTATTTGTGAAGATCTATAAGTATACGTGTACTGTTCAAGTTAATCAACCTCATTTAAATCAATATCCAGTCACGTGTTACGGTAAGGGATACCATCTTTTTCATCTTCCATTATTCAAACGTACTATGGTAAGGGATTATCATTATTTGATTCTCGATAATAATATTGTTTCTTCCTTACTCATAAGACGTGCATTTTATTTCCATGTATTAAATTGTGGGAATAACCTTACGGAGCGGATTGCCGCCTGTTGGTGAATAACCTTTTGTATTCATTCATTATTAATCTCTGAGAATAACCTTACGGAGCGGATTGCCGCCTGTTTGGTGAATAACTCTTTGTACTCAAATTCTATTAAATTGTGGGAATAACCTTACGGAGCGGATTGCCGCCTGTTGGTGAATAACCTTTCGTATTCATTCATTATTAATCTCTGAGAATAACCTTACGGAGCGGATTGCCGCCTGTTTGGTGAATAACTCTTTGTACTCAAATTCTATTAAATTGTGGGAATAACCTTACGGAGCGGATTGCCGCCTGTTGGTGAATAACCCTTTGTATTAATTTCCTTCACCTTTTGTTAATCAAACCTGCTACGGTAAGGGATATTATTTTCTTTCATACTCCTAAATCGAAATTTATTATGGAACTATTGCTTTTATAATTCTTGAAAATATTATATGTTCCATAATAGTTGAACTTCATTATTTCAACTGAACCTTCCTATTTACGTGAACCTTTCTATTGAATTGTAACCGTTATTCTGAACTGTGGATCTTGAATTTCACTCCACATCATGTTGACAATTTGGACATTATTTGAATCTGTACAAAGTAAACTTCCGATACTTATTGTTATCCTATTTCTTCTGTTCATCATTTATATCATTCTAATCATCCAAAAATCAAGCTGTTGTGAATATCTGTGGCCGGGGGCACAGATGTGATATATTTGTTGAACAGATGATAGGTTAAAGGCGATATAATAGGTTAAAGGCGATACATCTGTTCGGTGTCTGTTATGGCACGTGGTGAATGTTCTCTTTGGCCCGTAGTGCAAAGATGAACTGTTGTTTGGTATGATTATGACCAAAGGCTGAATCTGGTATAATCATGACCGTTGGTGTTATATTGAATGTCTTTGGCCCGTAGTGCAAAGATGAACTGTTGATCTGCATGATTATGATCAGGAACTGTGAATTTGTATTATCTTGACTAATGATATTTCAGATGATAAAAGTTGATGATGTTTTTCCTAAAAAGAGAACCGAGTGGACATTATAGTCTGCATTATTCTTCTAATAGATTACTCATTCCGCTGCTATTATTGATCTGAACGTTGTTTAAGAATTTAACTGCAGTTTTTGATATAAACCTTGTAGTCTATTGTATTCTATCAAGAACTCAACTGTTGAAGACTAATGATAATTTATTCGTCATTATCTTAGTCATGATATTCTTTACTGGGCTATTTGAGCTCACCCTTTCTTTTGTTCCATTGTTTTTCAACAGGAGATGAAAACATAACAGGGTCTAGCCGGGGAATGGAGTGAGGGTCCGAGGAATAGTTATCATAGTCTTCACGTTTTGTAAAATAGTGTGGCAATAATAGTGAAGACTTAGTTGTGTATTATTATACACTGTATTGTTGTACGTTGTGCTTTGTTGTAATAATTTTGTTGTAGTCTTTTGACGACTCAAGTTTGGGCTGTGTGGGCCCAGATTTGGGGGCGTCACAGTCAGAAGTACTCAATTCCCTCCAACTTATTCTTCATTTTAAGAGAGAAAGAGCTTTTAGATGACCAAAGTTCTCAAAGTGTACAAAAGTCCCTTCACTTGTCAAGTGAAGGGATATTTATAGGCTCCAAGTCATGTGTCAAACACATGTCAAAGGGAGAAATTTCAGAAATACCCATAATGATAAAGAAATTTCTAAAATACCATGGGTTACACAGGTAGTGCCCAAATCATCCAATTCTTCTAGCCACCAATCCAATCCCTCTAGCCACCAATCTAATCCCTCAACTGATTCCCAATGCAAGTTGTTATCATGAGCTTTCTGCCTTGGGACTCATAACAACACCTCTTAAATTGTACCTTAAGGTTGTATAATGTCTAGAAAAATTGAATAAATCAATTTTATTGTCAAAGAAGCCAAAAAAATGCATCACAGGACAGGAAAAGACCACCCCAAAGGGGCCCACCCTAGGGTTATGAACCTAAGGGGTCTTCGTTCTTTACTTTTTGGTCTTCATTCATTCGTTATCTGTTTGTTCATTATTCATTATTTTTTGTTTTAGTTCATTCAATGTGAACTCCTTATTTTTTGGTCTTCATTCGTCTGTTGTCTGTTTGTTCGTTATTTTTTATTTTAATTCATTCAATGTGAACCTTAATTTTATTTATGGCCTCACATTTTTCCCCTGCACGTGAGTCACAACTTGGAAGTGACGATCATGCACAAAATTTCAAATTTTAGAAGGGTCGATACTATTTTTATCATAACTTTTGACCCGTTTGGAGTTTTGGGCCTATAATATGTTAAAACGACCGTATCGACAAGAACTACAAAACTCATCACCAAAAGCCATGATAGACATCTTAAAAAGCAAAAAAAAGACAGACTTAGAAGCAGGTGTTTTGACCTTTCAATTTTTTTTGGGATTTCTTCATATTTTGATTATTTCTTTCATAATTAAGCCTTTTAGCTTATTATTTAGTGTTTAAAAGATAATTTCATATGTTTTAGGTTTAAAATTCTCATATCTTCTCGCACTTTCTCTTTTCGTGGTTTAAAGAAAAGTCGTGAGGTCAAGCCAAATTTTACTAGCCAAACAAGAAAATCTAGGGATGCGGCACCACCACCCCAAAGGGTGAATCCTATAGGGAGCAAACCCTTTTTTTTATTTTATAATTTTGTCTTATTTCTTCTTATTTTCTTGTGTAATTGTATAATTTTTTGTATTTAAATCTTCTTTTGATGGTTATTTTTTCTTGTTTCAGGTGTTTTCAATACATTCCCAAGGCTTTTCCAAGTCTCTTCATTTTAAAGGGACTTTGACTTTTCAAGGAAGAATTAATTTTTCTGACGTGATGAAAAAAAATTATTTTAAGTAACCAACACGTCAAGGAGAATTTCGAAAAATGTATGCGTGAACACCCCTAAGGGGATTTTTTTTTTACCATTATTCACCACCCTAAGGGGAAACTTATGTTTTTCGTTCCTTTGTTCATTTCTTCCTGTTTCGTTTTGGTGGTTCAAATCAAATTCGCCTTAGAAAAAATTGTCATAACTTTACATCAAGACGGGACCACCTAAGGTGGGCGAATCCTAGGGGGACAACCCCAGGTTTTCGTCTTTCATAAAATTTTGTTCGTCTAGGTTTTTGCCTTTCGATCAAGTTTGATCACCTGGGTTTCTGACTTTTTCGTCTTTCATTTAATTCCTTAGGGTTACTTGCGAACCCTAGTTTATACTTGGGCTCACATTTGTCCCCTACACGTGAGTCACGTTTTGAGTGAGTCGTGTGTGTAAGACCCCGAATTTTCTGAAATATATATATATTTTTTGAAACAGTAAGTGGTTAAATTAACAAAATTGAAAGTTAAGGATGTTATGTGCAAATTTTATTTTGTCGGACAATATTCGCTTTGTCGGGGAATATTCGTTTGGTCGGGGAATATTCGTGCCGTACGACGGCGCCGAAATAATAAATTATTGGTGGACCCCACAACGGAATATTTGTCGGATATAGAAAACGACAGAAGTAACCTTTTTAAATAAAAATAGTCAACGGAACTGTTAAAATACCGGTGATAAAAGAATAGTAGCATACGGTAGTTATTGGTATTTTCTGTAGCACTCGGTACTCTACAGTAACACACGGTATTGCATAGTGTCTCATATTATTGGTCTGATAATTGACACCGTAACTGTTACGCATCATTTCATCGATAATTGTCACTGCATAATATTTTATATTATCAATTCAATAATTGTTGTTACACAGTATTTTGCATTATTGATTTAATAATTGTCATTACACTGTATTTTATATCATTGAGTCAATAATTGTTGTTGCACTGTTTTTAAAATTATTGAACCTAATAATTGTCACAGTAACATATGCACAGTAATTCACATTATTGAATCAATAATTGTCATTACACAGTAACGTATGCTTTATTTTACATTATTGTTATCTCTATAATGATGTTATTTAAACAGTTGTATTTCATTAATTTATTGACTTGATATCTAAGAGCTAACTATACTGTATTTATAACAATTAGTCATAATAATTGAATTGATAAAGTTATTTGTTTATAATATAAAGTTAGGTGATTATTAGGTGATATGAAATGAATGGTGTAGATTAAAGTGTGAATTATTGTTGAATAATTAAATTGATTTGTTTATAATATAAAGTTAGGTGATTATTAGGTGATATGAAATGAATGGTGTAGATTAAAGATAATATAATATTTGAAATGGATGGTGTAGATTAAAAGATGATCTTTAAATGAATGGTTTAGATTAAATGAATGATAAGATTTTTGGCTATAAATAGAAGCCTTAACTTAAGGATTTTTCATAAACTTCCTTACTTGTTCTTTCTTTCTCTCTCTAAATACTTCTTGTGAAAGTTCTCTCTAAGTGTGCTTAAGTCATCTTGAGTATTTGTGAAGATCTATAAGTATACGTGTACTGTTCAAGTTAATCAACCTCATTTAAATCAATATCCAGTCACGTGTTGAGGTAAGGGATACCATCTTTTTCATCTTCCATTATTCAAACATACTATGGTAAGGGATTATCATTATTTGATTCTCGATAATAATATTGTTTCTTCCTTACTCATAAGACGTGCCTTTTATTTCCATGTCTTAAATTGTGGGAATAACCTTACGGAGCGGATTGCCGCCTGTTGGTGAATAACCTTTCGTAGTCATTCATTATTAATCTCTGAGAATAACCTTACGGAGCGGATTGCCGCCTGTTTGGTGAATAACTCTTTGTACTCAAATTCTATTAAATTGTGGGAATAACCTTACGGAGCGGATTGCCGCCTGTTTGGTGAATAACTCTTTGTACTCAAATTCTATTAAATTGTGGGAATAACCTTACGGAGCGGATTGCCGCCTGTTGGTGAATAACCCTTTGTATTAATTTCCTTCACCTTTTGTTAATCAAACCTGCTACGGTAAGGGATATTATTTTCTTTCATACTCCTAAATCGAAATTTATTATGGAACTATTGCTTCTATAATTCCTGAAAATATTATATGTTCCATAATAGTTGAACTTCATTATTTCAACTGAACCTTCCTATTTACGTGAACCTTTCTATTGAATTGTAACCGTTATTCTGAACTGTGGATCTTGAATATCATTTTTAAATTTCACTCCACATCATGTTGACAATTTGGACATTATTTGAATCTGTACAAAGTAAACTTCCGATACTTATTGTTATCCTATTTCTTCTGTTCATCATTTATATCATTCTAATCATCCAAAAATCAAGCTGTTGTGAATATCTGTGGCCGGGGGCACAGATGTGATATATTTGTTGAACAGATGATAGGTTAAAGGCGATATAATAGGTTAAAGGCGATACATCTGTTCGGTGTCTTTTATGGCACGTGGTGAATGTTCTCTTTGGCCCGTAGTGCAAAGATGAACTGTTGTTTGGTATGATTATGACCAAAGGCTGAATCTGGTATAATCATGACCGTTGGTGCTATATTGAATATATTTGGCCCGTAGTACAAAGATGAACTGTTGATGTGCATGATTATGATCAGGAACTGTGAATTTGTATTATCTTGACTAATGATATTTCAGATGATAAAAGTTGATGATGTTTTTCCTAAAAAGAGAACCGAGTGGACATTATAGTCTGCATTATTCTTCTAATAGATTATTCATTCCGCTGCTATTATTGATCTGAACGTTGTTTAAGAATTTAACTGCAGTTTTTGATATAAACCTTGTAGTCTATTGTATTCTATCAAGAACTCAACTGTTGAAGACTAATGATAATTTATTCGTCATTATCTTAGTCATGATATTCTTTACTGGGCTATTTGAGCTCACCCTTTCTTTTGTTCCATTGTTTTTCAACAGGAGATGAAAACATAACAGGGTCTAGCCGGGGAATGGAGTGAGGGTCCGAGGAATAGTTATCATAGTTTTCACGTTTTGTAAAATAGTGTGGCAATAATAGTGAAGACTTAGTTGTGTATTATTATACACTGTATTGTTGTACGTTGTGCTTTGTTGTAATAATTTTGTTGTAGTATTTTGACGACTCAAGTTTGGGCTGTGTGGGCTCAAATTTGGGGGCGTCACAGTGTGCAGAATACTCAAATCGTTGAGACTTGTTCAATTTTCTAAAGAAATTCTTTAGAGTTCAATCTTACATATTTCTAATGATGTCATCCTTAGGAGAGGGAACTATTATGGGGCTCTCCTAGGCTATCTCATGCAGTCGTTGTTGACGTTCGGAAGCGTAATTATGGGGTCGCTTCCCAAAGTTTAAAATCGTAACTATCGAGTTGAGATCTTAGGGTCAAGTGCCTTAGTCAATTTTGAAGTTTGAAATCATAACTTTTTGGGGTTGATGGCTGATTAATCAGGTACCTCATCACTTTTGAAGAAAAAAAAGGTGTAACTTTGTCGGGTTAAGACCTTAGGGTCAAATGGCTCAATCGCTTTTGAAGTTTGAAAGCCTAACTTTTCGGGGTCCAGGGCTAATTAATCAGACACCTCATCACTTTTAAAGAAAAAGTGTAATTTTGTCGAGTTGAGACCTTAGGGTCAATTGTCTCAGTTACTTTTAAAGATAAAGTGTAACTTGTCGGGTTCAAGGACTTGTAGTCAAGATGCCTTAGCCACTTTTAGAGATAAAGTGTAACTTGTCGGGTCGATCGCTTTTGAAGTTTGAAAGCGTAACTTTTCGGGTGGATGACTGATAATTCAGGTGCCTCGTTTTTTTCAGTCGAGGGCTAATAATTCAAATACCTCATTTTTTTTCTTCTAGGTCAAGGGTTGATCATTCAGGTGCCTCGTTATTCTAATCGAAATTTGATGTATTTATTTAACAATCAAGATATAATGTCTTTATTTAATAATGAAAATAAGAAAATGTTTTTTTATTTTATAGTCTAATTCGATTTCATTTGCCGCTAATTTTTCATGGTAAATTTTCCTTAGATTGCGACAATTCATGGTGGAGTGTCCTGGGTATTGATGATACATGCAAAAGTCCGATCTTTTCTTCATCTCTTCGGTTGCATCAAATTTGGGTCTTAGAGGCTTCACCACTTCATTTTCTACCCATTGCCCATACAAAATTTTAAATTCCTCCTTACTGTAAGTGATGGCTTTCGGCTTTGGCAAATCTGTATTCGTGTCACTTTTTTCCCTCTTACCCCCCTATGGCTTTGACTGAGAATCTGTCAAAGCCATAGTAGTTGTCCTCTTGCCCTTCCACGCAACGGCCTCATGGCTCTCGGGTAATGATTCGATTCCTCCCAAGTCCGGGACAAACGATGAAAGTGCTGAGAATAAATCGCAGGCATTGGTAATGAGGTGAGGCTTGAAAGTATCCAAGGCATCATTGTTATATATGCTCACGAGATTCATTTCTTAAATTGGCTCTACGCACTTCTGTGCCTGAACCCTAAATCTATCTACATAGTTTGATATTCCCTCGTTCAATTTCTATGTGATTCTCATCAGTTCCACAATGGTCACCTGTTTCTGCACATAAAAAAGCTTCTTTAAAAATTACGATTTCATGTCATCCTAAACCGACCCATTTTCCAAATTGTAATACCAACTGAATGCGCCATCTGTCAGCATTTTGTTGAACTCCCTCAATAGGATATTATGATTATTGACTTCGTCGTGACCCAACTATGGGGATATTGATTCCACAAATCGGGTTATGTGCTCTTTGTGTTCCCTTTCTCTCCATTGTATTTCGAAAATCGTGGAGGGTGCTCAATATAACCTGCAGAATAAAGTTGTCTTCGGACAGGTGTCAGGTAAAGAGGGGTGAAGTCTAGCTCTGCGTGCTTGGTTGTTTGTTTGTGAAGTTGGTCAATCACATCCATTACGTTGTCTTTAGTTATATAATGACTTGACGTATGAACCTTTTGAGATGGGGCTATCGGAATCTGTATTTGTGAACATGGTAAAATTGTGGTTGGAATTATTATTGGTTGAGGTTGGTTAATTTTTGTCCTGGGTGGTGGCATATCACTATCATCTTGGGTCTCTAGAATGATGGTTGGAATATGTTGGGCTTTCAGTATTGGAAGTGCATTCTGAATATCCTTATTGCCAGTTCTTACTCCTGTTTGTATTGCATGCAAATTTTTTAAGAACTTAGCTCTGAAGGTCGGGATTTGCATCAACTGTTGGCGAAAACTCGTCATCTCCTCCTGTTGTTTTTGTATTTTCAACATCATGGACATCATCACTTCTTGCTCATCACGAGTCTCCTTGAACGCTTTCATCATTTTTCATTGCACGGCCTCCATGGTATTTCGCTTTACTATTGCTTCCTCACTTTGTCTCCATGTGTTTACTGGCATGACGTTTGTGAGTTGTCGAACAGTCATTCGTAGTAAAGTGTTGCTCATAGTCGATAAAACTCTTCTCGTGGTTCTCTTACTTCGAGTTGTGGGCATACTCTTCACAAATTCTCACCTCCCCAGTGGAGTCGACAAAATAATGTAGGCACGAAAATTACGTACCTTACTAGGGTTAGAGTTCGTAATTATGGTGGATGCGAGAAACTCGAGAAAGATACAGAATCAGTTTGAAAGATTGGAGATGGGAGAAGAACCGATGAGCAACTACCAGAGTAACACGTGAGAGAACTCTCAGGATCACGGTGTAACCGTTGGTGTCCTAGAGCCGTGACAAGTGTTTCGAGTGAATTCAAGATAGGCAACACCAACACTTTCGTTCACTCGATTCAGAGTCGGCCACAAATTCTCAATTCCCTCTAACTTATTCTTTGTTTTGAGAGAGAGAGAGAGCTTTTAGATGGCCAAAGTTCTCAAAGTATCCAAAAGCCCCTTCACTTGTCAAGTGGAGGGGTATTTATAGGTTCCAGGTCATATGTTAGACACATGTCAAAGGAAAAAATTTCAGAAATACTCTTAATGAAAGAAAAATTCCTAAAATACCTAGGGTTACTCGGATAATGCCCAAATTATCCAATTCAATTAGCCATCAATCCAATCTCTCAACCTCAACCGATTCCCAATACAAGTTATTTTAATGAGTATTCTACCTCGGAACTCATGACAATACTTCTTAAATTGTACATTTAAGGTTGTATAATATATAGAAAGATTGAATAAATTATTTTTATTATCAAAGAAGCCAAAAAAAACGCATCTTGGGGCGGGAAAAGACCACCCCAAGGGGGGCCACCCTAGATGAGCGAACCCTAAGGGGTCTTCGTTCCATTTTTTTCAGTCTTCATTCGTTCGTTGTCCGTTTATTCGTTATTTTTTATTTTAGTTCATTAACTGTGAACCCTAATTTAGCAAAATTTTTAGTAAAAATTTGTGTGATAAAAACAATATAAGTAAATTTAAGTTTGTACCATATATATATATATATAATATGGAATGCATTTTTTCAATGGAAAGGAAAGAAAATTAAACAGAATTAATGAAGAAGGATGTTTTTTTTCTGCTAAATTAAATAATAAGAAAATTAATTAAGCAACATTAATTAATTTGTCATAATTAATATAGACAAATTACTTTACAAAGAATCAATCTGCATGGTCAGTGAAGATTCTGAAAGGGAAACAGTCTGAGATTCAGTAACTTTATAATTTCCTACCATTCATTACACTACATTTTACTAGTAACATTGTTTTATTATTATTAGATGTATATATAACTAACAACACTCATGTTCATGAATAGTTTTTTGTCTTTCCCATTATTTTTCCCGCGTTTTTCAGATTCCAAACAAGCCCTCCGTAAGACGTGTTTGAGGGGCTCAAGAAAGACGCTGCCACCAAGGTATCATTCTTTATGTAATATTCATTAGCATCTGCAAACAATGTTTGTTAATTTTGCGGGGAAATTTTAGTATATAAATAATGAATTGTGGTCCAGTCCACTGTTACCAATCCAATGCAGTTTGAGAACTACTGCTATATTGCTATATATTGTACAACATATTGTTAGTTGTTACAAATGTAAATACAGTTGGTATCTTCTAAAATTATTTAAGATATTGAAATAGTTAAGATTCAATATTCATAAGTTTGTTTAAAAGAATTGCTTATAATTAATGGACATAAAATTAATGTATGTATATATATATATATGTATGTATATATATATATATGTATGTATGTATATGAGTTATATATTATTAGCATTTTATCGCATCCATCAAGATCCACCATATATAGGATTTTTCGATTTGTCTTTACCCACATACTTCTAATAGATAATTTGTAACACCATAAATAAGCAGTCTAGGTAGATATTGTTTTTTTTATACCCATCATTTTATGTATGTGACAAGATAACATATGCTAGAGACTTATATTCTTTCTTAAACGAAAAGAAATGGTACCCTCTTTTTTTAACTGGATAAATAATTTCAATTTTTTTGTTGCTAAAATTTAAGTATAATTTCAATAATTTTAAGACTTTCGAGACACACACACATATATATATATATATATAAAACCCGCCTACAAACACGAACAACTCATTTATAAAAGAAAAAATGAATCATCCCACACTTTGTACCACGATAAACTCTCCTCCCTTTAGGACTTGTTCATGGTATTAGAGTACCTCAAACATGATGCACCATTAAAAGAAGAAGAAGTAAATTTAAAAAAAGGTACAATAAATTGAAACTACTTGATTGAGACCTTTCACGAGGGTGTACCAACCATAGTTGGAGACTTGGAGTAGAGAAGGAAGGTGAGGAGACTGGAGAGGAGAGCGCCAAGTGTAGTGTAATTGATTTACTGCTCTCCTATTTATATAAGAATTTATGATGCAAGTCTTGATGATCGTAAATTTAAGATATGCGTAGTTTATTTTTCGCCGAGTACAATATAATGAAATAATAAAAATTAATATTTTTAAAAGTAAAAATATTATTTTTATATGAGTAATAAGTAGTTTCTGTATATTTATAAAAATATTAATTTTTACTTTTAAAATAATATTTCCCAAAATAAATTTACAAGAAAACCACAACATCATCATAAATAAGCGGAATATAAACAAAATATGCTCCTTAATTTTCTAGAAAAGATGACCTATTCAAGCACGAAAACTTGAACTTATTGGCAACAAGTTTGAAATGTATTTTGTAAGGAGACTTGCAAAAAATAAAACCCCTAGAATTTGCATGTTGAATTATTCAATGAATTAAGTAGCCAGCCTTAAAGAAGTCTTTGATCAAACAAAAGAGTCGACATCGTGAAAAATTACTCACATGTTTTGGAAGTATGTGAATAATATGCTCTTCCTTTTATATAACTGTGGACTCTATTATAAGTGAATTTCACAAATATATAAAAAAAAAGAACATATTCATCGCTTATCTTAAAAGTATAAAATAATCTCTTGGACCTCCTCCTCCTCAACTATGGACCGATCGGTTTAATGCTAATAAAAGAAAGGAGAGAGAAGAGAGACCACAAGGACCCAGAGGCATTAATAATGTTGCATGCATTTTACAAAAGGTTTCTAATCTCTCTTTTTCATTGCAAATAAAATTATTGTGTTGGATATTTAATTTTATATTTTTTTTCTATTATATAAGTCGTTTAAGATATAATTACACATATTAAAAAATTTCATTAATATTAATACTAGGTAATTAATGTTTATTTGAAATTTTATTATTATCTATGTACTAATTAATCAGTTCTCCTCCTCTCAATTACTCAATCTTTATGGGTAAAATAAAAAATGATTATATTTTTTCTCTTAAATATACGTAAAATATTTTATATAATAAAAAAAATAAAAAATTTTAAAACGACCAATATAATAAAAATGAGGGATTGTCAAATTTCATGCTGTTCCTCCGATCCATCCAACCAATTTAAGCATTTGTCATTTTGGAATAAATTATGTTCTTATTACATTTCTTGTGTCATTTGATTTATAAAAATCGTTTAATTTGATTACATCTCATCAAGTTTTGTTATGAGTAATGATCACAGTAATAATTCATATAATAATTTTTATAAAAATAACAAGACTCACCATTTTTATATTATAAATTCTACTATTTTTATAAAAATTATTGTATAAATTATTGTTATAAGTTATTACGCGTAACATTTTTTCATCCCATCCCATGCCAAACTATACTTAACCGACTAGTAGCTCAAAATTAACAACTCATACCACCAGATGTCAACGACCACTTAGTACCCACTAAAAATTCAAAAGGCTAATAAATAATTAATTAACATAAATCTTTTAGAATTGATTTGAAATTTGACCAACAAAAAGGAAAAATGGGGAAGCAAGTTCCCTCTTTCCAGGCTCACATGCTGCCTCCCCATGTTTGGACCCTTTACTCTCTCTCTAAAATAAATCAATCTCTCACTCCTTTTTGGCCACATATTTAATAGAAAAAATTTACATATATAATAATTAAATATTATATTTATTTATATTATTAAAAAATAAATTATAACACGAATTTTAATATTATATTCTATTTTTTAATAATATAAATAAATATAATATTTAATATTATATTTAATTATTGTTATTTATACTTATTTTATTTAATATTTTTAATTCAGTGTTATTGTATATAAAAATAAATTTTTATTAATATTAAATATTAATTTATATAAATATATATAATTTAAAAATATAAAAATTAAATTTGTATATTGTAATTTTATTTTACCTCTTACACTTTTACGTTTATCAGAATCTATGTTTGAAGTAAAATAAGTCCACGCATTTAAAAATTTTCCTTTCCAATTTTATGAAATTCTTATCTGATACAAAAAGGTGCATAGAAACTCTGCATTCTTGCTCCAACTTAACCCCTTCTCCTTACTTTCTCTTTCTTCTTCTTGTTTTGTAGATGCTGATAATCTCTCTTTTACCCTTTCTCTTTCTCTCTGCAAAACCATGAACGCGTTTTTGTTTGGTCTCCTTTCGTGACTCTTCTTTCCGTGTGATTCCTTTTCAATATAAATAGTTTTGCCCATTTCTTGAATAGTGGGTCTTTGTTGTGTGCCTTTCTTTGTGTATTCCTTGGCTTTGATTCTGTGACTTTTATCAGATTCCCAAGCCCCTTTCAATTGCTTTATTTTTTTGTTAAACATTTCGAACCTCCTCACATGCGAGTTTTTGGGTTTGTCTGATCTGGATTGGATCGCAGGGATCTCTTCTCTTCTTTCTCTTTTTATCAACGGAGGAGGGGTGGTGGGGCTCACTTGGTGAGTCCTTTTTGGCAGCAATCTTGATCTCTTCCTCGAAGAAGGATAAGGAGAAGGTGAGATTTTTCACACTACTGTGTATTTCTCTTCTGGGTCCCTATGTGATTCCTTGTTTTGTTTCTGATATTTGGTAACTGTTTGATTGTTGTTTCTTTCTTGAATCATTTGGGTGTTTTATGAACCGACTTTGTTTTAGTTTTGGGGAAAAAAATTGTGGAAACTTTCAATTTGGCAAGTAGTTATGAACTGGGTCCTTTTTTTTGTGGTCATTTTGTGTCTGAATGACTGAATTGCTGCTGGTTTTTATTAGGTTAAATTGGTGGCACTGTAGCAGTGGTCATTTATTGTATACTCTTGGTTTGAAAGGCTGGCCTTCTGTTTTGGCCTTTTAAATGCTGGTAGATTTGGATGATTGAATTGGGTTTTGATTTTTGAAAACAGTGTGGGGGTGCCTTTGGATACTCCTGAGGCATGGCAGGAATTGATGTTTCGAAGTACGCCCATAGTCCTGTCCACAAAGCCGTTGTAACAAAAGATTATGCCGGTCTCAAGAGGATTGTTGCAGGCCTTCCACGGCTTTGTGACCCTGCAGAAATTCACACTGAATCGGTCTCACTTGCCGAGGAAGCAAAGGCTGATGCCATATCTGCAGTGATTGATCGCCGTGATGTTCCTAACCGTGAAACCCCTCTCCACCTGGCTGTTAAGCTTGGCGATGAGACCGCTACAGAGATGCTTATGCTTGCAGGTGCAGATTGGAGCTTGCATAACGATCAAGGGTGGAGTGCACTCCAGGAAGCGATATGTAACAGAGAAGAAGGGATTGCAAGAATTATTGTTAGGCATTACCAGCCAATAGCATGGGCGAAATGGTGTAGAAGGTTGCCTCGGTTGGTTGCAACAATGAGAAGGATGAGGGATTTTTACATGGAAATTACATTTCAATTTGAGAGCTCTGTCATCCCATTCATTTCAAGGATTGCGCCTTCTGATACTTACAAGATTTGGAAAAGGGGTTCAAATCTGAGAGCTGACATGACTTTGGCTGGGTTTGATGGTTTTAGAATTCAGCGTTCTGATCAAAGTATTGTATTCCTTGGTGATGGTTCTGAGGATGGGAAGGTCGCTCCGGGGTCACTTTGCATGATTTCGCACAAAGATAAGGAAGTGATGAATGCCTTGGATGGTGCTGGTGCTCCAGCATCTGATGCAGAGGTGCAACAAGAAGTTACAGCAATGTCTCAGACAAATATATTTAGGCCTGGTATTGATGTCACTCAGGCAGTTCTTTTGCCACAAATGACATGGAGGAGGCAAGAGAAAACAGAAATGGTGGGTACTTGGAAGGCCAAAGTATATGATATGCACAATGTGATGGTAAGTATTAAATCGAGGACAGTTCCAGGAGCGATGACAGACGATGAGTTATTCTCATCTTGCAATGAAAATGAAACAGAGAGTGAGGAGCTTGATGATATTCTGACCGAGGAGGAAAGAAGGCAGCTTGAAGTTGCACTTAAGTTGGACTCATCAGAATTAAACAATGAAAACAGTGATGGGATAAGGCACCGGCATAGTTGTTATGAGCAAAGGGACATCCCCATTGAGGACACAAGTCCTTACAGAAATGGTGAGACTAAGAAGGAGAAGAATGGATGGTTTGATGGATGGAGGAAATGGGATACTAAACATGAAGGGCATAAAAAAAAGATTGCCCCACCTAGAGGTTCTCTCTGTGTAGAAGAAAAGGTCAGTGATCTCCTAGGGGATTCTCCATCTCAAACTCAGAACAAACCTGCAAGGCATTCCATGGAGATTAATGCTAAAGGGGATGAAAAACGGAGAGGCAAGGATGTCAAGGCATCTTCATCCACAAGTTCTAGTAGTGGAAATCGGCGCAAGGAGGGAAGCCGTGAGAATGAGTACAAGAAAGGCTTGAGGCCTATTCTCTGGCTTTCCCCGAACTTTCCATTAAGAACTGAAGAACTGCTGCCATTGCTTGATATTTTAGCAAATAAAGTAAAGGCTATTCGGCGCTTAAGAGAACTGCTCACAACAAAACTTCCAATGGGGACTTTTCCGGTCAAGGTAAGTTGCATATTATTGTCCTTCACATGTTTTGCTTCTTAATCTTTACGTGGTTGGGTTGATTGTCTATGCACATATAATCTGATGAGCTAGCACTTTATGAAGTTGTTGAGTGCCCAATAAAGAAGAATAGATTTTAATTTGTCGTGTCATGCAATGTCTGGAGTGACCAGACATCCCCTATTTGCAGGGTAGAGCTGAAGGACTGGTGGTCCATTTAACTAGAGATATTGATAAAATTCAACTAAAACCCCATAGCATAGCTTTTAAGAATGTTTCAAGTATTCAGCAGCCTTTACCGAGCAGCATGGGTTTTATTGGAAGTTTGGAAATATTGAGTGATTGTCTTGTAGGCAAGTGTTGTCCTGCAACAGTGAAAACCTTATGAGAAACGCTGCCATTAGAGCCATTTTGTATTTGAAGGCAGATATTAGTTTCTAGACGACATAGCGTAATTAGTTTTTTAAGTGATATTAACCTGGTGGTTGCCTAAGGGATTGATCAAGGTCAATGATTGAATAACATGAATGTTAAAGAAAATAAAAATTGTGGTTTCCAGGCAAACTTTTTTGAGTGTTTATTAAAGAAACACAGTTATTTCCTGCTTCTTTGGATTTCAATCTATGTTAATCTTCTACACCATTAGTGGGTAACCTCAAGGTCCATAACTCTTGTTCTTTTTAGGATTTGGTGGTTTAGACTTTAGAGAGTTGCTAAGAGATTTGAATGTGGAAGAGGGTTTCTAGTGCAGCGGGCTATAGGTTTCCACCATGGATTGAATTAGGTTTGTCAGGTGAGCAAAGGGATATATTTTTTTCTTAAAGCTATTTATAAGTTTTTCTTTCGTCAAGAATTTTTTAGTTCTGTGGGAGGTTTGGTGGTAGTTAGGACTTGCTACAACAACCTGATGAAGCATTTAAGTTATTTACAGACTAATAGAAACATGGTGACATGTGCAACCTCTGAAAAGTATGTCACCAAGATTTCACTTGAAAAAGTAGTGCATGCTTGTTTATTGACTTGTATGATTCGGACTATAGACGTATTGTGTGTAGAAGTAAGATTTAGTTATTGTCATACCTCCTACTGTGATCCTAGAATTTGCCTTGATTTTTCCTGTTTGTGAATTGTATAAAGATTATACAAATTATAACCTTTCATGTACAATATTGAGTCAAAGCTTGTGTTATGCCCGTGAACACTATATAGTTGATAATGTAATGGTTAGTTTGTCACTGTTTTACAGCATGATCTTTCTGGATAATCTTAACTTACTGATAAAGGTTTGAAGAAGGAAATCAAGAAACCTAAGATAATTTTTGATGGATTGGAAAGAAAACAAAATCATTCTTAATCTGAAAGTCCATCAGACGGTCATATGATTCATATGTGATTTCATAAAGTTACTTCAAAAAGTGCTCACTAAGCGCAGTATACTAGTTATTATTCTGTTGAGCTTTTAACAATTTGAACTCAAGTATTAAGCCAAGAGAAACTGAAGCCTAAGAGAAAATTATGTGCTTTAAGAAAGAACAGAAAGGATCAATAATTCTATCCATTATAGGATGCTTGCAATTTTAAAATAAAGAATGTATTAAAATTCTCATTTATGAATGGTAGGCACAAAAATAAATGAAACACTTATGGCTAGGATATTGGCCCTTACTGGAGGTGAAAGAAAGAAAAAAAGATCATTAGTATATTTGGCAGCTCTGTCCTGGTTAAACATCTCTGTTTGCCTTTTTGAGACTAATTGAATATTCATGTTTGTCTGTGCCACACTGGAAATTTATTCATAACAGATTCTGTGGTTTTATATGTAGACTAAAGAAAAAATAGTACTCCAAGGGGCTCTTCACTGTTGTTACTTTCACCTTTTATTGCATATTTGCCTGATTATTCCAGTTTCTTTCGTATATGGGATATGAATAATTCCATTATCACTTAATATTTGATCCTACGAGAGTAAATCACACATGTCTAGCCATCGTATGCTCTTTGCTCTTGCACCAGCAAGGAAGGATTTTTTTTAAATTTCTCTTTTTCCTCGTTAAACTAGCTCGAGTAATCTGCCATATTTCTTTTTGCAGTTTTAAATGTGTTTGGATATGTTTGCTGATAAGCCCTATATGGTTCAGGTTGCTATACCAGTGATTCCCACCATCAGGGTGTTGGTGACTTTTACGAAATTTGAAGAGTTACAGCCATTGGATGAGTTCTCAACGCCACCTTCAAGTCCTGCTGCAAACGGAGAGAGCTCAGCAATGAATCAGTCCTCGAGTTCATCTTGGTTTCAGTGGATAAAATCCCCATACCAACGGGCAAGTTCTTCCACTAGTGGTAGGATAGAAAATATTCAAGATCCATTTGCAATTCCTCCCGATTACACATGGATTACAGCTGAAGCAAAGAAAAAGAAAATGCAGGAGAAGAGTAAATCAAAGAAAGGAAAAAGTCAAAATCAGTAGTTCAGCACGAGACTTCACGGGTATCAAGTGGGGAAAATTTGTTTCTATTGATCCACTAGTCTGCATTACTGTAAGAACAAAAAAGGGGGCAATACTTTTTACATGGTAAATTTGGATGACCCTTTGTAGGGTGAAAATATGATAATTCATTGTGGGGGGTATAAAAAGATTGGACAACGATTCTTGAAATGCTTGTAACCAATATGGATCAATTGTTTGGCTTTTGGTGGATGCTTGCACCATTTACACAAGTACTATCCATGATTTTCTTAGACGGCCAATTTTACTAGCAAAATGATAGGTTGTATTAGAGCTCTGGAATTTTTCATTTTTTATTTTTATTTTTGTGGTCCGTTCCCTTTCTCGATAAATAGGTTGATTCCTGCGGTTCAGTGATTAAAGAACTATGAGCTTATATCTAGTGTTTCAATGTGTGCTTTTGTTTTGTTCACTCATTTTATGTGCTTTATTTGCAGGGACTTGATTGTGCAACCGAGTAATGGGCCTAATGGCAATATGATAATGCTGTGATATTATTAATAACCTTTAGTGGGCTATTGTCCAATTTTAGATTGATGAATTATATAATAAGATTGAGGTTTAAGCCAGTTATAAGACTTGAACAAGCTGACACTGTCCGTGTAGTAACCAGAAATCAATTATTTTTGTTCTGAAAATAAGTTTTTGAACTCTACATATGAAATTTGAGCTGTATTATTTTTATCTACACATGATAGTATTAACCCTACTAACTCATTTGTGTTTGTATGTGACTTGTTAATAATATTAGTGCTGAGAGATTAGACAAGAAGAGAAAGCTGAGTAAAAAGGATGAAAAATACAGATGGTATGATGGTGTCAAAAATATGTATCCCCACGTGCAAGAGGGGGAGAGATCCGTGAGTAATTAACAAATGTTGTAAGATTAGTTGGAGGACCATTAGAACAAATCAATTATGAAGAATGGGACATATCAGTGTGTGAATTTCAGCATATAAAAGCAGTTGAATTATAACTTTTCAGAATATTTTTTGAAACCCTAAAACAGGATCAATGCGAAAACATATTAATTCAGAAGTTTAGATTTGTTTTACCGATTATCCGAGCTTGAATAGAGACGATAGAAAATTTTGGAATAGTTTTAAATTTTCAATGCAATCCAACGGAATTGCGCCTCTATGGTATCCATACAAACGCTCCGCGAATTGTCACACTATCTGCAGCAAAGAGAGTTGCAGTATTAGCATCCAAATTTTTCTCTTTAGTCTATTTCTAAAAGTGGCTAGAGTTTTATTTTAATTTTTTCCTATCTTCTCTTTTTTAAAACGGTTGATATATATATATATATATATAGCAGTCAAGAAGAATTAACCAAAATCTAATTCAATTAGAAAAGTAAAATTCGAATTTATATATATTATATTTTAATTAAGTTTTACTTAATTAATATACATATATACAAGTTATCCTATTAATTTAAATTCATAATTTAAATACTATCAATCATATTGACATATTTAAATCCTTATAATTTAAATTAATTCATTTTTAATTACGCTCTAAGTGTGTGACCTTATAAGTTATTATTATGTTGACAATAATTTTAAAATCATATTATAAAATTATAAACAGTGAGCGGCATCTAGGAATGCATCACTGCTACCCAAGTAATAATAAAATCGGTGATTCGATGCAACATTTTCGTGATCAATGTTTCAATATAATTTAATTATTTTAACCTTGACATCCTAAATTAAACTCGAGTCATGAAATGTGTTATACTCTTCATAATTTAATCTGAGTTTTCTTAATTAATGAATAGACTATATGAAACAAATCACTATTTGAGTATGGTTATGAATTTTATAGTCCTACTCAATCAAGAGACATATGGATATCACCCCTTAATATATAGGAGGGTTAAATTCTATCTAGATCACTCATATTCCTCACACGATTCATGATGTACCCAATAATCATTTTTATTGTCCACCATATTAAAGGTGATATTTGATGATATCAAAGTATATAAATTCTCGTGTAATAATATAATGATTTTAGGTCGGAGGATCATTACATCATTATCACTATGAGAATTTTTTATGACACTTTGCATAATGCTCCATGTAGAATTCTCATGGTGGGTTTGTCCAGTACATTGTTCTCTAACATGTACCTATGCATTGACTCAATATCTCATATATTTATATAACCAATGAGATTTGGCCATCAGTCAATCCTCATACTAGTCTCAATGCATCATTGTTGTCTCATTAACAATAATACTCGACTAGGGACATTTAAGAGTAATTATACTAATTGTAATTATATGATCTTATGTTCAAGTCACATACTTGAAGATATATAATTTGTATCACTATTCTAAGGACTTTTATTATACTAACATTTATATAACGCCGTAAATAAAATAATAATAAAATAATTCATTTATTCAATCAAATATAATATTAAAAATATTAAACAATTACATCAAATAATTAACCTCTAGAAGATGAACTCTAACAATAAGATATTTAAGATAGATGATAAATGCATTTTAATTTTGATCAACTCTAAAACTCAAACCTGCCACTAGTCTATTACCTTTTATCTGTTCCTTATTTTATTACCTTTCATTTATCTTCTCTATTCTATTACCTTTTATCTGTTCCTTATTTTATTACCTTTCATTTATCTTCTCTATTCTATTACCTTTTATGTATCTTCCTCTACTAATAAAGAAGAAAACTAATAAAAGAATTAAATAAACCATCTTTCTCCTCCTAAATCCTATTAGTACCACAAGTTCATGCCCAAGATAATAATGATATTATCTTCCCTTTTTCTAATTTCTTTGTTTTTTCCCCCAGATAACCCCCCCCCCCCCCCCCCCCTATTTATGTGTAGATATCTCTCCACTCCATTATAAATTGAAGCTAGCATGCATATGAATGTTCCTAAAATTAATTTGCCACTTGTTTATGTTAATGGGAAGAATTTCATACCTTTGTCATTGGATTACACAGACACACGAGTTTCGTACTCCCTCTAGTTCCCCATCATTGGATCCACTGTTGCAAGTCAATAAAAGTAGTTAGTGGGGATGCATAATCGTCCAATAAAGCTAATCACGTACCAAACAGCGCATCAATAATTAATGCTGGCCGAGAACATCACTCAAACCAGAAATTATAGCCATGAGCAAATACCTGGATCGAAAGAATTGACTATGAGCAATATCATAGCCATGAGCATCAGACCAGCTGACTCTTCTTGTTCCTCTCCCTTGTTGATTTATCATCTCATCCGCTGCTAAATCCTCATCACCGCTACTTTTCTTCAGACTACTCTTGAGAGGAGGACGAGGAGGAGGAGATTCAATAGGAATTAGAACCCCATTACGAATATTGCTGCTGTTGCTGTTGCTGTTGATGTTGCCACCATTAATATGATTACTACTCCAAGCTGCTGCTATTGCTGCTTCTTCCTCTTCCATGAGTACACCATGATGATTATTACTATTATTATTTGGTGCAGCTAACTTATTGTTTTCCGATGATGATGATGATCTCTGCTTCTTCTTGTTGTCATTGTGGATAGTAATATTTTTGGTTTCTTGATCTTCGGTATTGAAAGAGTTCCTTGATGGCACATAGCATGAACAGACCAAAGAGGTGCACCTGTTTTTCTGCTCCGAGCCCGCCAGGAGTACTACTCTATACTCCACACAACTTGATTGCAACCTTAAATAATTAACAACTCTCTCTGCCTTTCTCCGACTTATGGTATAATTCTCTCCTCTCTCTCTAGCACAAACTGTCACAAGATTAAAGGCACATGTGGGTAGATCAATTCATTGGCATGAGATCAAAACTATTGACAGTGTGTATGAGAGACAGTGTGTCATTCAAAAATCATTCTTGTTTGCTTTGCGTATGGTAATTGAGTATTGGGTGGGATATTTTTTGGTATAAAGGTGGGGGCTATGGCAGGGGTGGCTCAAGACAATATGAGGCCTAAAGCGATATTTATTTATTTTTGGATAATGCTAAAGCGATATTTTTAATGAGGCCTTCTATGTTTGGTACATTTTTTATTGACTTTTATGGTCAAATTGATCATTTTTTGAATAAATATAGCTTATTATTATTTAATATATATGTAAAAAGCCTATAAACATTATAAATTATATAAAATTTAGTACTAATCTCAATGTTTACTTTTTTTAAAATCTAAATATATATGTTTAATTGTTAATTTTAAAAATGGTCAATTTGACTACAAAAATCAATGGAGAACTTTTATTTTGGGACGGAAGGAGTATTAATAATTTTTATTTAAATGAGGCTTTTTTTTATACTGTTAATTTTTTTTTACTTATTTAATATTTGAATTGGATTATGGGCCCTAAAAAATTATTTAGCTTATATTTTATAAGACCTTTTTATATGAATTATTTATGATGTTTAAAAAATTTGGGGCCTTCTTTGAAATGGGGCCTAAAGCGCAGGTTTTTTTATTTATTAAGTTGGGCCGGCCCTGGGCTATGGTGGGTTTTTTTCTTTTTAGGTTTGGAAATATATATGGACAACTATTCGTAATATATATAATGAAAATAATATTTTATGTGACAATCAGATTTTATACCGTTCTTTTTAAGATCTGATCATCATGATTTGAAAACACAACTCTTTAATCACAACACAAATATGAGATTTGTTTACTACAACACAATAATATTATCAGTAAGAGACTTGTCTATCGTAACTCTCGTTAACCACAACACAGACATGAGATTTGTTTACTGTAGCACAATAATATTACTGTAAGAGACTACTTGTTTATCGTAAGTCGCAGAAAACTTTAAACATTTTTAAATTGTATAAATTTTTATAGCATTATTTGTTATATTGTTCATTTTAAAATCTGATAGTGAATGATACAAAATGTATTCGCCATACAAACTCTCATAACCACCCGGATACAATCACAATTCACAGCTGGGCCACCCATTTCTTCTTTCACCCACTATTAATTGTTTTCTTTTGATTTTTTTGCCATGGACACTCATTACAACTGAATATATGATTTGGGGCGGTGCACTGAAGTAGACATGTACTTTATCAGATATATAATACTCTCTTTCATATTATTTAATTATTATTAATTTTTTAAAATTAAATTTAAAAAAATTAAACTCAAAATTAACATAATTTTTTTTAAATTTTAATTAATACAATAATAAATATTATAAAAAATTTTAAATTTATTATTTTATAAAATTTAATAAGTTACTTTAATTTTAAATTTAAAAATATTTTAAATTAAATTTTAAAAATTAATAATAATCAATTAATATGAAACTTAAGAAATATATATTTCTCCACTTTGATGTGTTGCTACTTAATGTAAAGTGGATGAGCCCATGCCCTGCGTGCGTTTAAGTATGAATATGATTCTGAACATAATTATGTGACATGAGTAACCGTGGCACTCATAACTCACAGTGAAACCATTTACTTTTCATCTTTTCTTCTTTTTCTTTATGGTTATTTGACAAGATTTACACGTGTATTAGCACCCGATAATAAACGGATTGTGTGTATAAATTATATAATAAAAAATAAAAAATTTAAAAAATAAAAAAAGATAAAATAGTAATAACTCTGAAATTATAAGAGCAAAAAATAAAAATTAACATAGTGTGACACAAAATTATCAACCTCTCATAAAGATTTTATAATATAAATTTGATAAAATTTACATTTTTCTCTTTTTATTATTTTAAAAAAAAAAATTATTTTTTGGTCGTTGACGATTAACAATTCGAACACAATGTTTTATTTATTTATTTCTGAACGTCTTTATTATAAAGTGATATAGATGTTTAGGAATTATTTTTTACTAGTTTGAGGATACGAGGAGAAGAGATATTATAAATTATTTTTTAAAGAATAAATTTACATATATAATATTTAAATATTATATTTATTTTAATTATTAAAAAGTAGAGTATGACACGAATTTTAATATCATATTTTATTTTTTAATAATTTAAATATTATACACTTCTAATTATTATTTTTTAAAAGTTTACACGAGCTATGTCAAAATTTTAAAATTCACGTTGATTTAAAAAAATTTAAATAAGTATCTTTATTATGTTTTTGTGAGATAACTGGAGTATTTATTAACCGACACCAGACCCGAAACTTGAACAGTTGCGTCTTCTACCCGGCTCCTATCCATGTTTAAATACACCGGTTTAAACATTAGTCATCACTCCTTTCTTCTTCGGTGGAAGCATGAACAGGTACGCAATTCACGATTTTTCAATCAAAATTATACATTTATTTTAATGTCGTTGTCTCATTCCATTGTATTTTTGAGATTCCTCATATATATATATATATACACTTATGTGGCGAAACTTGAATTGGGTTTTGCAATTACTGTTCATCATATGTAAGCATTTTTAGGAATATAGAGTTGTAGAAGATAAACATAAACGGAAACACTCAATTTTTCAGGATTCTAGATATGAGCTAGATGGGGTTGGGGAAATTTTTATTTCCACTATATGCATACACGGATGTTCTTATTGATAATGTCAACACCATGTCCTTTTCAATTCGAAATCGAAGGCCATCTTGATATTTGCTCGTAGATGACAATATTCAACCTTAGGAATAATTTGCAGAAGTGGACGGTGAGCCACATCTTCATTTAGGTAGCCCTGATCAATTTATATTGCACTAAGCAGAATCCCCTTTTGACTTTCTAAATTGTTGTTTTATTAATCCTTTTGTTGTTAGATAAAAATTTAGGTTGTTAAAAATACTAAATTTTTTTCTTTCTTTTTGCCTTTCCTTCCCACTCTGTATGTCTAATGTATAATTTTTTGAAATAGGTTGATTGCAATAAGAGTTGCATCGAATAGTTATGGGCAGAAAATAATACGGAAGGCATTCTGTAGTGATGCTCCTGTAAATTTATCTGATTCAAACCGCAGCCAAATTAGCAATGTAAGATTCTCACCCTATATTATAATCATTCTCACCCTCTATAATTGGCAAGACATTCTGCTGACTGACTTCTGTTTTATTTTGCCATTTCTCATGACTTTAACCTCTCTTTCAGATTGATGAAACATAATAATTTTGTCCAATTGCATGAGCAATCTGTAGTTTTGAATCTTTAACTTCCAAACAATATTATGCTGGTTAGCTATCAAATAAAAGGCGTTACTTATTTGTTTTGATCTGTGAGACGCTGTTTCCTTCCTATCAGAATTTTCACCGTATTTGAGAAACAGATGGTTTATTGTTAATGTTCTTTCTCTTTTACTTTGTGTGTGTGTGTTTATCTGATAAAATTATATATTTTACTCTAATAATCGCCCAAAGTACATGTTTTATCTTTTTCTTTCCTACTTTGTGAAACAACTTAGTTTTTATGCTAACCTTGCTGCCTAACATTTTTTTTTTCTGCAATCTAAATAAACTCAAACTCGAAATTAGTTTGACTTGCTATTACATTGCAAGTCTTTACACTTTTTTCGTTTATTGAGTGGTATGGTGCTGGTATCCTTAGCCTATATATGTATTACCTCTTCAGGGACTCATTTACTTAACAAAATTATTTAATCTAATTGTTATGTTTAACATTTTAGGAGCACATGGGCAAGCAAGAATATGAAAACATTGCTCCCCAGTTTGACATCGCTATTGTTGGAGGTGGTATGGTTGGCATAGCTCTAGCTTGTTCCTTAGGTATTAGCTTCTTCTGCACACAATTCACTGACCTTTCTACTAGATTTGGAGCTTTTCTGTGTTGGGGAATCAAAATTCATAACATTGGGTGTCCTACACTTAAATGCTACTCCTTTCATCTCAATTTGCCAATTTAGCATTTCAATACACTTATACTTTGAATGGATTGGATTACATCCCACCATGAGATTTGTTTTCCAAAAAGGGAGGGGTATTGATAGAATGAGGTGGTCCACTTTTTCTTTTCACAAACATTGTGAAAACTTTAAGTATGTCATCCATTTTGTGATGGAGAGATTATATTAGAATTCTGTGACTTTTTTGAAATTTATTAAGACAATATTTCTCAGAACATCAGATCCTATCTAATGTTCATATTTAAATAGATTATTGGGGATAGATAATTGACATATCATCATGGGCATCTGTACTACCACTCTCTCTCTCTCTCTTCCTGATAAGTAGCATCTGTAGTTCTGTATTACTTTGTGAAAGATATAAGTGTAATTCCTTATAGGCATATTCTTTACTGTCTCTAAGATAGTTCATTTGAAGGATTGAAATTCCTTCAACTTACTAATAATAATGATAATATTTATTACTGTTATCATTATTATAAACTAGTGACCTGCATCAAAATGAATTCAGTATTGTAAACTAATGATGGAATCATTGTCTAGACGCACCAAGTCTTCATTTGTATCCATCATTTTCTTTTAGTTAAGGGATGTGCTACTAATATCATAAATTTCCAAAAATGTTTAAATAAGCAGTGTGTGCTTATTTAAAGTATTTTCTTATGTTCTGATACCACATATTTGGAAGTTCATATTATTCATATACTAGAAGCCAATATTTCATGCCAATTTTTTTTCTTTTTTTCCTTCTAATTACCATGTCTTTGCAGCTAGCATACCTTTGACGAAGCAGTTGTCCGTTGCTATAATTGATAGCAATCCTGCTTTAATGAGCAAAACAAGTATCAATAAAGATGATCCACCAGATCCAAGGGTCAGTACAGTAACACCTGCCACAATCTCTCTTTTCAAAGGTATCAAACTTGATGTATGACATACTTTTTGCACACAAAACTTGGTAATCTCGTGCTCTACTCTGCTTGCAGTTTTAGAGGGCTAAATTTGCTCATGCTATTGTAATCAACAATGTTTTACACTTTTGGTTTTTGATACTCCCTTTTGTGAACATTCCTACATCGCTATTCAAGTGTGGAGTTGAATGCTTAATATACAACGAGTCCAAGATCTATGAGCTAAGCTTTTTGGTCAATTTGGGCTCAACAAGCGCATTAGAGCTTTCATTATGGACTCCTTAAGTGTTTTGGTCTGACAACAATTTGTAGGGGAGTCCATGACAAAGGCCCTAATAAACCTGTTGAACCCAACTTGACCCAAACGGTTAAGCTAATAAGTCTTTGGCTAAACCTTGTATATTAATCCTTAATCTTAAAGCTCAAACATATGTGGGATTATGTCAACTCATATGTTACCTAAACACTTTCATTAGGTAACCAACGCCTTTAGTTTAGAATGCTAAAACGTAAGATTTCACTAATTTTATACTTTTCATGTTTTTGCATCAAATGTGACTTATAATTTCTGCTTTTCTGTTATAATATTTGATGACTTCCGTTATAGATATTTGCATGTCCTGTACCTGGAAACATTAATAAAAAAATTGTATCAAGTACTTGGAAATGACGAACATGCCAAAAAAGGTACATCTTTTGTGCAAGTGGTTTTAATTTTCAATTTTTCTTTGCAGGTGTTGGTGCTTGGCAATATGTTGAACAGCATCGACATGCATATTTTGATAAGATGCAGGTATCGACTGTTGTCTGTTGTTTATTGACTCAGTACTTCTTTAATAATTGTTATAATTTGTTGTTACAAACCTTTCTGTAGAGGCTTCAACACCCCTCACCAATTTTTTTATTTTTTGCTGAGAATATGCATAGAGAAAATTTGTATTATTCTATCCTGTAATTTGTAAAGTATCCTAGCCATCAAATCAGATGTCTTAATTATTGATGGATTTTAATAAATAATTGTATTCCCTGAAGCAACCTTAATATAGGATCGTACATGGAATATTGTGGTTACATTATATACATATGTATTTTTGATATGTTACATAATAATACTAGTTCTTTTTTTATAGGTGAATTGCATTAAATGTCCAAAAAATTGTCTTATAAAATGGGATGGAAGGAGTATATAATTAATTATTGTACCCTAAAGAAAAGAAAAGTAAGGAAGAAGGATATGTAGATTTTCTTAGCATGCACATCTCCTGTTATCATAGTCTGCTGTAAATAGTATGATGGTATGTTGGGCGTAAGTGCTGTTATAGTTTCATTTATACCTTCTTGATCTTTTCAGGTTTGGGATTATACTGGACTTGGATTCACGAGGTACAATGCACGAGATGTAAAGAAAGAAGTACTTGGGTAAGAACACAGCTAGCGCCTGCCAGCAGATATTATTTTAATTTTCTTGCAGTCATTGTAGCAGATGTTTATTATTTGGACTTATTATTCAGGTGCGTTGTGGAGAACAAAGTCCTTCATAGATCTCTACTGTCATGCATGCAGGTATTTGAACCATTGGTTAGCTGTTCCACTGCAATTCTTGGGAGCTTGTTGATGAAATCTTAAGTCTCTTGCATGTTCTCAAGTCTTTTCAACAGCTTCATGTAGACTTGAGGTTGTTTTGTTTACTTAAAGCTATCAGATATTATAACCTTGGTTCTTAGCTACCCATAGTTCATCCCCCCCCTCCAAAATAAATAAATAAATAAACTATAGAGTTTTCAGTCATTGCAATAATTTTTGGAGAAGTATGCATGATGTCTTTCGCCTGGAGGAGCTATTCAAAAAATCAACGTAGGGGGTATACAAGCAGAAAAATCTGAACAGTTATACCCCAGAAAAACCTCCCTCAAACAAGTTATACAGCTCTAAAGCTCAGCAGGGTTCTGATGTATTATGAATTTTACCGGTCCTTTCCTTCCTTTTTCCCATTTGCCAATCATAACAAAGTTTTCATCTGTAATTATAACTATAAACAAAGTGTCTCACGTGAATACGTCGAGTATCTATCTTAAGCAACTATGTCAGTGAACACTCCCCCTCCCACCTACGGGAGGAAAAAGACAGAGATAGAGAGAAGAAGGCTACCTTATGTTGTTATGTTTGCTCCCCTTTTCCAATGCTGAAGAAGCTTTTTGAAACTTTGCAATAGTTTTGTGATGCTCACCTGCCTTGAGGCATCCTCATAATTTCTAATTCTATTTGTCAATTAAATTATTGTACTTGATTTGTTTCCGATACCAGTCAAGCAGTACCTCTGATTCTGATAAACTCCTTTAATGAATACGAGATCAATAAATTTTTTAATGGAATGGTAAGTGACCCTTTAATAAGATCATGTATTGGTTAATATGCCTGTTTGCGGAGATTGCAGTCCTTCATAGTTCCACATTATATTTTGTGTTCACATTTGGCATATCATATATCCTACTGCACAGTTTTTATAGCCTTGTTACTTTCCTACTGGCACTTAATCAATTGAAGCATAAGTCTGTTACAGATCGATAATTTATTCTGTTTACTGCTTAAATGGGTCAGGTATCCTTGACTCCTTGTACATTGTACTTGGCTAGCCTTGTTATTTTTCTTTTACGTAACTGAAACTGTGACTTTACAACATTTGTGATTTGAATTCATAACATACCATGCATAGGGTAAGGACACAGTTCGTATCTGACTACAAAAATTGAATATTTAACAGGACACGGATTTGCAGAAGAAAATTTATCCCTCCAGATTAATTTCAATGACTTCACGTCCAACCTCTGCATCAAAGGCTATGGATGAGAGATTGTCAAATGAAAGACTGCACAATAGCGGAAGTTTAACAAAGCTGGAACTGAGTGATGGCAATAGTTTGTATGCAAAATTGGTGGTAATTTCAATTTTCTTGTGACTGGAATTTTTTATGCATAAAGAAGAATGCTTGGTCACCATGTCATCTATTAAAAATGGATCTGCAATAAATTTTTATAATCCTCACAGGTTGGAGCTGATGGATCCAAATCACGTGTTAGGGAGTTAGCAGGAATTAAAACGACTGGATGGAATTACTCCCAGAATGCAATCATCTGTACTGTAGAACATACAGAGGAAAATCGGTGTGCATGGCAACGATTTCTTCCTGCTGGTCCAATTGCACTTTTGCCAATTGGTGACAGGTTCAGCAACATTGTTTGGACCATGGACCCCAATGAGTCATCAACCCGTAAGTTATTGAATGAGGATGAATTTGTGAAAGCAGTTAACCATGCTTTAGATAATGGACATGGTCCTCATCCTCAGTCACGATCCTCTGGTGGTGGAAACATTTTTCCTTGGTTTGGAACAGATGTGACATCATCAGCAAATGAACATTTTGAACTTCCACCAAAAGTAGTGAAATTGGCCTCAGAAAGAATGGTGTTTCCGTTGTCTTTAATGCATGCAAATCGTTACGCTTCAAAGCGGGTGGCTCTGATTGGTGATGCAGCACACACTGTTCATCCTTTGGCTGGTCAAGGAGTCAATATGGGTTTTGGTGATGCATTTTCTCTTTCAAAAGTCATTGCCGAAGGTGTTGCAGTAGGATCTGACATTGGGGAGGTATGCAATCTGTATCTCTCTCTAACTATTTTGTTTCCTTTAGTTGTTTTTCTTTTCTTCTTTTATTGTTGCATGGGCGAGTGGTTGGGTGTTTCTCAAGTGGTACTCATGGTAATGAGCATAAGTTTCTGTATTAGGTATAGGTCATGGGCTCGTAACTGCATAGAGGCTCTATGGCTCTAGGGGGTTTACTTCTAGAGTAGCTGCAGGTGTTGTGGATGGTTATATCCTCTTGTCCTTGGTTGAAGTATTGGAAAGGGGGTATTACCATTTTTAATTGTCCTTTGTTTGGTTGGAAAGTGGGTAATTGAGCATTAATTTAACCCTCTATTCTAAGGTCTCTTCATTTCCTTCCACAACCGTTTGGTACAGATTCTATCATCTTTCTAGGATTACTTAATTGATCTTCTACTTTGTTGATTGGGATCATCACCTGAGTTCATGAATTGGTGCACGAAAGCACCGCCTTCTAGGCCACGCTACCTAGTTTTTGGTTTGTAACTCGTAAGGCGAGTTAGGAGCAGATCAGGTAACACTAATGACTGATACCCATTTAAATATGATGGTCTTTCATTTCTTGCTGGGTATTGGACTTGATAATTGAGAAGCAATCTCTTAATGTTGTAATTTCCTTGGGAATAATACATATTATGGGCTCGATTTTATAGGGACTCGCGAGATGGCTGAACATCTATCAAGAATAACTTGGCCCGGTATCTCTTTCTTTTATGTTAGACTAACGCTGTTCAAATTATGCAGGTATCTCTGCTGAGGAAGTATGAAGCGGATAGGAAAACAGCTAATGTCACAATGATGGCAATCCTGGATGGTTTTCAGAAGGCATACTCCGTTGATTTTGCACCATTGAATGTGTTACGAGCTGCTGCATTCTACGGGGCACACTATATCCCACCGCTGAAAAGGAGTATTATCTCCTACGCTTCAGGCGAGCAGAGACTGCCACTTTTCGGTTGACATTTGTGCTTCAACTTTCAGAATCATATAATGCACAAAGATAAATAGATTCAACATTTCCTTACTTTAATAAAGCCTTTCAATTCAGTATTTTCATCGTGAAAGTTGTATTTTGCGCACTTTACACTGCCAAACTTATGCTAGGGAAATTACCAGTTGATACTTTTTCATGAATTTCATGCATCAAATCACATCTTCAGTCTGATAAAAGTACAAAAAAATAAAGCTTTCATCCCAGATGGCCGCTGCTCAGATTACAATTGGAAAGCTTGAAAGATGTGCCAGGGATGGCCTTCGATCCATTGCTCCACAATATGGGTTCTTTTTTTGTTGTCATCCATTGCTCCACAATATGGGTTCTTTTTTTGTTGTCGTTTGAACATTTAAACATCAGAAATGCACTATACAAAAAAAAAACTAAAAAATCAACTGGTATGCTTGATGACATTAGTTGGACAAACAAAGAGTTGACACTAGAACAAAAATCTAACAGAATTCGGGAATTCATATGCTTTTGAGTTTTTGAATTGTCCTTTGACATGATGGCCATACCTGCTGTTCTTTCTTTTTATAGGCAAAAATGAGCTCTCTCTAGTGTTAACTGGTAGTATTCTAGAAACTACTGGCGTGGTTAATCTATATATATTTATTTATATATAATTTTTATTTTTTTTTTTTTTTTTTTTTTTTTGCCCTATATAATCTGCGGCTATGAAATATGAACGATAGAAACAAGGCAGAGAGATCACTCTTCTGTAAAAAAATCATGGTAAACCTTTTACTATCTAAATACTTTCTGAATTTTACATCAACTCAGCTATTTACAAGACCTATAATTCTTCAGAATTAGCACCTGCATCGTTTTTTTTTTTTTTTTTTTTGTAGCAGATAGAAGACAAATTTAGTTACATCTTTACGTATGCTATATCTATCTATCTATATATATATATATAGATATGACATGGATCAAGATATGCACAATTGCTGAGCACTGAATAGATGGAATGACTTCCAAGTCAGAAAAATGTTTCTTGAACTAGCAGGTCTATGCTTGTGGAGAAGACCGAATCAGCATCTCAGAAAGATGTCTAAAAGACGGCCAAATCACAAAAATGCATCTTGGAATATTCGTGCTGCTACACGTTGAGATAATCGATTGAGAATCTCAGGAAGAATTGTGGTCGAGAGGCCTGGTAATAGTGGAAGCAGCCCCTGCATAACCTGTGTAATATTTACAACCTGTAGACACAAATAAGAAAAAGCAGAAATAAGAATACTTTCGCATCAAGCAAGGTCAGTTGTATTTCTACAAGTACAACACTAGTTTATTTTTTTTATTTCTATATCCAACAAATTTAAATTAGATTCAGATACATAATACAGAAGGATGTAATTGGGAACAAAACCTTGGGTATAATGTAATGCAACCTTCTAGAAGGTTAAGGTCTTCTTTTGATAGGCAAAAATAGAATAGGTAGGGAAATAAAATAATATTGTTGTTGGAAAAAGGGGAACCATTAAAAAAAATCACCATCTAAATGGACGAAGAATAGTTCTCTCAAATATGACCAAGTCAAAGGGTGGGGTGTATTAAGCGTAGTCTAAAACTCATTGCAGCAACTAGTACAATGATTTGATTCATGCCATACTCGAATAGTCTACAAAGATAACCGAGTTAAATATTTTGATGCTACTATATTTTTGGGTTTCATACAAGGGGGAACTGATAACTATTTTTAGACTTTCATTCGGTGTTTATGAAAAGAAAAACAGTTCTTACTAATTACACATTACTCCCTCCATTCCACAAAAAAGAGTCCCATTTGAGTTGATCTTAGTTAATACGCGAAATCCTAAAACTCAAATTGTGATGTGCATTGGTTTTAATTTCCAAAATAACAAGTTTTTAGAAATACTTCTCAAGTACTTTACAATATTAACTACGGCATTAATCAAGATCAACAAATTCAAATCATTTTTGAATTTTAGGACTTCGCAAAATGACTAGAAAAAAAATCAAATAGGAGTTTTTCTGTGAAATGGAAAAAGCATTATTCTTTCAAAAGCCAAGGGGTTCAATCGTTCCACTTAGCAAACAGGGTGCTTCATCCCTGAAGCCTGAAGATAATTAAGCAAAGCCATGAACAGATCACACGCACAAACCGTGAGATGCATCCTAGGTTGTCCATTGAGGTTTATGCAAGCCCCACAACTGTTTATTTTTTGCTTATAAATAGGGCTACAAACACATCCAGGAGTAGAACATGCTATGAGATGCACTCTCAATTGGTATTTTGGGATGTTTGCACAATTGTATATAATATGTGCATGTGTATAATACTGATGCACTATGGACAAAATGCACTTATCAATGACCAGTTAGTGGCCTTGGTCAATTTCTTTCTTTCTTTGTTTTTTTCTAAATTGCCATCACTCAACCTTTTTTCTTATGTTCTCAGCTGATAAGGTCAAGCTAATCATTTTTACAATATCTGAATCCAAATACAAACAAATCTTTACCTTTTTTTAAGGCTTTTACTCATTTCTTATTTCCGATAACCTATGGCCTTCTAGTTTCTTCGAATGTAAAACTGTTATTACTCATATTGCTCTCACAAAATTGAACTGAAAGTTTTCAATACAAGGCAGCCAGGCAGGTTACAGCCCAATATAGTTACTCATAATATATGATGCATTATTTTCAAGATTTCAAGTTGGTCTACTTTAATCAGAAATGAATAAAAATAATCAAAATTAAAATTAATATGAACAAATTAAAATTTAAACTGCCACATTTATAAGTCGTTTTACTCTGTCAAAAAAACAAACAAACAAACAAACAGAGAAGCCATCAAACAGACAAACCAGGAATCCCTTCCACATGATATAGTTTCAATCATAAAGACAAATATTTTCGTGTACCTGATTTGACGATCTTGATGTTGAAGCTCCAGCAATTAGGAATTCGACAATTTTTTGAACATTGTTCAGTATGACTTTGTCCTCCTCAGTTATTGTTGGTAGAAGTCCCACGGGCCTAATGGCTCCCAAAGCAGGAACCAAGCTGAAAACTGGGGCGGTGTTTCGGATTCCTAAGATTGCCATTACTTGCACCAACTGTTGCCTAGTAATTGCATCGATGCCCTTCACTAGCTGCATTGCATATGAAAGACAGTTACATTACCTAGATTTCAATCATCTAGCTCTTTACAAACATCTCTGAAAAAATCTGAACAGCAGAGTGTTTTAATGCAAACTCTACCAAGTAATAGTTATGTTCCCTTTAAGGATATTTTTGAGACTGTGACTGGAGCTCAAAGTAAAAATTTATAAATAAATAAATAAAAGATATATTCTCCAGCAAGTTGTTAAACCCATCCAAGAAAAGAGAGACGGATAGGTTCAATCAAGAAGGAAATATGAGACCTTGTAGTAAATGATAGTATGTCCAAATAATAATTCAGATAGTGACACAAGTAATTTGTAGATAAAAGAAAAGAAGAAATCACAGAAAATTAAAAATAAATGGGATTTGCAGGTAATATATTTCCACAAGTAGGAAAGCAAAAGAAAAATCAAAGGATTTTAGAATTTAAAAATCAGTGTTATAGCCTTGACTGTTTTTCTTTTCTATTTTTAGAGAAGTATAGCCTTATCTTTAAAATTATTTTTGAGATTTATTAAAGGAATGAAAAGTAGTTGAAAACAAATTTCTCCATGGCAACAAACATTAGCTACAATTTTCTAGAGTCTAGTGAGCCAGATAAGAAGAAATTATACAGGAGAGGGAGGGGAGGGGGAGGGAGGGAACTTACTCACCAAAGCTTCCACAGAGAGATGCATATTATAAAGTCAAAACACAAGTTCGAAGAGAAAAATATGAAACAAAGTAGTGGATGGTGCCCTTTTACAATTAAGTATAATCATTGAAACAGATGACAGATTTGTCCTTTTCCTTATTTGGTCTTCTTTGATTGAATAAGTTTAAACATAAATTTAATGTTTCTGTAACTGTGACTTCTACTTGCACCAGAAAAACAATATTTATAATAGCACTTCAGCTGTAAGCTAAAGAACAGGGATCCAAGCCAAAGGTTAGGTTTCTACCTCGACATCCCTCCTAGCATCCTCAATTAGTCGTTAATCGGGCCAGCAAGTGTGAAACATTAGGATTAGGATTAAGATTAAATAATGGTAATCCACATGGTAATTTAGCTTCTAAAAATTAGATCAATTATCAAGTATTATGAATTAAGATAATAATTTCATAATTATCGTTAGTACCTCATCTAAGAGAAATTCTCGAAAGAAACTCCCCTTCTCGGACAGTAGAAATGTTAAGGCTGCTCTTGTTCGGATTGGTTGTTGTACGCTTGAAGGAAATCCAAGGGACATAAAGTTTGTTTGATTGGGTATAATGCCCAGCTCAGCCATGTCCCCACGCAGTTCCTCTCCACCTCCGCTTTTAGCAGCAGTTATGAAATTTTCGAAGGCTTGCATGACATCTATGAATCGTTCCGCATCAAAAACTCCAGATCTTCCATATATAGTGTAACGCAACGCACTCCTTAGACGTGGGGATTCATCCGTCAGGAGCCTCCAACATTAAAGGTTAAGCAAGAACTTTAAAATTTCTTTTCTTGTGCATTTTTTTTTGTTGCTAAATTCAGGAGCATATATATATTGTAAAATTCTATTACGCCATGCAGTCAAGTAAATTAACTTTTGGGTCCCCTCTCATCATCATTAATTATATTATAAAATCATAAAAAAAATTAATTTTTTCCAACATATCAAATGTATTAATTGGTACAATTTTATGAAATACTAAAATATATTTAATTAATGTCTCGTCCAAGACAAATAATAAACTGATCATGCTAATATAAAATTTTAATTAATTTTAGTACAGCATTAATAAGTACAATTTTTTAAAATACTAAAATTTATGTTGTACTTTCTATATTTAATTTATGAAATATTAAAATATAAAATACTAAAATTTTATAAGTACAAAATATAATAATAAATAGTATCATATTAATTAGTACACAATAATTACGTTTAAGATAAATTTTGTATACTTTTACTGGAGTATATTTTATGATAATGATAATCGGATATGAAAGTCCATAAAGGACCAAAACCTGATATACTTGAGTTTGAGTGGATAGTATAAGTATGTTATTCAAATTCAATTATCTTTTTCAAGAAAAAAGCAAAGAGCTTGGTTTTCAAGAAAAAAGCAAGCGTAAGGGTCTCATCTCGTTACTGTGATTCAGCAGTAAACGATACGTGTTCAGCGCACATACGTGGCTTATAAACTATCCCATCTTTGAAAAGTAAAGGCACTCGAAACAAGAGCCTGGACGGGTTTGCGTTCAGATTCATTTCCCCCACTGATCTATGTAATAAGTTTTCTCTCTCCTGCCTGAATCTTGCCATTGAAGCCCCCAAGCTCAAACTTTCTCTTATCAGTTCCTTTCTAGAGAGAGAAACATTGGTTTTTAGAGAGAAAAACAGAGCTCTTTAGAGAGAGAACTTTAGGTATAAAAATGAAGAAAACCCATGTAAAGATCACCAGTCCAAAAAAGGTAGAGATTGAAGAGCCTTATCATGTAATTCACAAGCTTCCTCCTGGTGATAGTCCTTATGTCAGAGCCAAACATGTTCAGGTATATATATATATATATATATATATATAGAGAGAGAGAGAGAGAGAGAGAGAATAGATCTAAGGGCCTAAAATGAAGACTTTTTCTCGTCTGCTGCTAGAAATGTATACTTTTTTCCCTGTGCCGCTAGAAAGGGAGACTCCTTCGGGCGACAACTGGCTACAAGCATCGGCAGGGCTAGTCCTTTTGGTGCAATTGGCGGAAAGGTTGCCAGGAGTGGCAGCAGCTCAGGTTTTCCACCACCCCTTCTAGCGGCACTGAAAAAAAATATCTATTTTGGGCCTATTTTTAGCCATTTGATCTACTTATAAAAAGTGTAAGATGCATTTATTGAAATATCACTCATAACATTCATGGATAAGTGTGTGTGTGTATATATATATATATATTGTATGTATTCTAATTACTATCTTTTATATATGTATGCATGCACTGTTTATATGTAATATGATTATATGGCTGAACTTCTTGAACAAATTGTGTAGTTCTTTTCATAAATTGAGTTGTATTGCTTTTTTTTTCCTTTGCAAAATTTGATTGTAACTAGAATCTGAGTAATTCTATACTAGTAGACTAGGGGGTGTTCGGGACCAACTTATAAGTTGGTCAACCCAACTTATAAGTTGATAAGTTAAAAATAGGGTTCGATTGTTGCTTTTTTTTTTTACTTATAAGTCAAAAAAATAAGTAAGGTTTTGGAACTTTAAAAAAATGACTTATAAGTCATTTTTTTTAAGTTGGTCAACTCTGATAAAATGACAATAATGCCCTTATTTGTTTTTTTAATCTTCTTCTTACTAAAAGATATTTTAATAATCTTTATATTTTACTTAACTTATAAGTCATTATTATCCGAACACATCCACAACTATTACTTATAATTCCTGACTTATAAGTAAAAATGATGCCGAACACTTTTACTTATAAATCTACTAAAATTTTAACTTATAAATCTATTAAAATTTTAATTTTAAGTCAAAAAAAAAGTCATTCCCAAACGGGCCCTAATATTTTCAACAAAATAAAATAAAATGTATGCTGAATTACTAAGTTCCACAAAAGAGTCCAAACTTGACATTTTGAAGTAAATTTGCAAAATTCTAAATTGACAAAATTTGTTTGATTTTAGTTAATACGATTGAAATTATCGTAAATTATTTGAAAAGTACGATATTTTCCCCCCCCAAAAACTTGCATAAATTTTAAATTTTAGAATTTTCCATTTGGACGATTTATAGAAATGAGTTGGATTTTTATAGGAGAGAGTTGCAACTGTAATTTGAACTATAAATCTTGTATAACTTCTGAGTTGTGAATGATCATATTTGTTTACCTTAACCTTTTTGTTATACATATGTCATAAACATATGCAACATGTATCATGTAGTGTCTAATTCAGCTTTGTCCTATTGAAATCATTGTCCTTTGACTTTTATCAATTTTTTTTGGATATTCTATGCTGGAGGATATTGTATTTTGATTAGGAAATTGAAAAAAAATCAAGCATTATATTTCACATTTGTATGTTTTATTGCATCATATATCTGTGTGATCCTTTTATTTATTTGTCGATTGTTCGTTTATTCTCCATGTTCCTATAGTTAGTTGAAAAGGACCCAGAAGGAGCGATCGTTTTGTTCTGGAAAGCCATAAATTCTGGTGATAGAGTAGATAGTGCCCTCAAAGACATGGCGGTGGTTATGAAACAACAAGATAGGGCTGAAGAAGCAATTGAAGCTATTAAGTCCTTCAGGTACCTCTGCTCTAAACAAGCACAGGAATCATTGGACAACGTCCTCATTGACTTGTACAAGGTAAGGATACATAGGATAATTAGACTTATCAGGTTGTTTTAGTTCATCATTAATACAAGATATGGTAATAAATATGTTCAAGTGAATGATTTCATTATACAGATGTTGTTGTAACTTTATTGAGTTGAGCCAAATTGAGTAGTTTAGCATCCTGACACCCTACTTCTTGATTAATGCATATTATATCAACTACTTTGAACCTCTTTTGGTCGCTTGTGTTATCTAGGTGAACATACAATACATTCATCCATACATACATATTGGTCTTTAACTAGGTGAACATATTGAATGATGTAATTTTCCTTTAGTATTCTGCTCTGAAAAGATAATTATGCTGGGTTTTGCAGAAATGTGGGAAATTAGAGGAGCAGATTGAATTGCTGAAGCAGAAACTTCGGATGATTTACCAAGGAGAAGCATTTAATGGAAAGCCTACTAAGACCGCTCGCTCCCATGGAAGAAAGTTCCAGGTCACAATTAAGCAAGAGACCTCCAGAATACTGGTATTCAACTTTTACTTGCCAGACTATTATATAAGGCTTTTAATGTAGTAATCTGCCGAAGTATCAAATCTTTCCTAAATAGTTTCAACAAGTTTGAGGCATTATCTTCTGCGCTAATGCAGTAATAAACATAGGAAAAGATGACATTCTTTCAAGGCTCCTACATCAGCTTCTTTTGAGGTTGGGGAGGCAACATGCAATTCAGTGCTTCAAAATTATTTCTGATAAAAATCTAGCATATTTTTCAAAGTGTTCTTAGTCCATCACCATGGTCAATAGAAATATTGTGGTACATTACTGACACATCAAAGAGAATGATTAATAATCAGAACTTTAAAACTACATGTTTTAATCCATGATTCTCTCTTGTATATTATATGCACAGATATCCATATGGAGTTATATATTTAAATTCGAGGGGGGAGAAAACATAAATAAGATTATAGAAATTACTTTTTATAAAAGTTGATCCCTTCAAAAGTGTAATTTTAAAAATCCACTCATTTTAATTGATCTCATATTGTCTTCTAATTCTTTGATTTTTCTCCAACATGCAGTTTGGTTACTCTTAAATAATTATTAAAGAATGCTCTACTTTCTTTGCGTCTGAAATAGGAGATGGATCTTGCTCAAAGGCTTTAGCCTGGCAGAGATCTATCATTTTGTACGTGAGTTGTGAAATAAATGAATTAATTTTATTCCAGACATACCATTAGTTATTTTGAATGTCGTTGCTGGTATGCTGCTGCATTCTAGACCTAAAATACCCCTTATATATATGATGCAATGCAGGGAAACTTAGGTTGGGCATACATGCAGCAAACAAATTTTGCAGCTGCTGAGGTTGTTTACCGCAAAGCTCAGGAGATAGACCCTGATGCCAATAAAGCTTGCAACTTGTGCCAGTGCCTAATTAGGCAAAGACGATATTCTGAGGCCAGAGATGTTCTTGAGCAAGTATTCCAAGGTAAGCTTTTAGGATCTGATGAACCAAAGTCAATAAACCATGCCAAAGAACTGCTGAACGAGCTAGAGCCATGGCAGTTTTCATCTTTATCTTTGATTCCTTCAGAAACAAGTTTAGAAGACACATTCCCTGAGGGGCTTGACCAATTGATGAACGAATGGTCACCATTTCGATCAAGAAGACTTCCTATTTTTGAGGAAATATCACAACATAGAGATCAAATGGCATGTTGATATTTGTCGCAACCTCGTCTTTTTTATTATTAAGGGGAGTTGAATGTATATATATTTATGAAAAAAGAGGGTCTTAAAAGTAGTCGCATATCATATGTTTTGTGTGGATCCTTTGTAATATACTTTCATGTTCTGGTGTGATTCACCTAAAGCACGAATTTTCCTCGTATCATACACAATTTTGATACACAAAATTTTCCCGATTATATGATTGCAATTTTCAAGTGGATATATGATCATTTAAGGCTACCTGATGCATAGAAATATTGGAGCAATTTTTATAAATAAGTCTGCGTGATTGTGGGTGAGCATCTTAATTCTGTGATTTGGGTGTACTGGAATCCTATTTCCAAGTAAATGCACTAGATAAAGAAAATAAGTAAACTGAATGAGATTTCATACAGACAATTAGATTTCAAGTCAGCCAGGAATCTATTACATCTTTGGCGAGTGTTTTTGCATGGAACAATTATGGAAGAGGAATAGGAGAGAGAGAGTAATAAGAGTCGTGCAAATAAGCTTCTATTGAAAAAAATATTAAATCCTGCATATACCTATACATCAAAATCCAAAATAGAGGAACTTCCCCGGTACTAACTAAAGCAAGCAGGAAAGGAAGGTCCAATTAAGAGAAAAATAATTGTAAAATGTAACACCACAATTGCAGGGTGAACCAATCGAATCGTGTAAAGAATTGAAACAATGTGCAAATATGAGGCCAAGAAGGAGTATCTCACATAATCCGACTGCAAATCAACAGTTGAAGCCATGACATAGTCAGAATAATGATAGGAGCAGATGATACCCAAAACAATCAGTTTGATCTTCATATTCTGGACCCACATCTTCCTCTTCATCTTGGTCCCCTGTTGCCTGAAATCTTGTGCCTAAAACACAAATTTAATTGTAGGGAGGAAATCAGACAAGTCGGGTATCTGTCTGTTAAACATGAAATTTTACTAGAAACGTTGGAAAAAGCAATAGGAACAATGCAAAATCAATTATCTCGATAACATTTTCAACTATTTCATCTAGTATAATTTTCAGGATGTTTAACAATGTTCTTATGGCTTCAAAAGATGGTTAATGTTAAAGGATGTTATAGCAAAGAGGTAAGCTCTGGCATTGCGTTTAAAAGGAGAGGTGGGATCGTGGTTCAAATTGCACAGATCAATATTTTATCGAGAAAGGGGGTCAATAACTAAGAAGTTACTACGTAAGCTTTTCAAACAGTGCCAGGAAAATTAGCTCCAAATTATGTGTTTCCCTCTGGCTAACCTGTGAGCGTAGATCCTCAGTTTTATCCACCAGCAACTCAATCTTCTCTCCGCGGTCAAGAACCTGCCAAAAAAGATAAATTTTCTTTCACCAAAAGCACAGCATTTCAGTAAATCACAAAGAAGCATGCATGCACATGTAGCATAATTTCCGACATATTCAAATTTCAAATTGAATCTTACAATTAAAAGACAACAGAGAAAAGCCTCCTTACCTTCTCAATATTTTCCATCATCACTCCCTTGACTTCAGAAACCTGAGCTTTAACCTTAGCAATCTTGCTAATTTCTTCTGGATGATCCACGCAATACTGCATCTGCACTTTCAATTTGGGCCTACACAATAAAGGAGTTAATCACATATACGGAAACATCAAAAGCCATTACTCCAACTTTTAAGAGCCAGATGACCAATATGCATACCCAAACTCTTTATTTAAGCTTTTTGCAGAAGCAGTTCCAGCCTTCCCTCCGCCATATCTTTTATTGAACTCTTCCTTAACTCGCTCCAGAAAGGCAATGGGAGTTTGCCTGCCAGCAGACTCAATTGCAACAACACAGTATGCTGCAATATCCAACATAAAAGGAGTATAGTCAAAACCACATCAATATATTTAAGGATGAGTAACAAGCAGAATAGTAAAAGAAAAAGAAGAATTGGAATATCATCAACATATAATCCACAACAAAAATCAGACATAAATTAGCTTTTTCTAGCTATTTATGCCTTCATGGTTTAATCCACTATATTAAGTAGCGAGGAGTTCAAACAGGGTACAAAAAATAAATGGAAAACCAAGTGCTCCTGACCAAGTTACCAAATTAAAGCAAAACACGGTAGTACTTTCACGTCTAAAACTGAACCTCCAGTGCTCCTCCATCATTAAAATTTCAAACTCTCCCTATCTTTTATTTTCAGATAAACCAAACTCTCTCCATATCTCCCCTCCAAACCCCCTTAGTGCCCCTTTAATATAACTCTTTACTTGCAATAAAAAAAATACTGTAATAGTTTGTTAGGGAGGTTGTGTTGAAACCTTAGCTTGGCTAATACAAAATTACCAATAACACCTTTGGTTTCCTATTATTTCCTCCTATTCACCACTCAGAAATTAAAATGTATGAATAAATAATAATCTCGGTCTAGTTACATATTGGTATGTCCAAATATGATTTCCAAAATGACTAATCCTCTCTCATTCTTTTTTGAAACTCAAGAAAAGGAAATCAAAATGAAAAGTAAAGCATAACAGAAATTCCTCAATCAATACATATCCAACTCCGTAAACCTGAAATCAGGTACAACGCTAAATCAAATGAACTAAATTCCAGAGGATTGTTTATTTTCGATAAATTCTCGTTGTCTTCCCCTTTTAGCCTATCTTGCCCACACAATCACAAATTTTCATCTATGTACATAATTAAAAAAAAAACAAAAATATATAGAACAATCCAGTAATCACATAAATATACCTCAGTCTGATAAAAAAGATCAATCGGACATATAGATCTCCTTAAGGAAACCAATAAAGAACCAAACTTTTTGCAATTTACAATTGAATTGATTATATAACAAGGAAAAAAACCTCACTGAATCCATTTTCGACGAGATAATTGAAGGTGTGGCCATCACAATTGTAGGTGAACCTGTTATTGCTAGAGGGGAGCTTCTGAAGGCATTGACAAGCAATGCTGGTGAAATTTCCGGAGAACTCGGTGTATTCAGTCAAGATGATCGTTCCCCGAGCCACAAAGGCGTAGATCAGAGACTGTTGCCCCATTCCTTTGTTTCTCTACCCAAAACCCTAACCCTAACAGACCAAGGAAACGAATTTCAGGGAGACAGAGAAAAATTGTGGTAGAAGAGAGACAAGCAAACAATGGGATGGGAGAGAAATGTGGGAATTTGGAGGATGTTCCTCCATATTTTCGGATAGGAAATTATCAGGTTGTAATGAAATTCTACATGGATAAAAATGCAGGATCGATCTATAAAATGGAGGAGAGAGGTGACAAAAATGGAATTGGCACAAAGTTTTGAACTTGGAAGGATCTATTTTTTGCCTATTGCACAGAATAAATTGTATAAGAAATTGCTTGTCACCCGCTTCTTTTTTGAATTTTGAGATGGAGGCCGTTACCGATGAGGGGTGGTGAATAAGACTTCTGCTATAGCGATAAAAGTTGGCATGAGATAACCAAATTTGTCACGGTTTTTAGGGTTTATAATAATAATATTTATTATTGTAATAAATTCTTTTAAGACTATAACAATAAGATATATTAACATTATAAATTTTAAAAATCGTCGCTATAGATCAGGTCATAGAAAATCAAAAAAAATCATTATAGAGGATCTAAACCCATAAAAATTGGTTAGTTTTCTATGGCTATAGAAATTATAAGATTGATTTATTATATCAAATAAATCGTTAAAATATTAATAAATAATTATTCACGTAACTCGTAAAAAAAAATTAATATATAAAATTACAAGAAAAAATTATTTTCATGTAATAAAACGCTATCTAAATAAATACATATATACAAGTAATTTGTGCATTATCTTCTCGTAATAAAATAGGAGTAATTTTTTTAATTATTATTAGTATATAAATATATATCATTTTTCTCGACTAAATTTGTAAGAGAAAACACATGTTTTACTTTTACTCAAAAATTATTAGCTGAAAGTTCTTTGTATCTAGGTTTTAGGCCTTGAGTTCAGGGGTTGATCGTTGTATTACTCTAAATAAATTTGCCCAAAATAAATTCAAATGCACACACAAAATCTACATGAAGTTATTTTGAAATCACTTTTGTAAATATATATAAGATGTATGTAAAAATAATTAATTCCTCGTATATATATACTCACAATTTTATTATTTCTAATTGATTCGTCCACATTTAAGTTTCACCTACTAAAATAATTTGTATTCAAAGGCATTATTCGTTAAAATTATTATTCATTCCAATACTAAAATAAAGTAAAAAATAGATTATTTTTTTTGCTTATTCATTTATGAATAATCTCTCTAATTTTCAAATTAGGGATATATTTATAAAATGATAACTTTTAAAGATGATTTGTATAAAAAAAAATTAATTTTGATGTTTTACTTAAGTATGTAATGGTGGAAAAATTATCCAGTGCTCTTGGAACAGTACCCTCATATATAAAATTTACGAAAATCTCATATGAAATATACATAAGGTTTAAGCAAATTTCATATTTAAACCTACTACAAGAGTTAAAATGACAGTATATGATTGGTGAGTGTATCAGTTGACCCTGACCCTTCTCCTAGAGCCCTAAATAATTACTCGTAATGGTGGCACATAAAGAAAGTCAAAATTCAATTTATCAATAATTTTCAAGCGGACTAAAAAGAAAATATTAATTTAATTTTGGGTCGGGGAGTAGTTTGGAATATAGCCTTCCCCCGCCCCGCGACGGCCTTTAGTGTTCTCTTCATCTCCCGCCAAAACTTTATCTCTCACTTCTGCTAGCTGCGATAGTCCCACAGACGCACATCGAAAAACGGAATTGGAACTGGAAATGGAAATCTCTGTCCTCTGATGCAGAAAAGCTAGAACGGGTCGACTCTATGACGAAGATCTAAAGCCTCCAAATTCCAATTCAAACCACTTTGTCACTCCTATAGTCCCACCCAAACCTACTTCAATCCCTGACTAATCACTCGTTCCCTAACCCGAATCAGTCCGAGTAGCTCGTCCAGATTCATCGAAATCAAAGGTAAATAAGGTGGATAAGGTTGATTTTGTCGAAGAAATTGGATGCAAAAGCCTATTCTAATGGTACCGTAATGCTCTTTAGATTAATTATTTACTTTATTATTATTTTCCCTCTGAGGAAAATGTACGAGTAGAAAAGTAAGTACCTATTTACACCATGAAGTATTTGGTTATTTCAGTTATCGCAAACCTAATGAATTGTTCCTAACTGTGGTTTGTGATTGTTTGCTCTGGCCATGGATGCATTTTATATTTTGGAAAGAAACAATTTTGAACTATGTAGTAAGTAGTTAGAATTGATTTTATAGTGGTAATTGTGTATAAAAAAATGCACTAGTTTGATGTGGTTTCTTGACAAAATGAAAACTAATAAATTTTGTCTAATAGTATCACTTTAGTGTACACATATGATCTACACTTATAAGATACAAAATATATCGGAAGTGTACCATAGGATATCAAGGTATTTACGTAAAGCACCATAGAAACACTCCCTAGTAGAATTCTGATTCGCTTATTTTCTCAAGGAAATATTTGAGGAAAAATGTGTGATTACAACACGATCGAGTTTTTCCTGCTATATATCAATGTTCCCGTCAGATCCACTTTTAGCCCTTTCTTGGGGACTGACAGTAATCCAAAGTAAAGACACTGTAATTGAGACAAGCCCTTCCCAGACATATATAATGGTGGGCAACTTCCCTTTCCTTCCCATCAACCCTTTCATGAAAGGGTACATATGAGCCAAAACCCAGAAGGAAAATAAACATCCTCCAAAAAGCTTATTCCATTGTGGAATCTCAGAATAAATAGTCCTTGCACACCCTATAATAAGCGCGACGAGATTGACTATTATAATTGTGAGTGGCATTATGAAGAGACTCGTCCATTTAACAACGTAGAGGTCTGCATAGATATCTGCTTCATCTTCAGCAGAAGATTTTGAGGTTAGAAGGAAATTTCAATACCCACTATGACTTTGAGGAGACCTTGAATTACAGCAGTAAGGTGAGCACTTGAGCCACCGATTGCCCAAAACTACTTGAGCCACTTGAGCACTTGAGCCACCGATTGCCTCGAGGGAAATCCCAGACCACTTAACTTCAAGAAGGGAGATGAGAGCAAGCGTGATAGTCATGGTAAGGAGGTAGCAAAGGAACTGAACGTCTAGTTGTTTTATAATAAATTCCCCATGTGAAGTGACAAAAAGCAGGGAGAAAACAGTAGGAGACGAGGAAGATGGAGGTGAAAGGGTAGATGCCAACATTGAGGTATCACGTTGCAGGAACTTGAGCCTTCGGGTTGCCAATAAGGCGTTATTTTTAGAGAAGAAGATTTCAACTGAACCTGTTGTCCATCGGAGGACTTAGTGGAGACGATCTGTGAGGTTGATTGGTGCACTGCCACGGAAAGCATCGCGCTTTGTGATGCAGTAGATTGACCGCCATCCACGATTGTGCATTCAATAACCTATAACCACATCCTCTGTGACTGACCCATAAATCCAACCAACTCTGTCTCCTCATTCTATCTTGTCTTCATACCTATGTGGTTTATGAAAACACCGAAAGTGAGATTGGCAATGATTTGTACTCAATATCTTTTCAAAACATTCTCATTCACCAATTGACAGGAAAAAAATAACAAAGAGAACTAACTGTTTAGTTACCAACAGGAGATAACAGCAATAGCTTCAGCTACAGTGGGTGCATAGAGTGGGAAACGTGGAATGAGCAGTGCACCAGGTGGCCGGCCATTCTTTACAGATATATGATCAGCTAATGGTCTCCCTTGATACTCAGCAACCGCAATAAACTCAAAGAACATGGTGGAATTTCCAAACTTCTTTGGCAAGCCCAAGTAAGGATGATCATCAGTTAGGGGTTGTGTCTCAGCTTCATCAACATTCATTGGGATCTTGGTAGCCTTGGATTTATTTTGCCCAATTATTCCTTTGTACTCGTTTGCTCGTGGTGGATGGAAACCGTAGAGTGCGTATCAAAAAACATACATCCAGTTCCGACATACACCGTGCCTTCGAGACCATCTAAAGCTCTCATGTTACCTGATGCCCAAGTAAGCAAATGAATTTGGGTTAGTAAAATATTATATTTGTATTTTTGTTAAGTTACTGAAGCTAGAGCTTCCTTAGGCAACAATGAAATACAATTGCGAAATTCTTACCATCAAAGAAGACAGTGTTATGATTGGCATATCTATCTGAGGGATCGATCCATTCGAATCTTTGAGGGAACTGTATATAGCAAATACGATCACCACCACGGTCCATCATGAAGCAAATACCCTCTCTTATAGCCATACAATTGTACAAATAGTGGTCACAATCCAAGTTAAGTATAAATGGTCCATTGGATAATATTGCTGAAGCTCTCACCAAACCATTCATGGCTCCGACCTTCTTTTGGTGGTCATATCCTGGATGTTTTTCACGAGAAACATAAGCAAACATTGGGATTCAGACATCAATACCAGTGAAGTCCAACTTTTTCTCGTCCAGGTGACCCATCACTGGATCAGGGTCTGGCACCTTGCTCATTATCTGCAGGGTAAGATTGATATTCATTGCCTTAGAGTTATTTGACTTTTGATTAGTTTTGAATCCAAGAATTTTTGGAAAAAAGTTGAAAGGTTATTTATATATAGTTATTGAGAAGTTCAGAAAAAAGTATCCAGGGAGCTTTTCCTTAGTAAGATCACCTGTAAAATTCTAGCGTGGTCTCCCTTCTTGTGATCAGCTATTGGATTGTACCATGTGCCTGGCCAATGTGTACCATCTGCTATCCATGTACCCTTAGTGAAGTTGACCTCTTGATCCGTCGGTAAGGTACTACCATTCTTCTCTTTTATGAGTTGTTTCTCCTTCATTTCCTCCCTAGAATTGTACATATCGCACCGCTTACGAATGACTTCTGGTAAACCATTGATCCTCACCTTGAACTCATCATACTCCCTCTTGATCCAACGACGGTCCTTCATAAAGTCCGGACATTTCTTATTCTTTGTTGGATCTGCTTTCTGATTGAAGTAACTGTCTGGATTCCTAAGTTCAATGTTGTGTTTTCAGCAAAAGGGTACCCAAATCTGTGAAGTATTCCATATAAACAGGGCAGTTAACTACCAACGGATAATTTTTTCTAGCACTTAGACTTGTACCTTACTAAGCTACTTATACTGTGTGAAAATTATGGTTGAATGGAATGGTTTAATGTAGTGTAATATTTTATACCTCGGCAAAGTTGACAGTCTCAACCATGGCCTCGAAAGTAAAGATGGCGCCACCATCATCAGAGATGTAGACAGATGTCTTTTCTACGGGATACTCACAAGCAAGAATGGAAAGGATGGTGTTAGCAGTGACTAGAAGTGGTTCTTTTTCCGGGTCTGCTGTTGAGATGAATACATCGATCCCCGGGAGGTCAGACCAGCCATTGGGATTAGCTGGAGAAGGTGACTCAAACTTTTCTTTAAGGGCTTGCAAGTCAATTGCTCTATTTATAGGGTTGAACTTTGGAAGGATATCAAGCAGCCATGAAAATGAAAACCATAATTCACATACGATCGATATTCCCCATAGCCACATTGCATCCCTGTTAGGGTTTTGTACTCGCCATGTGAGGAAGAAGATTTGCACTATTAGACGGATGAAAATCAGTACCTTGTACAAAGAAAAACTTAATAGGTTACCGACTTGAATAAAAGAAACCTATAGTAAACATAATAGGATCTCTTGTAGCAAGATTTTCTTTTTGGTAACTCTTACGCATGCTACTGGAGAAACATTATATTCTAACATAAAAATGATGAATGTACATGTATGCCTATATTTATGTATATTTGAAATGAATACAGGAAGAAGATATGCACTTGTAAGGACTAAGAACTGAAGGTGGAACTTGAACCTTCCGAGTGAGTGGCTTCCAGGGCTTGTCCACAAAATCAGCCATGTTGGTGGCAGTATCAGGGCTATATGAATCATCATCCCGTGACCAATATGCATTTCCAATTCCATACTTCCTTTTCGATTCAAACAACCAACGGTTGTGATCAAAATCGCTCGTATGGCTCCTCAATAACATCGATTTGTTATTGTGCTTCATCATAGACATCCTCATGTCCAACTTTCCAGACTCTCCATCATCACCATAACCCCCTTCCTCGTCACCGCCACCTCGCCTACTCATTCCAGATCGTTGTGCATCCTGCCCAAACCGGGACTGCTGCCTATAGGGGTTTGGATTATCAGGCTTATCACCTGTTGCACCTGGCTGATTATTCGGCGTTGGCGGCATTATTACGGTGTAATTAATGTAATCATTGGGCACGGCAAACTCACTGGAAACATCCAAGTCATCATCCCGGGAGAGGTTGACAATGCGGCCACTAGACGTCTGGCATGCAAATTTTACGCCCTGGGGTGGGCAATTGGGTCCGACAGAGGCTGATGATTTCTTTGGACTAGTTGGAGTGGCCATTCAAATCTTTTGCATTTCTTCAATGCAAAATGAAATGGGATATCAAAATGTTATGAACATGGTTTATATTTGTTTGTTGCACTTTTTCATGCATGGTTCTTTAACTTTAAAAAAAAAAGATTGTAAATTTGCATGAAAATTGGTTGAACAGGGCATTAGTTCTCTGTAGAGGGGAAAAAGTGAAAGAAGAAAGAAATCTTTCAATGCCTGGTTGAATGGGAGAAAGTTAAATTTAGGCTACTTAGTTCTATGGTAATAATTGTACTCTCAAGGTTGGTTAGTTTTAACGCAGGGACCCCCTTGTTTTAAGCCAAACCTTTCTCCCTAAAAATTCTACCATATTCTATCCAGTTGATAGTTAAGGATGAAAAATTATTTATAGTGTTACCTTTTACTCTTACTTATTAGTTGTAAAGATGGTGTCACAAATCTCTTTTTCCTTTTATCCTTACAGATTTTGTTTTATTATAATTTCATTTTTTTTATTTTTTATTCAATCCCAAAATTTGATAAAATTATTATTATATTTTTATGGTAATTGTACATGTTAAAGCGTGTGAGATTAAAGTTAGTAAATATAATCTCAGTTTATCACTTATTCAAATTCACAAAAAAAATTGCATTTGAAAAATGTGTGCGTGTGTGTATATTAGTTTCATATATTATGTTTAAAATAATAAGTTACTAATTTATTAGTGCGGTATGATAATAAAATTTTGATGGCGAACTTGAAAATATTGTATGTACTACATTCACAAGAAATTGGACTCTCTTTTCTTGTGGAACACTTTTTTTTGGGTTGCAAATGAATCTTTTTTATAAAATCTTTTATTTTATGTTACAAATTAGAATTTTTGTGAATTAGAGGAAATATATATTTTAAATGAGTGTAGGATAGCAAGTATAGAATGGCCAGCACACCTTTTAGAGTCTAGCAACAAAATCAACATAACAAATTAAATATCAATACAAATATATAACAAGCCAAAAATGGAGTCGTTTTGGGTCGATAGTTAAGAGTTTTATTTTGTCAACTCAATAGACAAGGGTTTCTTTAATTTATTATAAAACATGTCATTAATGTATTTTTATAGCATATTCATAATATATTCGCTTTAATACAAGATTTTTAAAGTTTATCTGATATATAATTTTTAAAGCTTACCCGTGTAAGGTGATTCTATTTTTTCAGGGTAAGAAGGGGTAGAGAAAATGCCCTGGGCCAATTTTCGATTATCAAGCGTTACGGTGTTGAAGTAACTCACGCCATACTCTCAAAAAAAGCTCAAACGATCTTCCACAAAAGAATAGTCTGTACTCAAAATCGACACAAGTAGGTAAGTAGAGAATACATAGGGAAAGGGTGCCTCAGACACGAGTCATCAAGCTTGTAGGGAGAAAAGCTAATAACAAATTTGGCGTTTCTTGATAATTTTGGCGTAACAAAGCAAACTACTAAGAGTAAATACTAACAGCAAATCAAGATTTCTTTTAGGAAGAGAATTTAATTTTTAAATACTGAACTCCTAAATATCTTTTTTTTTAGAGAATTGATTGTCATTTGTCCATCACCAAACTTGTGGGTTAAAACTTAAGGGATGATTTACATATTCTAATTCCTTTTTTAAAAATATTACAATAAAAGTACATTCTAAACTTATTTACAGAATGAGTACCTTTTTAATATTTTATTTACATAATTAGTAATTGCTCTACCGTTTTTTAAGTGATATGCACCGATTTTTGTGGGAATAATTACTCTACCAGCTTTTGTTGGTCCATATTCAATGAATTCAAATTTTAAACATTTTGTATTCAAATTTGATTTGCCATGTTATGTTCCAGTTAACTGCCGAAAACATCTCAATCCATGCGCCAACTTTTCTGCATTTTTGGGCGTAGAGACGGGAGTAATCTATATATATGGAGTACCGTGTATATATATATATATATATATATATATATATATATATATATATATATATATATATATATATATATATATAATTTACACATGTATATATAAACACCAATTTTATATTTTAAAAATATCTTAAATTAGCATTGAAAAATAAAATTGAATTATATACTTATTTTGGAAGGGATGTGGTAACCAATTCAATTTTATTGGATTACCAATTAATTATAAAAAATATATTATAGATTTTTTTTATAGTGCAGTTGGTAGCCAAACATTCATACAAATGTTACCATTTTAGTTTTATTGGGTTACCAAACAATTATTAAAAATCTATTATATTAATTTTTTTTCATAGTGCAGTTGGTAACCAAACCTTCATATAAAGGTAACCATTTTAGTTTTATTGGTTATCAATTAATTATAAAAAATCTATTATAGAATATTTTTTTTCTTTAGTACAGTTGGAAACCAAACTTTCATACAAAGGTAACCAATTCAGTTTTATTGGGTTACCAGTTAATTATAAAACAAAATCTATTATACAAAAAAAAATTCATACCGCAGTTGGTAGCTAAACCTTCACACAAATGTAACCAATTCAATTTTATTGGGTTACCAAGTAATTATAAAAAAAATTATTATATAATTATTTTTTTCATAGTGCAGTTGGTAGTCAAACCTTCATATAAAGGTAACGAATTCAGTTTTATTGGGTTACCAACTAATTATAAAAAATTCAATTATAGATTTATTTTTTTCCATAGTGCAGTTGGTAGTCAAACCTTCATACAAAGGTAACCAATTCAGTTTTATTGGGTTACCAATTAATTATAAAAAATCTATTATATAATTTTTTTTCCTCATAGTACAGTTGGTAGCCAAATCTTCATACAAATGTAACCAATTCAGTTTTATTGGGTTACCAATAAATTATAAAAGAATTAAGAACAGTTGGTAGACAAACCTTCATACAAAGGTAATCATTTTAATTTTAATGGGTAATCAAATAGTCATAAAAGCAATTCATAACAGTTGCCATATTCATAAAAATTGTTTTTGAACATGGTGTAGCTGGTAGCCAAACTTTCGTACAAAGGTAACCATTTTAGTTTATGTTGGTAACCAAAATAGTCATAAGTATATTTCCATAGTGTTGTTGGTAACCAAACACAAATCAATATTACAAACACAGAATAAAAACACTTATCAGATACTAATATTACAATTTTGGAACAAGAGAAGTGTAATTATCACAATGATTCTACGGTTTTGGTTGGTAAGCAAAACATGGACAACTGTTCAACCTCCGAAAAATCTATACTACCATATTTAAGAAAGGATATTGATTCATCCATGATTCTAAATGATCCCTCTAGGAACAGTAGTCATTCATCAGCGATTTGCGAAGAGCAGTACCAGAGAATGCATAATCATTCTGGTAGTGGACTTTCTCCAAGTTGGAGCTGTGACGCCCCCAAATCTGGGCCCACACAGCCCAAACTTGAGTCGTCAAAATACTACAACAAAATTATTACAACAAAGCACAACGTACAACAATACAGTGTATAATAATACACAACTAAGTCTTCACTATTATTGCCACACTATTTTACAAAACGTGAAGACTATGATAACTATTCCTCGGACCCTCACTCCATTCCCCGGCTAGACCCTGTTATGTTTTCATCTCCTGTTGAAAAACAATGGAACAAAAGAAAGGGTGAGCTCAAATAGCCCAGTAAAGAATATCATGACTAAGATAATGACGAATAAATTATCATTAGTCTTCAACAGTTGAGTTCTTGATAGAATACAATAGACTACAAGGTTTATATCAAAAACTGCAGTTAAATTCTTAAACAACGTTCAGATCAATAATAGCAGCGGAATGAGTAATCTATTAGAAGAATAATGCAGACGATAATGTCCACTCGGTTCTCTTTTTAGGAAAAACATCATCAACTTTTATCATCTGAAATATCATTAGTCAAGATAATACAAATTCACAGTTCCTGATCATAATCATGCACATCAACAGTTCATCTTTGTACTACGGGCCAAAGATATTCAATATAGCACCAACGGTCATGATTATACCAGATTCAGCCTTTGGTCATAATCATACCAAACAACAGTTCATCTTTGCACTACGGGCCAAAGAGAACATTCACCACGTGCCATAAAAGACACCGAACAGATGTATCGCCTTTAACCTATTATATCGCCTTTAACCTATCATCTGTTCAACAAATATATCACATCTGTGCCCCCGGCCACAGATATTCACAACAGCTTGATTTTTGGATGATTAGAATGATATAAATGATGGACAGAAGAAATAGGATAACAATAAGTATCGGAAGTTTACTTTGTACAGATTCAAATAATGTCCAAATTGTCAACATGATGTGGAGTGAAATTCAAGATCCACAGTTCAGAATAACGGTTACAATTCAATAGAAAGGTTCACGTAAATAGGAAGGTTCAGTTGAAATAATGAAGTTCAATTATTATGGAACATATAATATTTTCAGGAATTATAGAAGCAATAGTTCCATAATAAATTTCGATTTAGGAGTATGAAAGAAAATAATATCCCTTACCGTAGCAGGTTTGATTAACAAAAGGTGAAGGAAATTAATACAAAGGGTTATTCACCAACAGGCGGCAATCCGCTCCGTAAGGTTATTCCCACAATTTACTAGAATTTGAGTACAAAGAGTTATTCACCAAACAGGCGGCAATCCGCTCCGTAAGGTTATTCTCACAATTTAATAGAATTTGAGTACAAAGAGTTATTCACCAAACAGGCGGCAATCCGCTCCGTAAGGTTATTCTCAGAGATTAATAATGAATGAATACGAAAGGTTATTCACCAACAGGCGGCAATCCGCTCCGTAAGGTTATTCCCACAATTTAATACATGGAAATAAAAGGCACATCTTATGAGTAAGAAAGAAACAATATTATTTTCGAGAATCAAATAATGATAATCCCTTACCATAGTACGTTTGAATAATGGAAGATGAAAAAGATGGTATCCCTTACCTCAACACGTGACTGGATATTGATTTAAATGAGGTTGATTAACTTGAACAGTACACGTATACTTATAGATCTTCACAAATACTCAAGATGACTTAAGCACACTTAGAGAGAACTTTCACAAGAAGTATTTAGAGAGAGAAAGAAAGAACAAGTAAGGAAGTTTATGAAAAATCCTTAAGTTAAGGCTTCTATTTATAGCCAAAAATCTTATCATTCATTTAATCTAAACCATTCATTTAAAGATCATCTTTTAATCTACACCATCCATTTCAAATATTATATTATCTTTAATCTACACCATTCATTTCATATCACCTAATAATCACCTAACTTTATATTATAAACAAATCAATTTAATTATTCAACAATAATTCACACTTTAATCTACACCATTCATTTCATATCACCTAATAATCACCTAACTTTATATTATAAACAAATCAATTCAATTATTCAACAATAATTCACACTTTAATCTACATCATTCATTTCATATCACCTAATAATCACCTAACTTTATATTATAAACAAATAACTTTATCAATTCAATTATTATGACTAATTGTTATAAATACAGTATAGTTAGCTCTTAGATATCAAGTCAATAAATTAATGAAATACAACTGTTTAAATAACATCATAATAGAGATAACAATAATGTAAAATAAAGCATACGTTACTGTGTAATGACAATTATTGATTCAATAATGTGAATTACTGTGCATATGTTACTGTGACAATTATTAGGTTCAATAATTTTAAAAACAGTGCAACAACAATTATTGACTCAATGATATAAAATACAGTGTAATGACAATTATTAAATCAATAATGCAAAATACTGTGTAACAACAATTATTGAATTGATAATATAAAATATTATGCAGTGACAATTATCGATGAAATGATGCGTAACAGTTACGGTGTCAATTATCAGACCAATAATATGAGACACTATGCAATACCGTGTGCTACAGAAAATACCATAAACTACCGTATGCTACTATTCTTTTATCACCGGTATTTTAACAGTTCCGTTGACTATTTTTATTTAAAAAGGTTACTTCTGTCGTTTTCTATATCCGACAAATATTCCGTTGTGGGGTCCACCAATAATTTATTATTTCGGCGCCGTCGTACGGCACGAATATTCCCCGACCAAACGAATATTCCCCGACAAAGCGAATATTGTCCGACAAAATAAAATTTGCACATAACATCCTTAACTTTCAATTTTGTTAATTTAACCACTTACTGTTTCAAAAAAAATATATATATGAAGAAAAATTAAATTTTGTATTTCATAAAATTCGGGGTCTTACAACCTCCCCTCCTTATGAAATTTCGTCCCCGAAATTGACGTACCTGACATATCGAAGAGGTAAGGATACTTAGATTTCATCTCAGATTCTAGCTCCCAGGTCATTTCCTCAGTATCTTGGTTCCTCCATAAAACCTTAACTTGAGGTATAACCTTTGAGCGTAGGATCTGCTCCTTCTTATCCAGGATCTTAACAGGTACTTCCTCGTATGTTAAATCCTCTGCTATAACGTCTGGTTCTAACTCAATGACGTGGTTTGGGTCCTTCACATATTTACGTAACATAGATATGTGAAAAACGTTATGGATGCGAGACATACTTGGTGGTAGGGCTAGTCTGTAGGCTACGGTTCCTATTCGATCGAGGATTTCAAATGGGCCAATAAATCGAGGGTTGAGCTTTCCTCTCTTTCCGAATCTCGTAACCCCTTTCCATGGAGAAACACGTAAGAATACATGATCTCCGACGTTGAAACTTTCGTCTCTCCGATGAAGATCAGCATAACTCTTTTGTCGTTCTTGTGCGGTCTGTATTCGTTGTCGGATCATTTGGATCTTTTCGGTCGTCAAGCGTACCAACTCGGGTCCCAACAATTTTGCTTCTCCTACCTCATTCCAACATATTGGAGAGCGACACTTTCTTCCATACAAAGCCTCGAATGGAGCCATGCCTATGCTTGCTTGGTAACTGTTGTTGTAAGAAAATTCCACCAATGGCAAGTACTTATCCCAACTTCCTTTGAAGTCTAATACACAAAGTCTCAAAAGATCTTCGAGGGTCTGGATCGTCCTTTCCGATTGTCCGTCCGTTTGAGGATGGTATGCAGAACTAAAACGTAGTTCAGTGCCCATAGCTTTTTGTAGACTGATCCAAAAGCGTGAAGTGAATCTAGGATCTCGATCAGAAACTATGGAAACTGGCATGCCATGCAATCTCACGATCTCATTTATGTACATACCGGCAAGACGTTCAAGTGAAAAGTTTTCTCGTATAGGCAAGAAATGAGCAGATTTGGTCAATCTATCTACGATCACCCAAATTGCATCTAAGCCTTGAGAAACTTTTGGAAGACCCGTCACGAAGTCCATATTGATGTGTTCCCACTTCCATTCGGGAACTTCAAGTGATTGTAATGGACCTTTAGGAACTTGATGTTCTGCCTTGACACGTTGACAAGTTAGGCACCTTGAGATAAACTCCGCAATCTCTCTTTTCATATTGTTCCACCAAAATGTATGTCGAAGATCTCGATACATCTTGGTACCTCCTGGGTGGATTGCAAACGGCGTGTTGTGTGCCTCCATCATGATTTTATGCTTTAATTCAGGATCGTTAGGAACACAGAGTCGAGAGTTGACTCGAAGTATTCCTTTCTCGTCGATTCTTGCTTCGGGAATGGCACCTTCTTGTACTTTCTTTATCATGTTTATCAGTTCCGGATCGGTAGCTTGAGCAGCTTTAATTTTATCGATTAAAGTTGGTTCTACTCGCACGTGAGCAATCTTCGAGTGGGTCCCTGGTGTCTTTAGCTCTATCTCCATCTTTTGCAAGTCGTACAAAATACACTTTTGTGTTGTCAGCAGTGCACTTGTACTTGCATAAGATTTTCTGCTCAAAGCGTCAGCTACAACGTTCGCCTTTCCCGGGTGATACTGGATTGTGTGGTCATAATCCTTTAACAGCTCAAGCCAACGTCGTTGTCGCATGTTGAGTTCCTTCTGGGTGAAGAAATACTTGAGACTTTTATGATCCGTATAGATATCCACTTTTTCTCCGTACAAGTAGTGTCTCCAGATCTTCAACGCGAAAACGACTGCTGCCAACTCTAGATCATGAGTAGGATAATTTTTCTCATAATCTTTGAGTTGTCGAGAGGCGTAGGCTATAACCTTTCCATGTTGCATAAGGACACAGCCTAGACCTTTGCCAGAAGCATCGCTGTAGATAACAAATTCTCCTGATCCTGATGGTATGGTCAGAACAGGAGCTGAAACCAGTCTCTTCTTGAGTTCTTGGAAACTTTTCTCGCATTCCTCGCTCCATATGAATTTTGTGTTTTTCCGAGTAAGTTGCGTTAATGGAGTGGCGATTCGAGAAAATCCTTCTACGAATCTCCGATAATAACCAGCTAGACCCAGAAAACTTCGGACTTCGGTTACTGTTTTGGGTTGTTCCCAATTTAGTACCGTTTCAATCTTCGCAGGATCGACTGATATTCCTTGACTAGAAATCACATGCCCAAGAAACGCGACCTCCTCAAGCCAGAACTCACATTTCTTCAACTTGGCATATAATTTATTTTCACGGAGCTTTTGTAGTATCAATCTCAGGTGTTGTTCATGATCCTCGCGACTCTTGGAGTATATGAGGATGTCATCAATAAAGACAACCACAAAATGATCCAAATGTTCCTTGAATATCCGGTTCATCATGTCCATGAAAGCTGCAGGAGCATTAGTTAGTCCAAAAGGCATGACTAAGAACTCATAATGCCCATAACGAGTTCTGAAAGCAGTCTTTGGAATGTCCTCAGCTTTAACCTTTAACTGATGATATCCAGAACGGAGATCAATCTTTGAGAAATGTTGAGCGCCTTGCAATTGATCAAACATGTCATCAATCCGAGGTAACGGGTACCTGTTCTTGATGGTGACATGGTTCAATTCTCGGTAGTCAATGCACAATCTCATACTCCCGTCTTTCTTCTTCACAAATAGAACAGGAGCACCCCAAGGTGATGCACTCGGACGAATGAAACCGGTATCCAACAATTCCTGTAGTTGGACTTTTAACTCTTGAAGTTCAATGGGAGCCATTCGGTAGGGAGCTTTGGAAATGGGCTTGGTACCGGGTTCAAGATCAATATAAAAATCAATTTCACGGTTTGGGGGTAAGCCAGGAAGTTCTTCAGGAAAAACGTCAGGAAACTCATTAACAATGGGAATATCATTCAAGTTTGACGTATTTTTGTTCAAATCAGTGACATGAGCTAAAAAGGCTTGACATCCGTTTTTCAATAAACGAATGGCTTTATGGCTAGAAATAACAGTTATAGATTTCAATGGTTTAGTTGCTTGAATTTGCATGACAGGTTGATTAGGAATATGAAAACTAATAATCTTATGAAAACAATCAATTTTAGCATGATGGGTAGTCAACCAATCAATTCCTAAAATCACATCAAATTCATGCATCTCCAAAGAATTAAGGTCAACAGGTAATGTGAGGTTGTTGATTTGAACTAGGCAAGATTTATAGACAGTAGATGTAATGGTCATTTCTCCTAATGGGGTTTCAACTGATAAGTCAAAGTCCAAGTTTTCAGGAGTTAAGTTTAAACGCTGAGCACATACAGGTGAGATAAAAGAATGGGTAGAGCCAGTATCTAACAAAGCGTAGACTTCACGAGAATTTATGAATAGCTTACCGGTTATCACCTCGTTCGAGTTTCGCGCCATTTGGGATGTCACAACAAAAGCTCTCCCTTGAACTACAGATTTTCCCTTATCCGCGCTAGCTTTTGGTATCATCATTGCAACTGGACTTGATTTTGTGGCAGGACAAAACCGCGCAAGATGACCCTCTTTCCCACAACTGTAGCACTTTTTGGACTGCAGTGTACAGTTTGGGCTGATGTGACCTTCCTGACCACACCTATAGCATCTCACTGGTGGTCGATCTTCTCCCCTTGAAACTGGGGTCGGTGCTGGTGTTGGTACTGGTGCTGGTGCCCTTCCATAATTATTATGGAATCTCTTTCTTTTGAAATTGTTCCCACTAGATTCTCCTCTTCTATTATTTGGTATGGAATTACCACCGAAGTGTTGGTTACCTCCTCGATGGTTCTCGTTCCTGTGGTTGTTGTCACTCCTTTCTCTATGCTGATCATTAACTCTTGGCTGCAATGTTTCATCTGTTTGCTCCACCCTTTGAGCCCTATCTACAACATCTGAATACAAACTGAATTTATGAGAACTAAGTTGTTGACGAATTTTGAGTCTCAAACCTCTCAGGAACATTCGACTCATTCGTGCTTCGTCATCTACTAGATGAGTCGCAAAACGAGACAGTTCAGCAAACTTAGCTTCATATTGAGAAACTGTCATGTTTCCCTGCTCCAGCATAATGAATTCCACTTCCTTCATATGGCGGATGCTTTCTGGGAAGTACTTCTCGTTAAACAGTTCTTCGAATTCTGTCCAAGACATTTCGAGTGCTGAAGGTTGGATACGTTTTACCGCTTCCCACCAATGGTCCGCCTCACCTCGTAACATAAAAGTGGCAAATGGTACCTTCTGATCATCAGCGCATTGTAAGACATCAAGTATTTTTGTCGTCTGCTTCAGCCATGCCTCCGCTTTGAGTGGGTCAGGCTTCCAGTGGAATTCAGGTGGTCCTAATTCTTTAAATTGCTTAACAGTGACCATCCTCAAATTGCCAGCGTTTCTACCGTTATTATTGACTGGATTTCCTCTTCCTTGATTCTGTATGAACTGCATGAAATTCCTAAAGAATCCATCGTTCATCATGTTATCAGGAACATTATTTCCTGAGTTAGCAGGAGGATTGTTTGGGGCCTCTTGATTCTCGGCTACATTTGCTTCGGGTATTCCATAGTTAACCTCTTGATTTTCAGATGTCATACCTAACTGTGGTCACAAAATAAATGTTAGTTCAAATAAACTGACTCATCTCTTCATGTTCCTACATTCAAATCGATTCATTAGATAAAAATAAATCTAATTTAGGTAGGACACACTAGTGACTGATTCTATTCGTCTCTCCCCTCCTAGTTCTACCCCAGATCGCCATTAAAGACCATATCCCTAAGCTCTGATGCCAACTGTGACGCCCCCAAATCTGGGCCCACACAGCCCAAACTTGAGTCGTCAAAATACTACAACAAAATTATTACAACAAAGCACAACGTACAACAATACAGTGTATAATAATACACAACTAAGTCTTCACTATTATTGCCACACTATTTTACAAAACGTGAAGACTATGATAACTATTCCTCGGACCCTCACTCCATTCCCCGGCTAGACCCTGTTATGTTTTCATCTCCTGTTGAAAAACAATGGAACAAAAGAAAGGGTGAGCTCAAATAGCCCAGTAAAGAATATCATGACTAAGATAATGACGAATAAATTATCATTAGTCTTCAACGGTTGAGTTCTTGATAGAATACAATAGACTACAAGGTTTATATCAAAAACTGCAGTTAAATTCTTAAACAACGTTCAGATCAATAATAGCAGCGGAATGAGTAATCTATTAGAAGAATAATGCAGACGATAATGTCCACTCGGTTCTCTTTTTAGGAAAAACATCATCAACTTTTATCATCTGAAATATCATTAGTCAAGATAATACAAATTCACAGTTCCTGATCATAATCATGCACATCAACAGTTCATCTTTGTACTACGGGCCAAAGATATTCAATATAGCACCAACGGTCATGATTATACCAGATTCAGCCTTTGGTCATAATCATACCAAACAACAGTTCATCTTTGCACTACGGGCCAAAGAGAACATTCACCACGTGCCATAAAAGACACCGAACAGATGTATCGCCTTTAACCTATTATATCGCCTTTAACCTATCATCTGTTCAACAAATATATCACATCTGTGCCCCCGGCCACAGATATTCACAACAGCTTGATTTTTGGATGATTAGAATGATATAAATGATGGACAGAAGAAATAGGATAACAATAAGTATCGGAAGTTTACTTTGTACAGATTCAAATAATGTCCAAATTGTCAACATGATGTGGAGTGAAATTCAAGATCCACAGTTCAGAATAACGGTTACAATTCAATAGAAAGGTTCACGTAAATAGGAAGGTTCAGTTGAAATAATGAAGTTCAATTATTATGGAACATATAATATTTTCAGGAATTATAGAAGCAATAGTTCCATAATAAATTTCGATTTAGGAGTATGAAAGAAAATAATATCCCTTACCGTAGCAGGTTTGATTAACAAAAGGTGAAGGAAATTAATACAAAGGGTTATTCACCAACAGGCGGCAATCCGCTCCGTAAGGTTATTCCCACAATTTACTAGAATTTGAGTACAAAGAGTTATTCACCAAACAGGCGGCAATCCGCTCCGTAAGGTTATTCTCACAATTTAATAGAATTTGAGTACAAAGAGTTATTCACCAAACAGGCGGCAATCCGCTCCGTAAGGTTATTCTCAGAGATTAATAATGAATGAATACGAAAGGTTATTCACCAACAGGCGGCAATCCGCTCCGTAAGGTTATTCCCACAATTTAATACATGGAAATAAAAGGCACATCTTATGAGTAAGAAAGAAACAATATTATTTTCGAGAATCAAATAATGATAATCCCTTACCATAGTACGTTTGAATAATGGAAGATGAAAAAGATGGTATCCCTTACCTCAACACGTGACTGGATATTGATTTAAATGAGGTTGATTAACTTGAACAGTACACGTATACTTATAGATCTTCACAAATACTCAAGATGACTTAAGCACACTTAGAGAGAACTTTCACAAGAAGTATTTAGAGAGAGAAAGAAAGAACAAGTAAGGAAGTTTATGAAAAATCCTTAAGTTAAGGCTTCTATTTATAGCCAAAAATCTTATCATTCATTTAATCTAAACCATTCATTTAAAGATCATCTTTTAATCTACACCATCCATTTCAAATATTATATTATCTTTAATCTACACCATTCATTTCATATCACCTAATAATCACCTAACTTTATATTATAAACAAATCAATTTAATTATTCAACAATAATTCACACTTTAATCTACACCATTCATTTCATATCACCTAATAATCACCTAACTTTATATTATAAACAAATCAATTCAATTATTCAACAATAATTCACACTTTAATCTACATCATTCATTTCATATCACCTAATAATCACCTAACTTTATATTATAAACAAATAACTTTATCAATTCAATTATTATGACTAATTGTTATAAATACAGTATAGTTAGCTCTTAGATATCAAGTCAATAAATTAATGAAATACAACTGTTTAAATAACATCATAATAGAGATAACAATAATGTAAAATAAAGCATACGTTACTGTGTAATGACAATTATTGATTCAATAATGTGAATTACTGTGCATATGTTACTGTGACAATTATTAGGTTCAATAATTTTAAAAACAGTGCAACAACAATTATTGACTCAATGATATAAAATACAGTGTAATGACAATTATTAAATCAATAATGCAAAATACTGTGTAACAACAATTATTGAATTGATAATATAAAATATTATGCAGTGACAATTATCGATGAAATGATGCGTAACAGTTACGGTGTCAATTATCAGACCAATAATATGAGACACTATGCAATACCGTGTGCTACAGAAAATACCATAAACTACCGTATGCTACTATTCTTTTATCACCGATATTTTAACAGTTCCGTTGACTATTTTTATTTAAAAAGGTTACTTCTGTCGTTTTCTATATCCGACAAATATTCCGTTGTGGGGTCCACCAATAATTTATTATTTCGGCGCCGTCGTACGGCACGAATATTCCCCAACCAAACGAATATTCCCCGACAAAGCGAATATTGTCCGACAAAATAAAATTTGCACATAACATCCTTAACTTTCAATTTTGTTAATTTAACCACTTACTGTTTCAAAAAAAATATATATATATGAAGAAAAATTAAATTTTGTATTTCATAAAATTCGGGGTCTTACAGGAGCAGTCCTCCGGCAATGACCGAATTGGAAACATTACAGTGCGGGTGTTGCTTAAACACAAAACCAAGTTCTACGCATGATGCGAGACTATGAGAATGGCAGTGGTGGTGGAGATTGTGGGAGAGGCCGGAGGGGGCAGGGGCGGGGTGGGGGCGGGCTCCGTCCAATAGGCTGCATGTTTATTTTGTTATATATATATATATGATGCTGGTTATTGACGCAATTAAATAGAAAAGATTAAATAGGGTGGTTATTGTTCTCCTTAATTTAAGGGATAATGATTTAATAAGTTTATTCTTGTTGCACTCTTTTTGTAATTATTTTGTTTAGTGCATTATTCTTGTAATTATTTTATAAAAGTTGTATACTTATGTAAAGAACCCAAACTTAAAACCATAAACTCGAGACAATTTTGTTATTAACCCAATACTTATTCTCAAACAAATCCTTGTAAGATGAGGCAAGAGACCAGTAATTTCCTCACAAGTCAGTAAATTGAATGTCTAGACCCGACAAATCTAAACATTCCTTCCTACACATGATAGAAATCCCTTATCCTTGAATGTTTTGGCTTTCACAGTGAAAGGTGAAGAAGTACTATTGGAAACTAATAGTTAATAGAGCTAAATTATACGATATTTTTATTCTCTAATACTTAGTTTTTATATTTATTGTGTGCTTAAATGTTTAATTATTTAGCATATTTTGATTTTAATAGGTTTATAGGATTTTAGTTAATTTATGTTAATTTAGGTAATTTTATAGTAATTTTATATTTCTTTTTATTTATGTGTTTTTATTTATTTTTAGTATTTTAGGTGTTTTATTTATTATTATGTGTTTTTAGGATTTTTAGTATTTTTATATTATTTTTATTTATTTTTAATTATTTTATATTTTATTTTGTAGGAAAAATAAAGTTTGGGGGCAAATCTGTAAATTCTGCAAAAGGCAATGGCAATTTGGTAATTTCGGAAGTCCAACCGCGCAATGCGCGTGTACATAAATTAAGGCAGCGGAACCAAACGACACCGTTTGGCGATGAATGGTTACAGACCGCACAATGTGCGGAGAAGCAAACAAAGCAGCGCGCACGGGAGCAGAAACGACGTCGTTTGGAAGCAGATAGGCGGTCCCGCAATGCGCGGGATGGGCGGTGACGTCACTACACGCGTTTCCGCGTTGACCAAGTCAACTGAGGCGCGTTTGGCTGGGAAGAATTGCTGAAAAACGGGATTTTTTAGGATTTTTGCTACTTTTTTATTCTAAATTGGATTTTAATTCCAACTAGGGTTAGGATAATAATTATTATTTTTTTCTTTTATTTTTAATTGTAAATTCTATTAGGGTTTGGACAAGTTAGAGACCTATAAATAGAGGGTCAACCTCTCATTATTGATAGTAAGCTTTTGGGAGATCTTTCTCCTAATTTCTTGGAGAGAGCTTTTCAACTAGTGGGTATTATTTTTATTATGTTTGGCTAATTTTATTTTTTCAGTTCCAAAGAGATGTTGAACCTTATTTTTAATTAATGTTTTAATTGAGTTTTATAATTTATTCCTTCATGCATGAGATTTATTCTTGATAATCTATTTTAATTATTTTATGATATTTGTTTGATTAATTTGATAATGGTCTGTTAAGTTAATCAATAATTTATTATATGCTAGATTAAGATTGGATATTAAGCAAACGATATTTTATCTGATCATAAGTAGTAGTTAATAATATTTGATTGTGGACAAACTTTTGAATATTATTATGGTTATCAAGATGGCAAGTTAAATGGTCCGCGATGTTGAGATTGTTGCTTGGAATAATCTAATTCTCTAATTTTTAATGCAACTGTTATATTAAATCTAGACTGATAGTTCTAGGTTGTATTATAGTTAGGGTCTTTTGTGAGCGATTGCTGCATTAGAGTTATAATTTAAGGAGGATTTCGGGTAGCTTGACGATTGTCAGTTATCTAGGATTATTAATTTCAATTGAAGGAAAAGATAATAATAACTTGATTAATTTGTTGATTAAAAGAAGGGAATACTGAACTAAGGAACTAAAGTTTGTTTTAATTGATTTTTCTCATATTTATTATTATTTAGTTTTATTTATTTGAATTTTAATTAGTTAATAATTAATTCCAAACCCCCCATTTAATTAGATATTTTTGAAAACATTAGATTTATTAAAACAATTTACTCTCTGTGGGTTCGACTCTTATTTTCACTACTACATTAATATTTTTCAAAAGTAAGATTTTATTTTTGGATGCTTGCGACAGCATCCCAATAGTCATCTATAATACTTCAGAATTAAGGTGCATTTAGGACATTTGATTCCATGTGTGGTTGCCTGGTTGGAGAGTCTAGTTAAGAAGATTGAATAAGAAAAAAGGGAAGAAGATAAAAGTAAAGCCTATGCTTAGTTGTAACGTCTTAATTCTCCTCTATTTCCGGTTATAAGATGTGACATGAAAATTGTGTAACCCCATTAATGTTCTTTTCCCAGTTTTGATTCGTACGAGTCTCTATTCAATTAATAACTTTTGGTGCGTTTGGAAAACACATCACACCACATCATTTTTGGTGCATTGTCAGAGTTTCAAACAGTTTCAAACGTTGTGTTTATGAGTTAAATAATTTTTTTTTAAAATAAGATGTTAGACAAAAAAGATTTTCAAATATATTTAAGGTGTTTGAACCTGCTTTAAATAACGCGTTTGAAACTCTCACACATACTAAACGTGGACAGCCAACAAATACTGAAAGAAAATATTGTTTATTTTGGTCTTGGGTCAGTCATCTCTTCTTGATCCAACTCCATAGGCGTATATTTGTCATTAACACGAGGGAGACATATTCTCATTATTATTTTAGTCCTGATGTGAGTGTCAATTTATGAAAAGTTAAAATATAATTTAGGCATGCTATTTAAGTCGAAACTCAATGCCCTCCCTCAACAATAAGGCCACTCTTTTATTTAGCAAAAAGATATGTAATATTCACTTATAATATAATTTTCAAAGATTTTATTTAGATTAAAAATTGTAAAAATGATGATTTGACTACATAGAGATAAAATTAGGAAAACACTATTTTCACATGTATTTTTTATATTTTCACATGATTTTCCCTCACATGAAGGTGAGTTCTACTTTATACTCGTATGAGAGAGAATAATGTGAAAATATCAAAAATGCATTTCAAAAATATCAGTTCCCTAAAATTAATATAAACTTTGAACTTTGTTTTAAGGTTTAGTTCAAATTTACTCAATTTGCATATTAGTTACAATTAAACTATGTTTTAGATAATTAGAGACCTTGATTTTCTCCCTAAATTGTATTTGTTCCATTTATGAAATTATTAGTTTAATACGACCATAATTCCTTGTATTTTTTTAAATAATGTGAGCTGGTAAAGCTCTTATAAGATAATGCAAGGCATTTTGTGAACAATTTATCCGTAAATAAAAAACTCTTCTTATCAATTGATTTGGAAAGAATTTGTGAAAAAAATAAAATAAACCCGGCTCGGCGCTCCTCGCCTCCCTTTGGGGGTGTTTGATTGGAACTTAATGCATCTGAATAATTGAATTGGTCAGCCATTTAGTGCGTTTGTTTAGAACTGACTGGCCGAATCTGTCAGATTTTTTGGCTGAATGGCTAAGTCTAATTTTTTTGGCTGAATGATTAAGTCCTAGCCGAATGAAGTAAAAAAAAATTAAATATTATATTAAGTAATATTAAATAAATTTACAATAACTTTTAATTTTTTCAAATGGATAAAATAGTAAAAATATGTTATTCAGATGTTTCAGACATGTCACTTATCAAACAACTTTTTTCATTCAGTATTTAGAAATCTAATTCATTTAGCTCATTCAAATTACTTCAGCATTCAGAACTATTTCATTCAGTTTTTATCAAATACTCCCTTAAACCCAACTAAGCGATTCAGCGAAAACAACCCGACTTGGTTCAAAATTTTCTAACCAAAAAGACATAATGCGACAAAAATCATGTTAATTTTCATTATAAGTAAATATATTTATTTTTTTTTGACAAAACAGTTAAGTCAATTATATATATATATATATATATATATATATATATATATATATATATATATATATATATATAATAGTTGTGCGTCTAACTCAAACTTATCAATCTAACTCAATCTTGTCCTTCTATTGCAAGATCAAAAGACTAAAAAAAAATAATACCGCATACCAGTTGCACGGTGCCTAACAAATTATTAATGCCTACATAAAAAAATTACCTCTCAACTTGTCAAAAAAAGTACTGCACAATTGTTATGGAATACTTATTGGAGTGCATAACAGTAATGCAGTAACAACAAAAGATAAAAAAAAAAAAAGAGTCAGCAGTAGGAATAAAATAGAAACTGCATAATTGTTATACCATACCTGGTGGTACCGCATAACAATACAATGCTACCTGCCAAATCTCTCGGCCAATTCAAGTCCGTTTGTTGTAAGTCATGGCAATCAGTTCAGGATTTTAACAGTTAGTTCTTTTCAGTACCTGGATTATTAGTCACCATCATCATATAAAAAAGATTTCAATAGTGATGATGCTATGGTTGAGCTTGCTTATGCTTTGAGGTATCCGAAATTGTGGGATCTTGAAATGGCTTGATTTGCTTGTTATATCATTTTGACTCCATCGTATTCTCAAAGCCTGGTCTTGGTGATAACAATGGCGTCGAATTTCATACTTTATCGAACTTGGGAGGATGCCTTTCTTTACTCTGCTCTGGCGATCACGGCGCTTTAATGTTGAGGTATGGAAAAGAAAAGAATATGGGGTTGATGCGTCTTGGAGTAAGTTGAGAATCTTGAGCAGGATTGAATTTGAGTACATGGATTACTTGATACCAGTTTATTTTACTAAGAATGGTGAACTTATAGTCGATGTTGATGGAAATAAACTGGTAAGGTACACTCAATCCTCAGGTAGGGAACTCAAATACTATATATGTAGAGTTTAATCTCACCCCATGGCTGACTATTGATAGATTAACAACACTTGTATTGAAGGAAAAGAATGAAGTAATGTGTTGTCCTTCTACTTCTTCTGCAGCCAATTATTCTGAATTGTGACATTGGCTGATTTTACTACTTCATGCGCTGCATGATGAAAGAATCCAACTAAAGATTTAAGAGAATAACAATAAGGTAAAATTCAACAAAATATTTCTCCAATTCCATAAAAGGAAATTGCCTAAACCAACAATGTACAGCTCAAGTTTTCGGACAACTTGTCCTTTTTAAACCAACAATGTACAGCTCAAGTTTTACTACTCAGCTACGGAGCTACATATAATTAAAATTTGCTCATTTGACGAGTACCAAGAGCACCCTTCGGAAGATACATAGACAATTCATCCCTTCAGAAGATGCATGGACAATTCCAAAATAATAACGAGAATTACTCATTTGACAGATTCAAGCAGAGTTCTCTGCACACTTTAGGAGACGGAAGGTTTGAGGTAGTGCTAGACTGAAAAGGAAAGAAATGATAAACTACCCCATGACATTCTTGTCATAATACTTTCAAGATTACCTATCAAGACTCTCAGCCACTTCAAGTCTATTTCTAAGCCATGATAATCTTTGATATCGGATCCCCCTTTGTTAACTTGTAACATTAATCCTGAAATTGTGATGTTAAGAAGATAAAAATAAGTGAATCAAACCATGTGAGGTGAAGTAAAACTACAACTTAGATCTGGAAATAATTCCATAAGAAATAAATAAATAACGACCACTAACCAATGAATCTTACATGAAGCAATGTAAGCGTAAAACATATTCAAACCATCACTTCAATTTTTATTCATATTTTTTTGACGCCTCGAAATTTTAGTTTGAAGTATTATTTGGCACATTTACAAAACATAACTCCCTTAATCTGTACCACATCAACGAATGTATAAGCATAGATCCATAATCCTAAGCTAGGTGGTTGCCACGTCCCACAAGTTCAGAAAAACTAGTGGTTGCCACTGTCAAACGAAAAAAAGATCAAAAATCCAAAAACGTTGACCTACCCAACCACTTTTTAGTTTTTTGAAAAGAATAAAATTAGATCAGAATATTTCACTAGTATAAAGAATAAAATTTAAGAAAAATAGATGATGTAAGAAATGAGGCTGAGAAATCCTCTATGAGAGTAACAAAGGGCTAATTCCTAAACCATTTGAAGATATAAACCATAAAACAATCCTCCTTCCAACCCTTCTAAAAATAGCAAAAGCACATCAGTAACTCAGAAAATGTTTTTTTCACATAACAGAAAAGGCAAACTACAACCTCTACAAAGGAATTATGTATTATATGCTTCATGCTTTTCATAAATGCTAGAATTATTTAACATATAATTGGCTAAGTGATACAAAAGATTATAGACATCAGCATACCCTGGAATAGTATTTTCGGCTTTCACCAAATAATATGGAAGTTTACTTGCAAGTCTACAACAACAGCTAGACCATTGAGAAAAAAATTATAATAAATACGGCTCTTCGCATTAAGAGGTATAGAGGGAGAAACTGAAAGGAATCAAACAAGACGACTAAAAAACCATTATTTGGTAGTTAAGAAAAGTGCTGATTATAAAAAACCATTATTTGGTAATTTTATTTGCCATAATCGTCATTCTGGTAATCAAAAAGATTATGCCAAACAAGCAATAACACTGTTGGCATAATTTAACAACATCAAGTACCTTTCCTTATTGTTTCCCACTCGTATCTATTTTTGAATAGGACATGATCGTATTTTTAGTTTCTGAAAATACTAGAATAGTGTAACACTAGTTTTCCTCAAACTCACTGTTGTATTTGGCAACCATAAAAATGTACAAGAAAAGATGTATAAAACCGAACTCCCTCTCTGTCCCACATCGACAACATATTACCACATAAACCTACTTAAAAGCATAGATCTGTAGATCCGTAATCCTAAGCTTCAGGGTTATTTAGGCCATCTTCCACATCCACATTCTAAAAACTGGTGGCTGCCACTGCCAAACAAAAATATATGTAAACCAAAAAGCGTCGACCTACCTAAGCACATTTGAAAAGAAGGAAATAGGAGAAGAATATTTCACTAGTATATACCTAATTAAAATCGATGTAGTTATCCTGCATAATCTCTTTGTATAGAAGAAAATTTTAAGAAATGAGGTTGAGAAATCCTCTTAGAACCAAAAAGTGGAGAAATACCAAGACCGTAACAGACGACTGACGTCTAAACCGTAAGAATATCTGAAAAATAAACCCCTACCCCCGGCCCGGCCCAAACACCCCCCTTCACCCCAACCTTGCACCTTTTCCAATTTTTTTTAAAAAAAAACATAGCAAAAAACACAGTTATCCAAGGAAAAAAGGCTTACAAAATGCAAAGGACTTCCCGCAGCTTAGGTGCAAGGGGAGGCATGCGCCTCATCGAAGTGAGGAACATAACCTCCAACGATACTGATATAGATTATAACAATAATGTATGTTATGATATAAATTGACAGCATATGGTACAAATATACACTAAAACAGAAGAAAGAAAGAAGAAAACTGGGGGAAGAAAAAAAGGAGGGCGAAGAGTGGGGTTAAGAAGAAAGAAGGAAAAAAAAGGGAAGAAAAAAAGGGAAGGAAAAAAAAGGGAAGAAAAAAGGGGGAAGAAAATAAATGAAGTAAAAAGCAAAGAAAAAAGATAAAGAGGAGGGGGGGGGGGGGGGGGGGGGGTGAGGAAAAAACAGGGAAAGAAACCAAAATGAAAAAAAATATTAACTAGAGGTTTGTTCTAATAGACTTCAATAAGGCGCGTTGCGTTGCACCTCAGGCCTAAGCCCAAAATGCGCGCCTCTTTGAACATGCCTTGCTTAGCCGTGATAGAATGAGCCTCGCCACGCCATGTCATTGGCCTAGGAGTGCGCCTTTAACAACTATGAGCAAAAGCACATCATTTATCAAGAAAAGTAAATTCTCCCTCAACAAATGGAAAGGCAAACAATCTTTGGAAGGAATCCTACATAATCTATTTTCAGAATTTTCATAAAAGCTGGAACTGTTCAACATATAATTGGGGCTAAGCGAGAAAAAAGATTATACAAATCTGCGCACCGTGATAACATTTTTATCATATAATGGGAAGTTTACTTGTATTCAGATTCCAACACAATAATATATGAAAAGAGTAGGAAAACAAGGAAACTTGAAAAGTGATGAAAAAATCATTACCATAATTTGAATCCTGAAATTATAATATGTGATTTAAAACTTGTTAGAAGGATTACTATGGAACTCTTATTCCCCTTCCGCAAACCTGGTACCATCATTTTGAATCGTGCTATGAGAACTAGATGTCTCGTGCCTTCCACCATAAATCGTGTTCTGTTGTCCGCTTGCGCGTGTACCCGTTTCCATTACGCGCTCACAGTCGACAAGCATTCCTGGTAACCATGCTTGTGATGTTGATGAGTTAAAGTACAAACTTAGAAAGCTGGAAATAATTCCATGAAAAAAGATAAATGATTACTGAGAAGTGAATACTAAATGAAGGTATGTAAATAAAACATGAACAACTATCACTACAACTGTATTGTTTTGTCACTTCAAAATTTTAGTTTGGAGTATAGATACTTGTGCTATTTGAATATAATACAAAGGAGCTCCAGCAACAACTAGACTATTAAGAAAAATATAGTAAACACTGCTCTTGCCAGTAAGACATGGAGAAAGAAACTGAAAGGAATTCAAACAAGAAGAATAAAAGGTGTCCACTTCAACTTTTACCCTCATATAATAAAGATAATGTAATAGTTAAGAACAGGGGTTGATTATAACAACCCCATTTGGTAATTTCTCTGCTTATAATGTCATGCTAGTAATCAAGAAGGTTGTGTCAAACAAGGGATAACATTTCTAACTTCGTTTAGCAACATCAAGTATTTTCCTCATCGTCTACAACTCAAATCTATTTGAGAATCAGACATAATCTTGTTTCTTAGTTTCCATTAATAATATAATAGTATTAGTGTTCCCAACTTGCTCTTAATTTCGGCAACCACAAAAATTACAAGGAAAGACGTACAAAACAGAACTCGTAATCTTTGCCCCACATCGACAACATGTTTAGCTCATAACCTCCTTATAAGCATAGATCCATAATCCTAAATTAAGTGGTTGGTTAGGCCGGCTGCCACGTTCCACGATAAAAAAACTGGTGGCTGCCACCACCATCAAATGACAAAAAGACAGAAAAATCCAAAAACGTCGACTTACCCAACCACTTTTTGGAAAAGAGTAAAATAGTCTAAACCCTCTGAAGATCTGAATAATAACCCACTCACCCCTGCCCTCTCCTCCCAATCCTTAACCAAGAAAAATAATTTTTTCCACATAACATCTGAAAAAACAGACTACAACTTCTGAAAAGGAATCTAAATAACCTTGTTTCATGCTTATCATAAATGCTAAAACTTTTTAACTCATAATTATGGCTAATGACACAAAAGATTATACACATCTACAAACTGTTGAGTAATGTTTCTGTCAAATAATATATAAGTTTACTCGCAGTCACCAAAAACAACTAGATCATTGAGAAATGTATTATAAATACCCCACTTAGCATTAAGAGGTATAGACAGAAATTCAAACAAGAAGAATAAAAGGCAGCCACTTCATCTTTTACCCTCATACAATAAACAAAGTTTAGTGCGTAAGAACAATGGTTCATCATTATTTGGTAATTTATTTTCATATAATTGTCATGCTACTATGCTAGTGATCAAGAAAATTATGCCAAATAAGTAGTAAACGAACATCAAATACTTTTCCTTATGGTTTGTGACTCAAACCTAATTAAGAATCACACATAGTCTTGTTTCATAGTTTCCATAAATACTATAATAGCATAACACTAGTGTTCCTCAAACATACTCCTACTTTTCACAACCCCAAGAATGTACTTGAAAAGATGTACAACATAGAACTCCCCTACTCTTTGTCCCACATCGACAACATATTTGCTCGTAAACCTCCTTATAAGCATAGATCCGTAATCCTAAGTTGAGTGGTTGGTTAGGCCATCTGCCACATCCAAAAAACTGGTGGCTGCCACCATCGAAAGAAGAAAAAAAATAGAAAATTCCAAAAATGGCGACTTACCCAACCATTTTTTGAAAAAAGAAAATAGGAGAAGAATATTAACCTAGTATATTCCTAATTCAAATCTATGTAGGTATTCTTGCATAATCTTTTTGATTAAAAGAAGAAAATTTTAGCTGAAAAAATAGAAGATATAAGAAACTAAGCGGAGAAATCATCTTAGGATTATGCATCGTATCTCTTTATTTAACCAAAACTAACCATCAAAGATATCCTTGTAAAACCCAAAACTGGAGAAATATTAAGAGAGTAACGAAGGACGAACATCTATAATGATATGAAACACAACCCCCTCCCTCAACCTCCTAAAAAAAATAGCAATTCACATCATTCATCAAGAAAAGTATTTTTCCGCATAATAACTGCAAAGGCAAGCTACAACCATAAAAAACAAATCACACATATCTTGTTACATGGTTTTTATAAATGCTAGAACTGTTTAATATGTAATTGCCTGGGGCTACGTGATGTAAAAGACTATATACATCATCATACCGTGGTATAATGCTTTTGTCAAACAATATGGAAGTTCACTCGCAATCACATTTCAACACAATGATATTTAAAAAGTGAAAAATCCATTGCCAAGAAGAAGAAGTTACTTGTACACATACTACATGTGTGATTTAAAATAAAAGTACTAAAAGGGTGAGAAAAAATAAGAGTGGGAGAGAGAAGGTAGGAATGAAAAACTAATTACTTTTTAGTTTGAGAGAATTAATAGGAATGGAAAGGATAAAAAGAGAAACAAAAAATGCTTTAGCAAATTGTTTACACCAAAAACGATTACTTTTTCCTCCCGCTTTACTAATAGAGATAGACAATACTACAATTTAAAAAGAAAATTAAACTACTAGTTATAAAGTTAAATAAATCAATTTAAAAATATGTCAATTTGACTTTAATGCCACTATTAATTAATATCCTATTGACATTTACATTATTGACTTGGACCATTTCAAGTTGCGTACTATGCACACTTGAAACAAGGGAAGCTTTCTGGGTAATACATATAGGGTTTTTTCCCTTTCAATTGCTTATATAAAGATGAGTTGTAATGACAACTACAAGATTGGCCTGATGAAAAGGATTCAAAATCCAAATCTTCCACAAGACATTCTTGTGGACATAATTTCAAGATTACCTGCCAAGTCTCTAGGGCAATTTAAGTCCGTTTGCGAGTTATGGCAATCTTTAATCTCCAATTATTTGTTAAATTTCAACTTAATCACACAATTTCAAACCCTAATGCCAATCATTTTAGGATTTTAACATTTAGTTCTTTTCATTCACTAGATCATGAGTCACCATCATATATAGATTTCAATAGTGATAATGCTATAGTTGAGCTTGCTTATCCTTTGAGCTATCCGAAAGAGGATGCCGATATTGTGGGATCTTGCAATGGCTTGATTTGCTTGTTATATCATTCAGAATCCATTATAGTATGGAATCCAACTACTAAAATCTTCAGGGATTTGCCACAACTACAGAGTTTTTCCCCCAAAGATAAAACAGAGTTTTTCCCTCAAAGATAAATTCTTCTACGGATTTGGTCATGATTCATCGATTGATGACCACAAAGTTAGTCTGTGCTGCACAAGTAGAGACTCTTGATGAAACCAAAGTTGAGGTATTAAATCTGAAAGATAACTCTTGGAGATTAATGGAAGGAATCGATAATCAAATAAGTATTGAACAAGAGCCTGGAATATTTCTGAATGGAGCTCTTCATTGGCAGGGAAGTCGAATTTGTACAGATTCTACTAAACATGAGGTCATTGTTTTTCTTGATTTGGCAATTGAGAAATTCAGAGAATTCTCAAAGCCTGATCTTTGTGATAAGCATGGTGTCAAATTTCATACTTTATCGAACTTGGGAGAATGCCTTTCTTTACTTTGCTACGGGATCAGGGCGCTAATGTTGAGGTATGGATAATGAAAGAATATGGGGTTGATGCATCTTGAGTTGATAATCTTGAGACGGATTGAATTCGAGTACATCCATTACTTGATACCAGTTTATTTTACCAAGAATGGTGAATTTATAGTTGATGTTGATGGAAATAAACCGGTAAGGTATAATCCTAAGGAAAATACATGTAGGAACTCAAGTATCCATGTGAAGATTGAGACTGGACTGTATATGCAGAGAGTTTAATCTCTCCCATGGCTGAAAATTGAGAGATTAATTAAATAAAAAGGATGATAAGAAACTTTCAGGGGAACCAAAGAGATATGTTTTGTAATTCTACTTCAACTGCATCCAATTATTCAAAGTTGTAACATTAGCTGCTTTACTACTTCATGTGCTACATAATGAAAGAATCCAACTAAAGATTTAAGAGAATAACAATATGGTAAAATCCAACAAAATATTGGTGAGAACTACAAAGTTTTCCAATTCCTACAAGGAAATTGCCTAAACCAACGATGTACAGGTCAAGTTTTCGGCAACTTATGAATCTTTTTAAAAGCAAATGATATACTCAACTACATATAAATAACATTTGCTTATTTGACGCATACAAAGAGCACCCTTCAGAAGATACAGATATATAGAAAATTCGTACCCTTAAGAAGATACATAGACAATGCCATTACAATAACTAGAATTACTTATTTGACAGATTCAAACACAGTATGCTGCACACATTCGGAAGCAGAAGGTTTGGGGTAGTGCTAGACTGAAAAGGAAAGTGCTAAACTACTCATGACATTCTTGTCAGAATACTTTCAAGATTACCTATTAAGCCTCTCGGCCATTTCAAGTCCATTTGTAAGCCATGGTGATCTTTGATATCGGATCCCCCTTTGTTAACTTGTAATATGAATCCTGAAATTGTGATGTTAAGAAGATAAAATAAGTAATTAAAACCTTGTGAGGTTGAGTTAAAACTACAACTTAGATAGCTGGAAATAATTCCATAAGAAATAAATAACAACCACTAAGAAATGAATGTTACATGATGTGGTAAGAGTATAACACATTCAAACCACCACATCAATTTTTTATTCTTTATATTTTATTTTTTTGACACCTCAATCTTAGTTTGAAGTATTTGGCACATTTATAAAATAGAACTCTCTTACTCTTTGTCCCACATCAACTAAATATTAGCTCATAAACCTCCATTTAAGCATATATCCATAATCCTAAGCTAAGTGGTTGGTTAGGCCGATTTCCACGTTCCACGTTCAAAAAAACTGGTGGTTGCCACAGTCAAATAAAAATAAAAGATCAAAAATAATAAAACGTCGACTTACCCAACCACTTTTTACTTTTTTGAAAACAATAAAATTACATCAGAATATTAAGAGTTTAGTGCTTAAGAATAATGGTTCATCATAATTTGGTAATTTATTTTCATATAATTGTCGTGCTACTATGCTAGTGATCAATTGGATTATGTCAAATAAGTAGTAAACGAATATCAAATACTTTTCCTTATGGTTTGCAGCTCAAACCTATTTAAGAATCACACAGTCTTGTCTTTAGTTTCCATAAATACTCTACTAGCATAACACAAGTGTTTCTCAAACATACTCCTACTTTTCGCAACCCCAAGAATGTACATGAAAAGATGTACAACATAGAACTCCCCTACTCTTTGTCCCACATCGACAACATATTTGCTCATAAACCTCCTTATAAGCATAGATCCGTAATCCAAAGCTGAGTGATTGGTTAGGTCGTTTGCCACGTTCCACATCCAAAAAAACTGGTGGATGCCACCGTCAAATGAAAAAAATAGAAGAAAATTAAACCAGTATATTCCTAATTCAAATCGATGTAGATATTCTTGCATAATCCTTTTGATTAAAAGAAGAAAATTTTAACCAGAAAAATAGATGATACAAGAAACTAAGCTGACAAATCATCTTAGAATTATGAAACGTATCTCTTAATTTTCCCAAAACTATCAAAGAAATCCTCGTAAAACCCAAAACTGGAGAAATATTAAGAGTTTAACAAAGGGCGAACATCTATAATAATATGAAACACAACCCTCCCTCAACCTCTTAAAAAGTTGCAATTCACATCATTCATCAAGAAAAGTATTTTTCTCCATAACAACTGCAAAGGCAAACTACAACCATAAAAAAGAAATCACACATCTTGTTTCATGGATTTTATAAATGATAGAACTGTTTAATATCTAATTGGGGCTACGTGATATAAAAGACTACAGACATCAGCATACCGTGGTATAATGCTTTTGTCAAATAATATGGAAGTTCACTTGCAATCACATTTCAACACAATGATATTTGAAAAGTGAAAAATCCGTTACCATAACTTGAATCCTGATAAAAAGGAGAACAAGAAGAAGAAGAATGGTGGTGGTGGCTTCATCTTTTACCCTCATATAATAAAGAAAACATAGTAGTTCAGAACATAGGTTGATTATAAATTTGCTAATTTATTTACATATACTAATATTGTCATGCGAGTAATGAATAAGGTTATGTCAAACAGGTGATAACATTGTTAGCTTCATTTACCAACACTGTGTACTTTTCCTTAGTGTTTCCTACTCAAATCTTTATAAGAATAAGACGTAATGTTATTTCTTAGTTCCTATAGATACTATGATGGTATAACATATGTATTCCTCAAACTTGCTCGTACTTTTAGCAACCAAATGAATGTAAATGAAAAGATGTACAAAACCAAACTCCCTTTCTCTTTGTCATTCATCGACAACATAATAGCTCATAAACCTCCTTATGAGTATAAACCCATAGTTATAAACTTAGCGGCTGATTAACCAATTTTCTACGGTCCACATTCTAGAAACCTGGTGGCTGCTACCGTCAAAAGCGCCAAGTCCACCGACTAACCTAACCACTCTTTTAAAAAGTACAAAATAGGACCCGAATATTTGACTAGTATATAGTTGTCATGCTCATAACCAAGTGTGATGTATTGCCAAAGAATTAGATCATTAGCATCATTTACTCACAACAGTCAACAGGTACATTTATTGTTCCCAAATTGTTATTTAGCTAGTCATCTGTTTGTATTTAATGTATACCTTTTAATTATGGTAGTAGGTTATTTTAGATTAGCATTAGGAGTTGTTTCGTTGTTAAATTAGGTTATTTAAATTATAGTATAATTAGGCTCAGTAGTCTACATAAAGTGATGTAATTTATTGTTGAAAGACATAATTTAGTATATTGATTGATTAGAGATTGGCTCTCGCCATTGGGTTTTATTGTTCTTCCTTTTTCCCTTATTTTTACTCATTTACCTGATCCTGAAACCCTTCTAAACCTCATCCTACATCAAAGTTTTCCCTAATGAGTTAATGAAAATAAAAACCCTGCTCATATCTATATGTAGGTGGATTTGTGGAGTTACAATTTCGTTTTTACCTTCTTTCACATATCCATTTGTTCTCAGTTATAAGACTAATATTGATTTTTCTAAGTCAATTTTAGATATTTTCAGATTCAAAATTGATATGAATTCTTATATTTTTTTGGACAACACAATTATAAAAGGGGAAATGATATTTACACGTGTTTTTTCTTAGCTCCACATGTTCCCATCTCAAAGTGGGACCCACACCATTCTCATGTGAGAAGAGGCCAGGTGAAACTAACAAAAATACATGTAGAAATAGTTTGCTCCCCTATAAAAATTATATACTATGTAAAAACTACTAGTAATTACAATATTTAGTATTTTCAAAAGTAAAATGAATCACGAGTTGAATTTGAAAATATCTCATATAGACTTTTGAAAATTCAAACTTGATTTTATATTTTGGAATGGAAGGAATATATTTTTTGTGTTTATCACGAGGCAACACAGCCATGAGCATAACCTTGAAGGTTCAAACCAATCAACCCAGAATCTTATACTCTACACGTCTTCTACTTGAGTTGCTCTCAAATCATATTAATTAGCTCCACCAAGTGAGGTAAAATTTCATAATCGTAAATGAAAAATTTCTTCGAAATGGAAAAGCAAATTAGGGTTTAGTTTATTCACATATTTTTTTAAAAATAAATAAATAAATCCTTATGGCAGTTCTACCCTAATCAGTCACAAAACAAGCACAATTGAGAAAGATATAAACAATGGCAACAGACTGCTACAATAAACAACAATATTTCAATTTCCAAAATGGGAAATGTGAGAAATTGAATATATAAATTATGACGCGTCTGATAATAAGTATTTGACACGAGGATTGTTAATTTCAATATCACGTAATATATCTATATACAAACACTTACTGCTGCAAGTTATAAAATGAACTTTGAACGAGTATTTTATACCTTGATGGCGGCATGAGAAAGCCCAGCCAGTGGAGGGGGGAAGAAACATGGTGTAGACATTAGCTAGGAAGAAGAGATTCTGAATTCCTCCGGGTTCATATTGATAGGAGTATTTCTATATTCAGTCTAATATGGAAAGTCATGGAAAAGGCCTTGGAAAAAATAAACATAATGAAAAGAATGTAAAAAGTGTTACTCCCTCGCTTTCCGGCATAAAATTTATGGTGGACCTTTTGCATATATTAAAAAAAAAATAATATTTAAATTTTTATTTAATTATATAATTTTTTATACCGACTAATAATACTTCATAAATATGCATAGAGAATATAAATATAACAATTAATATTATGGATATTATAAGTAAATTATTATAAAAAAAAAAATTATTTAAGGTAAGTAAACATTTAACTTGAGACTACTTAAATTAATAATAAAAACTTTTATCCTGTAATGGAATGAGTATTATTTATTTCTTAATAAACGAAAGTCTAGTTATTGATATTTTTAAAATTTAACCCGAAACCAATGTTAAAATGTGATTTAATGAGTGATTAAAAAGCCTAAATAATTTTTTAGATTTATTTCTTTATATTTTCTCCATGTGTATTTTTGTCCTTTTTTTTCCAACTAATAACAAAAGTTTAATAAACAAGAAAAAATTATGAGCCAAAACATTATACTTGTATAAAGCCAATGTGTAAGATTTATTAGACAACACATATTGAAATATGATTTTTGTAAATGAGGAAATCAGAACTAGGGTTTTGGTTGGTTGAAGATAATAGAAATTAGTAAGATAATTAACAATCTGAGAAGAATAACACACAAATAACACTTATAAAATATGAGAGAGTGAAGGTTCAACAATTCCTTATTTATAGATGAGAGGGTATTTAAAAGGAAATTGATATTTTCATAACAGTTTTTGATATTTTTATATGTAAAGCTCACATATTAACTATCGTGGAGGGACATGATTGGTTCTTATGTAAATCCTACATGTGAAAATATTAGTTTCCTATTTAAAAAGAACGATTGTTATTTAGTAATTAACGTGTCGTGAATGTAACTTTAAGTCACATAGTCCAATGAACCCTCTTTTATTTTCGTTTTAGCATTGTCAAGTATGAATCCTCTCATTATTCTAACCATCAAGTTATTCCCTTTGTTACGTTATAAAAAAGGATGGTGTTGAAAATATTTGATTTATATATACTCATCTATTCACCAAAAAGTTAACTTATAAAGTTTATGTTTTATTATAGTATATATATTCTCACTATTTCCTTTTGTGTTCCGTTGTGAGACTTTATTATTACACGATATCTCAACAATCTTCCCCTTAACGCATTATCTCTCAATCCACATCGATATCAAGCTCCTCTTGAACTTTTAACCATATTTTTTTTAGCATTAGTTCATCACTTCTTCTAGTTGATGAGTCATCATCTTTATTATCTCTTGTTTAATCCACCGAGAGCTTCTGCCAAGCCCGTCAAGTCTCTATATTTTAATGAACTTATCTCTCAATATCTCTTATTTGATTCACCAAGAGTCTCCCGAGAAAAATCTACCACTTGCTCAGATAATACATTCATTTATCCAATATCTATAACTCATCGAGTCTAGTTCATCACGTCTCTCACTAATAACGAGCTCACACTCTTTAATTTCTCATATGAAGAGTCAATTAAGAGTCTCTATAAGAACAATCCACCACACCACTTGTTCAATGAATTATTTTCATCTATCATGCACAATTAATCCATACCATACCCATGACCCAAGCCCATAGACATGCCTTTGATACCAATTGTTGTTAAGAATATTCGACTTATATATATGCTCATCTAAAATAATATATTGACTCAAAAAGTTAATCTATTAAGTTTATGGTCCATTAAAGTATATATGTTCTCAAAAATTATCCCTGTGTTCCGATATGAAACTTTACTATCACTTAGTATCTCAACAAAAAGTCTTTACGTTATAAGCCTTATACCATGTAACCTATAGAGATCTCTTTTATCTCAACTCTCCATTCTTTGTTTGTCATGATTTAGCCTCTGAAATATCTTAAACGCGACTTACGAGTGAGTATTAAAATGTGATTTGGGGCCCGTAAAAAGGGTTCGAACCTCGGGGCGAATGAACCCAGTGTGAATGTTGAACCTTATGTGGCTCCAAACTTCTAGAGTTTTCTTGATCTAGCTGTTCATTTCTTTACTTTTTGACATAAAATAGTTTTAGCCAATATCAAGGAATGTGAAAATCTAGAAAGGTAACTTTGTCGAACCCTATTTGTCATTTTCCATACTTGCATTTATTTGGCTTTGTTGAATCAATCAGTATTTCTTAGAAATGCAGTAGAAATAACATGATAATAATCAATAAACTAAGAATAAGTAATGGTATCTTAGAAAATTTATTCAATTAATAATATTAAAACAAAAATGTATTTATAATTCTAAAACAATAAAAATTAATATAAATCACAAATAAAGATTTTTTAACAAAAAAAAAAATTAAGGATAATTTATCAAAAATAAATATTAAATGTATTTATAATTCTAAAACAATAAAAATTAATATAAATCACAAATAAAGATTTTTTAACAAAAAAAAAAATTTAAGGATAATTTATCAAAAATAAAGATTGGGGTGAGAGAGGCTCGAACTCTCGACCTCAGGATCACTCAATAAGCTATGAGACCTACGCGCTAGCCAACTGCGCCACCACCCCTTTGGCCTCCTACCTTTGCAGGACCATGATTTATTAAGCCATCTAAGGTCTTAAGAGCCTAAGACAGTAAGGTGCTGTTTGTTTGTGTCTTAATGGCTCTTAATGGACAGTCTCTTAATCGCTAAGAGGAATAAAGTTGTTTGTTTTTTTTTTATTACATCTGAATGCCTCTAAATGGTTGAGATACAAAATCAAATCTAAACCATTAAGAGGAGCATCTTAATGAACTTGGACAAAAATATCCTCTTCAATATTAACAAATTCCTTTTATATCCAACACTCAAACCCTTATTATTATTATTATTATTATTATTATTATTATTATTATTATTATTATTATTATTATTATTATTAATAATATTAATATTATAATTATTATTATTTTTATAATAATAATAATAATTATTAATTATAATTATTATTAGTATAATTATTATTATAATAATTATTATTTTTATTAATATTATAATTATTTTTATAATAATAATAATAATTATTATTATTATTATTATTATAATTATGATTATTATTATTATAATTATGATTATTATTATTATAAATATTATTATTATTATTAGTATTAGTATTATTAGTACTATTATTAATATAATTATTATTATTTTTATAATAATTATTATTATTAATTATAATTATTATTAGTATAATTATTATTATAATAATTATTATTTTTATTAATATTATAATTATTATTATTATTATTTTTATAATAATAATAATTATTATTATTATAATAATTATAATTATGATGATTATTATTATTATAATAATTATTATCATAATTTTTATTATAATTAGTATTATTATTAGTATTATTATTAGCTCTATTATTAATATTATAATTATTATTTTTATAATAATTATCATTATTTTTATAATAATAATTATTATTATAATTAATATTATTATTATTATAATTATTATTATTAATTATAATTATTATTAGTATAATAATAATAATTATTATTATTATTATGTTCAATTGTTCATAGGGTTAAAATGGTAAAATACTGTTGTTCAGACATCTGAAAAAATTGATTATCAAACAACATTTTTTCATTCAGATACAATTCTATTCAGATGCTCTATATTATTCAGATGTCTAAATTATTCAGATCTTAATAGAGAATTTTATCAAACACCACCTAATAATTACATAAACCTTAATCATTCACTTAAAATTTAAAACTTTGAGCCACACTGTAAATAGTGGCACAAAAAATTACTGGCCAAGTAATTTCTCAGTTATGTTCAAAATGTATGTAGTTATTCTTAATGTAGTAGGTGACAAAACACTTTCTATATTATACAAAGGAAGTTGATTATAATCACTAAAACTATGTTAATGTTTATTAAGTTAGATATTTAATAGCAAAACTTAAATTATGCAATACAAATTAAATTATTCAACTTTGATGATTTTTTAATAATATTAGCATGCATGGGAATTATAATTATAATCTCATAGCTTTGTGGATGTGATACATGTTTTATATTTATATATATTATACTCATGTTCTCTTTTATTGTTTATCTAAGATGTGACACTTTCTCTGTTCTGCCCCCCAAGCATATTGGATTTCATATAATGACAAAAACGAAAATCAAGAAAAATGGAGTAGCTTTCATCGACTAGTAGGGTGGTCAATCCATAAGTTTCATCATTGTTGGTTGAAAATTAAAGCCCATAATTTGTTTAAATTAGTTTCGAATAGGGTTAAATTACTTTCTTTTTATTTAAATAAATCTCAATATATATATATATATATATATATATATATATATATATATATATATATATATATTATTGAATTGATTTTTTTTATAATTGTATCATTCAATTGATTTTTTTTTACAAAATTTGAATTTTCTGTCAATAACTATTAAAATTTAGCGGATTGTTTACGTGGAATGCCACGTCATATTTTATGTATGTTAAATTATTTATGTGATATGTCACGTCATCAGTCCGTTAAATTTTAATAGTAATGGACGAAAGATTCAAATTTTATAAAAAAAAATTCAGTCCAATGATGCGATTATAAAAAAAATCAATTCAATAATACATATATAAATTGGAATTCAGTTCAATAAAAAAAAAATGATTTAACCCATTTGAAATAGTCACTTGAAATCAAAATAAAACAAAAGTCAAAGACTGGATAAAGTCTGTAATTCTTTTATAATAAAATGGAATAATTTGTGAGCCATAATAATGAATTGAGAAAATTTGAAAGTCCTTTAATTTAATTTAATTTTTTTTAAAAAATAATACATACGTTATGATATAAGAGATATTTTTTTATTCCATTCGTTTTAAACTAGATGGCGTTTTTAACTTTAGACTAAAGTGACATTGAATACCTCAAGTATTAGTCCTTCTTCCTTAATTGATTGACCACTATATCACTCCCATTATGTTTTTAATTAATGTAAAAAATGAACTTGAAAAATATAAAATTATTTTAAAAATTTCTCATACTACTAATTTAGAATTTAGGTTATATATGCTGTTCTTTTACCGATCAAATAATTTTATTATATTAATAAAAATAAATTAAACTTCTAATTTTTCTTTTTTGATGGCCGGATAGAGATGTTACACCATTCTGGATGTTCCAACATTTTTGTCATAATTTATTACTTCCCTACATCCTCAAAAAAATGAGTAAAATGTAATTTACACATATTAAGAAAAATAAAAATACATAAAAGAAAATAAAAAAATTTAAATTTATCCTTAGTAACCGAGATTATATAAAATGATGAGTATTTTTAATTTTTATACTAATAAACTCTACTAAATGACCTTAATTACTCTTCATTTTATTTATTTTATCATATTCTTTTAGAGACAATTTTTTTTATACCTATGGTATATTTTTGGAGACGTCATTTGAAGGAAAAATTATTCAGTACTCTTGAGATATTGTCACGTGATACCTCAAACGAATTATATATTCTCATTTCAACATGTGCAGTGAGCAAAAATTATTCAGTACTCTTGAGACATTGTTACGTGATACCTCAGACAAATTATATGTTCTCATTTCAACATGTGTAGTGAGCTCAAATATAAATAGTCAACTCTACTGTATATTTTTAAAACGCCACATGATAATATTTCAAGAATTCTCTGAAGAAAGACGGAGAAAGTATATTTTAAATGGTCGACTTCGAAAAGATTTAAATTTTACTAACTCTAAAATCTAAACTACACTAGACAAAAAACAAAACATCTTATTTTAATTAGGACAATTGTTTATACTACACATAAAATTACTTTTATTAAGTAAAAATACAACATTTTGGATTATTTGTAGTGTTTTTTTTTTCTGGTACTAGGATTATTTTCCGCGGTGACTAATTAAAAGTATCTTTTTATGGAATTATTAATTCGTGAATATATTTTTCCTATTTTACCAAAAATTAATGCAAAGTGGTCTACCCCCCCCCCCCCCCCCCCCCCCCCCCCCCATGACAACAAAATAAAAAGTCCAAACAACAACAGTTGTGGGGTGTGACTCATGTGAGTTAGGGGGATCAAATAGGTCCAAAATGATGGCTTGTGGAATATTACTAATTTGCAAGCGGTGGGGGAAGTGGGACCCCAATAATTTGAGCCACCCATCATCATTCCAGTTACCACGCGTAGGTCCTTGTCTCAGTTTGCCATTTAAGTACGCTAATCCAAATCCCACAAAATTCTCTACTCCCCATCCCCCCTCAAAAATAAATAAATAAATAAAATGTTACACTATATTTTTAAGATATAAAATTAAGAAAAAAGAATAACAGATTTTTTTTATTTTTTGTTATTAAACTTTTTAGTAAACAAAAATAAAAAAAATAAAAAGACAAGCAAAAATAAAAGATACGAGTCCTAACCCAACACAACACCTTTTTTTCTTATTTTTTTTATAAAAAATAAATTTAAATACCATAATCAAATACTTTATAATTTCTATTTTATCCTCCACATTATCAAAGAAAATAAAAAATAATCTAAGAGTAAAATATAATCTAATTGTAATACTTATTTTTTCCTTTTTTATGAGCTTACAATTGTATTTATTCTTTTTCTGTCAGAAGTTAAGTTTTACTATTGTTTTTTCCGTGCAAAGCTTCGAAAATTTATCTTTAAGGTCATTATAATATGTTTATTACCCTATCATATTCTTAAAAATTATATAAACCAAAAATATATACTTTATATCTTAATAAATTAAATTATTTGAGTTAAATCTAAAAAATCACTTGATAACTAAAAAAGTTAGTTGCTTCTTAATAACATTATTTTATTATTTTAAAAGGTATAACTTTATTTAATAATTTTAAATATTCAATTTAATAAAAATGGGTAGATAATAGTGTTGAGTGTATTTGTATAAAAAAAAAGTTATCAATTTTTTTTTATTAAATGACGCTCTTAATGATTTGGGTTTTATTTTATGTCTTACAGATTAAGAGACAAATAAAATTTTAACAAACAACTTTTACCTCCACCGATTCAAATATAAATTTAGTAATGTTTGATTGCATCTTAATAGCTCATTTTTTAATGTATTTTAATATTTAAAATTGAGATAATTTTTTTTTCTCTGAATGCCTATAAATTATTAAGATATAAAATTAAATCTGAATTATTCAAAGAATTTGTTTAAAATACATTAAGAAGTGAATTATTAAGATACTTCAGATATAATCAAACATAATAAAAAAATATTAAAATCTAAACAAACACAACTTTAAACCAAAAAAGAGTAATTAAGAACTTTATAAATTCATTGTTAAACAAATTACCACCGAGCCATTTGGCTGGATGGTTCAACCCCCCTCCCCCAATTTAGTAAAAAAAGAACTTTATAAATTAATTGTTAAATCGACATCTACCCGGAAGCAGTAAAGTGGCGTGACTCGTGAGTGTACTGCGCGCATCTACTTCTTTATACCAACGGGCAACAACAGCTTAGGTACTTTCTCTCTCTATACGTACATAAATAACGTACATATGGATATAGATATAGAGAGAGAAAGTACTGTAGTAAAATACTGTATCAACACCCGGCGAGGCTGAGACCGCGCTCTGCAGGCTCCTTTCTCGACAGAGTGTTGTTAGATTCTCTCTTCTCTTCTCGTTTAACGCCATTCCATCAAAATTCCAACCCAAAAATCCATTTGTTTACCGGATCAAAATCGCCAATCCGAAGTATCCGACCCACATCAAATATCCGGTTTAGACGGGGTTGGAATCCGTACATTTTCATTCAGCCCTCACCCACCAAACCCCAACTCCTGAGGTTTTAGCATTGGATTATACAATTTATTATTTTAGATACAAACTTTTGATTTTTGGAGGATTGTAGTTTAAGATTGTTGAAAAGAGGCAGTTTTTTCTTTGTTTTTGCTGTATAATTTGATCTTTGGTTGGAACTGAAGGCACTTATGTGTATGTATATATGGGATTAGGTATACATTGATTATAGATTCAATTTGAGGAGAATTATTGTATATGTATAATTAGTCGACATGGTTAGTGGAACTATATTTCATCGTAGGAAGGATTCATGGCCTCCTGAGGAGTATATAAACCGGGCAACTTTGCAATTGGTAAGTCTTTTGTTATAGAGTTTGGAATTTGTTTTTCTAATGCTACTGAATTGTTGCTTTTTCATGTTTTCCCCTTATAGGAATTGATCAAATGTGAATAATATTCAACTATTGCATTTTAAGTTGAATGTAAATGACTCTTAAACTTCTGTTGCGGGGTGCATTTGGCGAAAATCCGAGTTGTTATTCAATAACGAAATTCTTAAATGATTTGTTCAGTTTGATAATGTATGTCCCAATTTAGCTGTTCACATTTCACTTCTCAAGCATTTTATATAATTAATGAGAATGGTGTAACAAGTTGTACAGAGTTTCTACATTATCCTTTATTGGCCTTCATCAGAAAACACAAGTATAATGGTAAAGGTAACATAATTAAAAACTATGTTGACAAGGTTTGGGATGTTAAAAAAATGGCAATTTGGCGATATGAAGAGCTCATGTTTCAAGAATTATAAAGCCTTTTTTTGGTTTTATTAGTCCTTGATAGATTAAGAAATTACTATGAGTAATTTATCAGTTAGTTGGTTTAGTAATTACAGTTATATACATTGTATTTTATTTTTGGAGTCAGGGTAATAGTTGGATCCTAGTTTTATAAAGTTGTAATCTTTACTTTTTGATGTGATGAATTATATGTAGTTTTAGTAAAGCTTTGCGCTTTTGTGTGCTTTTAGTCTTTTACTGATTCCTTGCAAGGATAGGTTCGTCGTTCTTAACTTCTTCTCTTTATTTGGCCTGTGCTTTCACTCTTGGGTAACATAACTTAAAAACTAAGGTTACAAGGTTTTGGGACATTCAAAAAAAGAAAGAGGGAATTGATTAATATATGTATTTTTAGAAGTTTAATTACTAAATTTTGTGCGTTAATAATTGTTAATGGGTGTTAAGGGTGTTTGGAGAGTGGATAGACATTGCGGTTGTAAAATCTTCTTACTGATTGAATTCCAATCATTAAACTGTTTAAAAACCATTTGTAATTGTGCAAAGAAAGTCGTGCTGTTTTGTAGTTTTATTTTAGCTAAATGGTGCCTTTTCTGAAAGCTAATATTACCAAATTGCTTACCTTGGAATAAACCTCCTTTTTTGTCAAGCGGCATTTCCATTTTAACCAAGTGTTCAGGTAAGAGATTTTTAATTTTAATTTAGTCCCAAGGGGTGGGAGAAATGTCAAAGGCCTTGAGGAATAACCTTTGTTGGTTCCAATCACCATACTTGGTGCCAAACTTATCCACTCGAAAAAATAGTTTCAAGTTTCTTGATATAAGATGAATTCATGAAATGTGCAGTTAGTGTTGTAGTTTACATAACTTTGCATTGCTTTCACACTCCTACTGATGAAGATCTTTCTTTTTCTTCTATACAGAAAGATGTATAGAGTTCCCTCAAGTTATCTTTAAGGCCTAATAAATCCATTCTTACCTTTCAAGCTAATACAAAAAATATTCAGTCAATGTTATGTCACAATATTTGAAGCCAATTCCAGACTTATAACTTCTCTTGCGGTGTTGTGTGCGGATTTTGGTGTGTATGTTTTTTTTTTCTTGGTAGGGAGTGGAGGGGGTAGGTTCTTCTTTCTTTCTTTTACTATTATGTATAATTCTGTCAAGATTCCTTAATGTACTCCTACCGGTTGTTCTTCTGTTGTAGCTTGATTTTGATAGAGCTGCCCCACCAGAACAAGCGTGGAGAAGGAAATTAAACAGCCATGCAAGTATTCTTAAAGAATTCAGTATTACTTTTACGGAAGCAATAAAAATGGTACTAATCCTTTCTCAATTAATCTATGTACTTGCGTAAAGGACTCATAGATCCAGTGAATCCCCATAAATTTCACATATACTACGCTCTTTGTTCTAAGTTGGTATCTGATGCTCTGAATATTGACCTTAGGTTCGACTTGGTTTACGTATGTGGTCATATGTAAGGGAAGAAGCCTCCCACGGACGGGTAACTCTCTTAATTCTATTATGCTATATAGTTGTCCAAAAATAGGAAGGAATGTGATAGAACTCTCCCAATTTTGTTTATGTCTTGGTCATTATCTGTTTCTCTCTGCTCACTATCCATGGGTAAAAAAAAAGAAGCAGAAGAAAAACAAAGTCATATTTTCCCGCTAATCAAGAAATATTACATGGCAAGAGGAAGGTTCACCCTCTCTTGATGGAGTTGCTATTTGAATTTGAAATGCTCTTGCTTTGATATGTGTGCAGAAAGCACCTATTGATCCTTTCAGTCGTGAAAGCTGCAAACCATCAGCATCCCTAGGGGTTCCGCTCGGAGGGATGGGGTAAGAATTCGTTCTAAAAGGGAGAGTTATTTTTCTTATTTTAAAATCTAATATGTTTATGCCTCTGACGAGATTCAATATTTTTAACATTACAGAAGTGGCAGCATATCAAGGGGTTTTAGAGGCGAGTTCAGAAATTTTCAAATTGTTCCTGGTACATGTGATGCTTCTCCTATCATGGCCAATCAGTTCTCTGTAAGGCTCTTCTCTTCTCCTTGTCACTGTTAGTTATATTAGTATGGGGAAACTAACATATGCATGTTTATGTAATTTTTCTTCCTAGAAGTGTGGGTCATTATAATAGTGATATTGATGATGATTGGTAATTACTGGTTAAATAAATGTTTGCTATTTTACTTATCAAAAAAATAAAATAAAAAATAACTAACGGTTATGATCTCCAAATGGCATGGCCAATTACATCTTGTTCCTGTAGAATTTGATAACTGATAGAGAGATCACCTGAGTTGCCACCTAAAAGATGCATGATGTATTATACAACTTGGTGCTAGCTCTTTCAAATGAATTATGGGATGTAAAGTGCCTATTTTTAATGTATGGGATTTAAAGTTTGTATGTTTAAAGTACGGGGGGCTGGGAATTGCAAGAATTGAGAAGTCCTCCATTGAATTGAATGGGGTGAGAAAGACAGGTTTGGAAATGGCCGGATTAGCAGGATAAAGGGTGGTCTCACCCTGAAACAAAGGTGTACATACAAAAATAAAGAGGCTGGTTATGGCCTTGATAGAGCTCCTTCCCATCTATCTTGAACGGGAATGGGATGTAAAGTGCCTATTTTTAATGTATGGGATTTAAAGTTTGTATATTTAAAGTATGAGATGCAAAGCGCAAAATTAAACAAAATAGGGGAATACAAAGTGTCATTTACTCTAATCTAAATTGCTCTACCATAGTATTGTGATTTTCCATTACTTTATAATAGTAGCAAGTAATATGTAAAGCACTTGTAAAATAAACTAAATAATATGTGTAAACAGGCAATGGCTACACTATTCTTTTAAGTAACCAGTTGTCAGCAAGGTAGTAAAGCAGGATGACCCTGTGCCTCTGACCTCATCCTATACCCTACTAGTTTAGATTATTTACGTGGATGGCCAATTAGGCGAGGCCACATGTGTACGGAAGTTTCAAAACCTATTTCCTCATCTCTCAACCGGCTTTACTTGTTTAGACTTAAAGAGGTTTTTTAGTGCTATAAAGTGCATGTGCAACAATTGATATTTTAACAATAAGTGTCGCACATGATTTTCTGATCTATTATTTGGTACTATCTACAGATTTTTATATCTCGCGATGGTAATGGTGGATGTAAACAATATGCATCTGTGTTATCCCCGGGCACACACGAAGGCTTGGGGTAAGGGAATAACCTGTGAAGTTCTTTTTCTCCTTTTTCTTTCCTTAGAAGCCTTATTGTTTTTGAACTTTTGATGCTCAATATTTTGATAATTGTTGTTTTTCTTGAAATTTGATGGAGATTGGGCACATAAATCAAGTGTGGAACCAAATTTCATTTTACCATTATAATATTTTTTTAAGTGAATTACTAAGAGTATAGAGCAATAGTGCAGCTATGTAGCGCAGTTTGTTTGACTATGGTACAGGTTTTTGGCTACTTATTTGTTAAAAGTTTAACCATTGCACTTCCTTGCTTAGCTGCAGTATATTTTCTATAATTGGTGGAACAATCTTATACTTTTGGAATGTGATGCAACATATTCCACCTGCATATCACAGCTTGTTGATGTTTCCTTTAATAAATTCATGTCATAGAAACTCGAACTAGTCTAGGTCATGATAAAAAATGAATTTCAAAATTATATGAAATCTATGTGAAACAGAAATACAATATAATATGAGTAACAAAAAGGTGTATTTGTTAAATTAAATTTAACATCTGTAAGTAACTCTCTAAAATTGTGTGATAGACTGCTCTTAAAAATTAGATTGAGAGGAGACATACCAGAAATAGAGGACAATCAAGATAAAAGACGAAGCAACACAAACTCAAACAAAAGGAATCAAGGAAATACGACCCCCAATAAAGTTGAATATCGATAAGACGACTCGTCCAAAACCATTTGTGCAATGGACTAAAGAGATGGGGAGGATATCACTTTTCCATAAAAGATGAGTAGAAAGATAACAACTAGTTACATTGCGTCTATGTTTCAAGCTTGTATTCTCCACGGGTATAGGGATGGCATCCCCTTTTGATGCTTTTTTATACATGATTACTTTTCAACAAAATACAAAAATAAAATAAAATAATAATAATAGTAATAATAATTTTAAAAAAAAATCATTGCATTCTTTCCGGACACACCAAATGATGGCAAACACTGCAGATCTCCAAAGATTTAGTAGTTAGTACGTTAATATTTTCTTATATACAATTGGAAATCCTATTGGAAATGTAATGCTTTTTATGTACTTTATTTGGAGTTGTAGGTATAGATTGATCATTATGGGTGGGCGGCGTTGTTCTTTAATATTGAGACTTCATTTATTTTTCATTCAGTTGTGTTCTTTATCTGTCGGGATTTCTACTTGCGTTGGGAGAGGCATGAGTGGATCATTTCCAACTTTTGGAGTGTCCATATAGAGATAGTTCTAGGATGTAGAACAACATCAGTTTTTTGATCTTCTTTTCTGTTGTTACCATTGGTGGCCATTATGTATCTGAAACCTGTAATTCCATTTAAGTATGTGTTTTCTATAAATAAATTACATTTAAGAAGGGAGTGTAGCAATTCGTAGCACATTCTTATCAGTGGAACTTAAAAACCATGCACAATAAGTTGTGAGAAATCTGATCATTACAGGAAATCCTCCGATCAAGGTATAAAATCATGGGGCTGGAATTTAAGCGGTCAACATTCAACATATCACGCACTATTTCCAAGGGCATGGACGGTATATGATGGTATCACTGTAATTTTATTCTTTTTTATGCTACACCTCCCTTTAATGTGTTCTTTCGATAATATTTTTTCTTACTTGCAGGTGAGCCAGATCCAGAACTAAAAGTGTGTTGTCGCCAAATATCACCGTTAATACCACATAATTATCGAGATAGCAGTCTTCCTACTACTGTTTTTGTTTACACAGTAAGCAAGTTCAACTCATTACTTGATTGTCAAATTAGCAGTTCTAATATCTCTTCTGAGCAGACAGTTAATAGACTAATACACAGATGGGTTCTCAGTTTTATGAGTTAGATGTTTGGAATAAGGTGCTAGGAGTCTCACTTAGATCCATTGCGACACATGGTTGATGTTTTCATGTGAGTTGACTACCATGTGGAAGTCCAAGTTCAATCACTGAAAAATTAATGAAGTAGATTAATGTGGGGCCATTACTGGATTAACTTGAAAAATTTAGTGATCAGGTACTGGCGGGTGTTATATTATATTTATTAATGTAGTGCAGTTTATGTGGGCTAGTTGATATATAAACAAACATGTCACTTCTTTTTTAATAAGACCCTCTTATTTTGATCCTATTCGTTGCTTAACAGACTGCTACCTGTTTATCTTTTAGTTGGTGAATACTGGGAATGAAAGTGCAAAAGTCAGCCTTCTTTTTACGTGGGCGGTAAGCTGGTTTTTTGCTACTGCTTGTTACATTGCATAAAGCAATAAGATGGGTTTAGCATGACATTAATGTTTGCGTTCCACAGAATTCAATTGGAGGAAACACACACGTATCTGGAGACCATGTAAACGAGCCTTTCATGTGAGTATGCATGAATTATTCATTGTTTATACGAAAATCCATTATGGTTTATTATGGTTTCTGACTTCTTTTACTTGTCAATTTGTTTTTCTCCTTTTGTAGCGGTGAAGACGGAGTATCTGGTGTTCTGCTTCATCACAAGCAAGTTATCATCATATCTTTATACTAGATATGATAGAGGAGTGTTAATATTCTGATGCTAATTTATGTGTGCTTGCAGGTCTGCGAAAGGGAACCATCCTGTTTCTTTTGCCATAGCTGCATGTGAAACTCAGAATGTTAGTGTTACTGTTTTACCATCTTTTGGCCTGTCTGAGGGGAGCTGTCCTACTGCAAAAGACATGTGGGGTAAAATGGTACAGGTAATGATTTCAACTGCAATGTGCTATATCATCCTCTTTGGTGAAGTTGCTACTTCAACTGGAATTTTGTCACTTTCTGTATGACCGTACCAGACTCTAATGTATTTTAGTTTGCCTGGCAATTGTACTTAATCATAAAGTTTGCTATGGTTTCTATTGCACTTAATTAATCATGTTATCTACAACTTCTTTGCCTGTTATGGCCTTACTCAACAAGTAATGATATTTTTCACCACATCACCTGATTCTAGAATGCTTCTTTAAGTACTGTATTATGTATTTTTATGAATTAACTTGTCAAGAATAATGTTTTGTTAATACTAGCTCCATTCCAAAATATATGATCACTTGACTTTGGAATGGACGGAGTATAAATTGATCACCTACAATGCCTTACTCATCATTGACTGGTGTATGTGCCTTAAGGATGGGCACTTTGATAGGGATAACTTCAATGCTGGACCAAGCCTGCCTTCATCACCTGGAGAGACAAATTGTGCTGCAGTTTCTGCTTTGGCATACGTTGAGCCTCATGGAAAATGCACTGTAGCATTTGCTCTTGCATGGTCATCCCCCAAAGTTAAATTTTGTAAGGGAAAATCTTACCATAGGTAATTTTTTACTACATTGAGTTTTGGTTTCACTTGTTCTTTACTGAATTTCTCCAGCTGTGCTTGTAATTTCACACTTTGGAGTAGCTACTTCGCAAATATGCTGTTTGTCGAAATCATATTTACTTAAATGGAAAGTTTTTATCCCCCAGATTTTTGAAGTTGATAGAGATTTTCTTGGGATGTATCAGTTCATAATAGTTCACCCATGTCTAATTTTCTTTCAAAGATTGGTGTTACAATATGGAATGTTATTTTTTTGGTACCAACTTTTTATTACATCCATCAGAATCTTAGTAACACATGGTCATTTACGACAACCTTTTGTCTTCCGTTTTATATTCCGACTCCTACTTGCCTCTTTAACACATGAATTAGTGGTTTACATCTTTAATACTTTGTTCTGCAATTTGATGTATATTGTTGTCATTTGATAATATTGCTTGGCATTTATTCTGTTGCAGGAGGTACACTAAATTCTATGGCACTTCTGAATGGGCTGCTTCAAACTTGGTTCATGACGCGCTAACAAGTATGTACTATGGTCTGCATCAGCTTGTTATCTATCAATTACGGTTAATGTCATCAAGCTTTGAAGAATTAAATGTTTACTTTATGATCTGATGCTTCTTTTTACGTCTGATCAGATTATATGCGGTGGGAAGAAGAGATTGAGAGATGGCAAAGTCCTATCCTCAGCGATGACAGGCTACCGGAATGGTAAAGCAATGGTTGAGCTATCGCGATTAGTAGTTAACTAATAAATATCTGAATTTTTTCCTGGATTCTTTGATTTTGGTACTCATAAAAGCTACACCTGTCTCCACAGTACAATCACATACTGGTATTTAGAGGTCATCGTATTGGCTATCATTTCTTCTTCTACATTCTTTCCCGTGTCTGTCATGGAAATATAAATTCCATTTCATTGAACTCTCCGTGCAACACTTGTATTTTGCAATTCAGTTTTTCTTCACACAGGAAAAAGTTTTCCTGGATAACAATTTGTCTGAACTTTTTCAGGTACAAATTTACATTGTTTAATGAGCTCTACTTTTTGGTTTCTGGTGGGACAGTTTGGATTGGTATGCAGCTATACTAAAATACTTGATTACTTCGTATTTATAGATAGCATCTACTTTTCGTATAGCATTTTTTTAATGAAAAGCAGTCCTACCTCTCATCTTGCCCTAGACCCAGTTATGAAGCAAATACTCACCCAAAAGAAAAGTTATGACACAAGTTTTTGTTGATTTTAGAATTATCACGATGCGTAGCTCTCTCTGCATTATTGAATGTCACTAGGAGATTAACCTTAGTCCAATAGTGCTTGTATGCTTGCTTTATTTTCAATCTACTTACTTGAACAACATAGATAATTGTTGTTGCATACTTGCACGCTCCTCTTTCTTCATCTTCCTCATTTTATTACATGTGTGCCAGATAATCTAGCATTCATAACATTACTGCCTGTCTTTTCCATTAGACTCTCCATTACCAGCTGCAAACTTTGGTTGTGATCAGCCTACAACAAAGATGACAGAGAACACAGATATTAGTGCAACCCAAGTGAAAGTGAAGTACAGACAAGATGCAGCTGATGAAAAAACGAAAATTTGTGGTTATGATAGTTCTGCAGAGAATGGTTTAACAGCTGGTGTTGAAAGCACTCATACAGGATGTTCTGATGAAGATGATTCAGCGATTTCTCAGGAAGGAGACCGAGACTACTTTGAATACCCCTCTAATATTTTGGTTCCTGAGAATGATCTTGATGACGTGGGTAGGTTCCTGTATTTAGAAGGTGTGGAGTATATTATGTGGTGTACGTATGATGTCCATTTCTATGCATCTTTTGCTCTTCTTGAGCTGTTTCCCAAAATCGAACTCAGTATTCAGCGGGAATTTGCAAAAGCCGTCTTATGTGAGGATGGAAGAAAAGTGAAATTTCTAGCTGAGGGAAACTGGGGAATCCGTAAGGTTAGAGGAGCAATTCCTCATGATCTTGGAACTCATGACCCGTGGCTTGAAATGAATGCATACAATATACATGATACCAGTAAGTGGAAAGATCTGAACCCAAAGTTCGTGCTTCAGGTTTATAGGGATTTTGCTGCAACAGGAGATTTGTCATTTGGAGCTGATGTATGGCCTGCTGTTTGTGCTGCAATGGAGTACATGGAACAATTTGACCGGGATAATGATGGTCTTATTGAGAATGATGGATTTCCTGATCAGACATATGATACTTGGACTGTTCATGGTGTAAGTGCTTACTGTGGTTGCTTATGGGTTGCTGCACTTCAAGCCACAGCAGCAATGGCCTTGCAACTGGGTGACAATTCTGCTGCTGAAAGATACAAAAGCAAATTCTTGAAGGCCAGATCAGTATTCGAAGCAAAACTGTGGAACGGTTCGTATTTTAACTATGACAGTGGGTCAAGCAGTAATAGTAAGTCAATCCAAGCTGATCAACTAGCTGGGCAATGGTATACAGCATCCTCTGGATTGCCAAATCTTTTTGATGATCTGAAGATCCGAAGCTCCCTCCAAAAAATTTATGATTTCAATGTTATGAAAGTCAGAGGAGGAAGGATGGGTGCTGTGAATGGCATGCATCCTAATGGAAAGGTGGATGACTGTTGCATGCAGTCCCGTGAAGTATGGGCAGGGGTCACCTATGGCGTGGCAGCTACCATGATTCATGCTGGTATGGAGGAACAGGCTTTCACTACAGCTGAAGGTATATTCCTCGCAGGCTGGTCAGAGGATGGATTTGGGTAAGATTTCTGTTCACAAACTGCAATGCTTGTTGCTCCTCTCAATTGTTCACACACACACACACACTATATATATATATATATATATATATATATATATATATATATATATATATATATATATATATTAGTATCTTGTGTGTACTGCACTCTATGGAACTGCCCTGGATGCCTAACTATTGAAACATGCACAATGTATCAATCAAGTGCTTTCATGCAATGCAAAGTGTATATCTTTAAGATCGATGTGCTAGTAATATCTTTTTAAAACTATATGATTCTTTCTAAAGTGTGGTGCTTCTCCATTGCTTGTTAAGAATGCAAGAACGATTCATGTTTTGTCCTCTTGATAATTGCTACTAGGAATTTGTTAGTGAAGCATCAGTAATAAGTTGAAAATTTCTGTTTACATGCTCCATTTTAATGCCCCTTGCCCATTGTCTTAATCACTCAACAAGGGAGTAGATCCCACTTCCATTTGATCATGCATAAATTGTCGTAGAAATATCTTTAGCGTGACTTTTTTATTTTAAGCCTCAAGAACTGATAGCTGGTGCATCATCGATGCACTGAATTATACTTAGTTTGATATCTTCATGTATTTGTATTGTATATTTTGTCCTTAATTTGGGCACATTCGTGGATAAACTTTTGGATATGCAGATACTCCTTTCAGACCCCAGAGGGATGGACAATGGATGGGCATTTTCGGTCTCTGGTATACATGAGGCCACTCGCCATATGGGGCATGCAGAGGGCTTTAACCTTGTCTAAAACAATTCTTGACGCACCCCAGATTAACATAATGGACAGAATCCGCATATCTCCTGATTATGCAAGACCTCATCACACTGAAACCGGTGTTAGAAAGATAGCAATCAAAACAAAGTGCTTTAGCAATTCAGTGTTTCAGTGTTCATGTTGATTATCACATGAAAGATTGTAATTTTTGTGAGACGTTATTCATGAATCTTTATTATTTTTTTTGGGTGCTTCCGGGAACCCTCTTTCAGTCCAGAGAGTCTGAGGTTTTTAGGGAAGTCTCTCTCTTGAAGCAGGCAATACAAGTCTTGGCTGTAACTGTAAGATTCTTTTCATGAAGTTGCCCTTCTTGCAATTTCACAAGAATTTTCATTTTAAAGTGATTCATTCCTTAAATTGTATTTGTGCATCAAACTCCTCCTATTGCTAAAAGCTATAAAGAACAACCCGAAAAGGAGTATCATTTTGTGTGTTATTATACACAAATGATCAATAAAGGAACTAAAACGATTATCCATTCCACCGCGACATGAAAAAATTAATGAAGTTATTAGAAGCATAATTCCCCAAACTAAAGTCACGTCAAATCACTAAAATTATGCCTTCATCACTGATAAAAAAAGTCATATATGCAGAGTTTACAAACTCTAGAAATACGTATCGAATGCTTATTATATACATGAGATAATAAATTAAGAAAGTATTAGTATATTACTTTCTTCGTTTCTAAATTATTTAATTTTAAATATTTTTAAATTTAAAATTAATATTATTTATTTAATTTTAAAAAATAATAAATCTTACGATCAGTAGAATTTCATGAATTTGAGTTGAAAAATATTTGAAATTGATTTTTAAAAATCAATATTGATTTGAAAGTCTGTAATGAGATTTGTTTGACATATATATTACATCCGTTTCAAATTATCAAATTAATATTGACTTTTAAAAAGTCAATTTTAAATATTTTTAAGCTCGAAATTGAGATGAATTTATTTAGTTTATATCAATACAATTATGAATATCATAAATGTACTATTAATTATAAATTTTTTTATTTTGATAGATTAAATGAATTATGTCAATTTTAAAATTAAAAATATATTAAATTAATTTTTTAAAAAGTCAATAATAATCTGGGATGATTTTTTATTTATACAAGTAAAATTTTTTAATATTAATATAATTATATCCTTTTTATTTTATTTTATATAATTCGTTCTTTTTCTCTGGCGTTTCAAAAAATTTCACAACTTGATTTTATTTCATTAGCAGAAAAAGAATTATTTCTCCACCATTACAAATTACAATGCAAGAATATTCTATTTCAGATTATGAGGTTCGTTGTCAGTCTTCTCCTTCAATACCACCGACTCGCTTTTCATTCATAAATAATTTGATTATATAGTTATCGCTAGCTGAAGCTGACACGTCTCTTTTATTATTTTTGTGGTGCTAAACAGCACTGTAATCACTGAAATTAAGCGCCAAAAAAAAAAAAAACCCTCTCATTCGATCCAACTTTGCAGTGGTAAGCTACTCAATTTCTCGCACTTTCGTTCGATATTGGTTATTGAAATGGTTTGTTTAAGATTGAAAATGATTAAAAATGCCAAATTTTAAGCTCAAGATCCGCCATTTGTTTTACATTAATTTTTCTGTTGTCAGTTTCTTTCTGTCGAGATGTTAATTGTTTTGTTTGATTTATATTTGGCTATTGATTTGTCATTTATTTGGAATTAGTTGTGAAATTATGGCGAGGAAGATGCTAATTGATGGAGAACTGAGTAATGCCAATGAAGATGACGTGGAGTATGATTTTGATTTGTTCGTCATTGGGGCTGGAAGCGGCGGTGTTAGAGCTTCCAGGTTTTCAGCTCAGTTTGGAGCTAAGGTACATATCGTAAACTAAAATTATGTATTCAATCTCAATGGTTATATTTATCTTGAGGGAGTATTTGGGGGATCAAATTCCAATCTGTGAAGAGTTTTGCTTATGTTTGGCACCAAAATTTTACTCGATGCCACCTTCCCCAGTTATATTATGATAAACCCGATTGTAGTCTATGGGACTGTGATCCTTTCATTGGTCCTGAAAACAAATGTAGCACTTTTGTTTTAAAAGATGAAATAATATGAAACGTTATGCTTTCTTTTGATCTTTGATGACAAATAGAAGAGCAACACCACTGGGTGTAGTTTAAAGTTTTTTTTTTTGGGATTTCTTTTTCAGTTTTTTTGTCTTGCTTTAAATGAATGTTAAGTTTGTCTTATTGATATAAGACTCATGATTTTTCACTCATTATCGTGGTTTTATGCAACTATTTTGAAATAAGATATTACTATTTATATGTTTTGTGCACAGTACACTGTTGGAGGTTATGTTTGTAGAGAGTTACAAATTTAGTAAATTATTTTTTGGGTTTCAATGGGCTGTGTTAGTGTTTCTTTTCTAGCTAAGTAGAGAAATGATTTGCTCATATTATATCTGACATATTTTTCTCATGCAGGCGATGGGATTTGTAGATGATTGGGAAATATTGATTTCTGTCCAGTAAAAACTAAGATTTGGTTTTATTTTAAGGGAAGCACAATGTTATTAATTTTGAAGAAATAGACAAAAGAACCCGTAGAAAGTTAGTGCTTGCAAGAATTTATTTTCTTATAAAGTATTGACGATTCCTATTATATTTCTTACTCGGGATTCAGTCATCTTAATTTTGAGATATAGTTCTTTCCTTTATTTGATAGAAACATGTGATTTAAAAATAATTTTCCTGAATCAGTTTGAATTTCTATTTTCAGGTTGGGATTTGTGAGCTTCCATTTCATCCAATCAGTTCAGAAGTTGTCGGAGGAGTTGGAGGAACGTAAGTCTGACAGAACTAAACTTAAGTGATCTTTAATGCTTCTATTTTCTATTCTGTTTGTTTTACTCTATTAAGTTTTGAGGTTAGCATGTTACATCTGGTATGTTTAGGTATATCAACCTCACATAAATTGGATGCTCTATGATCAAATAGTATGTTCAAAGTCAAACTGCGTAGTTCTATGTTATAACTTTTAACGAAATGCCTTTTTAACTTATTTTGGAGTAATACTTCATTTTTTTGATCGACTAGTTCTTTTTATTTTGGAATTGAAAAGCTGCATGCTACAGTTATAGAGGCTCTTGTGATGAATGATTTTACATATTCCCTTACAAATCATCATAATCCTTTTTGATAAGTAACAATCATCATAATTAGATCAAAGATATTTCACATAGTCAATGAACTAAAGACAACAGTGTAAAATTGTATGTCCGGATGAGATTATAGATATATTGATTTGACTCGCTATAATGAGTTTGAAGAGTTATTATTTAATATATTAAATTCATATTTGTAGTCATTTCTCATCAAATCTATTATTTCTGGTAACATCATTTAGCACTTAAAATAACTAATGAAGTTTGCATTTTAGGGTTGTTGATTAAATAATGTGATGTATTAAAAAATAAAGAAAAATTAGGATGAAATATGTAAACTGTAAAATATAAACTTATTTAGCAAAAATAAAATAAAATATAAACTTGAAATTTTGGGGTCGTGATCTAATAAAAGTAATCAAATTTCATGGTCAACAACTATGGTCGTTGGAGGACCAGTTCCGCCTAGGCGGGTGCCTAGGAACATTGTATATGCTTGATTCCCAACCTCTTTTTATAGGAACATTGTATATGCTTGATTCCCAACCTCTTTTTATATTGCTTCTTTTTCTCATATTTTTTTGACTATATTTGTATTGATATATATCTTCGGAAAAATATATCTGGAATGTGTGGTCGTCGGCTGTAGCTTGCATGTGTTACGCATCTCGCATCTTCTACTTGGTGTGACTCGTAAGTATTTGGATGTGACTTGTGAGGCATAGGCTTTTCCTTCCATCTCTTAGGTGTGATGCCCAAGAGACCTTAAAAGTATATCCTAGAGACATCTTCTACCTAACTTCTTACTTTATCCCTTCCTACTTCATTTCTAATTTCCAGCATCTCTATATTTAGAATTTCCTATTCCATGAGTGTAATGTAACTGTTCATGTAACAGACTTCTTAATTCAGTAGTCTAGCCTTCTTCTTTTTTTTTTTTGCCTGTTACACTTCAGGAGCGATCATATTTAGTAGATGTTTATTATATTATTGTATATTTGGATAATCAGGGATGAAAATCACATATTATCTTGATATTTCTTATTTGGTGCAGGTGTGTGATTCGTGGTTGCGTTCCTAAAAAGATTTGTGTTTATGGAGCATCCTTTGGGCCTGAACTTGAGGTTACATTATGATTTATTTCAGAGATACTTATTGCTGATTTTCTTAATGGCTTAGTGAACATGTTCTTTAGTGTGATTATTTGTTGGTCGCTAATGAGGAACCGGTGCAACCACACACCACTTCGTTATGCAGGACTGCACCACAATCCCTGGATACTTGTTGCCACCCAGAAACCACGGATATTGTGTGAGCCCGGGTGTATGAAAGTAAAATTTGAACACTTGACCTCTCCTTTAAGAGAAATCTTTATAACCATTGAACCACTGGGCCACATGGCTTGCTTGTCGCATTTCTTTGTATCGAGTCACAAATGGTATTCATCAGACCCTCTCCTTTAAGAGAAATCTTTATAACCATTGAACCACTGGGCCACATGGCTTGCTTGTCGCATTTCTTTGTATCGAGTCACAAATGGTATTCATCAGACGAAATTTGAACAAGGCTAAAAAATAGTCACGAATTTGTTAAATTGGTATTTCTAGACATGGATTCTATATTTTCACTTTTTTTTACCTTGTTTGATCTTCATATTCTTAGTTGTATGTATCTTGAAATCAATTTAGGGTGGCGTCTTGAACTCTTCATGCTTATAAATTGTTTGGGCAGTACAGTACCCACAACCCTCTTCCAGTAGCCCACGCCTGCGTAACCATCATTTGTATTCTAAATTCTAAATTGAATAATTTATCATGGTATATAGATTCATGACTAATATAAAATATGTGTAGTATGATAATGTCAAATTGCAAAACTCTTCCCACACTCAGTTGCTGCCACTTGGTGTACTGAGCAGTCAAACATGCATCTTTCTGGTTAAGATTCCAATGCATATTTAATGTATAACAAGGATGGAAGAAGGAATAAAGGAGATTAAAAAATTGCTAAAGACTAAAAGCCACAAAGCACAAGGCTTAATTCAATAATATCAATTATTCAATAGTTAATAATAATGAGGGATTACAATTGTTTATATAAGAATAGGAAAAACGCTAATAGTTGGAGGTTAAATAAAATATTAAGTAACCTAATTAAATAAGGAAATAAAATTCTAGTAATTATCTACTACCTTAAATGATCAATAATCTAGAATATTCTACTAATATAATTAAATATATTCTAATATTATCTACTAAATAAATTAATTACACTGAAATTATCTATAAATAATAATATATATTAATAATTCAATAATATTAAATTTCTTTTGCTTCCATCCGCATCATTCTCATCTCTTTTGAAAAAAACTCGTCCTTGAGTTTTGAAGTATTGAAGAATCCACATTTTACGAACCGGACTCCAAACATATAAGAAATTTTGGTTCTCCTTGTAGACATTGATATGTAGAAAACGTTAAGGAGTAACTTACCTTGTATTGCATCTTGTTAGAGCTCTTGTTGATCACGAAATCGATGACTTGATTGTTAGGATCTTCATATAGATTATCAAGTTGCGTCGGGAATACATCATCAACTTTTTGCTCAATCTCGCTCTCGTTCGTTGTATCCTTAACTTCAACTTTATCTTCATGTGACTTGTCGTTGAATTGCGGAATTTCTTCCCAATTAGTGTCATTAGCATTGAGCGTCTCTATCAGTTACGGTTCCTTATGCATCGCTTCGAAAAGTGAAAGATTCACCCTTTTCTTGGTCAGACTTTTTTCTCGGTCAGACTTATGTTATTGGAGCAAAGCATATATTGATTCCGTTAAGGATTTCATTTAGGCCTCTAAAGAATCAATTCTTGCACCATAATTTTTGGACATTTCTTCCATCTTATATACAAGCTCAGAATTAGTAACCATGACTCGCGTAAAAATAAATAAAACAATACTCGTTTTTTTTAGTCTAGGACTGTAAGTGCAGAAAATACAACGAAGCAGGGATTGATTTGAACTTTTTTGAAACTTTAGGATTTGTTGAAAATTTCATAAACTTTGGGGCTAAGTTGAAAGTTTTAGAAATCTTGGGGTATCAATCTATAATTTTGTCAAGGATGAACAGTAACACTGTAGTGCGTATTGTAGTAGATTTTTTTTTTTCTCTTTTTAATTTTGGGATAAATTTGAGACTACGTTGTCATCTTAGATATTGGTGTCTCTCTAGCGACCTTCTACCATTGATAGAGGTCAAAAATTTAGGGTAGGAAGAAATTCGGTGAAATTAAAATATATCGGGAACATTTGGCTCTGATACCTTTATGATGTAGCCTTAATTAAATAATATTAATTATTCAATAGTTAATAATAATGAGGAATTACAACTATTTATATAGGAATAGGAAAAATCCTAATACTTAGAGTCTAAGGAAAATATTAAGTAACCTAATTAAATAAGAAAATAAAATCCTAATAATTATCTACTACCTTAAATATTCAATAATGAGGAATATTCTACTAATATAATTAAATATATCTTAATATTATCTACTAAATAAACTAATTATATTGAAATAATCCATAAATAATAATATATAATAATAATCCAATAATATTAAATTTCTTTTGCTTCCATTCGCATCAATATTGGTGATCCATGCCAGTGGAGACAATTGAGGTTTTGGAAATATAAGCCTAAAAGTGTACCAAAATTCACATATATAATAAAGAAGCCTAAAATACGTATATATTACACACACACGAGCAGAGTCACTTCTTACGTCTTCTATTTTATCAGAAAAGGGACTATTTTTGTGGCTTTATTGTTTGTTTGTTTGAATCCATTCATGCACATATGCATACACACACATGAATCTAAGTTGCGACAAAAAAATTTAAAATAATAATCTAAGTATATATGTTTCTACGAATATTCTTGTTTATGGCTCTTTTGGTATTTGAATAGAATTGTAGCTATACATGTCAGAAACTTCTTAGTCCTCCTTGGTTACCTTGTTTTTTGCATTTTGTTTAAAGCACATACAACCTTTTGAGATGTTAAGAGAGGGTGTGAGGAACAAATAAGTTATATGTCTATGGATAGATTTATTTACTTTATTTGGTGTTCAAATTCAATAAGTGCTATTGTTTTATTATACTTTTTAGAACTATCTTTTTGTAGATGCGAGATAGAATGTCAGAATCATCTATAGATTTTTTGTTTTATTTTTATGAAAATGGGCTGATTTATCTATTGTTTCGGTGTTGTAGGATGCCCGGAATTTTGGATGGGAACTAAATGAGAAGGTTGCTTTCAATTGGAAAAAACTTTTGCATAAGAAGGTTTGTGATAAATATTGTGATTTGTTTCCATGCATGCTATGTCTTATTACCATATTCCACCAAAATCCCATGCCAGGAACAATGATTTCTTACATTACCAGCATTTAGATGAAATTTAATCAAAAGTTATCTAACCCCGAAATTGTTGCCAAGTGTGCCGAATATGGTGTACTACTAATAATCTCTCTGTTATTCTATAAAAGGTTTTAGGTAGTGCAGACTGCAGAACTTGTGACATTTGCTTTGGATAAAAAAATAAGAAATTAAATGTGTAACAGGTTCCATCAGATCCCAAAATGAAATGATGATGTGAAGAGGTTGTACTTACCCAAAAAAATAAGAAATCTGAATAGCTTGTCAAAATCTTGTTTATCTGTCCACGAATCATCACCATATTATATACTTAGTATCTCCAGAAAGACGAAAATAAAGTAGCAAACATTGTTACTTCCAAACTCGTAAGGGTGTAGATGTAAATCGTAATATGTTCTAGGGTGGTGTTACCTCGAGCCCAAATGACAAACTTTTTAAACATGCAAGAAAGAAGAAGATTAGCAAGTATCTAGCTGCAAGTGAAAACTTTCTGTTTTGTTTTTCTGATTGTTGCTCATATAACACACCTTTTAGGTACTTATAATAACATATCAGGTTCTGAATCCCATACCCGGTCAAGTCCAACTGAGATACTCCTCAGCTATTACATATCCCATATTTGATTTGATAAGGATGTATAATTCAGGGGCGCTGTACATACCTTGGTCTGTTGTTTCAACAGTTCGTGTTGAACTATCAATTTAGTTGTTCTTAAACTTTTTCCAATTGGAGTTTTGAGGGGGTTCAAGTTAATCTTATAAGTTTGGTTCCTTAATAGTTAGAATTCTTGACATAAGTTTGCAGCTCTTAGTAGTTTTCCATTGAAGGTAGGTTTTCTCTTTGCAATGAACTTTTCTCTTTTTGATTTTTTCTATGAATGATATTCAGAATCCTTTATTTGTATTTGCAGCAAATAAACTTTATATCCTTTACTTAGGCTTCGATAATTTTTCTGTTGCTGAATAATGCTTTCTTGTATAGCCATTTTAAATTTTCATGTCTTTGGATAAGCTAAACATTTCAATTATCGTTATTTTTGTACAAGTATATAGTGAAATAAAAAAGTGTGCAGGGTATGAAGTTTCTTGTTTTCTCATGTGTTGTCTATCTCTCTACAAAATTGCAGACTGAGGAAATAGTCAGGTTAAATGGAGTGTATAAGCAAACACTTTCAAATGCGGGGGTTAAACTGTTTGAAGGAGAGGGAAAGGTAGTCGGTCCTAATGAAGTAGAAGTAATTCAACTTGATGGCACTAAACTGAGCTATTTGGCAAAACACATACTGATTTCGACTGGTAGTAGAGCTCAACGTCCAGCTATTCCTGGGCAGGTAAATATAAATATTTTTTCCCAATAATCTAAATTTAGACGCCAGACAAGAATATCTGGATCTATGGAATTTATCCTTTAGCCTCTTGATGCTCTCTGATTGCAAGTTCTTTTAATGGAGACACCATCACCTCCTTTTTTCAGTTATAACTTGTATTTAAGGATATTTATAACTTGGATGTAATGACTACATTTGGTATAGCTTCAACGAAGTCATCGTAGGATATTGTTCCATATCTCTATATGAAACTTCTATGCATTTTCACTTTATTCGTCTGTGTAATATAATCCTTTTCCCTCTTGTACAATTTGACGCCTTTTTACGCCTCGTTTCATTTGTTCTTGTTTTTTGATTTTTGGCTTTTGTTTCTTTTAATCTTTTATTGGATGGCCACTTTAGGAGTTGGCTATAACCTCTGATGAGGCTTTGAGCTTGGAAGAGTTACCTAAGAATGCTATTATACTTGGCGGAGGGTGTGTATCTCTTCATCTCTCATCTATGTAAGCTCTCTGTAGCATATTTAGAGCTTCAGAGGACTTATGCTTTCTTGTTTGTTCAGGTACATTGCTGTTGAGTTTGCATCGATATGGCGTGGAATGGGTGCTACTGTTAATTTGTGTTTCAGAAAGGAACTTCCTTTAAGGTTGTAAAAAATTCTAATGGTAATTATTATTTTTCGCTGTTTGACCAGTGATTACTGTCTTATGATTCCCTTGTCATAAGACAGTCCTCTTTTTTAATTGACATTGAGCTGCTTTATTCAGAAATCTCATTCTCAGCTAAGCTTCTATTTCTAATGCTAAAGTGTTGTTCATACATCATACTGTCTCAGAGGTTTTGATGATGAAATGAGAGCTGTAGTTGCAAGAAACCTGGAAGGAAGGGGAGTTCATTTACATCCACAGACAAACTTGACAGAGGTACTTCATTATCTGTTCAGATCATGTTATATTTAAGTTTGCGAACTATTGGTTCAACTGGAATTCCTATCTTATATTTTTCTTTTTAAATTATATATTTTTCTCTTGGTTTGTGATTCATCTTTCTGCAATTATAACTTTACCAGTTTATTTTATTTTCCAGCTGGTTAAGACAGATGGTGGCATAAAAGTTCTTACGAACCATGGTGAAGAATTGATAGCAGATGTTGTACTCTTTGCTACTGGTAATTCCATGTCTTGCACATAGATATTGAATGTAAATGTTTTTGTATCTATAAACTTGCATGAAAGCTAGTGGTTATAGTGTTTTCATTCGATCAAAGTATGATATAATACTATTGAGTTATGCTACTGCTGATAGTCAACTATAGCTGACTGTTTTTTGTTAGTTAAAACAATGTCTCCTTTTAGGGACATCCTGTTTAGTTCATACTTCATTGAATGTGATGGGGCTTAATCTAGTGGGAAAAAGATGTAGACTTACTGTTGTCTCTCACTCTCTTCCTCCCTCCAGTGATTTACCTATTTATTTTTCCCACTTAACAGTCTTCTTCCATCAATTGTAGGTCGGGCCCCTAACACAAAGAGATTGAATTTGGATGCTGTCGGTGTTGAGCTTGATAGAGCAGGAGCTATCAAGGTTACTGAATTAGCATTTCTTTCATATTTTGTGGTTAAGTTCTATTTAAGGTTTACAACATTTTCAAATTGTCAAGAAAGACATGGTAGAGAGGTGTTGTGAATTGTCCAAGTGTTACACTGTGCCAGATTTATCTAAAAAGAGCCGAGTTTGTCATTTGGATACCAACTGACTTATTTTCTTCTCTCTGTCCTGAAAAGTCCTTTTATCATTTGGATTTATGAAACTTGGAAAGAGCTATATCTGAAGTTGCCATACTTTTCAGGTTGTTATGATTTTGTCCATAAAATTGTAATCCACTTTCTTAAGTGGAGTTTAGAAACAAAACAAGGATGAAAGAGGCATGTATGGTTTTTTAGGCCACAATTCATTCGCCAAATATTCAAAATGTTCTCTTTCATTTTGACGGGTTCTGTGATTTATCTGGTTTAATTTTTAGGTTTTCTGCTCTGCTTTGATTTTTAGGTTGTGTGCTCTGCTTTGCTGCAAAACAGCATCTCCCAATAATGATTCCTTTCATATTAGTGTTGTATTTTTGTTGGTTATGTAGCTCTAAATATTCGTGTTCTCTATTTTTCCTTGGTGGAAAATCTAGTCATATTGCTGTTAGTTAAAGGGCCACTGCTTGATTAAATGGTAAATGCTTGATTATTGTGCATGAGAACGTGGGTTTGAGTAGTAGTGTCAGAGCAGCTCTACTTGCAGAAGTATGCCAACTGTTAGGTTTGCATTTAGTTTATGCCTCCTATACCTTGCATAAGCAGCCAAATAATGGGCAGAGATATCTGTTGTTGGCTTGTTGGCTAGTGTTATCTAGGTCAATTTTTGTTGATTTGAAGGAGTCATAATACATTTTGTTTACATCAATTTTTTCGAATTAAAATGTATTCTTCTTTGGTGGGGAGCATCTGTGATGCACTTCCCAATGGTCTTGAGGCCTACTGTAGGTGTTTGAACTCAAGATTTTGTTTAAAAGCATTTGAGGCCTTCTTTAATGTACATAAAGGCAGGTGTTTCCATCATCCATCTCTAATGCCATGAGATCGAACTATAGTTGCATTGCTTTGAAAGCATTCTACCACTTTTGGTGCTTGCTGCTTGCTGCAATTAATGGCTGCAAGGGCCAGTGTAATGCACCTTGAGTTGTGAATTATTAAAAGTCCAGTTAATCTTTTTATTCATCCTTTTTAGCTTGATAGATATGTCAGGGATGATACAATATGCTGGTTTACTGGTAAATAATATACGGTTTCAGAAGTTAATCAAGTTTAATGATCTGATACTTTTTTTTTAACTAGTACCAGCTTGGGTAGTTGCAGAGTTTGATCTGAGATTTCTTTTACTGTACTCTATAGAATATATTTTTGATAGTGCTTTTTACTATTGAATATTAATAGTTTATACTATTATCTTTGTAAATTGATTTCTTGCTATCTGTTTTCTTATCACACTTCTTATTTTTATTATATGTATTACTTATTGTTATTACTACCATCACAAGTTATTAGTTATTACATCATTGGGATCCATACTGATTTCATCTTCTCTTCTTAGGTTGATGAGTATTCTCGCACCAACATACCTAGCATATGGGCCATTGGTGATGTTACAAACCGAATGAATCTCACTCCAGTGGCCTTGATGGAAGGAACCCTTTTTTCAGTACGTGTTTCAGACCTTCATTAACTATCAATATTAGGTTAACCATTCTTTTGTTATTAAATGATGAATGCCTCTATATGTTTTAGTATCTATTTATATTAAGATTCTTTTGTTTTGTGTTCTGTACAGAAAACTGTTTTTGGTGCAGAACCTAGCAAACCTGACTACAGCAATATACCGTATGCTGTGTTCTGGTACCAGTTTCTCTCCTTGGATATTCTTTTTAAGTTATTTTTTTTCATTCACACCGGAGATACAATTTTATTATGGTGACGAACTTGTTGACTAGGCGTTTTAACCTGGTGAACCCCACCCAAAAAAGAAACCCTAATAACCAAAACCCCATATGTTACGAAAATATTCTCGGGTTACTGTGTACTACCCGAAAACCCTACTATCAGTCCCTAATCAACCCCTAATTCATTATCCTCTCTTGGCTTTGATATAATGTTATATCTCTTTCATTTTCTTGCTGCCGATAAATTTCTGCACTTTTATCATGAAAATCCAGCATTCGGTATTTTCTAAATCAAGTCAATTTTCCATCTGCTTCCATCCACCTAGGATATACTTTATTGGTTAATTTAATAGTATTCATAATCGAAACCCATGAAGAAATCAACTGCAGATGGTTTAACCCTTCTCCTAAATCTATCCTACATAATGTTTGGATTGCCATATTAATGTCGTGTTAATCTTTTGAGTTAATGCTAGAAGAAGTCCAACTTGCAGAAGCTTTCAACTCAGTTCAGTTACACATGTTAATGTAGCTGCTTGTATGTTGGAATGAGTTCACGAGACAGGATGCTACCAATTTTGTCTCTTCCCCCTCCCCTCTTCAAGTTCGGTATAAGTGATTGCTGTAGACGATTCCGATATCCTTCTTCATATTTTAATTAGTGTCTGATGGAATCTGAAATTAGCAAAATTTTCAGCTATGCACATCTGATTAATTTGGAGTTTAATTTTGCTTCACAGCATACCACCTCTTTCTGTAGTTGGACTCAGTGAAGAACAGGCTATACAGCAAGAAAATGGTGATATTTCAGTTTTCACATCGACATTTAATCCCATGAAAAATTCAATCTCTGGGTATGTGATCAGTCATTTAAGTTTACAGTTAAATTAATAAGTTTTGAAACAAATTATATTTTTTAGTTTGAGAGCTTGATCTAATGTAATCTTCATTGATTCTAGTGATAAGAAACCTCCTTTTGATCTGAAAATTATGGAGGTTCAGCACTTACAATTGTTGGATTTAGACCTCAGCACTTACAATTGTTGGATTTAGACCTAACACCGTGGAATTTTGACCTAACGTCCTTCTCAAACCAGAATGATTTAGATCGATTTCACCTAGTTGCTGGAATAAAAATAACAGTATTTACAACAGAAAGTAAACTAATGCTTGATTAATGTCTATTAACTGCAGCTTGATACTGATTTCGAGCAAAAAGCCTGTGACTATTGGAAGTGACCAACCAATGCTGATATAATTAATTAATAAATAAACGGCTATATATATATATACTCGCATTATCTAATAATTAATTTATTCTGTTAGATCTTTGGATATAACAATGCTAGTTTTTGTTAAATTATGTTAATCATATGCGGAACATTTAAAATTGGTTTAATTCTTACAGCATATTGAGGCATTATGGCCCTAAGATACTGGTTACACTTATATTATTCCCACAGACGACAAGAGAAGACAATTATGAAGCTTGTTGTCGATGCTGTGACTGATAAAGTTCTTGGAGCATCTATGTGTGGCCCAGATGCACCTGAGATTATGCAGGTATCCTTTTTGCACTATATAATGTAGGACAAACTTTTGGAATGCAGCACTATCTAAGTTTAACTTATCTGTTGTGATGTGAATAAGGTATGGGTTTATTTGTTCATTATAAATTTACTGTTACATTTAAGGTTGAACGGTTTATATTGCCTCAATAGAGAAAGGGCTGATATGATTCAAGTTAATTTATTTAGTTTTAAGGGTAATTCAGTAGTTGTGAGCACACTAGAATTGGTTACATATATGGGGCTATTTGTGATTGTTATTTATGACTTGCCTTTTTTGTTTGTTTATAAGTTCTAATTAGTATTAGAATCGTCGATGAAATTTGGAAGCACGGATACTTCCCTAAGGTCGAGGCAGAAATTGGACACAAACATAATACAGACCCACTAATTAAAAAAAGTATCATCTCCATAAGAGTTTTTCTCTTTCTTCTTCATCTCCTCGTACCTTTTGAGAAACCTTTTGAGAACGAGTCAAACAACTTCAATATGGCTTGGAAGTTATCTTGCATGCCCTATACAGGTTCTTTACTATAGCGGAACCATATGTTCTGTGTCTTAATGTATCAGTGATCTTAAGCAGCACCTGAAGGTCAAAGTAATTCTTAGGATTTTTACCTTCACCAACTAATAGTAATTTGTGTGTGTTTATGTTGTGCCTCATTGATGTTTGTTGTGGTTTTCCTTCACAGGGTATTGCTGTTGCACTCAAGTGTGGAGCAACCAAGGCACAGTTCGATAGCACGGTAAATTGGATTTCACTTTTCAGATTCACATGAGCTTGACATCTCATTATACTACTTACTCTGTATAAGGGCTGCTAATAGTCTTAGGAATGTAATGCAAATCAACTTATCAGAAAAAAAAGACATACATACAAACAAACAAAACAAAATTCATTTATAACATTTTCTAATTTTACTGGTAGAACTTGGATTACGCTTCTTGGGTTCTTTATCATAGAAAGTTGGATTGTCTGCTTTGGATTTGCTAGAAGTGTTGTCTTATCTAATTGTTTACTGAATTCAAGGAGAAAAATGTACCCAAGCACACTCACTTTGGGTCTATCTGATAATGCTGATGAAAACCTATGTCACCAAATCTTGGATTAGTATAAGCAGCATGAACTACTGCGTGTAATGAAAGAAGACTTGGAAACGAAACTCAACATTCTTAAAAGACGGTTCTTAAAAGATGGCAGCTTTATTTCAGCCTATTCTCTAGTTTAAACCACCATTCTAAATGTGTTATAGGTGGAGTATCCTCTATTGGTTGATTTATAATATTCTGCTTGGGCTTTTATTTTTCTCTGTTTTCTTCGTGGTCTTTGACATGACTGTAACAAGAGAAATACTTGAATTGACAGAGGATGAAGTGCTCAATGAAACAGTATTCACATATGTTGTAGACAGTCCATTCCTTCGATATATTCCCCACAACACACATTTGAAAATAAAAGAAATTTGGTGGCTAACTTTACAATATCTCACAATATAATTTCTGCAAATAGTCTATATTCTTCTTGTCATATCTAGACTGCTTATTTGATTTGCTATATCCCGTCACTAGTTATAGTTTGTAATTTCGCTTACAGGTGGGAATACACCCTTCTTCTGCAGAAGAATTTGTGACTATGCGGTCAGTGACGAGGTGGATTGCGGCAAGTAAACCAAAGACAAGTCTTTGAACATCAGAAATTATATCATGTAGTTAAGAACATCAATTGGTAAGTTGGTCCTCGTCGACAGAAGCTGGAGAATACACGACAGAGACACAGGATGATACATGATTTTATTGTTCTCTTGAAACTGAAGACTTCATTGGATTTTTTTTGATTGATTTGAAAATAATGTAATTTGATAACATTTATTAAAATAAATAATAAAAGATCAGCCAGAGAGAAGATTGGTACTGGAAAAATTTCCCCGGCAGGATGTTGAATATGAAAAAGCCCTAACAAAAACAAAGAGCTGCTTAGCAGAAAAACAGAAGTATTATAGCATTAATTGGTTTCGTTATGTGCTATATTGGTTTTGCAAATCCTTTTCAGATTGACGAAGAACATATCGTAGTGTTTGAGTTTACAGATTTTATCCAGCGTGCCATTAACCTGTGCAGTCTAAGTAGCCTGTGCTGGAATGTAGAATTTCTATATGTAAGTGAAAAATAACATTAACTTTATGGATATAGTTAACATAATATATATATATATATATATATTGAGAAAATTGCGTAAAAAAAGTATAATGGATGGGATCCGGTTGAGATTTCTTGTATTACACCTTTTAGTTATTTTTTTTTTTCAATACACATTTAGTGACACAAATATTATTTTTAAAAATAATATTTATAATATTTATATTTTATCTTTTAATATAATATTTATGATGTTAAATGTTAACCGAGAGAAATTGAGTGAAAAGTACATAGAGGGGATCTTATTCGAGAAAAGGAACTCAAACTCCTTGCCAAATCTTACTGAGCAGAATATGGAGGTATTTGTGGCAGGGATCCTAGTCCTTTATTTACGGTACAAAACTGAGATTTTTAAACTATGCAACGAAGGTTGCAGCCGCAACTGCAACAAATATTGCTTTTTACGAAATCCAACTGAGAGCTTTCCAGTGCCATGCATGCACTGCTCAACGGCGACTACAGCAATTAGCAACTGCAACAAAAGTCGAATGCATGCAGCTGTAAAAATAAAATTGCAATGCATACAGGGGTGAAGTTAGAAATATTTTTTAGTGAGGTCAAAATTATTATTAAATTATAAATAATTTTGCGGGGGTTTGGGGCTAGCGCCCTCGAGCCAATTTTTTTATAATACTTTTGCACTTTCGGATCACACACATATATATAAAATATAAATTATATTATAGTGATAACATAATAATTAATAATATATAGTATATATACATTATATTGACTCATAATAGACTTTTTTAATCACAACTGTTCATAAATAATTAATTCATTAATTATTTAAAAAAATAATATAAATTAGATTATTATTTAGTTTAAAAATATTATAGAGAGATACATGTATTTAGGGGATATGAGTCATATGTGATTAAAATTTGATTGACAAAATTATAAATTATAAATTTGACCCCGTATAATAAAAAAATTATAAAATTTGAGTAAGGTCAATTTATATATAATACTTATTTTTTTTATTTTAAATTTACCCTATATTATAAAATAAATTTTTTTTTTAATAAAATCAATTAACCCCATTACAATACACATAACTTCTCCCCTGGATGCATGTCTTATCCAGCTGTAAATAGTAGAAGTCTATTGCAGCTGTAAATAGTAAAAAACTAGGTAGTCCTATTTCAAGTCATATCCGGATGTAAATAGTAAGAAAATAAATTAAATAGTCTTATCTCCTCCTTAATCTATAACGTTGAGTGAGTATTTATCACTGCATCGATCACAGAACGTCCATCTATAAAAATTTGATAACCTTTCCCTTAAATCAACCCCCTTGGAGTTAGTCTTGCGGACATCTGTAAACTTGCATTTTACCAAACATATATAGTTCAATGTAGACACATAAATTATTTATTTATTTTTTAATTAAATATTGTATTACTCTCTCCATACTAAAATAAAAATTCTTATTATTATTTTAGATAGTTACAAGTTAAATATCTACTTATCTTAAATAATATATTTTTTTTATAATAATTTGCATATAATATCTTTAGTATTAATTGTCATATTTTTATTTTTTATGCATATTTATAGGATATCACTAGTTATGTGCAGAAAATTATACAATTAAATGAGATTTTAAATATAGACATTTTTATCATTTTATTCTCTTTCTTAATATGCAAAAAAAATTAACGAAACTTTTATCATGCGACAGAAGAAATATAAAAAACTATTAATTATATTTAAGCACGTGTTAACTTTTAAAGATAGGTTAAATAAAATTTAAAGTCAAATGAATTCCAGTTTGTGTATGTTGCACTACTCGTTATTTATTGCACATAAGTCCACGCAGAATGAGGATTGAAAGAGCCCGTAAAAGGTTTACTTCCCACCCAAATATATATGTACAAATTGCCTGTAATCGTTCGATCACATGCAAATGCAAATACTGAGATAATTCATCGATAAGAATATTATTAACTTTTTAAAATTAACTACAACACTTTCAAACTCAAAATTAATATATATATATATATATATATATTTTTAATTCTAATCAATACAATGATAAATATTTAAAGTGCTTATAATTTTTAATGCACTATCTCAATTTTGAATTTGAAAATGTCTTAAATTGACTTTTAAAAATAAATAATAATTTTATAATTCAGAAAAAGGTAATATATGATATAATCAGTATTATTTTCCATGTATTGACCTAAAAAATTAGATTCTCATGGCTCATCCTGATTTCCTGGGTGCTCAACAAATCCTTTGCTTCATATAATCAAAACCAAAAAGCATGAATGTTGAGAAAAGAAAGCAAAAGACAAATATTGTGTATGCGGTTTTGTAAGGGGCATATATATCATGTTTATATTGGTTGAATGAAACTTCTGTTTATTCAAGTTGTCACTCACTTTCAAAGTTATTCTTAAATTTTATTTTTCGTCAATTTGGTCCTTAAAGTGATATTTTTTGTCGTTTTCATTATTTTTACCCGATCCATTTATTTAAGGTCAACCCTATTTATTATCAGAATGGTTGAATGACACTTCTTTCCCTCTAAGTTGTCACCCATTTTCAAAGTCGTCTTTTTTTCCAATTTCATTGAAACCCACCCAAAATTAAAATTTTAACATATATACTATACTAATTCAAAATTTAAAAAAATAACTAAACTTAAAAAACTAATTATTATCGCAAAAATAAAAAATTATACTAATATAGTGAAAACAAATTTATATAATGTATACTATTTTTTTTTAATTAGCGTTTAAATATAAAATAAAATTTTAAATACAACAGAATTACTGTATACTTATAACTACAAAATATATTTTTAAAATAATAAAAAAAAAAATACAAAGCCCCATTTCTTTTCTTTTACTTCTTTATGGGTAATGCTCTTCTTAAATACAAAACCAAAATTAAAATGTTAACATATATACTATACTAATTCAAAATTTAAAAAATAACTAAAATTTAAAAATTAATTATTATCGCAAAAATAAAAAATAAAAAATTTGAAATTATCTTTTCTTGTGAGAAATGAGTAAAAAAAACAAATATAGTGTATACTAATATAGTGTAAAAACAAACTCATATAATATATACTATTTTTTTTTAATTAACGCTTAAATATAAAATAAAATTTTAAATATAATAGAATTAGTGCATACTTAAAACTGCAAAATATATTTTTAAAATAAAAAAAAAATATTATTTTGGACGGGGTTTAAGTGAAATTGGGAAAAAATACGATTTTAAAAGTGGGTGTCAATTTAGAGGGACATAAGTGTCATTCAGCCATTCTGATAATAGATCAGGTTGGCATAAAAAAATTGGATAGGGTCAATTTTTGGTCGGGTTTCAATAAAATCAAGTAAAAGGAGTAGAATTGACAAAAAAATATCACTTTAAGGAACAAATTGACGAAAAATTAACTTTAGGGACGACTTTGAAAGTGAGCGATAATTTGGAGGGACATAAGTGACATTCAGTTTGCTTATATATATATATAACTGATCTAAAACATACCTTTTAAATAATATACCTTTATCAAAACGACGTCGTCTTAAAGATTATTTTTTTTAAAAAAAATAATATTAAAAAAAGATGCGATATTGGGCTCCACTTGTTTTTCTTTTATTTACGAAAATGCCATTAAAAAATCTTTAAAACGATGTCATTTTGATAAATGTATACTGTTTAAGGAGGTATGCTATTTAAGAGATATACTTTTAAACCGTCCTCTCATATATATATATCATAAATTAAATTGATGTGGGAAAGGGTTATTTTCAAGCAAAATACAGTCATCCCATCCCACAAAACATGGAAGCGTAACTTGCTCTTGCTTTATCAAATCGTAGTATACATGGTGAGTTTTCTTTCCTTTCGTTCGTTGTTTTTTATGAACGATGCAAGCCCCACTTTGGAAAAATATGAATACAAATATAAATACATATATAGAATCACACAACTAACTAGAATCGAAACTAAGACTTGTTGATTGATCCCAGGGACATTGTCAAACTTAGAAAATCTCACAACTTGTGGCTAGTTGATATTGCTTGTTATTTAAGTTAGCTTTATTTGCGGGGTGGAGTGGGCCGTTGCTATTTAGGTTTGGTGAACGGAGCTTGTTATATATAGGGTTTTGATGCATGAATATTTTGGTGTTTCACTCAGTGACGAAGCTAGGTCGAGTTGAGTGGGGTCAATTGACCCCACTAAATTTTTTATTTTATTTTATAATATATGATAAATTTTAAAATTTTTAAGTACTATATATAAATTGACACCACTTAAATTTTATAATTTTTTTATTATACGGGGTCAAATTGAAAATTTATAACTTTCTCAATCAAATTTTAATCATATGACTCATATACCCTAAATATATGTATATCTTTCTATAATATTTTTAAACTAAATAATAATTTAATTTATATTATTTTTCAAAATAATTAATAAATTAATTATTTATGAACAGTTGTGATTAGAAAAATCTAATATGAGTCAATATAATGTATATATACTATATATTATTAGTTATTATATTGTCATTGTAATATAGTATATATTATGACCCGAGAGTGCAAAAATATTAAAAAAATTGGCTTGGGGGCGCTGCCCCCGAACCCCCACTAAATTATTTATAACTTAGTAACAATTTTGATCCCATTGAAATTGTTTTCTGGCTTCGCCCCTGGTTTCACTGTTTATATTATGAATGAATTTTTTATGAGAATAAAAATTAACAATCTTTGTATCACGAGGTACCACACACACAAATATATATATATATATATATATATATATATATATGATTACAATTACAACAAACGTATGTTGAAAGTATTATTTTAGCAATCAAAATAGGAATAAATTGTTTGTTAATTTGTACAAACCCTGGACTTTCACATGCAAGCAGAAATTCAGCGACAGATATCGATGCTTAATAACTGCTTTGCTTTTTTTTCAAAAAAAAGTGAAAGCATAACATATTTTGACAATTAAAAAATAAAAATACCATAAACATTATTCAAATTTGACAACGCGTGAAACTATTCTAAATCAAATTTTATTATCAATAAAATTTTAATTTTTATTATTCTGGAAAATACAATAACATTATATATGTTTAAGCATGGTTACCAAAAAATTAATTAATAACTGAAAGGAAAAGCATATAATTAAGAAAAAATAAAAAACAAAAACATAAAACTAGCTAGAAGAAGTTATAAAAAAAATGAAACTCCCTTTAGCATAATTGCTCAATAATTCATAGAATTTATGTATGATATGATTAAAGGCAAAGATCAGACGCTCCATCATCTTCAATTTTTTCCAAGTGTTGCATGCCAAGTCAAAGGAAAGGGATTTTCTCGTGCAAGAAGCCAAAGAGGAAAAGCCACTAATTTATTCATGCCTCCGCTTTCTACGTACAATTTTCTGTTTTATCTTTATAGAATCCGACCGGTCAAATCAGTTAAACCGAAATTTAGTCTAATATTTGGTAACCGATTTAGTTAATTTAGTCAAAAATCGGTCAAACTCGTTGACCACCGATTTAACCGGTAAATCGGTAATTGACCCAGTAGTTGAACTGGTTGACCCAGTTTTTAAGTATTTTTTAATTTTTTTTAAAATTAAATATTTTTTTTAATATTTAACATAATTTCACTTTATTTTAATTTATAAAAAAATAGATGTTCTCAAATTTTATTAATTATTAATAATATATATTTTATATATTTATGACGTCACTGGTTCAATAACGGTTCGACCACTGGTTGAATCAGTGATTCATCCACCTGATACTTTTTTAATTCGCTGAACGAACTGGTTCTGATAACATTATTACTAAAGTACCCAAGTGCAACCACTATTTTAACTAACATTATATTCTTGAGGGTTTAACACTATGAATCCGATATTTTCTTTATAATAATAATCTCAAATTCAGACCTCTCTCTAGTTTTTCCTCAATCTCCTCCCCAAATTTCACTAAACCAAAAATAGTGGAATAGTTCTCGCATGATGGTATTTTTATTTAATTTAATGGAATAATTTTCATTAAAATAGTGCAATTTTCATGCATGATAGAGGAATAATTTTGATGATAGTTCATCAAAAGTTCATGGACAGTTTTTATTGAATTGTAATTTTTTTTAGTATTAAGATTTGTTTAAGACACATTTGCATTAACAAAATTAAGATTTTTTCAATAATGTATTTTAGTCTTCAAAGTTTAATATTGCCAAAAAAATAAAATTAGTTTTATTTTTGATCTAATTATATGTCATGTTATACAAACCTCAATATTTGAATGAAAAGAGAGAAAAAAGTAGAATTCTCAGTTTGACAAAGGGGTACATGCTAAATTTTTCTGAAGGAGATAAGTTCATACATTTCAGACCTTTATTTTCTTTTAATTTTTTCTTTTACTTTTTTTTTTTATCTTTTAAATTCTAATAGAGGGCATCCTTGTAGTTTGATGATAAGAAGAGCAATAGAATGGTAACTTTGAACAGTACGTACGTACCTAGGTCACATGATGTATATATATACATATACTTGTGGACATTCACAAATCCTAAAATCAAATCATATGGTTTTCAATTTTAAATCCCACTTTTCACTCAGCCTAAAAATCTTGATTGTTCAACTGGTTCATGCATTAGGCTCATTTGGGGTGGATAATTTGTTTTGTTCGAATATCATGGCAGCAACTTCCAAAACATCACTAGCTCTTTTTCTTTTTCTTGGGCTACTCTTTATTATTCCTCTCTTTGCTCGCCCTCTAGACATGTCTATCATATCCATGGATTCATCAAAATCAGTACCTCGACTCCTTATGGAGTTCTCTAAGACCACCAAGTCGTCTACCGGGAAATTGCAACCCAAACAAACTGAGACAAACACCACCGCCGCCGCCAATAGCACCACCACATTTACCACAAATGGAAACTTTCAGGCGGCTGCACATGAAGTTCCTAGCGGTCCAAATCCGGAGTCCAACAAATAATAAGCAAAAGGCACCTTAGCTAGCATCATCGACCATTGCCTATCTTTGTTTTTTTTGCCCTTTCTTTTGGATTATATATAACCTAATATAGTAGTACTCTCTACTTGATTGTCATGTATATGTTGCATGCATGGATAGATGATTATGCAAGAATGAGGTAACATAGAACTTTTGAGGTTGCAGTTTCTTCGGTGCCAAAGTTGTTTGTCGTTGGGATTGTTTTGAAAGTGCAGATTTTGGGTGTTTCCAAAGCCAAAAGCTTTCTTGGAGAAAATATAGCTATTGTAGGAGGTTTGTAATAAGGCTTTTAGCATACTTTTTTGCAGTTTCAATGTTGATCTTGATGCTATATATGTAATTCTGTTGTGGTCTTATCTATTCCTTTTGGACTTGCCACATTATGTACGATTTTAATAAAATTTTGATTTTGAATATCAAAATAGTAGAACTCCTATATCATCGATGTGGAATCTTACCATAAAACAAAGAAAATTTTGTCATTGTGTTATTGTAGACTTAATGTGCAATAATTTGGTAGCCACACATAAAACCCCATCCGGTTCCTCACAAAGAGCAATGATCCTCATCATTAACCACCAAAAAAACTCTATATATATGATTGTAATTTTTGGATCCGATATGCATGGGAAAAGCTAGCCTGCTTTTACCGGCAAAATTTTATTTATTTATTTATTTTTAATTTCATTTAATTTCAAGTTTCTAGGCAACACAGAGTAGAATTTGAAGTCAAATATGGCCTTCACCTTCATGGCAGTGGTGTCTGACTATTTTCTCAGTAACAAGTTTTACCCCTGCGCTTCATAATTTTTTTTGGGCAAGTTCTGTGCTTGATAAATTATTACTGATTAGGCCATGGGTTTTGGCATTTGTCTTGTCAAGTAGGTGGCACAAGAAGCATGACACCAAAAATGAAATCATATCATATCTATATGACTGGATAATGATAACATTGAGATTAATTAAGACCTTTTTTTCTTCTTTTTTTTAATCAAATACTCTTCTGTATAATAACCCAACTACTGGATACTAGTTATATTGTATAGACCACGGACACCAAGTAATTCAGTAAAAAATATTGGTGACTCCCTATTGTTAATTATGACAACATTAACTATTACTATAACCCCGTTTAATACAGCCACGCGCATGCTTTCGTTTTGGGTGCTGATGTATGCATATCTTATATAGTTAGCTATATGCTTAAACTTATATTTTGAAATAGTAGTATACAATACTGCAATACATTTACAAAATGTGCAATTAATATTATCACTTCAGGTGTATATGTTGTAGATGAGGGACTGCTTTATAATAAATAAAGTGTTACATCGAAACACAAGAAAATATATTAAAAATATATATGCTTTAATAAATTATAAATTTAATAAATTAATTTTTAAGTGTGATTTCAGATGAACGTATATATACGAGTCAACGATATTTTCAACAATCACGGTATTAGAGTTATGACTATGTGTTTGGATCATAAGTATAGTTATATATTAATTGATGGATAATATAATTCATCGGTAAGTGGGCGTGATGAGCTAGGAGAAATTGTTGAGATATCACGTGAAGACATAATAAGTTAACTGTTAACGTACACATGATTTTGATTATTGTAAAAATCATCAAAAAACCACTAGTAATCAGTACCTGAGAATAAGAAAACCACCAAAAGCTTGACGACTTAGGCCATCAGGGGATAACTCCAATGTGAGAAGAAATACAGGCCAAAAAGCGTAAACAATAGAGAACATAAAACTGCTGAAATAATATTGATATTTGATTGTAAAGGAATAGTGTGATGTATTGTGATTTTCTGCTTTTCTTTCCCCTCAATTAATTCCTCGATTAATGTCTCCACTTGTTCTTCAGCCTTTAGTCGATCCGCAATTTCTTCCTCTCAATATGCTTGTATATACTGGTTATCTCTTTGTAATTCTCAAACGTTAGCCTCTAGTTCTCACACTTTATTCCTCAGTTCAAAGTTCCTAACTTATAAACCATGTGTAATCGCCTCTAATTCTTGTACTTCATCTTCTAACTCAGAGTTTCTAGTTACTAAGCTTTATATGTGCACCCCTAACGAACAAATTCTCTTTCCAAAACCAAATTTGTCAAACTATCTTCGGACCTCTCATCGGATCTCTCCGCGGACTCAGGATCCTTTCCTGAATCCATCTTTAGTTCATTCTCATCTACTATAGTCTCAGGAACTACAACTGCTTTAGCCTCATGAGTAGTCATGCACAACAGGTCGACCTGGCCTGGTTCGGCCTGAGCCTGCCAGGCCTTAGCCGTTGACCAGGCCGAGTTGAGCTTTTGACTTTTGACCTACAAGCCAGACCAGACCAGGCTTGGGGCTTAAAAAGGGGGTCTCCTGAGGCCTGCAGGCCAGGGGTTAGGCCAGGCCGATCTAATCCGGTCCATTCATTTTTTTTTTAATTTTAAATATTATAAAAATATCAATTAAAATTTTAAACTTAATTGATGTATTAATTAAAAGTAATGTATTACAACTTACAAGTTATAACTTACAAATTACAAACTACAATAATGAATTAATAAAAAAAATAATATTTTTTTAATGTTTTTTTATTATTATTAGTTTACAAATGACTTTATAGTTTTTACGCTAAGTATTTATTAAAATGAAGATGCAATAAAATGTCAACAAAAAGTGTAGATTGTTAACTAGACAATAAAAATCTTTATATATTATACTACATAATGTATTTTCATAAATTTCTTTATTCGTATATAAACAAACATGTATGAATGAACGTATTGAAAGACGCTAATTTTATTTAATTTATTGAATGAGTTGTCACAAAGAGGAAGCTTTCGTCTGCAGTGGGAGAATTGAAGCATTAAAAAAAAAAATTGGCAGGCCTGGCCAGGCTTTGGGTGAACCAGGCCGAACCTCAGACCAAGCCGAGCCTTAGGTTAGGCCGGACTTGTTGGCAGGCTAGGTCAGGCCAGATCTGAGCCAAAAAATGTGGCTTGCTCGTGGTCTCTAGGTTGGGTTGAGTAGAATCAGGCCTTGACCAGATCAGACTTTGACCAGGCTGGGCCCATAAGGCCGAGCTGTAGGCCATTTGTGCACCACTAGCCTCAGGTACTGCTACTAACTCCTCTCGAACTGCAAGAATATCTTTCCAAACTTTTGAACTATCTCTCTGCTCCTTATATTTAGACATCTTACAGTAACATTTAATAATTTAGTTAGTACATCATAATAAAAATATATGCATTATTATTTATTTTTAAAAAAAAATCTATGTGAGTTCACATGCCACTAATTTTAGTTATCCTCCTTAGATTATATCATAAGGTTCTTTAACCTAAAGGTTATAACCTACTGCTCTGATACCACCTATGTAATGCCCTCAAATTTGAGTATTCATTACTCCAAACTTGGTGCATTACGATTAATCTCAAGATACATAACTAACTATTATACCTTTCTCAGCTATCCTAGTTAGTATCTCATATATGTGGCAAATTAGGATTTGATATGCCCATATTATAATTTAATTATGAATATGATGTTGATCGGTCAATCCTTAAACGTGAATTTTGACCCTCCTAATTTTATCAAACCGCCCAAAAGAAAAAGACATATTAATGGACCTGCCCCAAGACTAAGCCTATTATAGTGTGTAAAACTAGTTCAATCCATACTTTAAACCGTGAATAAACTTGGCCCACACTGAATCCAAAATTCAATTAATTACATTTCAATATTAACCTTTTGAATTATGCGATATTTTCAACACACACATATATACACATGTATTAACATATCTTACATTTTTGCTTGATTATATCAAGCTCCCAAATATCACATCATGACCTTGAAGGGGTTACTGACTGCTAAGGAATTCAAAGCTCTTTGTTTGACAGCTTGTAGCTTATTTTCTCATATTTATTGCAACATGAAGAACTGTACTTTGGATTCTTTCATATCAATGGTTAGCAGAGATTCTCTCTTAAATTTATCATATATATTGGCTGTAATACCGTTTGTCAAAAAATAAAGTTACCGCATGTCCAGAGCTCTGATGGAACTGAGGGAACTTAAATCCTCCTGGAAAGTAAAATTTGGAGTAAATTAAATTTTGGAATTATATACCCCTCCGCTGCGCAAAATGAATTTTCATCTGACAAATTTTTTCCTTACCAAAACAGTCTAATTATTATTATTATTTTTTATTTTTATGTTAATGACGGTATAAAATGACACAACTAATGTTCTAGACTTTGTCATCTCAATTTTATTATTATGTCATCAATAATAATTATCAATTTATTATATTTAGGTGTAAAGTTGGAACAAATTAAAATACATCCTTAATTAATAATTTTTAACTTTTGAAAATGGGACTCTAATATACTGAATATAGTTTCTTTTGGTTCTACATTAACTGGACATAAATAAGTCAAGGATGATCCTTAGCTAAGATGAGAAAGTAACTATAGATCAGAAATGAAATGATACATTAGAATAACCAAAGTTATCATATGAAAAATCACAATTAGTAATCGGAGATCAAAATGATTTTGTAAGAAAGTTAAATGAACAAAAAAATCAATAAAATCACTATAAGTATATGTTTAGATTTAAGATCTAACATAAGACCCAATTGCATAAAAAATTGTATGAACAATAGAAAAGAAAGAACACATAATATATCAAGTTCATCAAATTGTGACTAGTTTTGCAAGTCTGACGAATTTATTTAAGATATGTCTCACTCACTTTACAATAATTTTTACACTAAACATAGGTTTATATAGCAACTAAAGTATCCTAACTGCTTCCGACTATCCAATCGTATCAGCTATTGCTTGGACCCGCTAAAATTTAAGTAAATCCCAACGGTACAAAAATTGGATGAAAATTGGTGTGGGAATTCTTCAAATTAAGAAGTTCTTATTGGATTCTTTAACTTCGTCAGGTTGCTACAACTAACTGCTACTTTATTACTTCTTTTAATTACTAATATTATTCTTCTGTCTGCAGAGAAGCCATTTATTTAAAATATGTTTGATCGAACACAAAGGATTTGATGATGTAAAATATCATACCGAATCATTTAAGAGACAATAGTTTTTCTGCACTGGATGAAAATAGTCATGCCTTGGGAACATGATTGGAAATAAAGGCTATATAGATGTGGTCAATTTGAAAGCTCCAAGCCTCCAACATGGAACACTATTTGCTTTCATAACTCAAACATAGAATCAAATTTGAGTAGCTTTATTGTTGATATATAATCTTTTCAAGTAGTAAGCAAGCTATAATACTATTCGGATAAATATATCCCTGTCTGTTTATAGTAAATTGATTCGACAATTTAATTTAAAATTTTTTAATTCATCTTCTACAATTATTAGCGAATGACATTTTTTTTATAAATTTGAGCTGCCTATTTCTTCTATAGACAGTCAAAAAATGTATTTGGCCGAATAATTACATAACAAGTACTTATTAGGGATCACTACGATTCCCTAATATATATATATATAGAGCCATTTGAGGGTTCTAGTTCTTTCCTTTAAAACTCGAAGACTGATGACTAAGGAACTCGTTATAAAAGGCAAAAAGAGTCCTTTTTTTGGAGTCTGTTTTATCTATTATCCAATTCACATTCACAAAATATCGGATTAAAGTCAGATACTTCTCACTTACTCTAATGAGATTGAAAACTAACATTCCGTAAAATTAGAAATTCAAAGAGCTCAGAATGTAAGTTTGGTGTCTGAAGGGTAGATTTACGGGTAATTTTAGAGGATGAGAAAAGAAAGAGCTGGTCTGGCTATATACATATATATATACACATGCTAGTAGCAATAATACTGAGTAGCTTTATTGTTGGCTATATATACAGTTTTTGCAACTTGAAATTAAAGCTCCAAGCGTCAAACATGGAACCCTATTTGCTTTCATAACTCAAATTTAGGATCAAATTTGGGTACCTTTAATTATTGTTGTTATATAATCTTTTCAACAACAAAGCATATACCAAAATTTATGGTAATTTAAATAACTTTATTTATGAGAGATAAATAGGCTGAAATATAATGTTGGCTAATTAAGACAAAACTTGCTGGCTCAAATAACTCATTCCTAAAACTGACAAAGGAATCCAAGGTACATAAATAGGCTGATAAGTCCTACTGGTAGGGTTAACTCTTGGGCGTGCTAGCAACCGGTCCAATTTTTAATTTTTTTCGACTCCTAAAATATTTATAATATTTATTTTGATAATTTTTTTTAACAGAATTCAGTAATATATGTGTAATTTAGATGTATATAAATAACAATATTGTGCAGTCTGTACAATACTGTTATTTATATGCATTCAAATTATACCTAAATCATTAAATTTTATAAAAGAATTATCATAATAAATATTATAAATATTTTAAAAATAAAAAATAAATAAATAAACTGGACCGGTTGCCCTAGAATCACTCTACTAGTAATTATGTGTTACGTGTAAAATGTACTCCTATTTCGTTGACCATTCATTTCCTAACTGTTTATTGAGCAGAATATATTGATATAACACCCCGTAACACAAAAACTAGTTTAAATTAAGACGTATAATTAATTAAAATAATATCAATATATCTATTGATATTATTTTTGTAACGAATATACTCATTGACAGAGTTCATCCTAAAAAATTAACTATTCAAGAGAAAAAATTTAATATTATATATATTAACCTCACATTAACATCTCATAACACAAAAATTAGTTTTAATTAAGACGTATAATTAATTAAAATAATATCAATATATCTATTGATATTATTTTTGTAACGAATATAGTCATTGACAGATTTCATCCTAAAAAATTTACTATTCAAGAGAAAAAAATTAATATTATATTAACCTCACATCGGCATCCCATGTTATGCTAGCTATGTGAGATATGCTCACGTATAACACTACCACATTTTGAGGGGAAAATTATTTCATGCTCCTTGGACAAATGAACAATATGCTTTCTGTTCACTTGCCCCGACAACATAAAATAATCTCTCATTTTGTGGTCGCAACAAAATTGTACTCCATCATACTCCTTTTGACACTCTTGACCAATTAATATTATTCCATATTTGGCTATTGAGAGAGGAAGAATATAATACTCTTTGTTTTAAATTATAATATTATTATTAATTTTTTAAAGTTAATATAAGTTATTTTTTAATTTATAATTAAGACAACTTAATAAAAATTATGAAATAATAAAATTTATAATATGTAATATTTTTTTAGATAATTTACAATATTCATCACTATATTAATTAAAATTAAAAAAAATTATATCAATTTTGAGTTTAAGAATATCTTAAGTTTTCTTCAAAAAATCAATAATTGTCTTATAATAAGGAACAGAGGGAGTATTAATTCTTAACCTTTATTTTAGATTGGAAGAATGAAATTAATGAAAGAATGAAATAAAAACCAGAATATTAGAATGAAGAGTGAAATAATTCATTCTATACTTGACTAAAATATGTTCCTAAAAAATAAAATTCAAAAATTTGGAAGGGACGGGGTTGACTCATTTTTACATTTTATTAAAATGTGTCATTCATTATCAACTGAATTCTTAAAATCCAAATATAGAATTAGTCTACATACAATTTTACAAATCTTTAATTAAGTGAATATAATCTGGACGGAGATGATTTTTGAACAATATCCTAAATATTATTGTTATGGAGATCTCTCTGGCTAGATTTATTTTTTTTATATTTTTTTTTGTGTTTTTTTTCCTTAACATTATTTATATATAAAAAAAATCTTAATTATGGTCTATTGGAATTGACTCATACTTATGCAGGTTCGAATAATGACCACTACGACAGGTGGTCGGGGGTCTCGCAAGGGTGTAATTGGGCTTGGGGATTTATTAATAGTTCAGTCTTTGATTTACTAATATATTGAGTTTGAGCCCATGTTATAGCATCTAGGATTTTTTAATTACTATAAAAATAGTTGTTTGGTGTGTGAATTATTGTAGAGCGTGTGAGGCATCTAATGAATACGTCAGAAAAACATGACTAGCCAATTGGTGAACCTGGGTATATCGCATGTTCTTACTTTTCTATTCTTCATCTAATATTCTGTGTGATTGTGTTATTATTCGTTCTTAAATTCTAACACTCAGAGTATTGAGTGAATAAAATATAATCTGAACCTCTAGATTTTATTTCGCCATATAATCCAGGGTACCATTAATGAAAATTACAGAAAAGGGGCAACGGAGGAAAGCCTAGCGCATAAAATAATCCAATCATTCTTGATATGTCAATTAGCAATTTTAAATTGCGATTTTTGTTAATCCACGAATTTTGACTTTGACCACTATTTGATTGCCTTGAATTCGTAGAAAAACCTGTAAAAAAATCCATCAGAGTGGGCGAACTACGGGAGGACTCTCTGATGCTTAAGTAAAATCTCTTATGTGGATGGAAAAAATTATTACTATAGTAAATAATGTAATTTAATTATGCTAGAACACCCCATATTTATAGTAAGAGAGTTCTCTCGTTCAGAATTTGGAAATTAGAATCCTAATTGGCTTTAGAGACCTTTCAGATTGCCAATTCCTGGTTAAGTTTTCTATGAACTCTATCCCTTATTGAATTTGATATGTTTCTAGAATACTCATCGGGCAAAATTATTATATTACCCTTCATTAATAGAATTCTAGAAATAACATATGGTAACTTGCTATTGATGAGTTATTTTTACCCACATCATTTACTCCCTATACTTTTTTTAAAATATATTTTGAAGGGAGTAAACAAATAATAATAAATATTTTTTTAAGTATGCCCATGGTGCTTTTTTTGAATGACCATGATGTTAATTAATTATTGGCCTCCATGACCTTAATTCTGACCTCCATGACAATAATTTTAAGCCTTTATGACCTTAATTTTGGCCTTTATGACCTTAATATTGGGCCTCTATGGGCATAATTTTGGCCTTCATAGCCTTAATTTGTGACCTTATATCATGAGTGCTTTACTTAGCTTTATGAAAATCATCCATTTATTATGTACTTTGCCAAATTATTTAGGAGAAACAATCTTTTAGTTAATGAACTTAAGTTGAAAAAATCATTCCTTTTATTATCGAATAAGTAGTGATCTTAAAGACTTACATAACTTGTATATGCCTCTAAGGCTATAACTTTTAACATATCTTATTACGTATTACTTGATTTTCTAAGCAACTGAATAAAAAAACATAACTTGAATAAAGTAAATACTACCTCTACTGATAGTATGCCTTTAGATTGATCGTGTGCCAAGAGCACCATATTTTCAGTTAGAGTTTTCAATTAATAGGACCCAAGTTTTCTTGACTTTATAAGGTTTCTACCCCTTGTTTAACATATCTCTCCAAATGATCTATTCTTTTGAAGTATTTTATTCCATCTGTTAAATGTTTACAATCATTAGTGTCTTGCCCATGATCTTTGTGGTATCTATAATACTTATTTCGATCTCTTTTATCGACATCAATCTTCATGGGTTTAGGCCATCTTACCTAAGATTCATATGTTATCTCCATTAAAATTTTACTCTTTCGAGAAGTTAGGGGTGTATATTCAGAGTAACTTAAGGAGGATGTCACATTTGAAGATTCATTATTCCTTCTTGATTTCTTTTAATTATTGTTGTCCCTACCTCCGAACTCGTCATTTTTTCTCTTTCTATCACCAGTCCTTGCAGTACTCTTGGGTTGAACAATATCCTTGACGACCATGTATTTTTCTATTTTCCTTTGGAGCTCTGCCATGGTTTTCGGGGAATTCTTAGCTAGAGACACCTTCAAATGTTCATTTGTCATTAATTGCAATGGTAAGGACCATCATTGCTACAGATTGATCCAAATCAGGAATCTTTAATGCCTTCTTTGTAAATCGGTTCAAATAGTCCCTTAAGGATTCAACACTCCTTTGAATCACGGAGATGAGTGATTCCAAACTCTTATCATGAGTCTTTCATCTAATAAATTGATTTACAAACAACCCACTCAATTGATCAAAAGAATTAATTGAGAGTGTAGTAAGTTATTTGTACCACGTTTGGTTGGACCCTTCAGGATTTATGAAAAAACTTAACATTTTATAGTATTTGAGGTATTAGCAACAAAAGCGTATCAAAATTAAGTATGTGACTTGTGGGATCATTTATCCCATCATACTTATCCATTTTGGTATCTTGAAGCCTTCAGGGATAAGCTCATCTAGGTGGAGGTCTTACTTTTGTATATCGTTTGTCCAATCCTTGCTCCTTTAACTCCTTAGGGTGGCAGTATTCTTTGATAATCTTGGAGTCTTCTATGTACTTCCCTTTCAATTCCCACCTCCTCATAAGTACTGGATCTATCACCTAACCTTAAGTTAATAGTTCTATTGATGTGATGATGTTCAGACCCTTGGGACTGCCTAGAACTCATTTTTAGACTTTGCAATTGCTCTTAGAGATTGTTTATATTCTCTCTCAATTGGTTAATTACATTATCATCTACTATTGGGCGATCACGCCTATATGGGTTATTCCTTCCATCACGTTGATGACTATTGTGTATTCGTTTATACAGAACTGGATCAACATAACTCTAATTGAATCGTAGCTGAAGATCCTTTTGGTTTGGTCGTTAAGAGTGCTCCGCGTAAGGCCCACTATGAGTACGAATAGGTTCTTCATGGACATGAGAAGGTGGAGGTTGATGAGATGGTTGTTGGGCATGAATAGAATTTGCCTCTTATTCTTGATTGTTAGGAGATGGTGAATATTGAGGGTAACAATTTCGTGTTGAACCGTGGGTATTTATCATGTTGATTCTCTAAATTATGATAAACAAATGACTTTTTATTCATTTCTCATAGACGGCGTCAATTAGATACGTCAATCAGTAGCTATAAATTAGAGTTTTGGTCAACCTATAAATTGTGACTTTGACCATCATTTAATCGTCTTAAATTCGTCAAAAATCCTGCAAAAAGGTCTATTGGAGTGGGGACTCCGGAAGGACTCTCCGATACTTAAGTTAAATATCTAATATGGAGAGAGAGAGAGAGAGAGACCAAGAGAGAGAGAATATATATTATTACTGGAGTAAATAGTGTATCTTAGTTGTACTAGAGCATCCTCTATTTATAGCATCAGAGTCCTCTCTTTTGGGAGTTATAAATTAGAATCCTAATTAACTTTAGAGACATTTTAGGATGCCAATCCTTAGTTAGTTAAGTTTTCTAGAAACTCTATGCTTTATTAAATTTGTTATGCTTCTGGAATACTTATTGAGCGAAATTATTATATTACCCTTTATTAATAGAGTTATAGAAATAACATGTGATAACTTGTCATTGATGAGTTTTTACTCGCATCAATTCTGATGATAATAACATGAAATCCCACTGCTCCAAATACAGGCTATAACAGTACCCTTACTTTGATTGAAATTACAATTAAACTCAAAAAATTTCCACCCACTACATAGACTACTCGTATACATATGCCTTAGTAGTCTCTTTAGTTCTTTGAGAAACCTTGTACACATCTTTTCACTTTATCTTTATCTGTAATATAAACAAATAATTCAGACATTAGCAAGAATTTACACATGTCTGGATATATCTAATACTATGTTTAGATTGAAAGAATGGAATGACTGAAAGAATAGAATAGAGAAATGAATGGAATGGAGAGTGGAATGATTCATTTCATTCAAGCTGGAACGAGTTATTCCATACCATTCCTCAAGGAATAAAATTCATAAATTTGAGAGGAATGAGAATGATTTATTTCATTCCAATTAAGTAATCAAACACAATTTTTTTTTATTCCATAGAAATGAATCATTCTATTCCACATTCATTCATTAAATCCAAATGTAGCATAATTATCTATACAATTGTTTGCAATTGATGATAAACTCTAGTTATCCCGCGCACGCGAAATAATATGTGAACCAGTGAGTATCATCTTATGCATAACAACTATGTAGATGGTTAGATTCATCTAACAATGAACATAGATTATATATATATATATATATATATATATATATATATATATATATATATATATATATATTGTTAACGCGTGAATCTTTCTCCCGCTGAAATCACCTAACAACGAGATTTCTGCACTCAAAAGAAACCGTTAAACACCCCACAGATCAAGTCACGACTTAGGTCATCCAGGAACTTCGGTGTAAGAATAAGTACAAGTGATAAAACGTCACAATGGAGAACCAAGATAATTGATGGAATAATCGTAAGATATTTGATATTGCAACGATGCATGTATTAGTATTACCTGGTTCACCTGTCAAGGTTTTATATATATACTCTTTCATACACCGCCTAGAGTCCCATCAACTTTAACAAGAAAGAAATAATATCTTTCTCTCATAACCCAAACTACCTCAAAGATAAGGATACTTGAGCTGACCCACGGTCCAGGCCCATCATCATAATATGTAAAAAAAAGTCTAACCCAACTCCAAATATAAAATAATCCTTGACCTATAGTAAACATGAAGTCTAATAAATTATATCCTAACATATATATATATATATATATATATATAGAGAGAGAGAGAGAGAGAGAGAGAGATAGAGAGAGAGAGACAGAAAAAATAATTTAAAGCACGTCTTGACTAAGGTTATTTAATAAAATCTTAGTAAAATGGTGCAATTTTACCCCATAGGGTTAATTTTTTTATTTTTGAATTTTATACATAAAAATATTTAATTATAAATTTTATACAAACTACGTTGTTTTGTAAGTAGTTTTATTCTAGCTTTACTAAGGCATGACTTGGATTATCTTTCCTCATATATATATATATATATATATATATATATATAGAGAGAGAGAGAGAGAGAGAGAGAGAGAGAGAGAGAGAGAGAGAGAGAGGGAGAGAGAGAGAGAGAGACCATTGCCAAATTTTGTGCAGTTATCAAGTAGTGAATTGGGAGGACAACTGTCTGCAGGTTTACACATTTTCTTGATACAATATCGGTAGCACAGCACAGAACGTTCAGGAGGGACTTTAAGGCAAATCAATTTCCGGTCTCAACAACAACTAAAGGCTGTTGCATGCCATTGAAAATCCATGAGGATCAGAATTAGTTCCACTATAGATAGCACAATGCCTTTCCTTTCCATAGCTACTAAACTAAATCTCTCTCTTTACTCTGGCAAATCAAAGTGATCAAAACATTTACCTTAAAAATGATATTACAACATTTAATACGAGGCTATCTACAGGTATTTTAAGTCGGCAATACATATATTTGGTGAATTACTGCAAATGCATGGCGGCAATATAGTTAAATATAATCCGTGTACCAAAATTTAAAATATATCCATTCCAAGAAAAGGTACGTGTTTTAATTTTAAAACTATAAAATGGCGTAATATTCCTAAATCGCTCTCAATTGCACACAATAAATAAATAAATATTTAAATAAGAATTTTTTTTGTGCAAAGGAAGGAAAATTACTTTTTTATATTATTTATAATATCAAGTCATCACCATTAATCAAATTCTTAGTTAATATCAAGGTTATATTCGGAATATAAAATTCTCTTTAAAAATCATACTTTTAAAATTATACTCAATCTTAAATTATTTAAAAATAAATGGAAAATTTGAATAAATGAAGAGATTCTAAATATACCGTGGAATTAGATTCTCCTGAATATGACAGATGACAAATAGTATTATGAAAAAATGGTAGTAATATTAGACGATGGATGAACCAAATTGATTGATACTCAAACCACGGAATTGATTGTTTGTCTTGTATAAATATAGATAATCTTTGATTTTGTTTATATATATATTTATATATATGTGTGTATGTGTGTGCACGTGTGTGTGTGTGTGCAGATTGTCCTTATATTTACACACGTATCTCAAAAGTACCCATCTTTTTTTTGCTTTTCAAATGTCCTTCATGGAAACATGTAAAAATTACCTATACTTTTGTAATTTGATCTCAAAACATGTAATTTTATATTAATTTATAATATATGCTAGAAACACAAAATTGACTCAATATTTAAATAACAGTCGTCTCAATAATATAATAATCATTAAAATTAGACTTACTCCAGTAAAATAAAACGTAGAAAACTATTTCCACTTTTGTAATAATATTCTTGATTTGAAAACATGTAATCTTATTCGAGTCGCTAATGTTTTTGAAGAATAGTAAGTTTTCAATATTTTTGAATAATTGTTGTCTTAAACTTATAATAATTCTTAAAGTTAAGTTTCGTCATGTATTTCTAATTAACTTTTCATTTTTCTAGCTAATATTCTTCTCCAAACATGTAAGAATATCCTAAAACATGTAATCTCATTTATAATCCAATCTACCAAATATGATTATTTTTTGGGTAAATTTTATTTTATCATTTTTTTATTTAACCACCTGTTTTCTAGAAAGTTACACTTAAATACGTGAGATTTTGAGATAAAATGAAAAAGTATTTTTTGTGTTAATGTCGTGACTTTACCAAATTTTCATTTAACCACCTGTTTTTTAAAAAGTTACACTTAAACACCCGTTTATTTTACCACTTGAGGTTTTACCATTTTTTCATTTAATCAGTTGTTTTCTAAAAAGTTACATTCAAACACCTGAGAGATTTTAAGGTAGAGTGAAAAAGTATTTTCCGTGTTAACGTCGTGACTTTGAATGGTTAATGACATATTTGTCCTTTGCATATATATAAATTGTAGTAATATTCAAGAGCATCAATTCGTTGAAAACTTGAAACCCCAAGATGTGCAAACTATTTTTGATTATTTTCTTGGTTTGTGTTTATCAAATTACGGGGACTATTACAGCGCCTTCTGTTTCTCCCACAGGTAAGTTATCAATCACCCCTTTCGAAATCTTCGATTTTATCACCGACTACCATCACCTACCGTCGTCGCTCCTCAAATTGGGGTATTCGCCATTTATAGAATCAAAGCCAGAACTCATCCACACTGCCCCCATTCTATCTCATCCTTCTCTCTCACTCTATTTGGTTTATATATTAATATGTGGTTGTGCAGTATTTTCATTTAATGTTTCTTTAGTGAAAGGTATAGAAAATGGATGCACACCATGTTGACGCTTGATTCTGTCCATTCGGAGAGGATACCTGCACAAAAGTCTTAACGGTTTGGGCTGCCGATGGACTTCTCCAATGTGAGTGTTAGTGAAGATTTCAAGATAGATCAACAATAAAGGCTTAAGTATTTAGTAGAGCAATAATATTCATAACCCTTGCCTCCATCATTAACCGAGTATTTATAATACTTACTTAATTTTTACCAATCCTATTAGGAATGTCCATCGACGAGTTATAGTTGAATATGAAGGTGGCTATCCTAAACCATCTAGGACTCATGACCCCTACTCTAATTAGGATTTGATGTAGTAAGTAGTCATCATCTGGATTAATTTATGAATCCAACCCAAGCCTATCGGACTAAGGAGTCCTCATAAATAACTGCCAAGCCGATGGACCATTAGGCCTAGCCCAATATTAATTACCCAATCAGGTTTAGCGAAATATGCATCCTAACATTGTCCCCCACTCCTCCTGTATATAAATGTGCTGGGAGTAGACTAAAAAATTATGAAGGTACATGTAAGGGGACAAATTCGGAGGAAAATTAACTCCTCGAGACTCTAGATGTATCAACATAAGATATATCAGACCAAAGGCAGATCCTCTTTGAACTTCATATAGGAATTCAGGGGCAACGTAACAGAGGAGAAAAATTCATTCGGGAGCCTCGAAGCATCGAACCGAAGAGAAAGCTCCTTCGAAAACACAAAAGTGTTTAACCGAAAGGAAAGATCTTTCGTGGACCCAGAGGTCTCTGACCGAAGAGAAAGCTCTTTCGGGAACCCGGAGGTATCAGACCGAAGAAAAAGCCATTTCTGGAACCCAGAGGTGTCAGATCGAGCAGGAAGCCCGTTTAAATCACCCTTGACCTTTATAATAAGACTTCAAGTGTTGGACTCTACGTAGTAACTAGGCCTAAACGTTTGTCATCAAGCCCAACGTGTCCAGCCCAATAGCCTGCACAAACGCCTCAGATTCCATTTTTTGAAATTTAAAACACCGTTTGGACAATTGGCAAGGAGCACGTGAGCAGAATCATTATTACTTTGCTGTAAAACACTGGAAACGAGCCCCATCCGTTAGATAACTTGTATACGGACTGTTGAACGATGAATAAGATAAGGGAAGTAGATCAATCACCATTTTTTACTAGAAGTGATGTTTTTGAGGAAAAGACGTCTGAGAGAGAATCCTATCCACCGTTCAAGATTTCTTCATACAAGACTTGGTTTTCACCAATCATCGCTTCATCGATCTTCCTCTAATCACCAAGTAAGTTCCTTGCCGTCTCATCTTCAATATTTCAAAATGGTAAAAAGTTCAAAAAACACGAGAGCACATGCTTTGTCTTCCCAGGTTGAAGACAAGGTTACTGTTGCTGAACCAGGGATCCCAGAAGGTCAACCATAAAAACCTTTAGTTATTGTGTGGATGAGAGACGTAGAAGAATACAATAAGAGCAAATACTTCACCATCATGTATAGAGTAGCAAACATCCCTTCTTCCATCCGAAACCATCACTTTAATTTATTACGAACAGAATTTTATATTCTAGAGTCGTACGAAATTAAAAGACCTGGGCCGAATAAAGAATGTATTATCAGCTCGAGAGGGGATGAATTCCCATTCATCGACAAATGCTGATCTTCAAGGTACGATTCCTTCTTCACCCGATTGTACTTGAGTTACTACATACGACGAGACTTAGTTTAAATCAATTGTCCCCCAATTCGTTCATTCATCTGAATAGTTTCATCGCCTTTTATGCCTCTGAGTCAACCCCCCCCGGCCATAAACTTTTTTTTTTAATTCTTTTCCATCACCAATAAAAAAGAAAAATGATTTTTCCAAATAATAAAGAACACCAGAAGGGAGACCTTAATGGAGACCCCTTCGAGTAATAAAGTGTGGCATGGGGATTAGTTCTTCATTAAGGGATCGGACACTGAGATGGTCGGACCTTGGGCAGACTCGAACAAAGACCAACTGAATCCAAAACGGATCTCACGAGCAAGGTTAGAGGTTTTCGAGGTCTTATATTCCAAGAGAACATCTGTGAAGTAGACTTAATGACCAAGATTGGTTGTACTCTTTCGACCGTAAGTCATCTGCCATGTGTACCATGTGAGTTTTCTTATTCCGGATTCGATAAGATACTAATTCTTCTGTTATGTCTGTGTTGTAGTGGCCGATCAAGGAAAGAATCCTGATGACGAAACCATACTTAAGGCAGCTGGGGTCCCGAAGGTGAAACTGAGCGGTGCCAAGAAAGTGAAAGTGGCCCACAACTTGAGGGTTGTGAAGCCCAAAAGTCCAACTGAGGCAACAGTCGTCGCCGAGGTGGCAACTGGATCCTCTTACGTGGATGATACTATCAAGCCCACAGGGGAGGAGACATCTGCTTCTGAAGAGCTGAGGCCGAGTAGGCCGAAGATAAAGAAGAGAAGATTAGTGCTTCGTTCTTCGTTAGGGGCAGGATCCAAACTGGTTCCACTTCCCCAAGGGTCCCCGAGCAGTCCACCTATCGGGTTAGCCGTTATTAGACAGTCGAAAGAGCCACTAGTCCCTCCTCCTCAAACCACTAAGAAAGACGTCACAGAGGAATAAGAGCCTTTAAAGAAAAAATAAAAAGGACTTGTTGATCCTCCGATGATGACCAAAGAGAGAAGAACAGAGGAGGGACCAAGTCTGAATAATTTGGGTTCCTCAATGATCTCATTTGCTGCAATGGGCTACGAGAATGCCGATCTGAAGACGTTGATGGAGATGTTGTTCTCTTTTTATGCAAAGGTAAGACTCTCTCAACTATCAACTTTATTGTTCTTGATTCACTAAAGTTTCGTTTTCTAATAGACTAAACATCCTTTCTTAGGGAAACGCCATTCTCATGCGGGTGTCCGATGAGCAAAAAGCACTAGACCAAAAATTGGAAGAAAGCTCATAAGAGCGTGCCGAGGCTGTGCAAAACCATCAAAAAATTCGAGATCAACTACGGGCTCAACATGATGCCTTCTATATTATGAAAAATAAATATGAGGAGACGCAGAAGGAGAGAGCCAAAAAAGATAAAGAGATGAGCTGCATGTAGGCCCAGCTGCAAGATTCTGAGAAACGGGTCGAGGCCGAGGAACGTAAGAGGCTACTCATTGAGAAGAATCAACAAGAGCTCGAGGCCAAAGTTCGAAAGTAAAAGAAACTCCTCGATCAATCAGAGAGTATCGCCAAGCTTCAAACTGATCAGATGAAGAACCTTAAGAAAAATATCGAACTAATCGTTGAAGGTTGGGCTACTAAAGAAGCCGATTGGCTGAAGGGGCCAATAACCTCTGTTTCCCCGAGCGTTCTTACCCTAGAGCTTCGGCAAAAAGTTATCGACAAGTACAAAATCTCGGATGACTTTCAGAAAGATGTTTATTCTGTCATGGTGAACAAATTCAATGATGATTTTAAATTTGCTCGGGAGTTTGCTAGGGAGAAGGGTCACGATCCCGATCAGTTGGGAATTGTCATTCCTGATGATTAATTGTATTAATTTTTGTAATCCCCGAGGGACTTGACTAATTAATTTGAATTGTAACCGTTAATTTTATCTTATTATCCTTTCTCATGAGTTAAGTTTTATCATCTGTATGTATTACTGTTTATTTTATACTCATGATTTGCCCCCTGCTAGCTTTATCAGATAACTCGCCGATAGGGCTAGAAGATAAATTGAAAGTGTATATATAAAAACAGCAACACAAGAGTAAGATGTAAAAGATATTCTCACTAATATCGAAAAGATAATCTTATCGGCTAAAACATAGCCTCAAAATTGGACTAAGTATAAATCCTATCGGCTAAAACATAGCCTCGAAACTAGTCTACGTACAAATTCAAAAAATCTTAACTACTGATAATACTTACGAAGTCGAACGGCATGCCAAGTATTGGGGACATTCTTCCAATCCATGCGCTGAAGTTTTTACGTTTCAGCCCTCAAGACCTCAATCACCAAATAGGGCCCTTCCTATATAGGCATTAATTTACCAGTGTCCCGAGGTGTAGATACTTCGGCCTGCTGAAGGACTAGATCACCCACTTTAAATGGCCTATTTTAAACATTTTTATTAAAATGTCAAGAGGTACGTTGCTGTTAGGTAGCTAATCTGAGGATCATTGAGTCTCGCTCCTCTTTTAATAAGTCAAGATTTTGCGGAAGTCTCTCGCTATTGAGGATTTCGTCGAAGTTCTGGACTTTGGGTGTAGGTATCTCAATCTTAATAGGTATTAGGACTTCGGCTCCATAGGCCAATTTGAAGGGTGTCTCCCCAGTGGTAGTCCGATGAGTTATTCGGTAAGCCCAGAGAACATGTAAAAGCTCATCAGGCCATGCTCCTTTTGCATCTTCCAATCTTCTCTTTATTCCATTAAGGAGCGTCATGTTAGTGATTTCTACCTGACCATTAGCTTGATGATGGGCTACCGAGGTTCAACGGTGTTGAATGCTGAGTTCACTTAAAAATCCTTCAAATACTTTGTCGATAAACTGAAGCCCATTAGCAGAGACCAGAACGTTACCATAGGTATACCGAACCTGTAGACTATCTGCTCTTTAAAGAACTGAACACATGTGTGTTCAGTAATTCTAGCCAGAGGCTTGACTTCTACCCATTTGGTAAAGTAATCGATAGCTATGACTACAAACTTCACTTGACCCTTTTCACATGGAAGTGGGCCTAAGATATCGATTCCCCATACTACAAAGAGTATTGGAGACAATATGGGTGCAAGCTCTTCAGGACTGCCCTCATTCTATCTCATCCTTCTCTCTCACTCTATTTGGTTTGTATATTAATATATGATTGTGCAGTATTTTCATTTAATGTTTCTTTAATGAAAGGTATAGAAAATGGATGCACACCATGTGTTTGAATTTGAGTTTTTGAGAGTATTTGTTTTCATGGTATATGATTGGGAAAAAAAAATTGACTTTAAAAATGATGAATTTGACAAGGATTTGATTTCAGATGTTTGTATTGAAAATGATGAATTAAATTAGGGTTCTAAACTTTCCCAAATTGATTTTGTCAACTTTTCATTGGAAGAGAAGGGAGTTAAGAAAACTTATTTGTCATTCGTTAACAAATAAGTTCCTCACGGAATTTACACATGGGTATTATATCTGTTTCAAAAACTAAACTACTTGTTTTCCTTTAGAATCATGTTAATGATTCTATTTTGAGAGAACTTAAGAGATGACAAATGGATGAATCCGCTTCCATTAATTTTTTAATGTTTTTCTTTTCCTTTTTTAGTTCTCTAAAGTTATTCGTAGCACATTGGATTTTTCTGTTTATGGTGTTACTTACTGCTTCAGTGGTTAAGTATGAAAGATTGTGATCAACAATTTTTAGAATCATGAGTTATAATTACAACAATGAGCCTACTAGGTAACTCTGTTGATGAGTTATAGCTTGTTGCCTTACAAAGCTCAAATTACTCTTATGAGTGAAAGTTTAAATTAAAGTTATTGATTTGAAATCATACAAGGAATACTTATTATCGAATTAGTTGTCCTACATTTCGTATTCGTTTATCTTAAACCATGTGCAACCTTAGCAAGGCATGCAAATAAAAAGAAGCATTCCCTATTCTTGAATGTTTGTTGCTTGAGGTGCTGTATGATTACATATATAATGAGATAGTTCCACTAATAGGCTGAACTCGTAACTAGAATGCATGCAAGTTGCTCATTTAGCATCACATACAAAGAAATTTACCATTATGTGCTTGCCACCAGTACCACATAATGTTTGCATACTAACATACGATGTTGTGTATTACAATTTTAAATGTTGGTTAATGAATGAATTGATATTGTTTATGTTTATGTTGTTCACATAAACAGGAGAAAGAAGAGATGAAGCATTTTAACAAACACCTTATGGACAATTTTTAAATTGAATAACAATAATAAATTTATGAAAATAAAGTAAAGTTAGAAAAGAAATTAGTTGATTTACATACCTTACTTGTGAATATGATGAATTCGCATCATTGATCAAAGCTAGAGAGAAACTACAAATGTTCTAAATGGTATAAAAGAGCTGCTAAGGGTGAACAAATGTAAGGAAGTGGGGGGTTTTATATCCAAGCATGATGGTGGGGCATAGGGGTGAGCAAGAAATCGATTTGCCCCAGAAACCACACCAAAAATCGTACAAACCGCACCAATTAAAATCGCATAAACGGTTCCGGCGTATGTGGCGGTTTTAGGTGAGTTGAAAAACTGAATTTGCAGTTTGAGTTTGGTTTCTGAGCAAAGCCGCATTTAAAAAATCGCACCGCACCATTACCAAAATAACATCGTCATCATAATTATTTTTTCATAATTGTGTGATTTCAGTTGCTCTTTGAGTTTCTATTTATGATATTTTTGTGGCCTATTCTAGAGCATACTTTTTATGTTAAAGTAATAGTCTACATAAATGGTTCTTTATTTCTTTCTTAAGCTTATAAAAATGTTCTTTTTGTTTCACATTAATGCCATAAGTTTGATAACTCTTTTTTTTTTTTTGTATATAAATTTGTGCTACATTATTGTTGGTCAACGAGAATGGTTTACTTTGTTCATAAATCTCATAAAGTGAAGGGTAATTAAGTTGTTAATCTTTAGACAAACTACAATTTATCAATTTACATTATAAGGGTTACTGAACTTAAAGAGTCATTACCACTCAATGTGACATTTTTTAGTTCCTTATAAGTAGCATTCACTGGAAAAAATATTTTTATTGCTATCAATTTTTGTAAAAGAAAAAATATTTTTCAATATGTAAATATTCAATTGGTTTTAAAATCGAAACCGCACCGCATATTTTAAAACCGCACCAAACCGCACTTTACGATTTCATATACGGTTTTGAATTTATTAAACCACACCATGTTCTGCCCTAGTGGGGTATATTGGACAAATTTCAGTCTCATTTGGCCGTCAAAACCATGCATCACGCGCTCCAGGCGAGTTACCTGCACGGACAATTAGTTTGGAAAAAAAATATAACTTTTTTATTTCATCTCAAAACTTTTCGTTTTTAAGTGCAGCTTTCTAAATAACAGATGGTTAAATAAAAAAATGATAAAATCTCAGGTAATTATGTGAAATTGACCCTTATTTTTTAATAGCTCATCAAATAATTCAATCCAATCCTTCCGATTGTTACAGGAAATCTAAAACTCTAATACACCTTTCTCTCTCCTCTTGCAAACCAATCCAGCTAGTATGGTCTAAATCACATTCCCGAGCACCATTTTAATACAAATGACATATTCCTATTTATGTAATATTCTTGTTGGATTCTAGAACACTATTTAGTTTATTTTATATTTATGCAATTAATTGTTCTTTTCTACTCACAATTAAAAAGATATCAGAATTAATTTTTAGTGGAATACATATTAAGTGGTCAATAAATATCTTTGGTGAATCATATCAAATGCTTGGAAATAACTATATATTTTTTTAAGTAAATAAGAAATCTGTATAAAATGTAGAGGATCAAATTCTACATCGCGTATGAAATTGTAATTTATAGACTACAATTCTATTTATTATACTTTTCACATTTTTTTTATAATCAATACTCATTGAACAACGTAATAAATAATCATGTCGTGGGTGCTATTACTGAAAGTAATATTTATATTATTAAATACATTGAAGATATTGAATGAAAAGAATTTTAGTCTGTAATCTATGCACTTTTATTAATTTGAAGGAGTTAAAGCTACAACTAATCCATTTCATGCATCGAAATTTAATCGATCAAAGTTATAATATACAAGTTGTTTAATTTTAGTAATGGCTTAAAAAATTACATCATATGTGAAAGGTTTGTCTGTTGAAATACAAAGTTGAATATATGTAATATTATTTTGGATTCTATTATAGCTCTATTATAACTGTAGCAATTTAAATGAGACGCATCAAATAAATAATCCAAATATCATTAATTTCTGGTAATCACAAACAGAATGAAAATAAAACTCAAAGATATTACTCCAACAACATAAATAACTATGAACTATTTAGAGACTACTCACTACTCCATAGGCCTTTCTTTGTCTCAACAGTTGTTTGACAGGTCATGTTGTATACATCTTTTCATTTTCACTTCATCTGCAACACAAACACACACACACACACATAAAAAATATATATATATATATATATATATATATATATATATATATATATATATATATATAGAGAGAGAGAGAGAGAGAGAGAGAGAGAGAGAGAGAGAGAGAAATTAAAATACCATCTGTAAATTTGGTGCATTTATTTAATAATGGAGTAGTTTTTTTTTAGGTGTTAATGCGCAATTCGCAACAGGTTTCTCCGTTGCATGCTGGCTTTGAAAAATCGTAAGCATCAGAAGTAGTACGTACCACAATAGGAACCGTTCCATAGCGCCTTTCCTTTCCATGCCTACTAAGTACTTAACTAAATCTATCTCTTTACTGATCTTACAAATTAATCAAATCCAGGTTGTGACTCCTCAACTCCATTTAAATACACCTAAGGTAATCTGATCTGCCGTCTACGTAATATAAATTAATGACGTATATCTCTCTCCATTAAAGAATTGAGAGTCTTAGCTGGCTTGTTGACTTTTTTAATATTATAAAATAGTTAATGTTTTTATTGTATTTTATACAAATATTTCGATTGAATAGAGTAATTAATTTTTTATTTTTCGACCTAATAATTAGATCATGTTTAAAATATTATATTTATATATATTTTAATATTAAAAATTGTTTAACGTGATGTAAGATGATCATCATTAAAAAAAAATATGCTTCTAAGATTATATTAAAATAAATTAAAATACTACGGTAGTTCATATTTTTTATTAGATTATATTAAGAGCACAATCTATGTGCTTTAATTACAGTGTCTCGGATATATAATAAGAAAGAAAATCTGTCACAGGCCCACAGATAGTTTTTCTTTAATATTATTACTATTTACTACCAAATGTTATTCAACTGCAGAAAAATATTTATATTTACCAAAAGAAAGGTTAATTAATTTGCATCATGAAACAGAGATAAAATATAGTTCAATGTATCAGCAATCAAACCAACACAATTCCGTAGACACCCATGCATGCATACATTTCTGCAGCATGCGTGCAATATTACAATATATATATATATACACATACACGTAGTTTAATGCCCACCGCCAGCTGCTAATCCAGCACCACCACCACCAAACCCTGAACCGCCACCCCAACCAAATCCACTTCCTCCAAAATCACCACCACCGCCACCTCCACCGCCACCGCCACCACCGCCTCCACCACCGCCTCCAGCACCTGAACCACCTCCGAAACCTCCCCCGGCTCCAAACCCTTCACCACCACCCGCTCCTCCTCCACCTCCAAAGCCACCTCCACCTCCAAAGCCACCTCCACCTCCAAAGCCATCTCCACCTCCAAAGCCACCTCCAAAGCCTTCACCAAATCCTGCACCAGCACCATTACCAATCCCACCACCACCACCACCACCAGCTCCACCACCAAAACCACCACCTGCTCCAGCAGCACCACCTAGGTGGAAACCAGCTCCTCCTAATCCTCCGCCCGCACCTTCACCAGCTCCTCCAAAAAGTCCACCACCATCTCCTGCACCAAGTCCTCCACCAGCTCCTCCACCAAATCCTCCCCCTGCACCTCCACCAGCTTCTCCTCCTAGTCCACTGCCAGCTCCTCCGCCAAGTCCACCACCAGCACCACCACCGAGTCCACCACCAGCTCCTCCACCTGGACCTCCGCCAAGTCTTCTACCAGCACCACCACCGAGCCCACCACCAGATCCTTCATCCAGACCACGACCAGCTCCTCCACCTAATCCACCGCCTGCACCTCCACCAAGTCCACCACCTGCACCACCTCCAATACCTCCATCAACATTTAATTGACTCCCTAAACCACTACCCGGACCAATCCTTCCATGTTTAAATCCCTTTCTATAAATCCCATGGCCTAAACGTCCACCAATTCCTCCCCCCAACCCATGTCGTCGTCCCAAAAGGTTTTTCTGTTCTTCAACTCCATTAACATCATCTCCACAAACTAGCCCATCAACAATAAGTAAAACCACCAAAACAAATACTCCAAGAAACCTAATCATAATACCCATATTGTAATTATGATACTATATATTCAACTCAAAAATTAAGAAGAAGAAACACTACTACGCCTCCTCTTAGTTAAAACATGCAATACTGCGCACTTATGGGGTACAAAATATATATAGGGGATATATAGTACGTACATAGTAAAAGTGAAATCAAGAAGTAAAAGTGTAATGTAATTAACCTATCTATCTATCTATCTATCTATCTATATATAAGGGTAGGTGATCCCGTAAATACCCCAACTTTAATTCTCTGAAATGAGTACGTAAATGAATGATAGTTGTTGATTTCTTAAAGTCTTTGGACATCTATGTTATTTATTTTTTCAGCTAGCGGACCCCTTCTTTAAACTCACGTACAACTAGTTAATCTCTATCTCTCGCTCTCAATGTTATGTTTTTTGTGATCTATTTTTTCGGCACATTAACTATTTTTTGGGATTTGACTTTTAGGACAGGCACCTGGATTCAAGCCCTATTCACAAAGGGCTACTCAACTTTTAAACCCACGTGAGATTAATATAACATGCAGTTTCATTTACATAGGCTGACGGGTGAATGATCAGAGACCGAGAGCTATGGACTCAGAGTTGGATTGTTTGAGGTTTGTGAAATTTATAGCAAAAAAATATATTTGGAGTATTTATTTTCTTCATCTTCGATGGCCTTGGCAAATGGGTTGATTTAATAGGTAATGGATAAAATTAAATGAGTTGTGGGTTACTAATGGGATGATGGGTTGAAAATGGATAAATTTAAATGAATACGGTTCAACCCATTAAACTTGGTACAACGTAAAACTAGCAGAATGGAGGAAAACCAACTCATCCGCTTCTCTTTAATGATCTCTCTCCTCTTTTTCTCAAATTTCATTCTTCTTCTCACTGCGAAAGAAGAGAATTTACAATTCAAGTTTCAAAGATCATCTACCCCTAAATTTACGGCAGAACAGATCGAGGGGATGGAATTACTCCAGAAAAAAAAGTTTAAAAAAAAAAAAAAACCTAATGAATTATATCTAACAGCCAAATCTCAGTGGTGATCCCTATATACATTCACATAAAGGCAATCAAAGCTTCAATCCAAACCACTGTAGAGACCCGCAGTGCAATCAAAGTAAGTGACGGCCGGACAGATCATCGTTGGCGTGAGAGGAAGTTGCCGGAGGGAAATCAACGCGGTGACGGCTTATATATGGTAAATGTACGTATTATCCACGGTTTTATTCATTTAATCCATATAGTTTTTGTTATCCATTTAAGCCAACCCAACTAATAACTAATTAAGATAAAGTTGATGGGTTAGTCAAAAATATTGCATGCTCTAGATACAATCAAACAAGTCTAAGAAAATACAACTCTGTTATGTGTACGAATGCAACTCTTTGTTATAAATTTCATAATAAATCGACCTAGTATCGAACCAATTTTAATGGCTTTTGATATAAAAGAAATACTACAAAAACATACAAGTACTTGTTATAAAAATGCCAACTCTTTAATATAAATATCAAACTTCATTAAGGCTATGTTTGTTTGTAAAAAAGTATATTTAGAATTGGAATATTTGTATTAATTTAACATTATTTCGGGCTATTTTATCCCATGATAAGGGATTATTAGTCCCTTAATGCTGGACTATTAGTCCCATAAAACCATTTAATAGCTGAAAATGAGAAGGACTATTAATCCCAAATTCATTATGGTATTATATAATCTCTCATAAATAGTCTTAATAATGAAAAAAAATAGTTCATATGACTATTTAAAAGACTATTAATCTCCTATTATAAGATAAAATAGTGTTAAATTAATACAAATAGTCCAATTCCAAACATGATTTTTATAAACAAACATAGCCTAAATGTACAAGTTCACCAAATCTGAAACCCTATATATGGACTGTTAATAGAGACTAGTTTTTTTATTGCTAGCTAAAGAGACTAATTATACATACATACTGTGTTTGTGAGTCTTAAATAGAAGAGAAATGAAAGGAGAAGTAAAGAAATTTGGACAAGAAATATTAAAATTTCTTCCCAAAGTTAGGAAGACGTCCGTGGAGGAAATTGATATTTAAAAAGTACCAAAAATACTATGATATACAATTATTTATCAAAAATAATCTCATATTTTAAGTTAAAATTTTCATTTAGAGTAAAAGAAATTTACTCTTTTTTCTCATAAATTGTAAAATCTGTTCCTTTCTTTTCTACTCAAATCACAAAGTGTAAAGAGTTACTTCAGTATTTAATACGGTGGCCTGGTCTCTTTAATGTACCTTTTTGACCTCGTCAAAGTTGCAACCAAGAAGAGCCCAACCAACATATAATGCAGTACTTATACAGTTATACCCACTGTTCTCGGAAGAAAAGTCTATACAATTTAAGTGTTCGCGTGGGACCGCTTTCTTCAAGTACTGCTTTTACTTCTTCGCTACTAGTCCCGAAACAAACGGTGTAACTGAATATAGTAAGTACTAATAATAAATAAATAAAATACCTAAACCTAGTTTTCTTTTTGAATATCAAAAAGGTTGCAGGTAACAATGTAACATGACCAACTTTAGGATCAAATTTTACTTGGATAAGATGGTTTTTCTACTTTGTATAATCATACTTTTTGCGTTCCAACATATATAATTCATTTTACGTTTTTGAAGTTAATTTTTGATATTTTTAAATTCAATATTAATATGAATTCATTAAATAATAGATTATAAAAATTACTAATGAAAAAAGTACTAACAACATTTGTTATTGTAAAAAGTTAACTGAATCACATTACTTTTAAAATTTTAAAAAAAATTTATTAATTTTTTAAAATCAAATTTAATCATATATTTTAGGCCGAATGAAATATTTTTTAAATGACTCAAAAAGAAGTGAACTCTTGATTAATTTGGGACAGAGAGCAGGGAAGTGTGAGTATATATATATATATACATATATATATATACATATATATGAAAATGATTCATAACAACTATTTGCTATGACAACTATTCCAACAAACTTATCTTATACTATTCAACAAATGATTTAATAGTTTATAAAAAAAATTGTTCAGACCAGTTAGAGAGATTTTTTTTTGTCCAACCGCTATTTATAGTAGTGGCTAGACAGACGACATCATTTTAATTTGGCCCAAAACTAAAATGACATCGTTTTAGTTTTGGCTCAGCCGCTACTTCAAATTTGAAGAAACCCAAAGCAGCCTCAATACAATCAGGACAAGACATCAGAGTTCATCATCAAGCTTCAAAAGTTTTTAGTTCCTATCCTCATCTTGGGTGTGGCAGTTGGCATCCATTTCTATACCAAATCAGCTTAAGGATTAGGGGTATGTCTTGTAATGGAAATCCCATTAAATAATTCAGTTTATACTACTTATGAGAGACCGACCCCCTTGTGTGTCAATTTACATAACTGTTGCTTAAATTATGGGGATTTTACGATGTTTAAATTTTTTTCTCGTAAAAAAACATGATTATATCACTTTCAACTTCCATCGATGTAACATCAAAAGGAACCATATGCATGTGACCAATTGCATTTATTGAAAAAATGAATAGATTGGAATTGTTAATTTAGTTTAATTAAATATTCTTTTTGCGCATAACGTGCTTTTGTGAGTTAACATCTTCCATAATTGCAATCTCTTACATACAGACTACCGACAGGTTTCTCTTTTAAATTTGAATTCATGAAAAATATTTCGTTTTGATTTTAGTCCGGCCACTATTATGGATCATTCCCCATACATATAGAGTTGAAAAGATTACAATGCGTTTAGGACCTTTATTCTACTTGATGGCATGGATCAGTTGTGCTTGAGAGAATTTGAAAAGATTACAATGCTTTTAGGACCTTTATTCTGCTTGACGACGATAGATCAGTTGTCCTTGAGAGAATTGCAAGGCAAGAATTGAGCCACATGCTATAGCCACTACTCAGAACGTCTCAGTATTTAATTTGGCAAACTAGCAGGTCACACTCATATAATAGTAATTAGCTAACTTAATCATACAATTAAGTACAAGTTTTCTGTGTAATTAGATTAAGAAATATCGCCTAAAATGGAGAAATTCACATTTGAAGTACTCCATTCGTTCCTTTTCTTTTTCTTTTTTTAAATTGAGCGATTTAGAAGAAAACAAAAAGATTAAAAAATATAATTAATACTTGTCAAATAGATTAAATTGGATATAAATCTCAATTTTACTATCTCAAGATTTATTGTAAAGATGAAATAAATAAATTAGTATTTAACGTAAGATAATATGATAATTTAAGTTATTAATATTTTCTTGAAATAAATAATACGTATAAAAATAAATAAATTTTATCTCTAAAAAGACCGATAAGAACTACAGTTACTTGTTGTCGGCAAAGCATAAAATTTAGCCTAGAGAACCAATATAAAGTCCAATTCAGAGAAATTTGATCTTTTATTATGTTATTCAGCCTTTAATCGCAGAATTTATTGATAACCGTCCCTTTCACTGGATCAACAACCGCTAGTAATTGTTAGCTCAAAATTTAGTTGCTCCATAACAATAAACTAATGAATAGTAGTGCTTTTTTATATATATTTTACAATAATTATTATTTTATAGATTAAAATAAATATTCTTTGTTAATTTTACATTAAAAATAAATGCAGCTAAGTTTTAAGAAACTAATTATTTTATATTTTAAAACAAAATAATATAAATTTTTACATTTGGATATTAATTTATCAAAATGCTAGTGTACACGATGGCTGAGTCAGAATTGTCACTCAAAGGAGCAACAAATTAAATATAACAGAAAAAAGAGGATCAAACATAAATTGTGATATATCCCTCAATCTCATGTCAGAATGTATCGCATCCACAACAATTTGTTATTGAGTTATTATTTCGATAATTAATATAAAAAATATTTTTATTGTAGGTATCTCTGTCACTATAGACTCTAGTGGTAGGTTCAAAAAAGAAAATCAAAGCTGCAATTAGAACCTCTAGCGGCAAGGACTTTTTAAAATTAATTTTGGATTGTCGAAACAGTAGTAATAGTAACCGGTTAATGTGGATTAACCCCCATATATATATATATATATATATATATATATATATATATATAGGATGAATTATATTATATATAAGATTTTAATTTTATTTCTGCACCAATAATTTGTTCAAACGGTGTTTGATCGATGGCTCTTTATGGTGTAGAGTGTGTAGAACTCACACATTGTCAATGTATTGATTCTTATTTAACTATATGAACTAAAACTATGAACTTTACGAGAACGATAAAAATGTATGTAAATAGATTATGATATTCCTATCTCGTATCACTACATGTTCGGTACACCGTATTATAAATAAGTTTCAAACTCCACCTCCTAGTACTAATAATTTAGACATTTTTAAAAAATAAATAAATATAGATAGATTAAGGATGCAAATTGGCAGGTTTGGTTGAGCCCAAACTCAATCTAAGTGCTTGAATAAAAATCTCGGGCTAGGCTCGACTGAACATGGAGTACCAAAGAAAATTTCATGCGTCTAAAGTTGGTTTCGGGCTCAATATTTAAGTTAATTAAGTGGGTACGTTTGATATTTTGACCTACTAGTTACGAAATTAGCACCAAGTTAGCAAAAATAAAAATAAAAATACAATAAAAGAAAAGAAAAAGAAAAAGAAAGAGAAAGAGAAGATAATCCATTCCTCCACAAGACTAAGTTTTTATTAAAAAAATCATGAATTTGAAGATTAATTAAAGTCTAAAAAACATTAGCAAGGTATAGTTTGATTGATATTGTCTGAAAATGATAGAGATGCCTAAAATAGTTATTAGTGAATGAATGAATTAGGTTGCAAATCAAACAAAACGATTTTGGTTTGATTTGGGTTTTATTTGAAAAAATGAGTAAGACTCGAATTTGTTAATTATATTATCCAAATCTGAGTACAAAAATAAATCGAATAAAAATACAAATAAAATCTTAGTAAGATTATACTCGACTCATTTAGAATTCAAATTATTCGAATTCTCAATCATGATTCAATACATACTTGATTAATATATATTCAAATCGATACTCAATATATTCTTGTATAATGTAAACACAATCAAACCAATAATTAGTTATTATTTTTTATTTTGTTTGTAATTTTAATTATAATTTTATATTTATAAAGTGTAACTGTAATTATCTATTTTTATTTCTAAGTAAAATAATAAGTTCAATTAGTAATGATATCTATATGTATATTATAAAGCCTTCATAAGACTTTCCCCACAAGTGCAGTGTATTTGTGTCACATTTTTTCTTCTTTTTTTCCCTTCTTTTTTATCTCTTTTGCTGCTACAGTTTTAAATATATTACTATTTTATCCTTTTTAATATTAATTTTTTTATATCATTCTATTTACTCTCATAAATTTTATAAAATTCTTATTTTACCCATATAATTTACAAATGCAATGTATGTGCAGTCAATGGTGTCACACTTTTTTTTTATACTCTTTTGCCCATATATTACTATTTTATCCTTTTAACATTTTTTTTTTTATATCTTTCTATTTACCTTTCTAAATTTTATAAAAGTTTTATTTTACCTACACAATTTATACACGCAATGCGTGTGCGACCACTAGTGTATTATAAAACTAGTTACTATATGAATATTTGAATTCAAAACTTGCAAATAGTTTGAATATAATTCAATTTAACAATCGAATTCGAGTAATGAAAATTTGAATCGAATCGAATCTGAGCAAAGTTTTTCAAATATAATTCAAATTTGAGTCAAATTCAAGTAAGAATTTAAATTTACAAGTTGAATCCAAGTATCTCTTTTTCGGATAAATTCGACTCGTTTATACCCCTAAAATGAATAAAGAATAAACAAAATTTATTATTATGAACATACTTCTTTCTAAATTATAAGATCAATATTAACTTTCAAAAAATCAATTTGAAAAAATTTAAAATTAACATAATTTATTTAAGTTTTGAAAACAATAAATCTTTTAACTAGAAGTACTTTTTAGGTAGTTTATGATATTTATAATTATATTGACATAGACTAAATAAATTCATATAAATTTTAAGTTTAAAATTAACTTTTAAAAATTCAATATTATTTTTATAAAACGGAAAAAGTATAATACTTGGTTATTAGTAATATTTTGTATGTGGGGGCGGTACATCAAATCAGTCTAGGGTTAGATTGGTTGGTCCGCCCAAAGTTCAAACAAGCCCAACCTCATTTATACTTCAAACTTATAATTTGAACCCAAGTTCATCCCAACCAGTATGCATTCGGCGAAAGCCCAAGTCGCAGTTCTTATTGTATTGGATGTTGATCAAGATGAAAAAAACTGTGTCCTGTATTGGACTGTTCGTTAAAAAAAAAAAAAAACTTCCCAACCAATGAAATTACATAAATAGTCTCAAGATAAAATAAAATGTATTATGCTACGTTTGAATTGAAGAAATAAATAATAAAATGACTTATTCCTATAAAATAAAATAAAATTGTGTTTGTTTATAATAGAATGGATAATTCTCTTTCTTATCAAATTTATAAATTTTATTTCTTGAGAGAGGATATGGAATAATTCATTCCAGTCGGAATTGAATGAATAATTTTACTCTCTATTATATTCCTTTACCTATTCTATTCCTTCAATTCAAACGCAATATTAGTTTAGTGATAAGTGTCCTCCAAGACATAAGTCGCGACCAAAATTACAAAGAATGTATTCTCTTTTGAGACCAACTAAACATTATTTATATAAACTTATTTAGTGGGTTGTCAACAAAATAAAATTCAACTTCATAAATATTTTCTTGAGTATTAATTGAGTGAATAAATTATAGAAGATGAGGTCAAAAATATTTATTATTAAGGGACATGTTCATTGAATTAAGAGACACCTAAAGGCTCAATTAAACTTCAAATAAGTCGATCAAATTGCCATGATGATAAACAATTGCTTTAGTGTGTGTGTGTGTGTGTATATATTTGGTACATAAAGTTTTTTATTATAGAAGTAGACTGTTCCACGATAAAACAAGATGTAGGAAAATAGTTTTGAATGTCTAACTCTTCAGAGTAATTTTGAATATCAAACTCCTAAAAATCGTGAAAAAAAATTAAATCCATAATTTAAACTGAAATCATGTACCGAATTTATCATTGAAGCGGACTCCCATATTCTTATCACTTCATTGTTTCATCACTCCAAGTTTTGTAATGGATTTTATTTTTATTTTTCTTTTTCATCTTTTTTTTGAAGATGAGAATACAAAGACATCAACGTTTATTAGCCTCAACTCTCAAGTGAAACTCAGGTTTCTTTTGACATTAGGCACATTAATTAACATTAACTTTGGGATTAGTGAGGAACTAAAACTAACACGTGCATGCTCACGTGTGGATGCCCTCGTTCAATAGCATCGAACTCCTAGCATTGTTTTTTTGGAATCGTGTTATTTCAAGTACCGAGGATAGACTAGGTTACCCACATGATTTGAACACTTGCCTCACTTTTTATAACCTACTATATAAATTATTAATGCCTTCTTTGGATTAAATAGATGAAATGAAAAAATATATAAAATAAAAAAATATATTTAGCGATTATTTTGATAGATAAATTATTTTAATTTAGTAAAAAATTATTTAATTCTCTTGATTTTCAATTCATTAAGAAGATAGTGAAATAAGATCCATTTTAAAAAAATAAATAAACTTACTAATTATGCCATTATATCACACTGTCTACTAGTATCATCAACTAAATTAATATGCGCTTGAGATTCAAAAAATAATTACATTTTATTACTTAAATTTAATATATGATGTGTAGAGATTAGGCAAACAAACAAAAAAAGAAACAAAATAACCCCTCCGCTTTACAAGAAGCGTATTAAAATATGAGACAAGTTTTTATGCATCTTATCTTTTATATTTACGTATTAATATTTAAGCCAATATTATAATATAATGATGCGTGCACACATGTTTTAATATATATATATATATACACAGAGAATAATTCATAACGAATAGTTATTATGAGTATTATTTTAATAAATTGATCTTACACAGTCTATATAAAAATCTAACGATGAAATTTTTTTATTCAATTGCTAATAGGAGTAGCGGATGGACAAATTAGGTCAAAACACTATCGAATTTTTTTTTGTTCTAACCGCTACTCCTACTAACTGCATGAGAAAATGTCGATGTTTTGGCATAATTTGTCTAATTGCTAGCAAGAATAGTGGGTAAAGTTAATAAAAAAATAATTAAAAAAAGACGGCGTTTTAACCTAATTTGCTCAGCCTCTATTTCTACTAGTGGCTGTGCAATTTTATTTTTTTTCACTATTGAATTTTTATATAGACAATGTAAGATTAATTTGTCGAAATAATGGCTATAATAATCATTTGCAATGAATTATTTTATATATATATATATATATATATATATATATATATATATATATATATTTGTGCATAACTAGGTTTAGACTTTTAAAAGAGGGAGGGGAGGTGTGAATAGCAAGCAACAAAAGCAACATGATCACTCGTGACTATGCAAAGTGCTTAATTACTTTTCCATTAATATATTTAGTGCATGCATGATTGGTACCAAGAAAAATTGAAATGCATTAACAAACAATAGTTTAATGAAATAAGTGGGCGAACGGCCATATATAAATGAATAACGGGGCCCGTGTGGGTAAGAGCTTAAAAGCTGGCATAATACTAGATTAGTAGTAGTAGCTAAGCTTATTACTATAATGGAGGGCACCTTCTACAATGTTATCTAGTGAAACCGTGTTGGTAGGAGTATTTTCTCTCTCTCTCTCTCCCAACTTTCAATTCAAGTAATTAATGGGGCTAGAAGCATTGGATTCCTTTTATTTCGATTCTTTTATATCCAATTTTAGTGTCACTGGTCAAGCGTGTTAACCACTCTCCACTCGTAGAGAAACTTTGCATGGACTAACAAAAGTCTGACCATATGGACGAAAGAAAATCGCACAACACTAAAAAAACAAGTTCCATAATAAATAAATAATTAATTATGAAAACTAATTAACACAATAATGAGAATCAATTGAACCTAAAATTCATAATCTCAATTTTGGCTATAGAGCGAGCTAAAAACTCATGCAGATGAAGTAATTCGCCTTTGTTTTAAAACAAGAATTCTATTCTCTTTTTAACTTACACCAAAAATAATATTATGTCCCAAAATTAAATATATATTTGTATTTTAAGATTATAAAGTGACATAATATTTTTAATTTGTCATTACGTTTTTTACTGTTATTTTTAATATCAAATTATCATAGCTGAATTTCTACTTAATACTAAGGTTATTTTTTAGAATACAAAATTATCCTTCAAAGTTGTCATCTTACAAATATATCTCTGATTATAGAGCGTAGGGAGTATTTTTTTTCTAACAAAGGAATTTAGATTAGAAGAGAGTGATTTTTCTTATGAGGTTATGTTTTATATCAAATGTAGGTATATAACACAACAATTAGAGAGAACGTTGTATAAGTAGTAGGAGTAATATTTTAAGAGGAAACTGGAGTTGAGAGACATCTCAACGTTCTTGCATGAGTTGTCATCCGTAATAACACTATTTTGAAAATTTTCAAAACGTCTTTTTGCGCCCAACATGAGAATAAGTGTATATTTTTTTTTTGTATATATTTAATAACACAAAATGTCATCATTTTATGCAATAACTCACACAATTATACGCGACATCTCTCACTTTTGTTTTGTCATATTTAAATTCCAAAATTTAGAATTAAACAAATTACTAAATACGTGATGTCTATGTGTCTCGACAAATCTTCAAATACAAAAAACATGTTTAGAGAAAGTCAAAACTCAAGCGGAATATTATTTAGGTATAGGAGAGTATATTCTTCTGGAAAATACAATTTCTAATTTGTGGTCCATACTATAGGAGTAGAATAATTGATTTTTGAACTAATTAACAAGATTTTTTCCCAATACACAAATAAATAAATAAATATAAAATTAACACGATCTCAACATTCTTTCTTAATTAGTAGTTGTTCTTATTATGAGGGGCATGAAGTAAATAGAGATAATCATATTTACAAATTAGTTTCATCATCCAACTTCTCTTGGCCCATATACCGCTTTTGGTATCAGCAGCGGTATCTCTGCATCAACTTGGCTTATAAGAGTTTTCTTCAGGTAGAAAAAATTCTCACTATTTAAGTATAAATAACTTCTTCTTTTGTTGAAATAGTCAAAATCACTAAATTATATTAAAACCGTAATATATTATAGTGATCAAAAGATATTAGGATTCATTTAATTATATAAATATTATTTTTAGTTACAGTATCAACGACATAATTATTGAGAACAATATTTATTATGTTGCTAATTATTTGTGCCAAATTTAATTATGTCTATAATATTTGTGTCACTAAATATGTATTAAAAGAAATTAGAGAATATGTGTCATGGAGAATAACTTAATCCAATGAAAAGATTACAACATTGAAAAAGCTGATTAGGATTTCCTTTATTACATTTATTCTCGAATTTCTTCTGATACATACGTAGCTATATAAATATTATTTATAACGACATAATTATTTATGACGAATTTTATTGTGTCGCTAATTATTTAAGACCAATTTTATTTTGTCAGTTAATATACTTTTTGTATCGCTAAATATATATTGAAAAAAAATTAAAGAATAATGCATGTAATAGAAATGATCATAATCTTAAAAAATAAAAATGAAAATCCTTTGAAGTTATTAATGTAAGACCCCGAATTTTATGAAATACAAAATTTAATTTTTCTTCATATATATATATTTTTTTTAACAGTAAGTGGTTAAATTAACAAAATTGAAAGTTAAGGATGTTATGTGCAAATTTTATTTTGTCGGACAATATTCGCTTTGTCGGGGAATGGAGTGAGGGTCCGAGGAATAGTTATCATAGTCTTCACGTTTTGTAAAATAGTGTGGCAATAATAGTGAAGACTTAGTTGTGTATTATTATACACTGTATTGTTGTACGTTGTGCTTTATTGTAATAATTTTGTTGTAGTATTTTGACGACTCAAGTTTGGGCTGTGTGGACCCAGATTTGGGGGCGTCACAGTTGGCATCAGAGCTTAGGGATATGGTCTTTAATGGAGATCTGGGGTAGAACTAGGAGGGGAGAGACGAATAGAATCAGTCACTAGTGTGTCCTACCTAAAATAGATTTTATTATCTAATGAGTCGATTTGAATGTAGGAACATGAAGTGATGAGTCAGTTTATTTGAACTAACATTTATTTTGTGACCACAGTTTAGTATGGCATCTGGAAATCAAGAGGTTAACTATGGAATGCCCGAAGCAAATGTAGCCGAGAATCAAGAGGCCCCAAACAATCCTCCTGCCAACTCAGGAAATAATGTTCCTGATAACATGATGAACGATGGATTCTTTAGGAATTTCATGCAGTTCATACAGAATCAAGGAAGAGGAAATCCAGTCAATAATAACGGTAGAAACACTGGCAATTTGAGGATGGTCACTGTTAAGCAATTTAAAGAATTAGGACCACCTGAATTCCACGGGAAGCCTGACCCACTCAAAGCGGAGGCATGGCTGAAGCAGACGACAAAAATACTTGATGTCTTACAATGCGCTGATGATCAGAAGGTACCATTTGCCACTTTTATGTTACGAGGTGAGGCGGACCATTGGTGGGAAGCGGTAAAACGTATCCAACCTTCAGCACTCGAAATGTCTTGGACAGAATTCGAAGAACTGTTTAACGAGAAGTACTTCCCAGAAAGCATCCGCCATATGAAGGAAGTGGAATTCATTAAGCTGGAGCAGGGAAACATGACAGTTTCTCAATATGAAGCTAAGTTTGCTGAACTGTCTCGTTTTGCGACTCATCTAGTAGATGACGAAGCACGAATGAGTCGAATGTTCCTGAGAGGTTTGAGACTCAAAATTCGTCAACAACTTAGTTCTCATAAATTTAGTTTGTATTCAGATGTTGTAGATAGGGCTCAAAGGGTGGAGCAAACAGATGAAACATTGCAGCCAAGAGTTAATGATCAGCATAGAGAAAGGAGTGACAACAACCACAGGAACGAGAACCATCGAGGAGGTAACCAACACTTCGGTGGTAATTCCATACCAAATAACAGAAGAGGAGAATCTAGTGGGAACAATTTCAAAAGAAAGAGATTCCATAATAATTATGGAAGGGCACCAGCACCAGTACCAACACCAGCACCGACCCCAGTTTCAAGGGGAGAAGATCGACCACCAGTGAGATGCTATAGGTGTGGTCAGGAAGGTCACATCAGCCCAAACTGTACATTGCAGTCCAAAAAGTGCTACAGTTGTGGGAAAGAGGGTCATCTTGCGCGGTTTTGTCCTGCCACAAAATCAAGTCCAGCTGCAATGATGATACCAAAAGCTAGCGCGGATAAAGGAAAATTTGTAGTTCAAGGGAGAGCTTTTGTTGTGACATCCCAAATGGCACGAAACTCGAACGAGGTGATAACCTGTAAGCTATTCATAAATTCTCGTGAAGTCTACGCTTTGTTAGATACTGGCTCTACCCATTCTTTTATCTCACCTGCATGTGCTCAGCGTTTAAACTTAACTCCTGAAAATTTGGACTTTGACTTATCAGTTGAAACCCCATTAGGAGAAATGACCATTACATCTACTGTCTATAAATCTTGCCTAGTTCAAATCAACAACCTCACATTATCTGTTGACCTTATTTCTTTGGAGATGCGTGAATTTGATGTGATTTTAGGAATTGATTGGTTGACTACCCATCATGCTAAAATTGATTGTTTTCATAAGATTATTAGTTTTCATATTCCTAATCAACCTGTCATGCAAATTCAAGCAACTAAACCATTGAAATCTATAACTGTTATTTCTAGCCATAAAGCCATTCGTTTATTGAAAAACGGATGTCAAGCCTTTTTAGCTCATGTCACTGATTTGAACAAAAATACGTCAAACTTGAATGATATTCCCATTGTTAATGAGTTTCCTGACGTTTTTCCTGAAGAACTTCCTGGCTTACCCCCAAACCGTGAAATTGATTTTTATATTGATCTTGAACCCGGTACCAAGCCCATTTCCAAAGCTCCCTACCGAATGGCTCCCATTGAACTTCAAGAGTTAAAAGTCCAACTACAGGAATTGTTGGATACCGGTTTCATTCGTCCGAGTGCATCACCTTGGGGTGCTCCTGTTCTATTTGTGAAGAAGAAAGACGGGAGTATGAGATTGTGCATTGACTACCGAGAATTGAACCATGTCACCATCAAGAACAGGTACCCGTTACCTCGGATTGATGACATGTTTGATCAATTGCAAGGCGCTCAACATTTCTCAAAGATTGATCTCCGTTCTGGATATCATCAGTTAAAGGTTAAAGCTGAGGACATTCCAAAGACTGCTTTCAGAACTCGTTATGGGCATTATGAGTTCTTAGTCATGCCTTTTGGACTAACTAATGCTCCTGCAGCTTTCATGGACATGATGAACCGGATATTCAAGGAACATTTGGATCATTTTGTGGTTGTCTTTATTGATGACATCCTCATATACTCCAAGAGTCGCGAGGATCATGAACAACACCTGAGATTGATATTACAAAAGCTCCGTGAAAACAAATTATATGCCAAGTTGAAGAAATGTGAGTTCTGGCTTGAGGAGGTCGCGTTTCTTGGGCATGTGATTTCTAGTCAAGGAATATCAGTCGATCCTGCGAAGATTGAAACGGTACTAAATTGGGAACAACCCAAAACAGTAACCGAAGTCCGAAGTTTTCTGGGTCTAGCTGGTTATTATCGGAGATTCGTAGAAGGATTTTCTCGAATCCCCACTCCATTAACGCAGCTTACTCGGAAAAGCACAAAATTCATATGGAGCGAGGAATGCGAGAAAAGTTTCCAAGAACTCAAGAAGAGACTGGTTTCAGCTCCTGTTCTGACCATACCATCAGGATCAGGAGAATTTGTTATCTACAGCGATGCTTCTGGCAAAGGTCTAGGTTGTGTCCTTATGCAACATGGAAAGGTTATAGCCTACGCCTCTCGACAACTCAAAGATTATGAGAAAAATTATCCTACTCATGATCTAGAGTTGGCAGCAGTCGTTTTCGCGTTGAAGATCTGGAGACACTACTTGTACGGAGAAAAAGTGGATATCTATACGGATCATAAAAGTCTCAAGTATTTCTTCACCCAGAAGGAACTCAACATGCGACAACGACGTTGGCTTGAGCTGTTAAAGGATTATGACCACACAATCCAGTATCACCCGGGAAAGGCGAACGTTGTAGCTGACGCTTTGAGCAGAAAATCTTATGCAAGTACAAGTGCACTGCTGACAACACAAAAGTGTATTTTGTACGACTTGCAAAAGATGGAGATAGAGCTAAAGACACCAGGGACCCACTCGAAGATTGCTCACGTGCGAGTAGAACCAACTTTAATCGATAAAATTAAAGCTGCTCAAGCTACCGATCCGGAACTGATAAACATGATAAAGAAAGTACAAGAAGGTGCCATTCCCGAAGCAAGAATCGACGAGAAAGGAATACTTCGAGTCAACTCTCGACTCTGTGTTCCTAACGATCCTGAATTAAAGCATAAAATCATGATGGAGGCACACAACACGCCGTTTGCAATCCACCCAGGAGGTACCAAGATGTATCGAGATCTTCGACATACATTTTGGTGGAACAATATGAAAAGAGAGATTGCGGAGTTTATCTCAAGGTGCCTAACTTGTCAACGTGTCAAGGCAGAGCATCAAGTTCCTAAAGGTCCATTACAATCACTTGAAGTTCCCGAATGGAAGTGGGAACACATCAATATGGACTTCGTGACGGGTCTTCCAAAAGTTTCTCAAGGCTTAGATGCAATTTGGGTGATCGTAGATAGATTGACCAAATCTGCTCATTTCTTGCCTATACGAGAAAACTTTTCACTTGAACGTCTTGCCGGTATGTACATAAATGAGATCGTGAGATTGCATGGCATGCCAGTTTCCATAGTTTCTGATCGAGATCCTAGATTCACTTCACGCTTTTGGATCAGTCTACAAAAAGCTATGGGCACTGAACTACGTTTTAGTTCTGCATACCATCCTCAAACGGACGGACAATCGGAAAGGACGATCCAGACCCTCGAAGATCTTTTGAGACTTTGTGTATTAGACTTCAAAGGAAGTTGGGATAAGTACTTGCCGTTGGTGGAATTTTCTTACAACAACAGTTACCAAGCAAGCATAGGCATGGCTCCATTCGAGGCATTGTATGGAAGGAAGTGTCGCTCTCCAATATGTTGGAATGAAGTAGGAGAAGCAAAATTGTTGGGACCCGAGTTGGTACGCTTGACGACCGAAAAGATCCAAATGATCCGACAACGAATACAGACCGCACAAGAACGACAAAAGAGTTATGCTGATCTTCATCGGAGAGACGAAAGTTTCAACGTTGGAGATCATGTATTCTTACGTGTTTCTCCATGGAAAGGGGTTACGAGATTCGGAAAGAGAGGAAAGCTCAACCCTCGATTTATTGGCCCATTTGAAATCCTCGATCGAATAGGAACCGTAGCCTACAGACTAGCCCTACCACCAAGTATGTCTCGCATCCATAACGTTTTTCACATATCTATGTTACGTAAATATGTGAAGGACCCAAACCACGTCATTGAGTTAGAACCAGACGTTATAGCAGAGGATTTAACATACGAGGAGGTACCTGTTAAGATCCTGGATAAGAAGGAGCAGATCCTACGCTCAAAGGTTATAGCTCAAGTTAAGGTTTTATGGAGGAACCAAGATACTGAGGAAATGACCTGGGAGCTAGAATCTGAGATGAAATCTAAGTATCCTTACCTCTTCGATATGTCAGGTACGTCAATTTCGGGGACGAAATTTCATAAGGAGGGGAGGTTGTAAGACCCCGAATTTTATGAAATACAAAATTTAATTTTTCTTCATATATATATTTTTTTTTTAACAGTAAGTGGTTAAATTAACAAAATTGAAAGTTAAGGATGTTATGTGCAAATTTTATTTTGTCGGACAATATTCGCTTTGTCGGGGAATGTAGTGAGGGTCCGAGGAATAGTTATCATAGTCTTCACGTTTTGTAAAATAGTGTGGCAATAATAGTGAAGACTTAGTTGTGTATTATTATACACTGTATTGTTGTACGTTGTGTTTTATTGTAATAATTTTGTTGTAGTATTTTGACGACTCAAGTTTGGGCTGTGTGGGCCCAGATTTGGGGGCGTCACAATTAAACTAATAACATACATCAAGCTATTAAGCTAAAAAAATAGAGTAAATCATAATAATAATTAATAAAGAAAACTGATATTTTTACACTCTTTTTTTTATATTTTTACACGATAAGATTTATATTTTAGAATTATAGTATGAAAATATTTAAAAAAAGTAAAAATATCAATTCTTTTAATAAACATTAAAAATAATTAAAATTAAAGAGGTCAATTTTAAATGTGTCATTAAATATATCTTTTCCCTTTATTTTGATAAATATTATTTTTATTTTTACAACGTCATTGTTCTGTACGTTTCCATAAAAACATGAATCCCCATATAACTCGCATGATATCAGTCAATCAATCAACATGGACTGATTGCAATCCCAATATTTTAACTTGATTTGGCGTAACAAAACCCTAAAGACACAAACTAAAAAAAAGAAAAAAGAAAAAAGAAAAAAGAAACAGAGAGAAATTAATATCCACGCTCTGCATGAGAGCGTTAAGAAGTGGAGCTATATCACGGACCTCGTTGTCAAAAAACTGTGCTGGTTTGAATTGATTTGATTTGATTGCTCGTTAATTTATTCAGTTGTGACGGCAGCGCGTTGAAAGTGGTGGTCATATGTTGCTTAATGACGCTCACAGCTAGCCGATAGAGACATCGTGGCGGTGGAGCCTTCGGAAACCGTGCGCACTTTCTTAGCACTGATTGAAAAAATACTATGATAATGACTCATAATAATTATTCATATAATAACTTTTATAAAAATAATAAGATCTATTATATAAATAATTTTTTTAAAATATGCTTTAAGAATATATTCTAAGCGCTAAAAATAATATATAATAATATTTATTTATGTATTTACACTGAATTCAATACATAAAAAAATAATATATTAGTGAACCTCATGTATTGAATTCCGTGCAAATATATAAACAAATAAAATTTACTCTTATTTTTTGCGCTTAGCACATGCTAAGAGGACCCTTATATAAAAGTGATGAGTTCTATTATTTTTACAAATGTCATTATGTAAATTATTACTATAATTATTACTCATAGCAAAACTCTTTTAATTGTGAACGAAAAACTATTTTATTCTCTTGAAACATAGTGAATAATAATTTGCTCTCATTTTTACAGATATGTGGATCTATTATAAATTTCATCATATAAGATCTAATATGCATGTGAGAGGAGGAGTAAATTATTCACTATGCTCTAAAAGTATGAAATAATTTTTTATCAAACGTTACAAAATTTGTTAAATAAGATCGACTTTAAACGATTTTGTCACATAAACTTACATATGACAGTAAGGAGGGTGATGTGGCAACGCTTTAAATAAAAATAAAAAAATATAAGGAAAAAATGAAAAAAAAATAAAAGAAATAACATGGAAGAAATTTTAAAAAGTAAATAACATTATTTTTTTATTTATGTAATTAATAACAAAAGAGTATTCATGTCTATGTAATTAAAGAAAAAATATATAATATATTTTATTAAATAAATATATAATAAAGAAAATAATATGTGATTTAGTAACATATGATTATTTATTTCATATATCCATTTTTATTTGAAATTTAGAAAGAAAAAATTAAGGAAAATAAATAGCACCAAAATAAAATATCACTTAGTTAAATGAAGATAAAATATGATATTATAGAAAGAATATAAAAAAAAAATAAGTATATATTTTATTTTAACCATGAATTTTTATTATAAGAAGAAAGGTTAATTTTCATGAAATGTGTTATTTGTTAGATTATTGCAAATAACAAACACTTCAAATAGTAATCAGATTTTTGCAACACTGCATCTGCATGGGCAGTCCGAAGTGACCACCGTCTCCATCATCACCACTCTAAAAATCCACCTAAAGCCACCATCAGCACCACTCCAAACATCCACCCAAAATCATTCAACACCACCACATGTACATGACCAAGATTAATTTCAAAAGCAAAAAAAAATTTAAAAGAGTCATGGCATAAAATTCCCAAATTAAATGATAAGTAAAGCCCTAAATGAAGCATTTGTACCCAAAATTATAGATGGTGAGATTTTGATGGAATGACTATTATGGTTGGTTGAAGTGGGCTTGTGGATGGCGTCCCAACATGTTTGTTTTCGAGTAGGGTTTGGTAACAGTGGTAATTATGGAGAGCCTTACTGTCAATCACGGTGGTGGTGATGTTGGTGGTGGAGTTGAAGCTTGAGTTCTCGACGTCATCAGTCGAATCGTCTAGCCATGGTGACTACCGGTGAACAAGACGATGGTGGTAACCGTGGAGGTCTTGGTGATGGCAATTAAATTTTGGGTCTGTTCAGGAATGACTTGTTTTTTATTGACTTAATGTTAAAATATAAATTGGCTTAAAGTTAAAATATAAGTTGACTTATAAGTAAAAGTATTCGAGACCAATTTGATTGATAAGTTAGAAATTAAGTTAAAACAATTATAAATGTGTTCGGCTGATAATGACTTATAAGTTAATATATAATGTAAAGATTACTAAAAATGAAATTGATGCAATAGCAATATTTCTTTGTTATAATAATAATAACAATAACAACAACAACAACAACAATACTAATAATAATAATAATAACAATATTAAAACTACCACCACCACCACCACTACTACCACTACTACCACCACCACCACCACCACCACCACTACTACTACTACTGCTACTACTACTACTACTACTACTACTACTAATAATAATAATAATAATAATAATAATAATAAGTCTGTTTACCTTCTATCTATATTTGCAACTACTGCTACTGCTACTGCTACTGCTACTGCTACTACTACTACTACTACTACTACTAATAATAATAATAATAAGTCTGTCTACCTTCTATCTATATTAGCAGTGATGAATAGGGGTAAACATGTGATTTAGCAGTGAAGAAGATGGGTAAAATAGACAATTCACGTGGTTTGACCAATTTAAAAAAATCTACTTATGAGTTAGTTTGAAATAAGTAACAATTCATTGCTTATTATTATTATTTTTTTGACTAATACGTCAACTTATAAGTATAAAAAAATCATTCCTGAACATATTTTTATGAAAAATGATTTATAAGTTAGGTTGACCAACTTATATGTAACTCCCGAACAAACTCTTTATATATCTGGAATTTCTAAGTTATAGAGGAGAGAGAAATTGTTAACTTGTATAAGTTAGGAAGAATTAGCTTTAGGGTTGATATTTTTTGATTTGGGGATTTACGTAAGTAATGTAATATTTGTCACGTCAATTTTTTATTAAACAGTTAATAGATACAGACAATCTTTTTACTTTTTGTAAATAAAGTGTAGTTTAATGAGTTGATCATAAAAATTTTGAGTTCAATAATACATTTATAAATCAAGATCGAGTACAAGGGAAAAAAAATGTATTTAACCCAATTGTGAACACTTCGAGTTGGTTGGGTACCTGTTTTGGAAAACAATTACAAAATCATTTTTGACAATAAAAAAGTAAATATAAAAATTTTATTTTTCTAATTTTGATACTACAAAAAATTAATTTTATGTTGTTAACAATAAAATTTTAAATTCTATTCTTTTTATTTCATTTCATTAGTCGTTATAATATAAAATACACATATTATATTATTACTTCATAATTAATATAAGTTTTAATTTACATGTTTTTCTCTTTATGTTAAATAAGAGAGAGAATAGAAAATAGTATTTTTATGATAATAAATTTTATTGAAAAAATGAGAGAAATTACGAGTAAGAATGTAGATAATAAAAGAGATCGACTATTAAACTGGAATAAGACTTTAATCCTAATACGACTAATAAATTGGGATGGAGATAGATTTTTTTTATAAAAATAAATAAAACTAATATTTAAATATAATTATTAAATAATTTTGTCTTACTTTTATTTTCACTAGTAAAAATAAGTAATAGCAGAAATATATAAAAACAAAAATCGAAAGCAAAAAAATGAGAATAAAAACAATTACTAAACGAATCCCCATGTAATATTATATTCTCAGTTTGGTTTGAATTATATTATTTTAGTTTAAAATTTTCTTAAATTAAAATTTTAAAATATTTGGCATAAAAAAAAATACTTTTTTGTCTTTTGATGAGCTTTTTATGATATTGATTTTAATCTGTATTATTTTGATACCGGTTGCAATGACTTCAGTTGAGAGAGTATTTTTTCCCATAAAAATCTTGATGAAATAATTACGCAATTTAATAAGCGATTAACGAAATGACAGATAAATTGTATAATATCTTTAAAAGAAAATATTCACCGATTTTTTTTTGACTCGAGTGGTATACTATTGCCTATGATATCCTCATCAAACATCGATAATAACAAAGTAGATGTGTATGTGCGTTTAAATAGTAATCTAATATAGTAAAAAAAAAAGTTGATAGTATTTAATGTTATAAAAATTGAATTGGATCGGCCGGTTCGACCGGTTGAACTGGTCTAATGTCCGGTCCGATTTGGACCGATTTAATTAATTTGGTCAAAAATCGGTAGAATCGGTTGACCATCGGTTTAACCGGTAGTTCAACCTGTAAAATCGGTTAATTGACCTGATTGAATCGGTTTTAAAGTGTTTTTAATTTATTTATTTTTACAAAAATATTTTTAGTAATATTACTCCGTTTAACATAATCTCACTATATTTTAGTTTATAAAAAAATGTATATTTTAAAATTTTATTAATAATATATATTTTTAATATATTTATGACATAACTGATTCAATAATAGTTTGATTATTGGTTAAATTAATAATTTATTCATCTGATACTCATTTTGATTCGATAATCGATTCGAAACTGAAAATATTGCTATTGATAAAATAATAAAATTTTGGTGATTTTGAAAAAACAAATAAAAAATAAAAACACAGCCTTTCGGCTCCTATATTTCTCACCTGTAGGGTGAAAATGATGTGATGCTCTCTTTTTGAGCAAAGGCGCGTGTACCATCATCTCTCCATAGTGTAGTGGAAATCATTTGAAGCACTGCAAATTTAAGGGCCAAATAAACTGATTTAATATGAAACACAAAATTAACTTTCCACGTGGCCACTTTCTAAGGAATCCAATGTTTGACTCCCGTGATGAGTCGTGAAAGTCGGCGACTATTCTTATCGCGAGTTAATGAGATCAACCTTTCTATTAAACTAATTTTGCTTCTATTTTCTTATTTCATGAAATATCGACTAAATATTACTCCCTCGCAATTAATTTTTTTTTGTTGATATTTCAAGAGAATCCAATTTAAAATGTATAGATTATAACTTTTATACTTATGAAATGAAAAAAATTCACTTACTGACATTTTAATCACCGTAACAAATAAAAATTATAATAAATATTTAGCAGATCGACTAAAATTGTTATAATCATTTTTATAATCACATTTATGATTTTTTTTAATTTTCATAATATTACAAATGCACTCATTTAGTTGTCTCTGAGCTAAATCAGTAATTGTATCGAATTGAACTATATTATAGTTACTCCAAATTTATATAAAGATATTTAATTTAAAAGTGAATAATTAAAGTTAATTGAGCTAATTATAGGATATATATAATCTCTTTAAATATCAAATTAAGAAACTAATGAATGAATAATAAGATGGTGGATTTATATGTAAAGTGAGAAACTACACCACTTGAGTTTCACTCAAAAAATTAACAAAAAAAATAAATAAAAATCGTACTCATTTTCATTTATGATAGAAACATTCAGATAAATATTTTATATATTTGAAGTATTTGGTGGTAATAATATTTTCTTCTCAAGGAACATTATTAACTAATTATAAAATATCAAAAATGATAAGAGGTGAAAAACTCGTAACTTAATAATTTTTTTTAAATAATTAAAAGTTATGCCAAACTCCTTTAGCGACAAATATTTAAAAAATCAATTTGTCATAATAGTGCAGTGAAATAAAAATATTTATTTAAAATTGGTATCGGGTAATAATAATATTATAATGGGTTTTTATATAATAATATTTTTTTATTACTTAAAATTGGTATCAGGTAAGTATGTACGTAAATGTATGTATCGTGAGATATTGAAAGTACATCCCATTAAACCCCATCGTTGTATTTTCCTTTTCTTTCTCCCCCTTCTCAAAAAGTTGTACGATTACAAAACCTCTTTCTCTCTCTAAAACTAACCGCCTCCCTACTCTCTCTCTAAACAGACAACTGAAGCAGGTCCCGTCTCTCTCATTCTCCTTCTCTCTTATCCGCCCCTGTTTTTATCTGTCTGGAATTCGATGTGAGATTAGGAAAAAACAAAAATGGGCAAGTACATGAGGAAATCAAAGACGACAGGGGAGGTGGCGGTCATGGAAGTCTCGCATCATCAGTCCCCTATTTCTCTCGGGGTCCGTACCCGTGCTAAAACCCTAGCTTTGCAGCGTCTCGGCAAATCGACGGCCGCCGCTCCGTCCACGGTGGCTTCAGGTGGTTCCTACCTTCAGCTCCGAAGCCGCCGGCTTGAAAAACCCACGATCTTAATCGAATCAAAAAGGCAGAAACATATATCTGTTAGCCCAAATTCCAATTCTAGGTCGAATTCGAGGTTGAGGGTGGGTTCTGTAAATTCTGGGTGGGATTGCTTGAAGGAAGAAGATGGTGGTCAATTGGAGGGGCAGAAGGCGGCGGGGGTGGTTAAAGAGGATGACGGAATTCAAGAGAGGAACCAGAATCAGAGTCCTGATGTGGGAATTGAAGCTTCTTTTGGAGAAAATGTGCTGGAATTTGAAGGTAGAGAGAGGTGGGTTTTTGGGTTTATGTTGTTTTGGTTGTTTCAAGTCATAATTTTGTTAATTAGGGTATTTTTCTTCAAGGTTCCTATTTTTGCTCCAATTGGTAGCTTAAAAAATCTGGAAAATTAGTGTTATAAAATTTTTATTTTTGGGTTTTCATTATATAGTGAAAATGCTTGGGAGTTTGAATTAAAGGTGGCGTCTTTTGTAGGGTTTTAATTTTCCTATCATTTTAGTTGAAGCCTTATTTTTTAGGGTTCGTGTATTTTCTGGAAAATGTAGGGATATAACACAACTCATATTTTTTATTTTTAATTGCTCTGGTCGATGTTATGGGGCTTCAAGGAACAGATATGGTGGCTCAAAGCCTCAAAGGTTTTATTTTAATTCTTATTTTCTTTTTTGTGTCAAAGACTATGGTTTCATTAATGCATATTTTTTTGGTCTCTGCTCTCTTTGTTACTTTTTTTATCCCTTTTTTTGGGTAGAGTGGTAGGTTGGTCCTGGTTGATTTCCCTTTCTTTTGTTGGAACAAGAAAATCAGTTGAAACCCCTTTTGTTGTTGGAGCTTTCTTTGTGTTGAAAAATAAGTCAAATTAAATCAAACAAGTTAAATTGTAACACCTTTTATTCTATTATTATGTTTGAAGCAGTTTCTTGCTTCTACTTCTTCATCTTTTCTAAGAAAAAACTGAGGTTTTGTGCTTGTATTTATGTTTAATTTCTTTCATCTTTTTACTTGTATACTTGGTTACTTTTCAAAAATAAAAATTGTTTACTTATTTATTTTCTATGAGAGGTCACCTATAATTTATACTTGATTCTTCTCCAATTGGTTCTTGCTCTGTTTCTGTTGTTCCATAATTTAAATGTATTATCATCCTTTATTAGCTCAACAAAGACCCGGAGTGCATATCTACATTAATACTCATTTCCTGATATATCTATATGCTCTCTGGTATATAAGTGGAATTTGATACTGTTTTATATCATTGTGGCTCATTCACAAAGGTTCTTTGCCCACATTTCATGGTTTGGCATATTCTGTAAACAGTTTGGGAGTACGGATAAATTTCAAAACTCAAAATCATATTTCACTTTCATCAATTATTACTGTATTGATTTGTTTATTTGTGATTGCCTTGTCCTTCTACTGGCTCCTGTTTTGGAATTTGACTGTTCTTCTATGTTCCTTTGTTATACGATTTACTAATTTTTATTTTTGTATATGGGTATATGAAATCTGTTTTGTAGTTCATCTATATAATTAATTGACTTGTCAACTAATTCCCCCCCCCCCCCCCCCCTCCCCCCCCTCCCCCCCCCCCCCCCAAAGGGACTTTGTTGCCTGTGAGAAGGAAAACTATCATTAATGAGATGATTTTGGTTTTGTTGCTTTTTTGATTATAAAGGCCATACATATATGTATTTAGCTCATATTTTTTTATAGGAATGTAATATGAAAAAGCAAATGTCTATATTGTGCTGCTTACAACAGAATATATTTCTCGGTCTTTTAGTGACAATTAGGTAGTATAGCACTGTGAAAGCAAAAGCCTTCATTGCCTTGAATAGTAGCTATGAATGAATGCAATTTGTTTTAAGGTCTTAAATTGCAAAGCTATAAATGATTGGTACTTTGGCAGGACATTTACCAATTTGAAAATGCAGGTGGGAGTACCCTGCATGATTGGGTCAGTGGATGAGGGGGATATATTAAAGAAGGCTTTGATGTCCAATAGTGTGAAGTTTATCCACTTTTTCTTTTGTTCTAATACATAAATATTTTTATATCTTTAACCTTCAAGTACAGTAGTGGATTCATTTTATAGTCATTTTAGTTGCAGAAGGTTTGCTGTCTGTTATTTTAATTACAGAACACAGTTTTTTGATATGAGCATGTGTTATAAATTTGTTGTATTGCTCACTAAATTTTGTTCTAATAAGAAATGCATCTGTTTGTGACAGGGGAACACGGGAGACTACACCTTGCAGTTTGATAAGGGATCCAGACACCATAAGAACTCCCAGTTCTACTACTAGGCCTACAAACTTGACTGTCGCAACCGCACAAAATTCGATGCGAAGACACATCCCAACCACACATGAAATGGATGAGTTTTTCTGCGGTGCAGAAGTTCAGCAGCAAAAACAATTTATTGACAAGTACGCCAATTACATCTCTAGCTATGTGATATGCCAATCTTGAACGGTCATTTTATTTACACGATCTATGCAGGTACAACTTTGATCCCATGAATGATAAGCCCCTGCCTGGACGTTATGAATGGGTGAAAGTGGATCCGTAGAAGGTGTTAGCATTCTGCTTCTCGCCTGATCTTAACTTTAGGATAGTTGAAGATGGTAGGATCTTTATGGTGATGGTGTGGTAAATCCATTTTTCATCACCCTTCTTTTACTTGTAAAGAAAGTAGGGCTGTCCATGAAAAGTGTAGACTGTAGACTAATGATCTGTAACATTACAGAGCTTGTGAGTTACCTAACATATACAAGATCCTTTGTTTAACAGATCATTTATAAGAGGTGGAAAGGGAAAGAGACTGCTAATGTTAGGGTTCAATGACTCAGGGTAGGCTTAGTCCAAGTGGGTACAAAAGTTTATTTTTAGATCTTGTTTTTCTTAGTCTTGTAATTTCCTCCCAAGTTGATACTTGTACTGATGGAAACTGTTTGAACCTTGAAGGAACTCTTATGAATAAAGATTTACCCTTTTTCCTCTTCAAGTTTTGTTTTTTCCTTTATCTTCTTCTTATCTGCCTGTTATGTATGGTTTACATTTGGACTGTTTATCATTATGTGAGACAATGCATCTTTCATAAACTGTAGATGTGCCTGTCCTTAATTGTGCTATGAGGGCCATATTGCTCATATTGACCTACCAGTTTCTTATTATCTAGAATGGTTGATGATGTTATTGGTTGGTGGGGCTGGTATGTTAGTGGAAGAATCTTGCCGTCTCTAATGGAGATTGGAGACAATTGCAACTTTGTGCAGTTTCGAAAATGCTACAGAGGCTATTATTAGAAATGATGAAGATAAACTTTATAATGTACTCTTACCAACTTTTTCCTGAGTAACATTTCAAGGTTTAGTAAAGTTGTGTTTGTTTAGGTCTCAATGTCACTTAATGAACTCATGCCTGAATCGATAAGAGATAAAAGTTATTTGTTAAAATTTTGCTTGTCTCTGAATCGGTAAGACATAAAATGAAGTTCAAATCGTTAGGAGTTGTTTTTTAATGAAATTTTTTTGGTAATTTTTTTTTATATAAATACATTCAAGAATATTATTCACTCATTTTTATTAAATTAAATATTTAAAAGAAACTGATATTTTCAGAGTTATTTTTGATATTTTCACAGCCAAACCGTCGCTATACATCTATAGCTACGGTTTGGCTGTGGAAATATCAATTTTTTATTTAAAATTATTAAATAAAATTTTACCCTTTAAAATGGTAAAATAGTGTCATTAAGAGGCAGTTTATTTTTTTAATTATCAAACAGTTTTTTAGATTCAGATGTTATTTTACTCAAATAATTTAATTTATTAAAATATATTAACTATTCAAATCTTAATTATTCAGTTTTATCTAACACAACTTAAGCCTTGCCATTCCATGTGTAACTTAGTCTAGTGTTCTTTCACCATCTGCTACTTAAATGCGCCTTCATAAATTTAAGTGCTTGCTGGGGCTTTTGAAGTCGAAACAGCTTGTTCATTTAAACATAATTTTAACTCACAAACGCAAATTTTAAGTTTTAAATTTATCATCATTTTTGATGCGCGTGAGTTAAAAGCCCCTCTGCCATTGGACTTGTATTTTGTTTCCTCCTCAACATATGTTACAACATCTCCAATAACATGTTCTTACTTCACCTTTCACTTAATAATTTATTAAATTTGGTGCTTTTTGATCTCCAATTGCATGTGAACAAAGAACGAAATACAATTTATTCCTCCATTTAAGTGGTTCTCGCTTCTTTTCGTTCTTATTCTTAAACCAATGTGGCCCAAACACACTATGCACCTTCTTTAAATTTTTTAAGACGTTTAGACGAGTTTAAATGATAAACATTTTCTTTTTAGCTTAATAAATACATTCGTTAACCTTGCGAAACTCTCCCTTAATATCATGAAGTTTTTTTTATGCAGGTGAAAAACAAAGGGCTTTCAATTTTTCTCTTTCTCACCAAAAAAAAAAAAAAAAATAGAACAAAAAAGAAGAAAGAAGAATAAAGAAAGAAAATATGTAGGGAAAAAGTTAATGCGCCCGAAAGGACCTTAGTGGCCTATGTATCGCATCCTTGATATGAATTGGGCACCATGTCCTTCCCTTCATTTGTATTTGGATAAATTCTTATGAAGGAAAGACAGGGTAGGCCCATTCCTATATGATTCTTGGACCCTCTGCTCTTAAAAGGGTAAAGGGTAACTCCACTTTGTGGACATCTGTGAAAGAATTGATAACTGTAAACAGCAGTGTCCCAAAACTCAGACGACTGTCCCTTTGAAAGGATTGTTTTCTTAAGGTCTGGCATTGACACGACTTATCAGTGAACACGTCGCATACATTACATGTGCCTTTGGAGCTGCCCATTATTGGTGGTCCTTGGAATTTTTTCCACATTTGAACATTACACCGATCTGATCTTATATACCCTTTCACAATAATATGAAAAGAGAAGAATACAATATATTTACGGAATTTATATTTTTAAAAATTAATTTAATATTTTTACAAGATTAAATTAGACTTATTTGTGAAAATATTAATTCCGTATGAAAATGAATATTTTCACAAGCTAATTTAATATTTCTATAAAATCAAATAAGATCTACTTGTAAAAATATCAATTCTCATATCCACACAATTTTAGATCCGACCGTTGTGATTAAAAAAGCTGTAAAGCTCGTCCGCTAGACTTTCTTATATACATATATATATATATATATATATATATATATATATTTGAAATTTTAAGTTGTGCTTGTCATAACTAGTTCACTCTAACACTAATTCAATTCAAAATAATTTTGGGATATTTCATTAATGGTAACATTTTATGTAATTTCACCACTTTTATTAATTTAAAATTTATCATTTCACTATTTTATTAATTAAAACTATATAATTTTGAACTTTTGACTCGATCATTAAACTGTGACAACAAGAAAGAACAAGAAAGAGCAAGCAAAATAGCCTAGTCATTCAAACATGACGAGGACATTAACTCGATCATTTTAATAAATTGCATGGTCCTATGTTTAATCTTATGGTGGTCACACTACATATGCTTAGTATATATTAAATTCATTTGTAAATGCTTGGAAATACGGACAAACCAAGTAAACAAGATGGTTGGCATCAACCGATAATTTTAATAAATTGCATGGTCCTATGTCCATGTGTTTATAATGACTTCATTTGTTAGGGTTTGCTACTTGCTATTCCATTAATTATAAGTGAATAGGGGCCTCAAGTAGTTTCTAGTCTCAAATTTAAAATTCACAAAAATTTTTTTTAAAAATTTTGAGTTATAATTTTATAGGAAATTGTAGATGAATTTCAATTTTATTGATTGTTCCACGTATATAATATGATTATACCCGATTCATATAAGTTAAGCCAAACATTACTATATTAGATTATTTTAATTTAAAAGTTATACACTTATTATAGTACAAGTGCCACCAAAACTTCCCCATCCAACACCACCATGGAGAATAAAACTATAAAATTTGCTCGGAATGAAGACAACGGGTTGGAAACAGATCAACTTTAGGTATTAGATATTGGCACGAGAGAAGAAAAAAAAAGCATATTATGATCAAACTGTTCAATCCACCGAAATATATTAAAATTATAATTTGTTATAAAAAATGATAAAATTATGATACATAAGATTGAAATAGTAATTATTCCAAACAAAATAATAAATAATTAGGAAAAAGAGACAATCGTAATAATGCGTAGTGGACATCATATATATTCTTAAAAAGAAGTTATATTCAAAAAGTATTTACAAAATATGCATATTTGACCAAATTTTTTAACACGTAAAGGAAGCACAAGGTGTCATGATAACACTACACTCAAATTTGAATAATCTATTTTCAGCAATTCATGCACCAGTAAAATTCTCACAAATGAAAAAATAGAGAAAGTAAAATATGTCAAGAGATATAACGAAATATTCTCACAAAAGAGAAAGAAATTAGTCATAATATGGATAAAACAAGTCTCACAAAAGAAAAAAATAAACTCTACAAAAAAAATTATTATAGTACAAAAAGACAGATCTAAAGAGGGTCTCTCCAAAATTAGGAGAACTATCCCAAATCTAAGATGCAGACAAGAATTCTCAACTACAAAGAAAAGAGAAAAAAGAGTTCTCCCGTACGCGCGCGTGTATATATATATATATATATATGTGTGTGTGTGTGTGTGTAAGTCTTGCCATTCTCATAATGCACAGGTGTAATCTTTCTAAGTAAAAATATTTCAATGGTTCACAAAACCAATATAAAATGTCTCTACAATTGAACTAGAATTTATTATAACAAAAAAAGAAGATGAAGTATCAATGAGAAGAATGGAGAATGCTTTCATTACCATTTCAAATTGAGCCTGAACTCTTTATATCAGCAGTACTAGCCCAATATAATTATTCATTTCAACCAAAGTTATACTGAGCCTAATAAGAAGAGTAAAAAGTCTATTCAAGTAGTGACATGCATAAAAAAAATAAACATAACGCAGTGAGATTTTCATATTAGCACACTGCAAATAAAAGGCAATTAAACTATGACTTAATACAAGTAATTAACAAAATGAACAAAGACAGATTTTAATACAATTCAAGATGATTGACTTCAAGCATAGAAACGAATGCCAATGGCTAATCCCAAAACAGCAAGGAATAGGATAAGCTTGATGATCATAAAGTTGGATGATATTTTATTATCCTCCTCATTCTTCTCCGGTGTCACATTTCTTGAAAATGTTGCCGAAATTGTCGTCTTTGCCACCGGAGTTGATGACGGATCAATCTCCCCAACGTAATATTCATCCAACATTAGTCTTGCAGCACTACCATGACCCGCGGCCTCAAATTCTTCAGTTGCATCTTGGCCTACAAAATACCAAGTCATTTTAAGCCGCAAATTATACGTGCTATGTTGATTTAGTATCTCATAATAACACTTTAAGTAATTTTTTTCGTTCAGCATTTTTCTTGATTAATGGATGCAGTATCTAATTATAACGATTTGACCTTATATTTTATTTTACCGTTTGAGATTAAGTTATATGTCGCAGTCCACTGAGGTCAAAATTAGGTTTAGGTAAAAAAATAACTTAGTGAGAGTCAAAAATTTTTTTAGATAATTTTATATTTTTTGGGTCGTATATAAAGTATACGTAATCATTTTCTTCAAAAATTAACGATATATCTTATTTTTTAGTCCGTTTTAAAAAAAATTAAAATATATATATATATAATTAACTTTAAACTATAAAACACATTAAATTCTTAATATGACATCATTTATATACTAGGTAGATCAAATATTACCAAACCACTATTATTAAATTTCTAACAAATATTAGGAATATATTGAAAATTATAGTAAAATTTTATTTTAAAGATTTTCGTCTTAAAAATATGTATATAAATTTGAAAATAAGGGAGTGTTTGATTAAAATAAAATTTAATCAATAATAATATTATACTCCCTATTGACCTTTATTAAGCTTTTTTAATTACAAATTTGTTCATAAATATTTGATTCCTTAAATACTTGATTGAGAAATTTATAAAATTTTAATTTGACCCAATATACTATAAAATTTATAAAATTTCAGTGGAGTCAATTTTTATATATTACATTTAATTTTTTTAAAATATGTCATATATTAATATATATATATATATATATATATATATATATATTCTATCCCACAACCCATTACCTAGCTTCGTCCCAGGTCACAGTATAAAAAAGAAAATAATATAAAAGCTAGCATTCGCGTACCTGCGACTTCCAATAAAACTTCACCACCGCCAGGATGATCGTCCAAGAATTTTGTTACATCATAAGCCTGTCTTATCAAATGAAAGTGGAACCTTTTCTAATGAGCCCTTTTTTACTGCGGTGAAACAAATCAGTCTTTTGCTTATAGGAATTATGTATTAATCCAAGTTAACAAGCTTCTTGTCTGATCATGACCGCATTTATATATATATATATATATATATATATATATATATATATATATATATATATATATATATATCTTCAAACTCAGAACCTCATAAGAATTAAGGACCCAAGATCATGAAAATTCAACAAACCAAAATATCAAATTTTACAGGAATTTTGAATCTTCAAAATAGTACTAGAAGGATAAAAAAAAAAAAGGAAACTAATTAATTACCTTGGCATTGATAATAAGCCAGCAGTCTTTGGGGTTGTTATGCACAGATACTTGAGTGAAACTCAAGACTTTATTTTCAGATCCCATGGCCTTAACTAATTCTTCCTTTCGAAATACTGATGAAGTTGATCCTTCAAAATAAGGTATTGATTTGCAGCATATATTGTTGATGAAGGTCTGTCATGTAGTATATGATCTTTAATTTGAAGTGAATATAAGAGGAGGGAGAGATTGCTAATGGGAGAAAGATGTGTCGACAATTTTGATTAGGTTGGAAAATGGAATCTCCAAAACCCATCTTCATATGCCAAATTTTGGCTTATCTTGGCGTTATCGTTAAATTTAGATCCATTCAACTTGATAAACTATTTTTATATTCCATTAATCTCAAATTAAATAGACTTCTTTTTGTTCAATTTTATTTTTACAATTTTTTTATTAAGTAGATCAAGACATGGAACATAAATTTTGAATTAGTTACGTCTCTTTTTGCTGCTGATTCATGCTAATTTGGCAGATTTGATGCCAAGTTATTTGAATCCCTTTATAAGGGTAGAACAGTACTTCTTGTACAAGATTAATAATTAAGTTAAATTATCACAGTGTTGATATTGCAACTGAAAATTCAGTTGTTGACATGCCACATGATTTTATTTTTTTTATTAAAAATATTTATGTTTTTGCGTTACGAGTTTTAATTTGGAATTGGATGAGATATCACCAAGCTCTGTTTTAGTAGTTTTGTAATTCAATTTATTTATCAATGAAAATTATTTCTTATTTTTATTTTAAAATAATCAAATATAACTGAATTAAATCGATTTTTTTAGTTAAAATATTTTGATTATTTAAACAATTTCAGTAATAACTGAATTTTGTTTCGGTTTTTGAATAGTAAATTTAAAAAAAAACTATTTTTTAATTGTTAAGTTGCTGCTGGCGCAAACTTTTTTAAATGTGGGCAAACCAGATCTGTCAGTAGAGCTTTAGATATTTGTGGAGCTGGTTGGTTATGGCTTTGTTTAGCTATGGGTAGTGACTGGTTGAAAGTAACGGTGACGTACAATTTTTGGGACGACTTTGGGTTGCAATTTACTGGATCTTTCTGGGTTGCTAATTGCCAATTACTTGAACCTTCATTGGCTGATTCAGTGAAACTTTAATAGAGAATACTTGCTGAGAATTTGAATTTGAATATATTTCAAACACCACACAAAACTAAAGCCTAGAGATAATATAATCTTATGTATATGTAAAAGGTCGAAGGAAAGAGATAAATTGATGGGTTATAATTTGGGTTAGTTTAAGGTTAAAGATTTATAATTATTTAGTATTAAATTTCGGTTAAGAATTGAAATAAATGAATAGAAAAATCGATTATTCAGTTAGTTGTTTGAATATTAAAATTTTGACAATTTTAATTTTTCGGTTATAACCAAATAGCCTATTCAGTTATAACCTGAATGATTAGTCCTGGTCGGTAGTCATGTTGGGAAGCTAATTTACCTCCGTGATGCCAAGCAATCCGGCAACAAACTTGCTTTTGTTAGGGTATGTGTGGAAAATTAGGTAAAAAATGAGTTCCCCAATTGGTTAAAAGTGAAAACTAAGGATTAACTATGAACCTCAACTCCTCAAGTAAACAGAGTTGAAATGCTTTTTGTAGGCCTATAAAATGCAAGGGTTGCAAGGTTTTCGATCACTCTCCCTTATCTTGGTCCGATCAGAATCCTAATATTCTGTAGACGCAAATTAGGCAAATAAGGGAAGAAAAAGGTTAACTCTTCTAAATATGGTACATGGATGGCATGAAGTTAAGAAGAAGAAATATAAAGAGACGAGAAAAATTATTAAATGCACCGAGAACATGATGAACAGTATGCTTATTCTCTCACATACATGATTATGTTTCTGTACCATAAAATAATTTCTCAAGAGAAGATTGCTTCAATATTTTATCCTAATCATGGTATTAGGTTGCTTTTTGCACGAGTCCAATTTTACACTCATTTATCCTCTCACTCTATGTTGTACTACTATTGTTTAGTTCTTATTTATTTATTTATTTATAATTTTTATAATTAAATAAAAATTACGTAAAATGTAATACATGGGCTGAAATAGCTGATGAGACACGGAATGGAATAACATATTTGAATTCTTTGTGCATCTGGAAAAGTGAAAAAATTGAGTCTTGTTAGTAACCAATGTAGTTGTGGAGTTATCAATTCATCTTAAATTTTTAAGTAATATATATATATATTTTATCGATTAGTCTAATAGACTAAAATCTATTAAAATTATAATATATGACATAAGATAAAATAATAAATAATTAAAAAAATGATCAATCGTAACAACAACCAATAAATATCATATATACCCTTGAAAAACAATCATCTTTCCAAAATAATAAAATGTGAAAATTTAAGTAATTTTTCAATACGAGAAACTAAAGAACAAATTGTCAAGATAACGTCACAATCAAATCTAAACAATTCATTTTCAATAATCAACATACTGAAAAAAATTTCATAAACGAAAAAAATAATTTCCTAAATGAAGGGAGTAAAATCTCATAAAAAATGATAATAAAATTTTATCACAAAAGATAAAAAAAATTATGTATATTATGAAAAAAATAAATCATACAAAAGAAAAAAATAAACTCCACAAAAAAAAAAATTATCAAAAAAAAAAGAGAAATTTAGGGAAGACCCATATCTAAGATGGATGCAAGGGTTATTAACTAGAGAGAAAAGAGGGTAAAAAAGAAAATTATCCCACTGTGATTGTCGATTTTTTATCATTTAACCATTAAAATTTTAAATAATTTAATTGACACATTAAATTTATTAATTATTTATTCTGTTGATTGGATGTTAAATATTTTTATACATAAATTTAAAAAAAAAAATTTATTTTCTTATTTGATAATTTTTTTCATTAATTATATGATAAAAAAATAATTAAAATAATAATAAAATTAAAATAAATATTTTAATCCATTTTCTTTATAATTTTTGTTCCTTTCCATTCATTCTCTTCGTCTTTCAATTCCAATTTCAGGTCCTTTCTGTTTTAGCCCTTTCATCTTTCGAATCTCTAAGTTCAAGAACATCAAAGATACATGATAACGTTGAAACAATGACTGTTGAAATTCTAAAGGATTGATTACCCGTGTGTGAGCCACAACACGAATCACAGAGTAGTACTACTTTTTCATTTTCTCCACCTGTGACTGAAAATTCCTTTTCCATCCTCTCATACTTCTTTGAATACTTGCTGAAAGCCTTCTTCTTAGACTTTTCTTGTAGAATCTCTTTTTCACATCGTCATTAAGATGTTGGGCCCAAACAATATTCACGGAACCGAGATACAGGCCTGTGCTCACCTACAATCTACTTTGACGAAGATACAGACCTGGGTTTTTTTCAGATCTGCAGTTCTTCCAGACCCGGGGAGCTTCTATGAGACTATGATGGCATCGTTTCTAGATCTGTAGTTGCTAGGATTTCTAGGTTAATTCAATTTGGACCCCTTTTTGCCAACTGGAGGAGCAGGGGAAAGTTTTGACTTTTTGGTTTGTTTCAAAGTTGTGGGTTCTGAGTATTTTTCATCGGAATTGACGTAATAATGGCGCTTTCTCTCTCTCTCTAAATTTATGAGTTTTTGTGTTAGGTTTTTTATTAGGATTGACAGAAGAAAAAAAAGACTCTTGGAGGAGAGAGAAAATAAGAAGACAAAAGAAGACAAAGGGGCTGTTTGATGATAACTTAATGGGGCTGAATCTGAATCGGTCAGATGGACTGAACCATTAAGTGCGTTTGTTTGCACTTAATGGCTGAATCGGTCAGACGCGCCGGCTGAATGGTTAAGGTCAGAAATTGTGGCTGAATGGAGCTGAATGGAGAAAAAAATAAAAAATAAAAAATAAAATAAAAAATAAAATAAAAAAAATTATATTATGTAATATTAAATAAATTTACAACAACCTTAAATTTTTTCAGAGGGATAAAATATTAAAAATATGTCATTCAGATCTTTCAGATATGTCAATTATCAAATAACTTTTTTCATTTAGATTTAGATTCAGATTCAACTCATTCAGATTCAGATTCAGCTCATTCAATTTTTATCAAACACCCCCAAAGATAAGAACGGAAGAGATTGAGAGAGAAAGAAAAGAAAAAAATAATTAAATTTACATATTTTTTTTTCAAAGTCCACGTAGGATAGTCACATAATTTAAATAAGAATTTATATGCTATTTTTTTTTAAAGCTAAGTAAGAAAAAAACCGAGCAAATTAACGTCTGTTAACAGTATGATTAAATTAATAACTTTTAAAAAGTAAAAATCGACGACCAGAGTGGAATACTATCCTTTTTTGTCGAGAAGAGAGAGATTTTAAAATATTAAGAAAATCTTAACAATGTATATCATATTAACACTTGATCTCTTACCATGCAACTAGCATAATTAATGTGCATACAAGGATATTATTCTGAATTTAGTGTTTAGTGTTTAACTAGACTGATAACTATTACAAGATATCGATAATATAATTTAAAATTATAATATATAATATTTAATATTATAATTTAAGTATAAATAATATAATATAAATAATAATAATACATTGACATGAAATAAAATTAAAGAGTTGTGTATATGTATATCAAAATTATTATATATATTTTTTATTACATATATGCACATCATTAAAATACACAATAAAAGATATGAATAATTTAGTATAATTATGAACATGAGATACATTCTATTAATAAAAATAATAAACTCGAGATTAATTCGGGACTAATTCAGTGACCAACTAACTAATTTGGTGATTAACTAAAATAACTCAGTTAATTTGGATAAAATTTTTAATTGTCTGATTATATATAATAATAGATGTGTTAACTTTTTTACTTTGATGACATCATACCTTATATTCAGATGCTGAATGGTCGAGAAATTGATATTGAAGCGTTTATTTTCATGCACAAACAAAATGTAGAGTGCTTTTAGTTATGAAAAATTTAGGGTATAAATTGATTTTTGATTAAACTCTAAAATATAAGTTGGATTTGAAATTTTAAGAAGAATTGATATTTTTATAAGTAAAAATAATATTTTAATAAATTTTGTTTGATATAAATATTAAGTGAATTTTATAAATATCATTTGTGTGAGAGAGATCTAGTATAAATATCACTATTACTTATAAAAAAAAATTATAATTTTTTAAATTAATAATATTGAACTGATAACTTGTGTAAGACACAAGTTAATATTGATAATAAAATATAAAATTATGATGCGTGATATTTGAAATTATAATTTGAAGATAAATAGTATTGTATAAAGAATAGTAATACATTAAATATAAAATTGAATAATAATATATATATCAAAATTATTATATATATTTTTAAATACATACACGTATATATTTGAAATAATATAAGAAATTATACGAAAAATTTAGAATAAAACAACGAAGGATAATTTTTTTTTAATATAATTATAAACATAATATAATATTGTATTAATAAAAATAATAAACTCGAGAGTAACTAATCAAAATAACTTACTTAATTTGGGTAAAATTCGTCAGTACTTTTAATACTTTGGTCTATTATCTTTGCCCGAACAAGAAAACGAACTACATACAAAAAGCTTGATTTCAAACTCAAAACCAAATTAAAGTGAAGGTTTTTCTCCATCTTTGCTGTAGAGTCTCGTACACTTCCTTAGTGTTTTGTTCATCTTCAAAGCCCTAATTTTTCCTCAGTCCCACAGAAATCCAAAGCCCCAATTTAACTCTGTATTAATCAGCAGTGCTGGACGGCTAAACCATGGTGGCAGCGGCAACGATGGTGAGCTCAGCCGGAGGACTATTGGCGATGCTGAACGAGAGTCATCCGTCACTGAAGCTTCACGCTCTCTACAATCTCAACGCCTTTGTTGATTACTTCTGGCCCGAGATCTCCACTAGTGTTCCAATCATGTATTATACCCTATACATTTCTTTCTCTATATATGTCTACTGTTTGTTTATATAATTGTTAGTATTAGGAAGTGAAGATAAAAGCCATTGGATCTTTTTAAATTTATCTATCTTCAGGGTTGGTGAATGATGAATATTTTTCTGAATTCTACAATTACAGCATTCTTAGTAAATAAGCAGCATGACGATATTTGTATTAATGGCTTAAAAGTTTTTTTTTTGGCTTACTCATCTCAAGATAATGCTTGGTTCTAATGCTGAATTTGGGGATTAGTGGGTACACAGGACTAATGTTTTGGATGGTTAGCCAAACTTGATCAGTGCAAAAATTTTTCTTGAAGATTGCAGTTGCTAGTGACTTTTTCTCTGTATTGTATTATGTGATTCAGTGAAGTATTGTTCTGTAAGTGTTCAGTTTTAGTCCAATGTTAGATGTTCCAGTTCATAGCTGGAGTGGAGTAACTGGAGTATGGATTTGAAAGTTGGGAACTTTAAGTGAAAAAGAAACTTCTTGGTTATGGGGCAGACAACATGTTTTTTGTTTTCAATTCTATACTTTTTTCTTTTATACCTTGTTCTGTGTCATGAGATCATATGATTCTCAAACCTCAAGCAAATATTTATGCTTTACATTGGCCCTTATGGTAACAAAAAGTCCAACCCTATTTATTGGTGCGCAATTAATCTCAAGATATACAACTTCATACCAGTTTTTAGGCAATTATTCCCCTTTAACAGCTGACGTTTCAGATTGAGGTTGTTTTTCTAATCGTTTGGAGATGCCAATGTTGCAGTAGGAGATACGGGCTTTACCATGGGCATGGATAGTGGTGGACAAAGGTGGGGTGAGTTTATAGAAATTAGGTTCTTAAGCCGGAGATGTAAAACATGAAGGTTATATTTGTAAGGATATTTAACTAATAATGGGTTTTAAATATGTACTGTGTTGGTGGAGATAAACTTTTATATATATATTAGGTATACATATTTACTTTGAATTGTAACTATGAGATTTAATTTTGTTAAGGGCTTGTTTGAATGTAGCAAGCAGGGAAAATATGGAATATAAGGTTGGAAAAGAGGTGAGAAAGAACCAAATGTTTCGGAAAAATATATTAAAAGAAGTACGCAATATTGTGACCCTAATGGTAAGTCTTTTAAATGGCTTTGGTTATGGGTTCAGTACTCCACATGGACAATGTTAGGTTAAGGGTATTCTAGAGAATATTGAATATAACTGGAGAATATAGAATATAATAGTATATTCGTAATGAGGTGCATGTAGGCACATGCGATAGTTATTTTGTAGTGAAGGATAATAATATGGTGTAGTTTAGACTTTACATCTCCTGCAAGTCTATCTGGTTTATAAATAGAAGAGTCTTGTAACTTTTATTTTCAAGTGATGAATGATATGAAAATCTGAGAAGTAGTTTTGTTCTCGCACCTCTCTCTCTCCCCTACCTCCTTCTAAATTGAATATATTTGTTTGTTTCTCTCTTTCCTCAACTTTCTTTTATCTATCCCTCTATTTTATGTTCTAATTCGGTAGATTCAAGTCAGGGCCAAATTGTGGTTTGACAAATTGGTATCAGAGCTCTAGGTTCTATCCAAACTCATCATCATCTTCTTTCTAAATCCTTTATTTTCTTCTATCTTCAACCTCCAATTCTATTATCTGATCTTTATTTTACTGTTATGTCACTGTTCATAAACCCAGAAAACCCAAAAAAAATTCAGTCAATTTCCTTAGTTTTTGCTATCAAAACACTTTGGATAGTTCATTACTACTAAGATCTAGTACCAACAAGCAACAAGCAACAGGCAACAACAGTATCAGCCCAGAAATCAAGTCATTCTTCATCAATGATGCTCTGTTTTTGAAGTTGACCTACAACTGAAGATTACAACTTGTTCATCTATCATTAGAGGTATTAAACTCCTCAAACTCGCTCATTTTAGTCACATACACAGCCCAAAATATAATTCTCATAAACAACAACACCCAAGCATTTTTCAATCTATAATTTGCTATTTATGCTTGGTGGGCAAAAATTTCCAGTTTCTATGATAGAATCTCTTTTGATTTGTTTCTGTTTGTGTTTAAGTAACTTAATTCACTTTGTTTAATATATCTAGCATTATTTTAAACATTTAAAAACCCCAAAACATAGTTATTAAAATTTTCAATTTTTTTCTGCTAAAAAACTAAACAGTTTTCTGCTATATTACTAATATTAGTGCTTGTTACCACCGGGGTAACTTGTGTTAGTATTTAGCTTTGATCATTTGGTGCTTGTTTAAGTGTTCATTTACTCTTAAAAATTCAACAAATATGTAGCTAGTTGAGTTTAAACCTTGTTCTGCTGGGATACTCAGTTTGTTTTGCTGAGGAAGTCCATATCTCACTTATAAAGCTACTCTAGTTCAACTACTCTAACTTAAGTGTTATTGCTACTGCTTGAATTTAGTTCTCAAACTCATAATCACAATTGTTCTGTGATTCACTTTCTTCCAAATTTCTGAGGAACCATGGTTGGACTTGCACAACAAGTGTTCAACCAAATGCTTCAACAAGATTTTTTGAGTTGCAGAGATTATACAAATGAGAAGTTGCAACTTATTAATGGGAAGATGGACTACTTTATAGCCAGTATGAATGAGCTGTTGAAGCAAAAAAGTTCAGAATATGAGAAGTTTTTTGTTAAACCATTTGGAGATAAAACAAAAGATAGGAGGCCAGTTCACATGGTGTATACAGGGGACAAGGGATTTTTTTAGAAATCCTAGCCATATTGAGAAGTTAAGGGCCAGAAAAAATGAAGAAGACGTTGTCCAATAAAGGAGGAGGAACAACCTTAATGAAGCAAATGAGGAGGAAAAGGAACTCAAGCATCTGAAGCTGGTGTTCCCATCATTTATTAAATTTTGTTAAACCATTTGGAGATAAGACAAAAGATAGGAGGCTAGTTCACATGGTGTATACAGGGGACAAGGGATTTTTTAGAAATCCTAGCCATATTGAGAAGTCAAGGGCCAAAAAAATGAAGAAGATGATGCCCAATGGAGGAGGAACAACCTTGATGAAGAAAATGAGAAGGAAAAGGAAAAGGAACTCAAGTATCTCAAGCTGGTGTTCCCATCATTCATTAAAGGTGATAATGCTAGAAACTTGATAAAGGATTGTGAAATAGCAAATTGTGAAGGAACTCCTATATATGATAAGTATGATGAAGATAAAGGGACTAATATTTGATGATGTTCTAGGTAATGAGTGGCAGGTTGCTATCATTGAGGGGCAACTTGTTTTTAGCAAAGATGGTGAGATAAACAAAGCTCAAAGAACTAGGGAAACACATTGGCAAGGGGGTGTATATCAAAAGCTTAAGCCAAAGAAACCATTCTTTGCAAAATTTGCAAACAATGATGGAACAACACTTCATTATGGTACTCCTATATATATGATGAAAAGCCACAACAAGAGGGAACAACCCTTATGCATAATGATTATGTTGAGCATGAGGAGACTCCATATTATGTGGGTCCTCCTACCTATGATGAACCATCACAATATGAGGGAACCCAGTCCTTGATGAGTTTAAGAAACTATGAGGACTGATCATTTGTAAGATTCCTCAACTTATTGAGGGCCTTAAAAATGACACCAAAAGGAGGAGAAAACTACTTAAACCCATGACATTGTTCCAAACCTACAAGCAAGAAAAATCCTATGAACAACTTTACCCTAATATCGACAACCCATACCTCAATCCATACACCAACCCACTGTAGTTTACTTTAGGAACAACCCCCAAATATTGCCCTCTCCATAACCAACATTACTTTCACCAAACTATACAACAAACTCATTTCCTACCCCAAAACAATCCAAATCTTACCTTTATAGACCTCAAAAAGCCTATATTGGGTACACACCTTCAATGCTTTGAGGTTGATAAAAATGGGCAGCTACTTCAGCAGGATTACTTTAATGGTGAAGAGGTTTGAAAGAGTGTTAACCAAGATAAGGCCATTGATTATGGTTTGGCAATAAACTTTTACCAGTGATTGTTGCATAGAAACTTCAAGGAAGAAGACAGATTTTCTGCAGCAAGTGGAGAATTGTAGCCATTGAATGTACTAGTCTCTTAGTAAGATCAAGGTTTATTTTCAAGAGAAGTAGACATACGCTATTGGGAACAATTGATGTTGAAAGCAAGTTATCTATCATCAAGGGGGAGTAGTTAGTTAAGCCTGTTCCTTGGAGAGACAAAATGGGAATACCCCCTGAGGACTTCAGTTTGAGAGTTTACTTGCAAGAGAAATTTGTTTGAAAAATAAAGCTGTGGCACAAAAGCTAATTTCAAATTTCTTCCTCGGAGATTCTCTTAATATAACAGACCCATATCAGTGGAGTTAGACAACAACCATGGTCTATTTGAATTATCTAAGTTCTACTAACTTTGGTGCTGTTAGGATCCTGATAAGTAAGTTAGGTGCACTCGATCAGCTAGGCATTATAATTGAAGAGAATTCTTTGATGAATAAAGAAACTACAAAGATGATGTTTCAGTTGTTTTTTTCAAATGGTTATAGGGCGAAGTTGTGATTGGGCTATGGTAGCCAAGATCATTAATCTTGCTTTTGAATTAACATCTGTTTATTGGTGTGCATTGATGCTCAGCAGAAAAATAATAAAGGGTTGTTTGTCCTACTTCACAGCTCAAGAAATGTTGGATCATTTTGGAAATGTGACATTTATAGCTGTATATCAAAGAGAAGTATTACAAATCAACTAGTTATGAAGGAGATCAACAAATATCAATGGTGACTGTATTTGAAGGATTTTTTTTTAAAAAACTCAAGGCATGCTAAATATAATATTGAGACAAGTTTTTACAATGTAGAAGCTGCACTAAATCAAAATCTGAAGTTGTTGGTATTGACTTTTGATATTAGGGAATATGAGAAGGCAGAAGTTTCAAAGAATTGCTATGGGAAGGTTCAATTAAACAAATTCTTTGAGTCTTGTTTTTGACACCGGAAAGGTGGTGAGAGCTACCAAGATCGGAAAACAGCAATATCCATGAGGACATGGATGCTTTCAAGGAGGAATGTCAGGTAGGGTATTCTACATAATATCCATGAGGACATGGATGCTTTCAAGGAGGAATGTCAGGTAGGGTATTCTACATAATATAGAATATAATAGTAGATTTTAGTAGTAATGAGGAGCACGTGGGCACATGTGATAGTTTTTTTGTGGTGAAGGATAAGAATATGGTGTAGTTTAGACTTTACATTTCCTGCAAGTCTATCTAGTCTATAAATAGAAGAGTCCTATAACTTTTATTTTCAAGTGATGAATGATATAAAAATCTGAGAAGCAGTTTTACTCTTACATCTATTACCCTCCTTCTACCTCCCTTATTCTATCTCCCCCAAATTGAATCTATCTGTCTATTTCTCCTTTTTCTCCCTAAATTTCTTCTAGCTATCCCTCTATTTTCTGTTCTAACTTTGCAGATTCAAGTCAGGGCTAAGGTGTGGCTTGGAAGACAATGATCCCACACCATGTTTGTTATTGGATGCGGATTACTCGGTCTACGTGGTTGGTGGGGTATTGTGTGTACCAGGGGGTTTATTTAGTGCTCACTAAGTGTAGGTTACAGGTCCACCGTGATATAGAAATCAAATGAGAAGTTATTTTTATCGCATGTTTATCCAAAAAATAATGAATCCAAACTGAAAGTGGATTTAATTATTCCTTTAAGGGCTTAAGGGTATATTTGTAACTTGCAATACTTAGAAGAAAAGAAAAGAAAAAACAAAAACAAATGTAGAAAAAAAAAAAAAAACTACTTCAACGAACATAAGTTAATAATCTATACTTCTAAAGGATCTTGTATCAAGAACAATGTTAAAAAATATGCAATGGATAATTAAGAAAGCTTCAATAAATTTTTAGATTTCATTTCCTTTCTTTTCCCACATGTTTTCAATGTTTGAATTACAAACATAGCATAAGATAACGTGAAATTGAATGAATTGAAAAGCGGTTATAGGCCAACTAGTAAAGATTTTATATTGAGAAACATAGGAGTTACAAATTTTGATTATTTGTTTCAAAGGGAGATTATACTTCCACCCACGCCATGCTATTCTTTGGTGATTTTTTTGTGCATGATTTTATTACCCTCATATGAAAATTTATATTTTTGTTATCAAATTAACTAATGAGCTTATAGAGGTTTTGATTTTCATTTTTCTTCTGATAACAACTTTAGTGTTGTAGTAATATAGTTCTTTGCCAATCAATGTATGTGTGCTTTTGTTATTCAGAGAGAGTTTATACGAAGATGAAGAATTTGATCAAAGACAACTAGCTGCATTGCTTGTTTCAAAGGTGATGATATGTTTCTTCTGTGTTCTTACTTTATTCACGATGCGTGCTAGAATCTCAACGCGTGCTGCTATAATCTCATTACTCAACCATCTTAACTATGATAATTTTCTTGTGTTCGTTGGAGTTACCAGTAAGATGGTGGTAAGAAGTAATAATCGTGAATCTCAAACTATCTTATCCCAAATAATAATGAGCTCAATGTCCATTTTTCACCCACCCCGTCCTCTAAGTAGTCAGCATTCAACTTGGACTTTTGTTGTTGCTGTCTTTTGTAATGTATTGGAACAGAATGGTTTAGACTGTTTATTATAGTTTTGATGTCTTTGAAGGGTGCATCCTTTTGCACATTAATGTTTATACTTAAATCATAGGCTGTCTTGATATAAATTGAAGCTAATGATTGCCAGATATCTGATGATTTAAGTCCAATTGATGGTGGTAGATAAGGCTGAATTTGGATGTTATGTTATCCCCTGATTAATTTGAATCTTTAGCATCCTTCTGAAAGTGTATTTTAGTTAATCTTTCTTTTGGGTCTTTGTACTCGTTATATTTTTTCATAGTTTTTCCTTGTAGTTGTGTTTTTGTTTTATCTGTTACTTTTGCTACTATTATTTTTATGTCATCTCTTACTTTTTCTTATTACTATTTTTTATTTTTTTCCCTCTATCTCGTCCATTTCCTTTCTTCTTTATTTTCTTTTTAGCATTTTATCTATGTCTGTGTGTATTTTCTATGCTGGTTATGGTTCTATTTATTACCTTTCACGTCTATTCTTTTAGTTTAATATTTTTTTTTCTTTCCTTTTCTTAGATCTTTTTTTGCTGTATATTCTTCCCTTTTCTCTTACACATGGGTATCATTTTCAGCCTATCCCAACTATTTTGGGAAAATGCATTGTTGAGTCGAGTCGAGTTGAGTTTTTGGTTGTGCTGCTTACCTTTATCTCCATCTAGAGCACAACTCCAGGACAGATGCGAAACTTTGTTTTCTAGCAAGTTGTTGAAAGTTAAAAAAGCCAAAACTCAGAAGAAAGAACAATAATGAAAAACAAAAAAACCATTATTTTTAACACATAAAGCAGTGGGAGTGTTGTTTAGAAACTGTTCATCTGGTCTACCTTTACTCAAACCTTGTGATGTGAACTCATATGGCTGTTGTACATGTACCTCTTTAATCTCTGTATGTCATTGTTTGACACAAATAAACATTAGAAATCAAACTTGTGCACAAAAAGGACGGTGCTTTCTTCAAGAATAGACAACACGAACAACACACCACTTTCTGGCTTCAACAATATTATGGAAGTATTTTTTTACAGTGGTTTTGTATGAAGACTTCCCGCATATTTTACAGGGACATTGTATGGAACCAACTGTTTTGGTATAGACAAGAAGGCTAGCCTAAGCATGTTGTTGCAGTTGAATCTCTTTTTCTTGAGGTTTAATTAAACCGTCTTACTTTATTTGTTACTATCATCCTTTGCAAAGCTTTGCAACAATATTTTTAGGGGCTGAATGCAGAATAATGTTGCAGTAGTTTTAATATTGTATTGCATTTTCTTTCCTGAAGGTATTTTGGATACTACTTTAAGTTTCCTATTAATTTTAGTTTTAGTGATTATAAACTTACTTTTCTTTGTCTTTTCGTTCCTTTTCTTCACTTTCTCACAATCTTACGGGAGAGTACTTCTTGAAATTTGAAATTATAGCCGAGAAAGAACTCATAATGCCATTTACTCCATGATAGGTGTATTTTTGTAGTATATTTTTTCACAGATAACTTGATAATATATATTTTAAAACAGATTAATCAGTTTTTATCCACAGGTTTTCTATTACTTGGGTGAACTAAATGACTCGTTATCATATGCCCTGGGAGCTGGCTCTCTATTTGATGTTTCGGAGGATTCAGATTATGTTCATACTCTTCTTGGTATGAATCTGACATTAAATCCTTTTTGTTGTCTTTGAGAACTTGTTTTAAGTTCGTTGCCTTCGGGATCTTGAAGTATTTAAAATTAGATTTAGAAAACTGTACTCATGAACAAAGCAAGGTTACCAACATATATACCTAGTGTAACTCAGTAGGTCTAGAAAGATGCCTATGGACTTTATTTGCTTTCTAAAGTAAGGTGTCACAAATCCGTATCTTTGTCATGTTTGTTATGTTTTGCAGCTAAAGCCATAGATGAATATGCCAGTCTAAAGACCAGGGCTGCAGAGTCTAATGATGGTGCGGCAAACATTGATCCTAGGTTGGAGGCGATTGTGGAGAGGATGCTTGATAAGTAAGAAGCCTCTTACCTCTCAGCTAGTTCCATAGTTTTCCTCCATCTTACAAATTGCTTTTTATAGGTGTATTTTGGATGGAAGGTATCAACAAGCTATAGGAATGGCTATTGAATGCCGAAGATTGGATAAGCTTGAAGAAGCTATTACGAAGAGTGACAATGTTCATGCAGCCCTGTCATATTGCAGTAACGTTTCTCATTCATTTGTCAACCGCAGAGAATATAGACGCGAGGTAAAGATAATGTTTTCCTTTTTAGCAAATGTAGATAATTTTATTTGCATATACTAGTGTTACTATTTATCATGGATTACTATTTCATTTTTCATTTTGTGAGATCAAGTTCTTAATTTTTTGTTGCTAAATTCATGTCTTATGTGTTTCCCTGCTATTCATTTTACTTGTGATCACTTTCGTGTTAAGGCCATACAGCTGTGTGATATAATGAAAATTCCCTATGAGGATGGCTTTCACATTCAAGTTTGTTGTTAAGTGTATAATTGATTGTAAAAAGTGAAAATGCAAGTGAGAACAAAGGAAGAGGAGAAATGAAGAAGTGACCGGAAAGGATGTAAGGTACACAACCATAGAGAAAGGCTTTTATAGAAATGAAGAAGTGACTATTGCGATGGACAGTTGGCTAAAATGTAGGGCATAGAGAAGAGAAGGGCTTTTATAAATACAATTTATGACAGCAGCTATATGTATGGGTTGATTTTCCTGGAGTTTGTTGGTGTGATATAATCTTTTAATTTGATGATGAAAAGTTAAACTTTTTGAATTTGTAATTTGTATGTAGTAAGCCCTTCTTGTATTTAATTTGCTTTTCTTAGTAATATACTTGCTTTATTGCTGCAAATAGATGTTTGGGTAATGTCCTGTTAGATAATTCTGCACAGATGATTCTTATTTTTCCAACTTATGTACCTTAATATTGTGTGCTAATTTTGTTTAGGTGCTTAGTCTTCTTGTTGAAGTATTTCAGAAGTTGCCATCTCCAGATTACTTGAGTATTTGCCAATGCCTAATGTTTTTGGATAAGCCCGTGGGTGTTGCTGGAATATTGGAAAAGCTTTTAAGATCTGAGAATAAGGATGATGTTTTACTGGCATTTCAAATAGCTTTTGATCTAATAGAGAATGAACACCAAGCTTTTCTATTGAATGTGAGAGATTGGCTCTCAAAACCCAAATCCCCACCTACAGAACCTGTTCAGCCAGTATCTGCTCAAAATGCAACTGCCTCTGCATCTGAGGATGTTCATATGACAGATGAAACTCAAGCTATTCCTGAGAGCATACCAATTGCAGATCCAAAGGAGGTAAAATATGCTGAGCAGCTGACAAAACTTAAAGGAATTTTGTCTGGAGAGACTTCAATACGATTAACTCTGCAGTTCTTATACAGTCATAATAAGTGAGGCACTTTAATTATTTATGATTCCTTGATTTTATTTTAATTAAATCCATACCAGTTCTTTCCTTTTGTTTCCCTTTCTGTGTGACAGCTTTACAGCAAGTACCAGAAAGTTGGTTACAGTCTGATGTTCTGAAATTGCGTATAGGTCTGATCTTCTTATTCTTAAGACAATAAAGCAGTCAGTTGAGATGAGAAACAGTGTCTGTCATAGTGCAACAATCTATGCTAATGCAATTATGCATGCTGGAACAACTGTTGATACATTTCTGAGAGAGAATCTGGTAACTATAAACTGCAATTGCATGAGGTTATCCATTATTTCTTTGTGATTATATTTGCTTTATAACGTAGTGCATTTGCTTGAAATATATTGTCAGGATTGGCTCAGTAGGGCCACAAATTGGGCTAAATTCAGTGCAACAGCAGGGTTAGGTGTTATTCACAGAGGCCACCTGCAGCAAGGAAGATCATTGATGGCCCCTTACTTGCCGCAGAGCGGTTCAGGTGGTGGTAGTCCATATTCAGAAGGTGGAGCCCTTTATGCTCTAGGTCTTATTCATGCAAACCATGGAGAGGGCATCAAGCAATTTCTTCGTGATAGCCTAAGGAGTACCAATGTTGAGGTGCTTGCTTTATATTGACAAATATCTTCTTTTTGTGTCATAAATTTGACCTCACCAGATTTAATGTTTAATCCTTGTTGGTGTAGGTTATTCAGCATGGTGCATGCCTTGGTCTTGGATTGGCAGCTCTAGGAACTGCTGATGAAGATGTATATGATGACGTAAAAAATGTGCTATATACAGACAGTGCTGTTGCTGGTGAAGCTGCTGGTATCAGTATGGGTTTATTGATGGTTGGAACTGCAAGTGAGAAGGCAGCTGAAATGCTGGCTTATGCACATGAGACTCAGCATGAGAAGATCATTAGGTAAATATTACTTGTGATCCAGTTGCTGGATAGTTCTTTAACTGAATATGATTTTCCTTAATTTTTGTTGTAATGTTTTTTGTAGGGGGGTAGCTTTGGGGATAGCCCTCACAGTCTATGGAAGAGAAGAAGAAGCGGATACACTAATTGAGCAGATGACTCGGGATCAAGACCCTATAATACGTTACGGTGGTATGTATGCATTGGCATTGGCATACAGTGGAACAGCAAATAACAAGGCCATCCGCCAGCTGCTACACTTTGCTGTATCAGATGTGAGCGATGATGTCAGACGAACTTCTGTTCTAGCACTTGGATTTGTTCTGTACTCCGAACCAGAACAGGTCCTGCTTCTTTTTTGTTGTTTTTGTGCTCCCAATTTGCCTAATCATCTGTTTTTGTCAATAGTAAATTATTTTTTTTGGCTTCAGTTCTTAGTTTAGTTCTTGTCCCCTCCCCTCTCTGTCTTTCTATCTTTTCACTCCTTGTTTATCTTAGCATGCATGTGGCAGTTTGGTGATCTGGTCACATTTTGTTGGAGTACTTGTTTAGTTCACAACCAGTTTAATGTTACTAGCTTTATTACTTCTGAGCCTTTTATGGGGGGCACAGGAAATTTTTCTCATTGATCTCATTTCTTGAACTGCAGACCCCTCGAATTGTCTCACTGCTATCTGAGTCTTACAACCCACATGTTCGGTATGGTGCTGCCTTGGCAGTTGGTATATCTTGTGCGGGTTCTGGTCTGAGCAAGGCCATATCTTTGTTAGAGCCTCTGACATCAGATGTGGTCGATTTTGTTCGTCAGGGTGCTTTAATTGCAACGGCTATGGTGATGGTCCAGATCAGTGAAGCTAGTGATTCTCGTGTTGGAGTTTTCAGGTACTTCAGTTTTAATATATCTATCTGTAAATTTAGTTTTGCATCAAATTGCTCTTTCTTACTTATTGTTGTTCACCACTTCAATTTAGGCGGCAATTGGAGAAAATCATTTTGGATAAGCATGAAGACACCATGAGCAAGATGGGCGCAATTTTAGCCTCAGGAATCCTTGATGCTGGTGGAAGGAATGTCACCATAAAGTTGCTTTCCAAAACAAAACATGATAAAATAACTGCAATCGTTGGTCTTGCTGTTTTCAGCCAGTTTTGGTACTGGCATCCACTCATTTATTTTATTAGCTTGTCATTCTCGCCGACAGCTTTAATAGGACTGAACTATGATTTGAAAATACCAAAATTCGAGTTCTTATCTCATGCAAAACCGTCATTATTTGAATATCCTCGGCCAACTACTGTGACCACCACCACATCAGCTGTGAAGCTCCCTACTGCAGTTTTATCAACATCTGCAAGAGCAAAAGCTAGGGCAAGTAAGAAAGAGGCAGACCAGAAGGCTATTGCTGAAAAGTCTTCTGGAATGGAATCTACTTCTGGAAAAGACAAATCATCTAACGACAAAGATGGGAACTCTATGCAGGTAAGTACTGGTTGTATTATGCCTTTAACATCTACCCTTTATGTTTGGTGATTTCGGGCATGGTGATTTCAAGCTCTTGCATGAACCAACACCTAATTTATTATTAGTTTTATTATTATTATGATAGATTTTATTGCTTGCATCTTTTTTAGATTTGATTAGACCTAGAGTTGTTTTATTTTTCACTTTACTGCTAATAGTATCAAATGGTATGGTCCTTTAATCTTTAGAATCTTATGATATGAGGAATGAAATACAAATGCATTAGATATATCCTAGACTATTTTTAACCCTTATCAATATTTGCCTTTTTTGGCAGGTTGATAATCATGTGGATAAGAAGGCAGAACCCGAGCCATCTTTTGAAATTTTGACCAACCCTGCCAGGGTGGTTCCTGCTCAGGAAAAAGTCATAAAGTTTCTTGAAGAAAGCAGATATACACCCGTAAAGCCTGCAGCTTCAGGTTTTGTTCTTTTGAAAGACCTGCGTCCAACAGAGCCTGAAGTTTTATCTCTAACCGCTGCACCCTTATCAACCGCATCAAGTGGTGCTGGATCTGCAGCCACACAACAGGGCTCAGGCTCAGCAATGGCCGTTGATGAGGGACCTCAGCCACCACAAGCATTTGAATACAGCACATGATCTGTTCTTGTTCAAAAGCTTTGTTTAGTTTAACTTTTACGCGTGGAGCTGCGGTGCTTTAGGTTTTTACAAAAAAAGAAGAATTATTCACTTGTCTGAGCATCATTCTTCCTTGATGTGAATTTATATGGCCAACCTGAGTTGCGGGTAAGGCTACGGCAGCATTTTGTTTTGATTTTTTTTTCATTTAATTTTGTTGTTCTGATATATAGTAGTACCTTATGGAAGTGTGGTAAGGGTAGGGATATTGGAATTCACCATTGTCTGTGTATCGTTCTCTTTTTTATTTATTGTGAATTTGTGATTCATCCAATGTTATTAAGAAGTAAAACTAGAAGTGAACTTCTTATATTGAAGCCGTTTACTTTCTATCAAGACCAAAGCTACTTTGTTGCATGTTGTGGTACACTTTGTTGAAAAAGTCGGACAAATCAACAGAAATAAAGAAGCAAACAACAATTTGAAAAGAAGTAACATTGCTGGAGTTCCACGGATGGGGATTGGTCATGATAAGAGTGCACTTTAAAAAATGTTAAAAGGATTTTATTTTATTTTTTGCATTTTCTTAGTATTTTTGAAGCAAATAGTAATTAAAGTATCAAACGAAAATTGTGGATTTTCCATGGAGAAATAAAAAAATATGACCCGAGAAAAATAAATAAATAAGGATTTCTTGGGATATACTTGATGGGGTATAATACTACTTAGTTTTGAGGGAAATTAAAATGAGAATATAATTCTCTTCATATCTATTTCACTTTAAATTTCTTTTTGCATCTCTCTTTATATATTACATTTATTATTTTCTCTTTCAATAATCGACTCTAAGATGGTCACATGAATTAAATTATTTAGGCCATCACTCTACCGATATTAAGCCATTCTTTCCTTTTATTTTATGATCAGGTGGGTAACAATTTTATTGGACACATATGTCATGGATGTGGAGCTCTAGCGTCACATGTACAGATCCACATTATCTAATTAAGATTTCAACATTCAAAGTTCAAACCTTCAAATCTACAGCGGAAGTAACTTATCAACTTCATGAAAAGTGGTGGTAAAGTTGGGGTAGAGCGTTGTTGCCCCGTGAATTGTGGTACACATTAATAAAAGGTGGTGAAAAAAGTGAGGTGAGGTCATTTAATTTCTGAGGTGGAAATTAATCATCTAGTAGCTCCTTTCTCTCTCTCTCTCTCTCTCTCTCTCTCTCTCTCTCTCTCTCAATATATATATACTCTATCTCTCTCTCTCTATATATAGAAAAAATCAAGTGCATACTTTTTTATTTTATATACCAAGCATATTTTTTTTAGCGATGAACCGGGCGACGGTTTGGTCCGTCGCCATAGGTTCGGTCCGTCGCTATATGTTGTCCGTCGCTAAACCCTTTAACGACGGACAATACCTATGACGATGGACCAAACCGTCATCAAGTTCATCATTAAAAGAGATATGCTAGATATGTAAAATAAGAGAGTATGCACTTGATCATCTCTCTCTCTATATATATATGTATCCAACCATCACTATATACAGAGCGAAAGTCAAAGGCAGCTCTGGCCCATTATATAGAGATAATTGTATATCTCACCACTTCTATCAACCATTTCTCTCCATATATATCAACTAGCTCAAAACCCCACCACATTTTTGATCTCTTTTTATTTGTTCTATCTTTCTCTCCAATAATCTAGCTAGGTTAGTAGTGTTGTATTTACATGCTTATTCAATTATTTTGTCTCTGTATGTGTACTCGTAAACCCTAATTTTATCTTACTTTTTAATATTTTTTTCTTGATATTTGGATTTCCTAACTAATGGAATATTAAACTTATCAGTTGATTATTGTTTCCGGAAGTGGACCCAACTGCCTAATTTCATTAGGGTTTTGTCTTTTGCATGAACTCAGCTCTTTCATTTTTAGGGCAAACACTTGTGTATATATAGTCATGGAGAAAGACCACAACTTTTCGGTATAAATATCTCAAACAAATTATTTAAACTCTTCTTTTATCCACAAATCTCGTCATAGATCATCATGCTGTTTTACTCTCAATTTGAACTACTGCAGGCTGCATTGCCAGGAAGTTTTACTGGACTAGACTATTCTCTTGATCATCATCACGATCCTCATCAACAGTTCATGAAGCCGCATACCGGTGAATCATCTGGCGATAATAATAACAATCAGATGGTTGATTACACGCTGAATAATCCACCACAACAACATATATCATCAGCAGGGTTTTGTAATTCAACCTCATTCGACAAGCTGAGGTTTGCGGATGTGATGCAGTTTGCGGATTTTGGGCCAAAGCTGGCCTTAAATCAATCCAAAACTTCTGAAGAAGAACATGGAATCGATCCGGTTTACTTCTTGAAGTTTCCAGTTTTGAATGAAAAGTTACAAGATGATCATCATGAACACTCTCTAATGGTTCCTCAAGATAAGGCAAGAACGATGGAAAGAGAAGGTGAAAAAGAAGATGAAGCTAGGGTTTCTGAGGGTACTTCAGTTCAAATTCAGTTTCTTGGAGAAGATGTTCAGAAGAGTCCGGTGGCTGAAGGGAAGAACAAGAGGAAGAGGCCAAGAACTACAAAGACTAGTGAAGAAGTTGAGAGCCAACGGATGACTCATATCGCGGTTGAGAGAAATCGAAGAAAGCAAATGAATGAGCATCTTCGAGTTCTGAGATCTCTCATGCCTGGATCATACGTACAAAGGGTATCACACTATATCTATATATTAGTGCGTTTTCTTTAAAATTAGAGATATATTTCTAGTTAATTTTAATCAAACTATAAAGTGATATAAAGTTTTACAGTTTTGCTAATGTTAACGATGTGTTTAGAAAAAGGTATTAATTTTTGAAATGTATCTCTAACTCTTGCAACAGATGGAGGGATCACTACGTAGTAAAACACAGAGATAAACCCTTTGGTGCTTTTATATCAAATTTTACATGTTTTTATAAGATGTTTAATTTTTTATTGCTGTTAATTTATGTAAGGGGGATCAAGCTTCAATAATTGGTGGAGCAATTGAGTTTGTGAGAGAGTTGGAGCAACTCTTGCAATGCCTTGAATCACAGAAGCGGCGAAGAATTTATGGGGATGCTCCAAGGCCTATGGGAGATTCATCAAATGCAATGCAACAAACTCAACCACCATTTCTATTTTCAGATGATCCTGTCAAGCTTGTTGAATTTGAGACCGGATTACGTGAGGAAATAGCGGAGAGCAAGTCGTGCTTGGCGGATGTGGAAGTGAGGGTAGTAGGGTTTGATGCCATGATTAAGATCCTTTGCCGGAGGAGGCCTGGCCAGCTTATAAAGACCATTGCTGCATTAGAAGATATGGATCTTAATATCCTTCACACCAACATAACCACAATTGAACAAACTGTTCTCTATTCTTTCAATGTCAAGGTAAAGTAGCACATTAATTTTTTTTTTCTTTTTAGAGATTTTTGCGCTCCCGTTCTCTCTCTCTCTCTCTCTCTCTCTCTCTCTCTGTCTCTCTCTGTCACACACACACACACATATTCAGTTAGAGAGAAATTCATGTGTATTATTTGAATTATAGGATTTTTTTTGTTTTTAATGTTATTTATTTTTCTTTACTTTGATCAAAGCAATTTGTGTACCTTGCAGACAATTTGATTGACCCTGCTCCTGCTACGATGTTTGAATTCATATTTATGAAATACTTTATACAAAAAATACGTAAAACAATTTAACTGTTATTGTCTATAATTAAAGATTTTAGTGTTTTTTGTTCTATATATGTCTCGAGTAGTTTTACTGTCATTTAAAAGAATAATAAGAAACTCCTTGTAAAGATTTTGTTTAAACATATATAGTGACAAGATTTTCTATTTATTGACTTGCTCAAGTATCATGTTTGTAGGTTTCAAGCGAATCAAGGTTTACAGCGGAAGATATAGCAAATTCAGTACAACAGATCTTCAGTTTTATCCATGCAAACAATAGCATGTGATTATATATGCAATGCACTTGTTTTTCTGCAGATTCTTCATTTGAATTTTTCAGTTTTTTTTTTTTCTTTTCCTTGTAAAATTAATGTATACTCAAGTTCAATTATCTAAATAAAATTGGTGATATCTTTATGATGGGATTTTTTGCAGAAAAGCACGAGGGCCGTAATATGAGGACAATATTTTTGATCGAGTTAAAATGATTAACATAGATGAGTAAGAAGGTCAAAGTGCCTTAGTACTTTGTCTTTTTCATGGTTGACCTGTCAGAAATCAATTAAATTAGAGTGGTGGTATTGGGCTGCACTCAGATTTTTTCCCGTATATTGGCGGTCCTTTTTGTCCTTTGAGTTTGGGATGCATGGCTAATTCTCAATCGTCAGTTCAGCACTACTATTTTTTTTCTTTAGGCTTTTTTTGCTCATTGAGTCATGCATGTCTCTTAATTTGTTCTTATTTGCCATGACATTTAATTCGTGGGTGTACCAAAAAAATGGCACATGGGTGGGGTTTGGTACTCTCTTGCAGTGACTAGGTTTTGTTCAGAAATTGAGACTGACCAATTATATGCATGCATGCTCTCATGTTTTTCACCCCCCGTACACTATTTTTCACTATATTTGGAGAATTGTTGGGAAAAGAATGGTCGCTAGTTTTCATTTTTTTTTACCCAGAAGAAGAATAAAAAGAAAAAGAAAAAGAAAAAGAGGATGACCAATGGTCAAAGTTGAATACGACAATTATCCGTAGTCAAAATTAAATAGGAGCCTTGACCTTTCAACTCATCTCTAAATAATTCAAAATTTTTTTTGAATGGTCTAAAATTAACATCGTCTGTAAAATAATTTTGCAAATGTGGCAAATTATTCCACAGACGAGAATTCTGTGGACGATATGTTTATAATTTACTAATTTCTTTGATCATCCGTATAACTATTGTGTGGATTGTGCAAATTTTCTATTAAGGGACGTTTTTGAGTTTTGCCTAGTAGGTCTATCGTCCGCATAACAGTTTTAGACAATCTTAATAACTATTGTGCAGGGTGAGTTTATCTTGCTTTGGGCGGTCCAAGATGGTATAACATATATATATATATATATATATATATATATATATATATATATATATATATATATGCACTACAAGAAAAAGGTCTATCAACGACCGCGTATTAGCGACGGAAGTCGGTTGCTGATACGTATCAACGACCGCTTCCGGTCGCTAATATCCGTCGCCTATAGTTTGGTCGCTGACATACGTATCGGCGACCGACAATAGCGACCGACAATGGCGACCGACGCTATCTCTAAGCTGAGTCATCACATATGCCAACATTCGCCACGTGTAGCGACCGCTAATAGCGACCGATTGAAAGATTATCAACGACTGAATTTAAGGTAAATAGTGACCGAGTATTAGCGACCGATAAGAATTCCGTCGCTGATTATTGTAAAAACAGCGACCGATATTAGCGACCGAATTCGATCGCTGATTATTGTAAGAAAATGAATTTTTTTTTGCTGTTTTTTTCTATTCCCATAAATTTCTTTACCTGTCAAATACATCCCAACACAGTACAACAGATATATAAACAATCTCATTGAGATCTCCAACCACATATCAAATTCTAACTAAATGAAATAACATACATTTCAAATAAACATAAAACCAACATTTAATCCAATCTTGGTACATAAATATATACAATAGGATAAAAATCCGACCGTGCATGGGTTACACAATAAAATGAAAAAAAATAAAACAGCTAAGAACGATACGTAGCTCGTCAAGCTTCATCGATCTAGCTAACTGTCATGTTCTTGTAAAAAAAAACATGTTCAAGATAGTATTATTGACTGATTAATTTTGGTGCATTAAGCAATAATATTGCCTCGTCTTGCTCAGTTTCCTCCTCCTAGTCCGGCTCACTTGCTACTGTCGCCACCGCATCCGTTAATGAATTAGGACTCAACGCTTTCAAATGATCTTGCAGCTGACACAGAAGGGCAGGATTTCTGTATATGGCTCCAATACAGTCCGCAGCGCTATGTGGCGTCGGATTGTATGATACTTGGGTAGACTGACTACCAGAACTGCAAGAGGCAGTAATACTCGGCCGTCTTCCCTGCCTTTGACCCTTAACAAAAATTTTCTTCATAACCGACACCCTTTCCCACAACTCTTGATCAATCGGCGGGCGACCACTGCCAGAGGGAGGTGCTCATCCATTAGTTGGTTGTAAGTGTCCTGTAATTAAGTAATACATTGAATAGTTAAATGTAACGTCAAAATTAATGTATAAACATGTAACGTTAAAAAAAACTTAATTACCCGTATCTGTATAGTATCAGGCAGACCATCGCGGGTGGCCACGTACACATCTAACCAATTAATAGTCTGACCTCTAGACCTGCTAGATGACTACAAATATGACAAGTGTATAAATATATTAATCATGCAAATAAATACTAATTAAATGATCGTAAACATGAATAAAGTAAATTTGACGAACTTTGTACCTCCCTATCAATGAAATGCTGCGCCTATGATATACTACCGCATTTGTATGTACCCTTTGTCTTTTCCCTTTCAGCTACACCTGTGGATCTGTTCCTGGCAGCAATCCTCCCTTTATCGCCCATTCGTCACTCTGCCACTGCTGGCACATCTCAACCCATATATCGTGCGAGCACCACCACGGGCCGTACTCATGCATATACTCCGCAGCCTGGCTATGATGGTCTATGCAAGCATTATACAGTGCCTTTTCCCGCTCCTTCTTTATGTTGTCTTTTGTGCGGACAACACACTTTTGCCAGAATAGTGTCTGTATAATCCCTGTCTGTGAATTTTCCCACTTGTATCTTTTCTGAAATAAAAATACAATAATAATATTAAAATAATTGTGATATAATTAACCTGATAATACTAAACATTAGAATAGTTATAAATTACGGAGAAAAAAATACCTGAAACTCCTGCCAACAGGCCTCCTTATGGGCTAGCGATGTGCTGGCCCACGTAATAGATGGGGTATGCCCGTTTTGTAGGCATAATTGTGAAATACATTTCACAACCCTAACATCTGCAAAATCTCTGAAATATAGAATAAATTACATTAATATATACAATAATATAATTTTTAATTTAATATTACTATATGGTTAATACCTTACGTGTTAGTCGGATCAGGGCGAATCTGTAATAGAATACGCTCGTCTGGATTATTTGGGGCCTTCGGGATCTGATTTGGACCCCGGCCTAAACTGCGTTTTCTTCCTCCTGCTGAAGATGTCATTTATTCAAAAAAATGACATATTAATTTGATTTACATAATAATGATTACAGAAATAAAATGCGTGTATATACAACAAGTCAATAATATTATGTAAACGTTTATATATAACTCTATAGAATACAAATTAAATTAAACATACATTTTAATGAAACTCGCTGTCAGATTCTGAATCATCTTCAACAATATGTGGAGATTCATAACCATCTCCTACTTCAGATTCAGTGTCGTTGTCACTTAATAACTCTTCCTCTTCAGTATCACTGTCATCTAAGTGTTGTACTGAATTGGGATCCAATTCATCATCATCATCATCATCATCATCATCATCATCACCTCCACCCTCTAAATTATTGAGTTGATTGTTATCATCGAGATTTATTAGAGGAGGGTTATGTAATGTCTCCTCTTGGTAGACTTCTCCGTCTACTAATTTTTAATTTAATATTACTATATGGTTAATACCTTACGTGTTAGTCGGATCAGGGCGAATATGTAATAGAATACGCTCGTCTGGATTATTTGGGGCCTTCGGGATCTGATTTGGACCCCGGCCTAAACCGCGTTTTCTTCCTCCTGCTGAAGATGTCATTTATTCAAAAAAATGACATATTAATTTGATTTACATAATAATGATTACAGAAATAAAATGTGTGTATATAGAACAAGTCAATAATATTATGTAAACGTTTATATATAACTCTATAGAATACAAATTAAATTAAACATACATTTTAATGAAACTCGCTGTCAGATTCTGAATCATCTTCAACAATATGTGGAGATTCATAACCATCTCCTACTTCAGATTCAGTGTCGCTGTCACTTAATAACTCTTCCTCTTCAGTATCACTGTCATCTAAGTGTTGTACTGAATTGAGATCCAATTCATCATCATCATCATCATCACCTCCACCCTCTAAATTATTGAGTTGATTGTTGTCATCGAGATTTATTAGAGGAGGATTATGTAATGTCTCTTCTTGGTAGACTTCTCCGTCTACTAATTGGAGACGAATGCGCGCAGGAGTATGAATGACAACTTGTCAATCTGTAGGCATTCTATCCTTTTTCTGAATAGGAGTACGAGTGTAATATACTTGCTGTGTTTGAGTTGACAACACAAATGGTGCATTCATATATGTCATTTTGTTGAGGTCAATATCGACAATTCCATGTTGATCGACACGTATCCCTTTTTCTGAATCAAACCAACGACATATAAACAGATTAATCTGACCTACCTAAATACGTCTCCACCCTTATTACACCGATCAGGCTTCTATCCCATTCTTGTATGTGACGTCCCACTAATGTCAACGACTTAAACAAATGCATCTGTTTGTTCTAAAGAAATTTCGCCAGCATCTACTATCGGTCTCCAAGTACATGAAATAGACTATTATTTACACAGTCTAAGTATGCACTCAGAGAACAATAGAAGATAAGAAAAACCAAAATTTCTTTAGAACAAACAGATAAATTCGCTTAAGTCATTGACACCGGCCTAAGTGGGAGTGGAACATACAAGAACAGTCCCAAAACGAGGACTTTAGGAGTGAATCTTGAACAGGTTTCTAAGCTGCGCAATTTATTTTTTATATTAAATTTATATATATTATATTATATTATATTATATTATATTATAATATTATTTTGAATGATATTATATTATATTTCTTTATTTTATATTAATTTGAATGATATTATATAATATTATTTTTTATTATTTTGTTTTATTTTTCTTTAGTATATTTTTTTGTATTATTTTATGTTAAATTATATTTATTTATTTCATAATATTATTTTGTATAATTTTGAATGATATTATATTATTTTTATATATATTATATTATATTATATTATTATTTTGAATGATATTATATTATATTTCTTTATTTTATATTAATTTGAATGATATTATATAATATTATTTTTATTATATTATTTTTTATTATTTTGTTTTATTTTTCTTTATTATATTTTTTGTATTATGTTATATTATATTATATTTATTTATTTCATAATATTATTTTGTATAATTTTGAATGCTATTATATTATATTATTTTTATATATATTATATTATATTATATTATATTTCTTTATTTTATATTAATTTGAATGATATTTCTTTATTGTACAAAAGTAACAGAACCTATTACATTGCGTATAAAATTTATGTGGTCCTTAGCCGTCTTAATCATTAACCTAACCAGAAGTAACAAACAAACACAAAAGTATTCTCCGTTCATACTTAATAGCTAGCATGTTCACATAGACATATTATAACAACAATTAAAAACATGTGATGATATATTATATTTAAAATTTGGTTTTTACCTTTTTCGACAAGGGTGGCATCCGGCAGGGGGCGGGGGTGGGGCGACAGGGGGCGGGGGCTGACGCGGCAGCGGCAGAGGGCGGGGCTGGGGTCGGCAGCGGCAGGGGCGGCTGCGATGGGGTGAGGGAGGGCCGGTTCTCTCTTCTCTCTTCTTCCTTCTTCTTCCTTTTCCCGTGCGGCGGCTGCTAAATTTAGGTTTGAACATATTAGCGACCGCTTAACAGCGACCGCTTTTGGTCGCTAATTTTTTTTAATGCGTTAGCACTTTTAGCGGCGGAAAGTGCGGTCGCTAATGTATCAGTGACAACATCAGCCACCGATAATCGGTCGCTAATTATGACGCCAAAATTCTCGCATTTTTTTGTGACAAAATGGGTATTTGCGACAAAAATAGCGACCGAATTTCGGTCGCTATTACTATTAAAGACTAATTGTACTGTCAGTTACTGAAATTGGTCGCTAAAATGAAGCATTAACGACGGATTTGGCGGTCGCAGAAAGTCTTTCTTCGCTGATATGCGTTTTTCTTGTAGTGATATATATATATATATATATATATATATATATATATATATATATATATATATATATATATATATCCTATTTTTTATTTTTATCAATAACCAGGAAAAAGCATGAATGCTACTTTTATCAAATGCCACTTATAGCCTCGTCAAGGAAGATTGCACCGTCGCACCACATAATAGACCACCTTAGGGGCTATTTGTTTACTTTCGTACGAGTTTAAGTGAGTTTGAATTTGACCGAATAAGTCATTCAAACTGTTTGTTTTACAAATTTTAAATTCTAAATGAGTCTAACCGATTTGGTCTTAAAATTATAGCTGAATCAGTAAGAAGTAGTGTTGAATGATATTTTACTTTCATTTTCTCATTGACAATTAAAAATTACTTTTAATATTCATCTTGTTTTATTATTGTAAATAAATTTTGTTATGTACAAATTACTTTTGATTTTTCTTTAACAAATTAGTAAGCAATTTAATGAATGTTGTTATAATATTTTGTTTTGATTTTATGGATCGATAAAATGTCATTAATAGTTTTAGTTTTTTATCCCTAAAATTATGTTACTAATAGTATACTCCATTAAAGATTGTTCAAATGTTTATATTTAAATTTTTTTAAATAATATTGTTTATTTATAATTAAATAATATTTTTTTTATAATAGTCCAGAAAGTTAAAATAAAAAAATATATGCATTGATATATGTTCATTTATTTAACTTATTATATTTTTTTATTTTCTATGAAGCTTGGATTGAGATTGTTTGAATCATTTAGTACTTTATTGATAAGTTTCTATGAATTATTAAAATATTATGTAATTAATATTGCATTTAATTTATTTTTTAGTACATTCATACTTATATACTTGTTCAACATAGTTCAAATGAGTAAAATAGTAAAAAACTATTATTCAGATGTTTCAGACATATTAAATATCAAATAATTTTTTATTCAGTATTTAAAATTCTGTTTCATTCAACTCATTTAAATTATTTATATATTTAAAATTGTTTGATTCAATTTTATCAAACAGTCCCTTAGTAAAGCCCGTAAAAGATAATAATATCCTCATCATGTACATCAACCCGATGCAAAAAGGCCTTATCCATGTTTTGCATGTTCAGACGTAAGTTTAGCCTTACCAAACGCCCTTGACAAGCATTCGACCCCTCAAACTTTGTCCGAAAAAGTGTTAACCTCTCTTATTATTGACATTTTAGCTTCCACATATACTGATCAACTCTCATCAACATATACAAAAATTAATGTGTGTGTATGTATTTTCATCCCAATATTTCGAAAGACTAGCGCAGGTAAATTTTTGTTCTATCCTAGCTGATTGTACGGGATGAATTTGTTTTTTTGTGCTGGAATCTTAGCCCTACGTGATGCCTTCGTGGACCTAACAAGCTTCACAGCTCTTAATTATATGATTGACTAACCTGAAGTCACATAGGGCATGTGCAAATAGTCAACTTTGACAAAAAGTACTAACCCTAAATTAATACAACATTAGTGTCGAGTCTTGACCACATGTATTGTCTGTCTGTTTCTCAATTTCTGTTAGTTCATCTCCAGCGGGCCAGAACTCTATTAATTTTAAATTAAATATAATTAAAAAAAATAAATTAACAACAAAATTAAATATAATTTATAAAAAATTTTGATAAATCAAAAAGACTATATCAAATAATAAGATAGTCCATAAATTATAATTTTAAATATATTTAAATAAGAGGGTAGAAGAATAATTAGAATTTTTTTGAATTTATTGATTATTTTAATATTTTTATATTATATTTCATTGGATAGTCTATTTATTTAAAAGATTAAAGACTAAAAAATATCTATTAATATCATATAAACTAAATATAATTTAAAAAATAGTCCATATGTTAAAATTGCTCTAAATATATAACTGATGTGATCAACCGTTTCTTCACTATTATTATCTGTAATTAATAGCAAAGTAAACAAGACATCAGTACTTCAACGAGCATTTATTATGTAGTAATCGAACAGGAAATAGTTGTAGGGATGATTAATACTTAAGTTACATACTCCGTATTCCCAAAAAAAAAGTCTATTTTTTAGTAATCTATACTATTTATACTATAAGATAAAATTACAAGAGGAAATTAATAATTAATTTATAATTTTTTATCACATAATATTAAAAATAATTATTTTTTAAAATTATAATAAAATATGCTAAACTAAATTATTAACATTATATATATATTATTTCAATGAAAAATAATAAATATATTATTAAAAAATTATTAAATATTTATAAAAAAATTTATACAAACTAACATACCCGCATGATTATCAAACTTGTAGTAGTATAAAATAAGATAATATGCAAGTTTGTATTATCATAATTTCATAAATGCATGAGACTCTTTTTCTTGATAAAATATATTCTTAATATTTATTAATTTTATAAATAAGAATCTTTTTTAAAAAAAATAGGGTACTAGTTATTGGTGGGTAACTTGCTGCAACTAATTGATTAAGAATCTGAGCTAGTATGCGGTCAAGGACGAAGCCACATATATGTCAATGGGGTCAACTGACACCATTAAACTTTCTTTTTGATTTAATATATATATATATATATATATATATATATATATATATATATATATATATATATATATATATATATATAACAAATTTAAATTTTTTTAAATGTAATAAATAAATTGACCCTATTAAAAATTTATAAGTTTTCAAATATAAAAAGTCAAATTAAAATTTTAAAAAAAATTCAATTAAATATAAATCTCATATTACTCTCACTCAGATAACACTAGACTCTCAAATTTTATAAATTATTAAACAATAAAATTTATAATTAATTAGTAATACTTTTTTAATAGTTTATAATATTCATTATTGTACTAACAAAAACAAAATAAATTTATCAATTTTGAGTTTAAAAATATTTTAAAAAATTAATAATAATCTTATATTTTAAAATAGAGAGAATATTATCAAATATATATTCTAATATATACATCACGAAATAAAAAATTACACATAAAATTTGGCTAGGAGGAGCAGTCCCTAACTCCCGCCAAACTATTTATACCTTTGTTATAATTTTGACCCCACTAAAGAAAGATTTTAGCTTCATCAATGTATGCGATATATTCTAGACAGTACCAATGACACAATTATTTATAACAAATAAATCATTAATTAAATGTAATATTTTTGTCGCTAAATATATTAAGAAAAATTGAATAAAAAATGTAATAGAGGGTATCTTTCTCTAAACTTGAGGCTAAGTAAAACTTAATTTTGTCCCTTCAATTTGCATATAAAAGGCGATATGTAAGCGTAACGTATTTGTCCCTTCTACTTGCTCATACATTTGTATTAGTTTACAATTTTCGTTTAGTTTTCAATCAAATTGCACCAGTTGCATAACATAACGTCACTTATCTTGCTTGATGGCATGAAAAAATTGAAAAATATAAGAAGGATACGTATTCTCGAGAAAGGCAAGTGATCTCATGTTGGTGCACGTAGTATGATTTGGCTGAGAAGACGACGTCGAATAATGAAGTGACACAAATGAGCAAGTAAAATGGACAAAATGTGCCATTTTATAAGTTCATGCACGACATAAAAACCAACAATTAAGTCTCATTTAGCTGAAAATTAAATACGTAAACTGATACTAATTCCACACTTGGTGATGGTCTATCCAAGTTACTCTGTCTAAATTTGTGTGACACCCCGTCCCACATATTTCAAAATAAAGTTAATTAATTCTTTTTCAAATCATGCATTTTTCTATCGAGTGCTTTGGGGAAAAAATCGGGTGTAAAAAAAGTGATACTAGATAGACCTATGAACCTCAACAGCCTCAACTATGAAACGGTAGTTGAGCAATATATTACTAGTCTTCTGTCTTTGCAGAACCTTTTTGGAATGAATGGACAGGTTGCAGGGGCATATATTAGATGTCTTCTGTCTTGATAGTCCCTTTTATTGTAATGAACGTGCATATTTTTGGAATGTATTTTATTGGACATATTTTTGAAACGAATGTGTATATGTTTGGAATGGGAATACACCAGGTTTCTATTATAACTTAATACTATTTTTTTTAACATAAACACACTTAATTGTAATTAAGTACAAAACAATTCAAGTGAAATTTATTACAACAAACGTAATCATCCTAGAAATTATAATGCACAATTATTATTTTCTATATACTTTCACAAGTTTAACAGCTTCTAACTGATTCAATTCGGTTAATTAGTTCTCAGTTCTCATCCTAGAAATTATAATGCACAATTATAATGCAACTTCTTAGTTCTCACCCAGCTTTTTTTTATCGCTTAATTAGTTAGGAGCATTAGTTACCTCACTGCTGCTACATTTTATATAACTATCACTACATCTGATTTTACATCCATGCATGTCACTTGAAGAATCACCGACAGGCATGTCCAACCATGGTTTTAAGATTTAGACCTATCATCGAATCGAAAAAGATACTAGGTGAATGGATCACTAGTTCAACTAGTGGTCGAACCGTTGTTAAACCGGTGATGTCAAAAATACATAAAAAAATATACTAATAATAATTAATAAAATTTTAAAATATATAACTTCTTGTAAACTAAAATATAGTGAAATTATGGTACAATATTACTAAAAATATTTAATTTTAAAAATAAAAATATTTTTATACCAAAAAAATATTAAAAAATACTTAAAAATCAGTTCACTGTGTCAATTTAATCAGTTTTACAAGTTGAACCATCAGTGATCAATCGGTTCAATTCGGGTTTTGACCAAAACCGATTCTTTGGGTCAAACCGGACAGGAGTGCCGATCAGGTTTGGTTTTAACCAGTTCAGCTGCCGGTCCAATTCGATTTTTAAAACCATGTGTCCAACCACTCAAAAAATTCACAGAATTTATCAAGATCCTACCCATCAACAAAAATGTTAATCAAATTATCTAATAAAGAAACTTTGGCAACCAATACAAATTTTTTTTATAAGAAAAATGATGACAATTTTTCTGTCAAAATAAATCAAAATCATGCAACACCTAAGGAATCGTTTTCCTTATGGTTTTTTCTTTTATAGATATACGCAGATTCTAGTGACAACACTACAAAAGTATCTCTTTTATAGATACCGTATGACGTCTGATTAATTTGATAGAATAACTTGATTAAAATCTTTCATTTAGTTTAATGGGACAATTACATAAATTAAAATTTTAGTTATTTATATATTATACAAAAGTGCATAAGTACAGCGGGTTAATTGCTAATTTTGTCAAAAAGTACAAGCACTTAACTTAATTAAGTAGAAGCTAAATCACACTTCCATTCCTCAAAGTTGCCACGCGGTGTCATAATCGTCCCCCAAAGTTCATTTTTTGTCAATTGAGTCATTTGAGTGGATGATTTGTGTAAATTCTATTTCTTGGAAAAAAAATTCCCCTAAATTTAGGCACGTGTTGGGTATTCATATGTAATTTACCATCTCGCACAGTACCGATTTATTGATTTTGTTCAAAAAAGAATACCGAAACTAGTACTGATAAAACTAGTTTTGTAGTATCGGCTCGCCGGTATGGTGCTGGGACGGTTTCGGTAAACACTTAGTTTGTATTGATAAGTTGATTTTATATCTATTTATTAGGTATTTTATACTTAATTATTTGTGAGTTTTTAAATATTTTTAGTATTTTAGGTTATTTATTTATTTTATGCATTTTAATTATTTTTATGTATTTTAATTATTTTTATAATATTTCTATTGATTTTTAATTTTATTTTATAGGAAAATAAAGAAATTGAAGTTAAGTGGCATAACTGTAATTACTGAAAATCATGGTTGACGCGCCATGTGCGCAAAGGAGGATTAGCATGAGCAGAACGACGTCGTATAGCATTCGTCAAGAACAAAGAAATGAGGCTTCCATGCAATGCGCCGGGGGGGGGGGGGGGGGGGGGCTTGATTCACAAAATGCGCGCTATGTGCGGGACCAGAGGAAAGTTGGAGCAGTCAGGCGCGTGGAGTGGTTGACAGGGTGGTTGCTTTCTTCTTTCTTATAGCGGAGGGTCCCATGCGTTGTATTTTCTCTCTCCAACAAATTATGGTAGCTACGATTATAATTCCACCTGGCCAGGGAGTGAGTTGCAAAGGAATTTACATATTCCAATTTAGGATTGGAAAAAAGAACAAAATAAGAATTTTATATTTAATTTATTTGTATTTTAAATCTTATTAGGGTTTGAAAATTATAATTTCTATTAGGGTTAGGAGGATTATATAGCCTATAAATAAAGGGGTTGATACACAATTGAGAACACACATTTTTTACTAGAAAAATTCTCTCTATTATTCTTTTGTGCTTTTCATAGTTATATATGGCTAAATTATTTTTCTTGGTTTAAGTGATTGAAGCCATCAAGATTAATACACTGTGAGATCTAATTTATTTTAATTGTTCAATTTATATTGTAAGTATTGAATATTCTTCTACGCTTAATTTTATGATTGATTTATTTAATTGCTCGGGAGGCCTACTAGTTTATTATTCATATTAATCTACTGCTATTTGTGAATCAACTAAGTTTAATAATTATTTTACAGATCAAAAGATTATTATATCTTAGGAAGAATGTTCATCTAAATTAAATGCAAACAAGTAGCTTGTGTTGTTTTATTAGATGTCATCTATAGGGCTGTAAATAGTAACCAAAAAATTTGTATTCGTCTGCATCCGTATTAAAAAAAGATGGATATTATTCGCATTCGAAAAAAAAAAGATATATCCGTATTTGGTTTAAAGGTATTCGCAAATAAACGGATACGAATACGGATATAGGCGTATTCGTATTCATTTAACATTCGACCGTAAATATATCCGGCGGATATCTGGAATCCAATATCCGAAATTGTATCTGAATAACTTTATATATATATATATATATATATATATATAATAATTATAAGCAAAATAATTATAAGCAAAATAATTTTTTTTAAGTGACATTCCTTATATAATAATTAGTTTTCACTGTCATACAAAAATTATTTTTAAAATATATCATTTCACTTCTAAAAAGTAGGAAATAACACTTTTATTATACTATTAATAAACTGAAATAAATTGATTTAAGTATAGTTAATAGATTTTTACTATTATAAAGTTAAAATATCTAAAATATATCATTTAACAAATGTTATAAATATTATTTAACAAGTATTACAATATAACTTTTAGATCATTTAACAAGTGTTATAAATGTTATAAATATTATTTAAATGTTATAATTATAGATTATAAATATTCATACACACTATAATATTACTCCAAACGCATAAAATGGACATCAACTTATTAATGGACATCTAAACTTTATTAAGTAGAGCATTCATTTTAAAATTTAGGATTTCAAAAATAATAAAAACTTATGTGAATTGTAATTTAGAACATTGATTATTATATTTATTAAAAATAAATAAATTAACATTCATTTATTATGATTTATACTTTAAAATTCATTATTTTTTCCTAATTCTAGTTATATGTAGTGTTACAATATATCTAAAATGCATCATTTAATGCATCATTTAACAAGTGTTATAAATATCATTTAAATGTTATAATTATAGATTATAAATATTTATACACATTATAATATTACTCCAAATTAACATATAAAATGAACATCTACTTATTAATAGACATCTAAATATTAATAAGTAGAACATTTATTTTGAATTTAGGATTTCAAAAAAATAAAAACTAATTTAAATTATAATTTAAAGCATTGATTATTGTATTTATTAAAAATAAATAAATTAATATTCATTCATTAATATGTATGGTTTAAATTTTAAATTGTGATTGGTTATGTGTAATTATTCAATTTTTTTTCTTTATTTTTTGTAAATAATTTGAATGAATTTTATATTAGGTGACTGATAAACGAATCCGAATATCAGAATATTTGAATACTCTATTTATTCGAGTAAAATAAACAAAAATGGAAATTATTCATATTTGGATATTATTTCGAATACCGAATACAGATAGCATTTTTAAAATCCGCTGAATACCAGATACGAATATCGATAACGAATTGATTTTCTGGATACATATATATATATATATATATATATATATATATATATATATATATATATATATATATATGTATGTAGGAGGCCATGTCCCAAGGCCAAACTAGCAATTAGTTGAACGTGTACATGACTACCCATGATGGTCTGCCTGATGCTGTCCAAATAGCTGTAAGTTTTTATTTACGTTATATGTTTATATTTTTTTGGCGTCATTCTTAATCTTGATTATTTATTTTTAACTATTCAATGTATAACTTAATTACAGGATACTTACAAACAATTAATGGATGAGCAGTATCCCTTTAACAGCCTTCGCCCGACGATTATTCAAGAAATGTGGGAAAGGACCTCGATTGTTGAGAAGAATTTTGACAAAGGCCAAGGATAATGAAAATGGTCGAGTATTAGTGCTTCTAACAGCTCAAGTAGCCAGCCACACAAACATTATACAATTCGATGCCACATAATGTTGCGAACTGTGTTAGAACTATGTGTAGAGATCTAACACTTCTGCATGAACTGCAAGCTCATTTGAAGGCGCTGAGTCCTGATGACTTAGTTGATACAGTGGCGACCACATCATGTTAGCAGGACGAGGAGGAGGTTGAGTACGACGAGATAATCTTAGTAATTAGTATAAATAAATTAAGCAGTCAATAGGACTATATATATTGAACATGTTTCATTTTTTTGTTACATGAACGTAGTAGTTAGATGATGTTTGAGGAGCTACATTGTTCTTGTATTGTTTTTATCTTCTCATTTGATTTTGTAACACATGCACAGTCGGATATATGATTATAATTTTTGTTTTATTATATATATATATATATCTGTTGCGTTGTGTTGGGATGTTAATACAGGTAAAATATTTTTTGGGAATTCTAGAAAATTATTATTTTTTATATAATTAGCGACCAATTATGTCGCTCATAGTTGTAGCTATTGATTTTCTTGCATTTTTTAAAAAAAATAACGACCAAATCGATCGCTACAGGTCGATTGTTGATATTTTCCCGTCGCTGATTCCAGTCATTGATTTTGGTCACTAATGTCGGTCCCTGATAATTTCGATAACTAATGTCAGTTGCTGACACATGGGAACACGTCATCAAAATGTTGACTCGGCTTAGTGACTGACTCGGTCGCTGATGTGGGTCGTTGAAACTGCGGTTGCTGTTGTAGGTCGCTAACATGCTTTTTAGTATCCAGACCATATGCGAGGGGTATTAGCTACCGAAAGCAAACACTAATACCTATCAGCTACCGAAATCGGTCGTTGATAACCTTGTTTGTTGTAGTGTATTCAAATAAAAGGTGGAGATTATTGGGATATTTTACATGGATCATACATTGAAAAAAAATTCAAGAGTGTAGGTGGATTAATAAGTATGGTGGAGGCTCAATTTAAAAGATTAATCATTTGGGTAAAGAGGTGATCCAGTTAGGAATTAAGTCACGCAAAGTAAACAACACAATAAAGAGAAATAAATCAACATAATATTTAATGTGGTTTGATCCTTAATGACCTAATCTATAAAATCAACTTCCATATATTAATATTCACGTTACAACTTTTTGTAATGAATAAAAATTGAACCCCCTCATACATCAACCAAAGACCCAATTACCCCATCTTTTAACTCTTTTAACTCCCCTTCACACATTAACCCAAGACCCAATTACACCATCTCTCAACTCTCTAAGATGTTACTACCTATTAGGTGTGTTACTCTCTCTAAACACAAGACTTTATTTAAAAAGTACCCACAACTCCCCTTTTTTCTAATCTAATTAGAACACTCTCATATATTAAATATAGCTATTACAAATAAGATTATTTCTAAAATAAATACCTACTATACATAAGATTCATTCTCATATTAGGATTCAAGGAGTTACCTAACAATTTCTCCCTCGACTCGAATCCCTAAATACTTTGACTTCATCTTTGAACTTCACTCGGTGGTTGCCTTTCTTGGTATTCTTTCCACGCAATGATTATCCATCTAATACACAAATTAAATTTCAATTTTTTCTACCTTGAAGAATTAGTTTGTCTTCCTCGAACACCTTACAAGAATCTCCTTGACCTATATATGTATATTCACATTGTCCATCTAACACATAAATTAAATTTCACTGCATTAACGTAGCCAAATAATCCATCTTCTTTTAGAGTTTTAAAATAATCTCCCTCTTTGCATATATGCATAGAACCTGCAAAATCTAATACCCATCCATCTTTGTTATAATCAGTCTTAGCCGTTAAAACAACTTCTTCAGCTTCAGCTTCACTAAACGAAATAATATCTTCAACTTTTTCTCTCTCCTTCAATTTTTCTTGATATTTTATTAAACTCTCTATGTCATCCCTTAATGTTTTGCATTGATACTGGATGTGATCATTCTTTCCATAATAATAGCACTCTCTATCATTGTAATATCTGTGCCTAGATCTTAATCTTCTTATACTATTATCTCTCCATCGTCTCCTTCCTCAATTAGAACCTTTCACGGTTAATGCTTACTCACCAAAGTTATTACTCTCTTCTCCCATTAACTTTTATTTTCTCCCAAAACAATAACCACCTCTAAGTTATGAGGGTGGCGACAAGAGGAGAGGGCAGCGACAAGAGGAAAGATGAGGAAGTGAGAGAGCTGAGAACTGAAGGAATTGCGTGCTTAAATTGTAAATTGGGTGTAAAACTTCCCCTGCCGTCGAACCTAGTGACCATGTCGATATAATAAGGCATTGGTGATGGCATCTCTGTTGGTAATGGCGTTTTATTCTGTCTCTCATGTCGTTCCTGTCATTCCCTCCCCTGCCAATTTATGGTGCCAAAACTTAATCCATTCTTGACGGTATGAAAATCTTACTCGACGGACTGCCGTCGACCAACATGTCAGTGATTGAGGGTATATACCCATTGACGATGAAAATCATTAGTGACAACAATGTCATCGTTTATATATAGGGTCATTAGCGATGGCTACATTGTCGTAGGTAAAGAGCTCACCGCCTGTGACCCATTTCCTTGTGGTGTTAATAGTTTAAGGCTTTATTTTGATGAATTTAATTTGATTCAAACTTCAAATTTGACTCAAAATTTATTTCGAATTTGGAATTTGACTCGTGTTATTTCACCCTATACATTCTTTTTTAAAATTAGGAGTATTTATTTGAGAGAAAAGAATGGTCGCTAGTTTTCATTTCTTTTACCCGGACAATATAAAAAACATGATCATATATAGCTGACGAACAGATTTGTCGGGATTGACTTTTGTTCTATCACGAATGATGTCATTTTTGACGGACACATCCACCATTCACATAGTCACTGGCTGTCGATAATGACAATAGGGTGGATGGGACCATAGGCGATGGACATCCATGATCCATCGATATGATCAGGCAATTAAATTTAAAATTTGAAAATACATATTCCGAGTCAAATTGTTAAATAATTTATATTGGACGACTTAAAACACATGTAGTGTCAGAGCATCTCCAGCAGATAGACTATCTGCTGGACTATATTTAGTCCATATGACATCAACAGATGTCCTTTAGTCTTCAATCATTTCAGCAGATAGACTATCCCGCGGACTATCTCGTGAACTATAATATAAAAATATTAAAATAATCAATAAATTCAAAATAACTCCAATGACTATATTTCAACGGCCATATTCCAACAGCTATATTTTAAAGAACAAACAACCTCTATAAATACAAGGCACATTCAGTCTCTCATATTCACTCATTTCAAGTTCAACCTTTCAGTCAAATACGTTATTTTAGTTATGTCTCGTTAATTCGAATCAGCTATGTTACACATGGAAGAAGAAGAAGATGAAGAAGCATATGGACACTTTTTAGGCTTGGCGGTTGTTGAAGAAGAACAACAAAATATCAATAGGCATACATCACATCATCGTGGTTCTGTGCAAGGTCGTATTACCATTGATCGGGATAGACAAGAAGGTCATAATCAACTTTTTCGTGATTATTTTGCTGAACATCCTATATACCCCCGTATCTATTTCAGAGAAGATTTCGAATGCGACGCCCACTCTTCCTCCAAATTCAACAAGCAGTTGAAGTGTATGAATCCTACTTTGTCCAAAAAATGAATGCTGCAGGAAAACTCGGTTTATCTTCTCTTCAAAAGATAATTGCCTCAATGCGGATGCTTGCCTATGGTGTTTCAGTAGATTTCGTTGATGATTATGTGCGGATCGGTGAAAGCACGTCTATATTGAGTCTTAAAAGGTTTGTAAAAACAGTCATTGTAATTTTTGGTGATGAATATCTGAGATCCCCCAATAGTGATGACATCGTTAGATTGCTATCAAAAGCTGAAGAACGTGGTTTTCCTGGGATGTTGGGGAGCATCGACTGCATGCATTGGAAATAGAAGAATTGTCCAGTTGCATGACATGGTATGTATTCTGGACATGTGCATGAGCCAACAATTATTTTAGAAGTCGTGGCTTCATACGATCTTTGGATATGGTATACATTTTTTGGATTACTAGGCTTTCACAATGATATTAACATTTTAGAGAGATCATTTATCTTCTCTGATCTTGCTGAAGGTCGTGCTCCAGCTGTGAACCACTCAATTAATGGACATGAGCACACAATGGGCTGTTACCTTACTGATGGTATATATCCCCCATGGGCAACATTTGTTAAAACCAATTCGGCACCTCAGGGGAATAAAAGAAAACTATTTGCTAAGACTCAAGAGGCACTTGGGAAGGATGTTGAGCGAGCATTTGGGGTACTCCAAGCACGTTTTGCGATCGTTCGTGGTCCTGCACGATTTTGGGATCAAACAACACTAAAGGACATTATGACTGCATGCATAATACTACATAATATGATCATTGAGGATGAACAAGATGAAAATCAAGAACCAGCAGCCTATGATACACATGACGAGATTCCAACTATAGAAGTGTCTCATAAGCGTACCCCACAATTACTTGAATTTATTGAAGCCAATCATCGCATAAGGGATAGACAAGTTAATTCTCAACTTCAACAAGATATTATTCAACACTTGTGGTCACTACATGGTGGAGCGTAATCCATTACATCATACTATAATAATAAGCAAATCATGTTTCTATAATAATAAGCAAGTTAACTACTAGATGTAACTCTTTTGATGATTTCTTTCTTGCGTTGTTTGTAATATTCAGTTGCTTCAGGATCCATGTTAGTGGTGTCAGTCATCATGATCATTTCATCCTATTTTGCTTTCTTGATATTCAATTTTTCTTGCTCTTGAAAATATATTCTGTCCATATTCTCTTATTTCTTTTCTTGGTTCAATTTCAGTTGATGCTCGAACTTCTCAAACCTCAATTCCAAAGGTGTACTAGTAGCAGCTATTCCTTTGCCTTTTTTAAATAATGCTTTCGAAACATTTCTTCTCATTGGCCTCTCTAATCCTGCAGAGATTGTATCTTTAATATTATCACCTTCACCCAAATGTTACTTCTTCTATGGTTGCTGGAGAAGATACTGCTGGACTTGACTTTCTAGTATTTTTCTTTTTTTTTTCCCACTACTATCTATTCTTCATTTCGGTGCATCCTTTAATAGACTCCAACAGTGCATAAATCCAAATGGTTGTTTTTGCATACTTTTGAACATCTCTAATGCTTGACATATCTATTTTAAAAATTATTTACAAAATATTAAGTATAACTTATTAAGAATAAACTTAATGAAATTTTACATGAAAAAATTGAAATACCTTATCTTGTTCACCCACACCGTTTTGTTGCATGTTTTCAATTGAAGCATAATATCCATAAAATTTGTTCACCGCGAGTTGAATTGTTGACCAACGTTTTGCCAAAGCAATAGAATTGCGTTCAGACTTAAAATTTTTGTATTCGTGAAAGTATTCGTGCACTCTTTCCCAATATCTTTCATATTTCTGGTCGTTTCCTTGAATTGGATCCATGCTTACATTAAGCCATCCAGAAACAAGAATAACATCTTCATCAATTGTGTAATTTCTTTTTCGCCCTGCTCTTTTATTGGACTCATTTTTAAGAGTCTGAATTGGTACATCAGTTTGAGTCGAGAATTCATCCAACAAATTTGGATCATCAAGAGAGAAATCTTCAGATAATAATGAAGAATAATACATCGAAGAGCCATGATTTTTCATATGCGAACCAAATTAGAGATATATTATCAATAAAAAAGCATAAATTAAATATAATAAAAATAAAAACTATTATTAACAAAATACTTACAATTGCAAAATCTTGAAGTAGTTGATTGAGAAATGGTAAAATATATTGAATAATTGTACATATTTATAGATTTCAATTTCTTACCGTTATTTTTATTACCGTTCTGCCCAAATTTTTTTTTATCCGTTCTGACCCAATTTTTTTTTATTACCGTTGTGACCCATCCTTATATCTCTTCCCGTTAAAGGAGAGACCTTTCATCTTCATCTTCATCTCTATCTCCTTCTCCACATACCTTCATCCTCTTCTCCTTTTCTTCAGCCAGATATGTCATTAAAATATAATTAAAATTATAGTCGAGAAGAATAGTCCATCAACTTTGGTTCGCAGATTTAGTCGCTGAGCCTTGTCGGAAAATCAAGTGGAGTATATTTACTCCATCTGCTGCAGCTAAATTTGATTTCTAAATTATATTTAGTCTAAAATTTGTTCAATTCCAATCTCCTGAAGTTGCTCTTAGGCCTTGCATGAGATTTGTTTTGCAATAATGTGTATTAGATGACCTGAAACATAGTCTAAATTAATGCGACTTAATTTTCTTATGCATTGTTGTAAATTGGTAATTTTTTAATCTCTTAAACTTTTTCTAAATAGAATGTAATAAAAAGAAAACATTTTGTGGACCTAACAAGCTTCATAACTCCTAGACGATTGACTTGCCTGAAAATGATCGTATGGCATGTGTAAAAAGTCAACTTTGACAAAGAAATACTAACCCTATCCAATACAACTTTATTCTTGACCGTATATATTGTCTGTTTCTCAATTTCTAGTAGGCATATGGCTGAATGTGATCGGCCATTTTTTCACTACTATCATCTGTAATAGCTTAACTAACATAACATCAGTACTTCAAAGAGCATTTATTATGTGGTAATCGAACAATATATCTTGTAGTGATTATTAATATTTAAGTTATATACAAAAAAGTTAACATTCATAATTTTATCATCGTATCACACTATTAAATTTTTATATATATTTAATTATTACTCTCTTTGTTTCAAATTAAGTCTCAAAATTAAATATCTAATTTAAAGTTTTTAAAGTTAAATCGATTATTTTTAAAATTAATTTTTGCACCATTTTTATCAAAATATAGATAAAGAGATTATAACCACAAGAAAATACATACAATTTACTGACCCCAATTTTTATAGTTTTAAAAATATTTATATATATGCTTAATTATTAATTCTAAAAATAATTAATTTGACTTTAAAAAAAATCAAAATTAGATACTTAATTTGAGAGGAAGGGAGTAGTATATTAGCCCGTGCGAGACACGGGACTTGTTTTTTTGTCATTTGATAAACTTTTTTGGTAATTCAATAATCTTTACGTATAGCTAGTTGTTAAAATTTTGTAATCAAATATGTAACAAGAAATAGTATAACAATTTCCAGCATGTTATAACAATCTAGCTAGATATCAATAATAGTAATTTTTCATGCATAACAATTTTTATTACGCAGACTTTGATTGTTGTAGTTTGAATTTTTCCAACAAACTCAGATAATAAAGAACATGATTCAACCATGGGTAATGATAATTTGATTTTAGAAAAAATTAAAATTTGTTAATGTGATAGAAACTATTTATAAGTGAATATGAATGACATTAATACATAGTCATTGTCTTCTCGTTTTATGTTATGAAACAATCACATGCATGAATCTTGTTTATAAAATAAATGGGCCATGAAACGATTGTTTTTTACAGATAATGTTTGCATTTGATTCTATATGAGAACATTAATATTAGTAAAGGGTAATTCTACAGTTCTACACAATTTTTATACACCAATTTTATTACTTTTTGTAGAAACTCACAAAACCTTTGCACATAAAAATTATGACTAAATTTGATTATGATTAGATGCAATTATGAAATTAAAAAAAATGAACAAATATTAATGACTTGCCAATGCATAATTTTTCACTTTTCACACTCATTATTGATAATTGAAAAATTAAATAATCACACATCGAGTTAACTCGGTTAGATTTTAAATTAATCAATTTCAAAGTTCTTAGTTGGTCTTTTAAATATAAATATTGATTTGTAGTCAAATCCCTTCAAATTTTGGACGTTTAATTTTTTTTTTTAAAAAAAGAAGAAATTTTATGAAGAATATTTTGTGATACCAACAAAAAGGCCCAAAGTCTTTATTTTCTAAGCCTGCATGATTGAGAAGATATAACCCAAGACTATGGGTTTTGAATTGGGTCAAAATTGTGACGGGTCTACCTTGGGGGATCTAAAAGGCCCATTTTGCTTTGTGCTCAAAAATTATTTTTTGGGTGAAATTTGAATATTTTCTAGAAATTGATATTTTCACGCGCGTAGACTTCACATAAAAACTAATCATATCTCTCCACAATAGTTAATATGTAGGTCTACGTGTGAAAATATCAATTTCTTATTTTTTCCCCTAAAAAACTAGAGGAGAGAATTTGAGACTTTGAGGTCGTTCATCTCCACTCCATGAATCCATGGATTCAAAAGGCAAAGACATGAATATAATAAATCATAGATTATTTATAATTCCTCTAGTACAAGTTGAAGTCTTTTATAGCTTTCGTTTTAATGCTCTTCATTCATAATTTTCAGAAGCACGGGCTGTGTGTAGAACTTTTTTTGTTTAATTATTGAAATAAGTAATTAAATGTAATGTAAATATAATTCATTAAGACTTCGAAAATATATAAAATTTAAATTAATATTGGAGATTAATTAGGATTAATAGTTGAATTATAAGCATGAACGTGTTCTATATTTATTGGGAAAAAAAATTGCTTTTTGGCAATGAAAAAATTAGAGAGTTTTGTTTCTATTTTTTAGGGGTTTGTATATTTCGAATGCATATGAGTATATAAGCAAAGAATTAAATAATAATTTTAACAACTTCTGAATCCCCAACTCACCCCAAAGAGAAAATAAATTCACACAAATAAAAGAGAAAGAAAAGTCTCGCAACAAGGGAAGACACATAATAAGAATTGAACTATCATTAACTTCAATTAGGGGTTCATGAGATTAAAACTAACCTAGTAGTAAGGCCTCCCCTTTTAGATAGCATAAAGTATGATATGGTTTGTTGCGATTAGAAAACCAAATTGCATATATAAATGTTTGGATGTGATTTAACAATTCTAAAATTGCACATGATATATCTTATGATTAATGCAGTGTACTTTTGAAGCTTATGGTATGGTTTCAATTGATTAGTTCCAAAACTAATTAACACAGTCAAAAATAATATTAAATACATCAAATTCATTTTTATGTATAAAAAACCATATATACATTAACATAATAATATAAAGTAACAAGTTTTATATTTGAAATTTGTTACTCATGAATGCTTTATTGCTCAAACCATTGTAATCCAATTAGAAATATTTCTAACCACAAACAAAAAGTAAATGCATAATATAATTAAAATTGTCAAATATATTTTTAGAAATTAGAATTCCTCAACAAACTCAAATCTTCATAAAATCATCCTAGTAATGAAGTAAGAAATAATTGAAAATCAAGTCTAACGGAACGTTCAAGTACAAATATTATTAGCTGTCATTATAAATACATAAAAAAATAAAAATGTACATATTGAATAAAAAAAAATCTAGATATTACTATTTTATTCCATAGGAACGGGATAGCAAAAACAATCCAAATACTAAACTATTTTATAAATAATAGAAAAAAATTGAATGCGAAAAGAAGTTTTATGAATAATAAATTGAGATACAAAATTAAGAGTTCATATTGAAACAATGAAACAATAAGCAATACCAAATAAAATCTATACCATTGACAAAAGCACATCACACATATGATCACACCAACAGAAATATGAGAAATTATGATATAAAAAAAATGCATACATTCCCTGTGACGCCCCCAAATCTGGGTCCATACAATCCAAACTTGAGTTGTCAAAAGACTATAACAAAATTATTACAAGTAGTGCAACGTACAACAATACAGTGTATAATAATACATAACTAAGTCTTTCACGATTATTGTCACACTATTTTACAACACGTGAAAACTATAATAGCTATCCCTCAGACTTTCACTCTATTTCCCAGCTAGACCCAGCTACGTTTTCATCTCCTGTTGAAAAACAATTGAGCACAAAGAAAGGGTGAGCTCAAATAGCCCAGTAAAGAATATCATGATTAAGATAATGGCAAGTAAATTATCGTTAACCTTCAACAGTTGAGTTCTTGATAGAATACAATAGACTACAAGGTTTATATCAAAAACTGTAGTTAAATTCTTGAACAATGTTCAGATTAAAAATAGCAGCGGAATGAACAATCTATTAGAAGAATAATGCAGACTATAATGTCCACTCGGTTCTCTTTTTAGGAAAAATCTCATCAACTTTTATCATCTGAAATACCATTAGTCAAGATAATACAAATTCACAGTTCCTGGTAATAATAATGCAGATCAACAGTTCATCTTTGCATTACGGGCCAAAGACATTCAATATAACACCGACGATCATGATTATACCAGATTCAGCCTTTGGTCATAATCATACCAAACAACAGTTCATCTTTGCACTACGGGCCAAAGAGAACATTCATCACGTGCCATAAAAGACACTGAACAGATGTATCGCCTTTAACCTATTAAATCGCCTTTAACCTATCATCTGTTCAACAATTATATCGCATTTGTGCCCCCGGCCACATATATTCACAACAATTTGATTTTGGATGATTAGAATGATATAAATGATGAACAGAAAAAACAGGATAAACAATAAGTATCAGAAGTTTACTTTGTGCAGATTCAAATAATGTCCAAATTGTCAACATGATGTGGAGTGAAATTCAAAAATGATATTCAAGATCCACAGTTCAGAATAACGGTTACAGTTCAATAGAAAGGTTCACGTAAATAGGATGGTTCAATTGAAATGATGAAGTGCAACTATTATGGAACATATAATATTTTCAGGAATTATAGAAGCAATAGTTCCATAATAAGTTTCAATGTAGGTGTATGAAAGAAAATAATATCCCTTACCGTAGCAGGTTTGATTAACAAAAGGTGAAGAAAATTAATATCCCTTACCATAGTAAGTTTGAATAATGGAAGATGAAAAAGATGGTATCCCTTATGAGTATAAAGGAAAATAATATCACTTACGAATATGAAAGAAAATGATATTACAAACGAATATGGAATAAAAGTGTCATGTGATAATTCGTGTAAATAAATTATTTCCACAAGAGACAAATATGAAATGAATACAAAAAGTAATTCATCAAACATGCGGTAATCCGCATAGTCAGGTTATTCTCAGAGATTAATAAGGAATGAATACGAAAGGTTATTCACCAACAGACGATAATCCGCGCCGTAAGGTTATTCCCACAATTTAATAAAAATTGAATACGAAGAGTTATTCACCAAACATGCGGTAATCCGCGCAGTAAGGTTATTCTCAGAGATTAATAAGGAATGAATACGAAAGGTTATTCACCAATAGGCGGTAATCCGCACCGTAAGGTTATTCCCACAATTTAATAAAAATTGAATACGAAGAGTTATTCACCAAACAGGTGGTAATCCGCGCAGTAAGGTTATTCTCAGAGATTAATAAGGAATGAATACGAAATGTTATTCACCAATAGGCGGTAATCCGCGCCGTAAGGTTATTCCCACAAATTAATACATGGAAATAAATGGCACATCTTATGAGTAAGAAAGAAACGATATTATTTTCGAGAATCAAATAATGATAAACCCTTACCTTAACACGTGACTGAATATTGATTTAAATGAGGTTGATTAACTTAAACAGTACACGTACACTTATAGATCTTCACAAATACTCGAGATGACTTAAGCACACTTAGAGAGAACTTACACAAGAAGTATTTAGAGAGTGAAAGAAAGAATAAGTAAGGAAGTTTATGAAAAATCCTTAAGTTAAGGCCTCTATTTATAGCCAAAAATCTTATCATAACCAAGATTTCCTAATTTAATCCAAACCGTTCATTTCAAGATAATGTTTAATCCATACCATTCATTTCATCTTTTAAGATTTTTTTAATCTAAATCATTCATTTAAAGATCATCTTTTAATCTACACCATCCATTTCAAATTCTATATTATCTTAATCTATACCATTCATTTAATCTTTTAAGATTTCCTTAATCTAAACCATTCATTTAAAGATCATCTTTTAATCTACACCATCCATTTTAAATTCTATATTATCTTTAATCTATACCATTCATTTCATCTTTTAAGATTTTCTTAATCTAAACCATTCATTTAAAGATCATCTTTTAATCTACACCATCCATTTCAAATTCTGTATTATCTTTAATTTATACCATTCATTTTATATTACCTAACTTTATATTATAAACAAATAACTTTATCAATTCAATTATTCAACAATAATTCACACTTATTCATTATTATGACTAATTGTTATAAATACAGTGTAGTTGGCTCTCTGAGTTAGATATCAAGTCAATTAATTAATGAAATACAACTGTTTAAATAACATCATAATAGAGATAACAATAATGCAGAAAATATGTAAAAGAAAGAATACGTTACGGTGTTATAAAAATTATTGATTCAATAATGTGAATTACTGTGCATATGCTACTGTGACAATTATCAGTTTAATAACATGAATTATTGTGCATGTGACAATAAAGTTAAATATTGTACAATAACCACTTTATCAGTTTAATAATACGAAACACTGTGCAATGCCGTGTGCTACTGTGCAATACCGTGTGCTACTGTGCAATACCGTATGTTACTATTTTTTTACTACTGGGTATTTAACAATTAAAATTGATAGTACCGTTGACCATTAAAAATTGTTTATGTCGTTTTCTATATCCGACAATTATTCGTTGTGGGGTCTACCAATGATTGGTTCCTACGGCGCCGTCGTACGAATATTCCCCGACAGAACGAATATTTCTCGACCAAACGAATATTGTCCGACATAATATAATTTACACATAACATCCTTAACTTTTAACTTTATCAATTTAACCACTTACTGTTTCATGAAAAAAAAATATATATGAAGAAAAATTAAATTTTATATTTCATAAAATTCGGGGTCTTACATTCCACACATCCTAATTTTAAAAAAATAAAAATTATCTAATATATAAAAACGGTGCGATGCACTGCGGTGTAGCTTGAGCGGTGCGAGAGCTTCCCAAAATTGTACCCAAACTACATAATACAGTTTTTCAACCATTATCAATACTGACACATGCTGGAACCGTTGATGAGTCTTAGTTGATACGATTTGGTCTATTTTTGATACAATTTCAAGGCCGAATTTAATTTCTTAGTCAACTCTTCCTTTAGGCGAGGTTTCTTTAGCAAAAAATATAATCGGCCTCTCTAGGTCTCTAATTTGTCCTTGAAATTAAATTATAATAATATATGTTCTGAAAAGCAACCAAAAAATAGAAGAAAAAAGGGGAAGGGGGAGGGAAGGGGTCATGTAAATAAACCTTAGGTTTCTAGTGTAATTTATCTCTCAAATAGTAAAAAGAAAAAGACAAAAGAACAGCAAGCTTCACGAACACCTCATCACACTAGATTACTATATCCCCATCCAAAGTCACACCTCACCAAAACCCTAGTATCTCTTCGTCCCCTTTTTTTTCTTCCATACCTGCGGCAGCTGCCCAACAGAGAAAAAGAACGCAAATTTTTTCCGAGAGAGAGAGAGAGAGAGAGCAAAAATGGTATCTGGGTCTGGAATCTGCGCAAAGAGAGTAGTGGTGGATGCTCGCCACCACATGCTCGGAAGATTAGCCTCCATTTTGGCCAAAGAGCTTTTGAATGGCCAGAAGGTTGTGGTGGTCAGGTGCGAGGAGATTTGTCTTTCCGGTGGACTTGTGCGCCAGAAAATGAAGTACCTCAGGTTCCTCCGTAAGCGCATGAACACTAAGCCTTCTCATGGCCCCATTCATTTCCGTGCCCCTGCTAAAATCCTCTGGCGCACCATTCGTGGGTTAGTTTTTAATGATTCATTCCAATCCTTAATTCATGGTATATATTTTATTTATGATTATGCTTGTTTATGGACTGATACAAAGATTCTCCCTTTTGTTGAGATGGCATGTTAAGGTACATTACATGTATTGTATATATGTATTGCATACATTATATGTATTGTATATATGTATTGCATATATGCTTTTGACAGATTGAGAGAGACCCATTTTCTTGATAATGGCCTGTAAAGGTGAATTTTTGCATGCATATGTTGATTTGTGGATACCCATTGTCGGCTTGTCGCCTTTGCTTCCTTTGTTGCTATTGTCTCTGTGAAGTTGATTATGTGTGTTTGTCTAGGTTTATATACTTTCATATGGCTAGATAGAGAAGTAACCATTTATTAATGTGGTATGCAAAGACCCTGACTTTGGAAGGTTTTTGTGAATTTCACTAGTCAAGTGAGTTGATTATTGTTTATGAGTGCCATAGACTGTAAAGCTTATTCTGTACTTTGCTTACTTTGTTTCTATTGGAAATAGAAATCCTTGAAAATCTGTTTCAACTTTCCTGATCTTTGGTTTTTAATTCAAATTAAAAATAATCAACATGGAATTTTCACTCATTTTAAGTTCAAGTTATAATTTTGTTGAAAATCTTCATCAGAGATCAAGCTCTATTCGATGCCTTAGTGGTTGAGCATTCTACCCTTCAGGGGGAGGTCCTTGCATTTAAAGATAGGTTAGGGAATGGAGAAGAGTTTCTGCAATGCCTCTTGGTGCTGGCCATGAGAAACTCATTTATTGAAAACTGTGTAACATTTTGCGGAGATTGCATTTATTGTTGGTATTAATTTTCATATTATCTGGCTCTAATATACGAATGGTTAGGACCTTACGGCCACTTCAATAATTTTTAAAGAAACTATAAATTTAGCTTGTTTGACTGTAGAAACCTCTTGTCGCAATCCTGTTGAAATCTTTGGTTCTGTTTGACATGGCTCCCTAAATTGTTTACAGGATGATTCCCCATAAGACTAAGCGTGGTGCAGCTGCGCTTGCTCGGTTGAAGGTCTATGAAGGGATCCCACCTCCATATGACAAGATTAAGAGGATGGTCATCCCTGATGCTCTCAAGTCAGTTCTTTTATGTTCAGTGATATGTGTGTTCCGCTCATATTTTATTCATACAGATGTGTTTGCTAAAAAAAATTATCTTTGGAAATCAGGGTTCTGAGGCTTCAAGCCGGACATAAGTACTGTTTGCTGGGCAGACTGTCTTCAGAGGTTGGATGGAACTATTATGATACTATCAAGGTGAGATTTGCATGTCTAATTATTATGTGCTTATGACAAAAAGCCGTTTTTTGGGCTTCTTGTCTGTTTTACTTTTGAATAATAATACAACAAATTCTTTGTTTGCATCTGATTCGGAAACGATAGTATTTTTGGTATGCTATTTTTTTGTGTTATAACCATTGCTTTCGTACATGATAGCTCCTGACTGTTTTCTTTTGCCTTTTATTCTTGAACTTTCTGAGTTCGTGCCATTTTCTTCAGAATGAGTAGTACTGTTTGTATAGATTGCAAATTCTATCAGCTGATGTTGGTGACCATTGATTGTTTATGTAGTAGCTTTAGAAGTAGCACTCTTGTTTATTACTGGTATTGGCTTGTGACTTCTTAAAATATTGTTTTTCGACTAATGGGTTTAAACATCCAATAGTTATTTGATTCACTAACATCTTCTGATGCTTCCACTGTGTTAGTCATTCGAAACAACTCCTTTCTTTCTCTATATCTCCCTCTAACAACTAACAGCATTGTAATTCTTTTTCTTTATTCCTTTCTCCTTGGATTTTGTTTCATGTTGTTGTTCTGGAATTAGTAGCCTTAATAGTAGCGTATTACAGGTAATTGTTGATTCTATTTTGGTGTTTTCATCAATTCATCTTATGAAAAATATCAATTGTAAACAAATTGATCAAAACTCTGTCACTGCATTTTTTCCCAATAGCATGCTAGTTGTATGTGCAATTTCCCTACTAGCCAACTGCACTATGTTTTGCTGCCTGGTAAAAAAAAATGACTAGCAATTATCAGAATTCCATTGGAATCCATACTCGATTTGATGGTACAACAAATCTTTACTGCAACCAAACAATACACTGCAGATGTAGACAAAAAAAATATTGTTATAACCTACAAACCTGCGGGCACAAGTTATCACTGAATTCATTGTTAATGTGATGTTCACTGCAGGAGCTTGAGAAGAAGAGGAAAGAAAGGGCCCAGGTAGTGTATGAGAAGAAGAAGCAATTGACAAAATTGAGAGTGAAAGCTGAGAAGCTTGCTGAGGAGAAGCTTGGCCCCCAGCTTGACATAATTGCTCCAGTCAAGTACTAAGAAATAGAGATTTTCCGAACTGAAAATTTTGTTGGAAGCTCATGTTTAAACTTACTTTGAATCTTTTTGTTGCTTTTTCTGATTGAGAGGTTTATCATCTTGTGTGGTTATTTTGAACAGAAAAATCTTATATACGTTGTGGACGTTCTTTTCTAAGTTAGCCTCGGCTATTGTTTTGTCATTGTTCTTGTGCATCTGTAATGTCTGTCAATTAGTTCATTTTCATTTGTGAGTATGTCATCTGCGGTTTGGGGCAGGGAGTTAATTGAAAGATTCTTTCTGATACTGAAAGATTGGGGGCATGATCAGAACATATCAATGAACTATTGTTTACCAACGTTGTCTTATAATGATGGGTGGATCAGTTGCCAAGCTTTAAACATGTTGGCTCAATCATAAATAATAAGTTTTTTATGTTCATATTGCATTTTGGTTTCTTCTTTGTCAAGAACAATTCCAAGTTGGCAGTCGGAAAATGGTAGGTGGATTTCTTGCGGAACAAAATGTATATTATTATTACACAATTTGGCATGCTAGAAATCTAGTACACATTATTGTCATTCTAAAATTCAAGAAACTAGATTCTATACGATTGAAGTCTATTTTTTCATTGTTTATAGGGTCACGTCACGGTTGCTACTGTTACCAATGAACGAGCACCTTGAAAATAAAGCAGCTTGATCCACAAGCAAAGAAAACAAGAGAAACAAACAACAGCGCGCAAGACTTGAGTACATGCACACCAATTTATTTACGGTAATTGAGAAGTTATAAATCCCAAAAAGAAAAAAACACACATATCTGTAGTTTACAGATGGACGGGGAAGAATGCAGCAGCAAAAATTTGAAAATCTTGAGTTCTCAGTATTGTAAAAATTGTGTTTGTATCTCATCATATTCATTTTGCTTATGCTTACAAATCATTGGTAAAACAAGTTATTGTATGGTCTACATGGGGAGAAGCATCACCAACTACCACCTGATCATCAGTCGCAAGTACATTATTGAAGGACAGTCGCAAGCTACCAAAAAGAATAGCAACCCATTACTGCAGGTGAGCAATGTGAAATTTTCAGAATGCTGGTGTTGTGGAATATACCATTCACATCAAGAGGCTACTAATCGTGCGCAATTTATAACAGTGTAGATGGTCCATATCAAATTTAATCATAGAACTTGTTTCTCTTCCCCTGGAAGCCTGCTGCTTAACATCTTCCATATATTATCAGCAACATGCCGCCCAGAATATATGGTCACAGAGTTTACATCCAAGCTGTTTATTTGGTATTATATTTTGGCACACTCGGATAAAGTGTTGTATTCTTGAAGTCATCCAGAAGAGGGTTATAACCATCTTTGGTCCTCGTCTTTGTGGGCAGACCGAATTCTTCCATGAATGCAGATGTATCAAGCTACATCAAATGTATAAACATAAGCATCAAGTAGGTAGAAGCACGTGAGTCGAAAATTTTAACTTGAGAAATATACCTATAATATTATTGTATTCACTATGCAGGAAACATTTCAGTATGGTGAGCAATAACCAAAATTTTATGTATGAAAGATGTACATCATGTATGCATGCATTTAAGTCGGTCAAAATACCCATAAAAAGGTTCTACAGTCATCAAGAAGGTAGCTGTACGTCTAGATTTGTAATAATTCAACAATTGGAATTTTAATAGAACCAATGGCCAAATCATAACATACATAAAGTGCAATATAATGAGATTTGGTACATTAGATTTTTGAAGTTCACTCATTTGGAAAGTCAACTCTCATCTTGGGATGAAGTAATAAAGATGACTGATATAAGTCTGACCACTGTTTTGTGCAAAAACAGTAGCTATATTACCAGGAATACTTCCTTGATAGAATTTACAAAGGAAGCTGAGTTCACATACTTGCATCTCATTTGAAAGGAACATGTAATCATATAAATTTATTTGAAAATAATTTTTTGCTAAACATGTTTCTATATATTGCAGATATGAACAATCACAATCTAAATAGAGAGTAGAAATAACCATAATGGTTCTAGAAAGCATAGATAACAAGATTTTCTAGCACATTAGACTTTCAAAAATATATTTTCAAGTACGTTTAAATATTTTGTAATCGGCATGCACTATATAATGGTACATTATCATATTATAAGAAAAAAGAAGAGTAATCTTCTTGCGGAATAAATTTTATTTACAATTAAAAAAAAAATTTGTGAAAGAGACGGAGAATTTGTTTATAATTAAAGACGTACTCTAGAAACAAATATTAAACTGAAAAATATAATTTAGGTTCCAACCAGTAATTAATCTACTAATTTCTTTATTCTTTTTTAATTGACATTTTAAGGTTATACAAATAAATTAAGAAATACAATTAATACTTTGTTTAGTGGACTAAATTGAGTATAAAATGTTAATACTAGCTTTTTAAAATTTATTGAAAAGATGAGAGAGAAATAAATTAACATTCAAATATAAAGGATAATATAAATAATTAAATATTTAATATTTTCTTAAAATTTATAAATAATAAATAATAAAAAAATTACTCTCTAAAAATAAAAATAAAAAAAAACAGAAAAATTAAGTAGTCTTAAATATTACTGAAATAGTAGTCGTACTTCCATATCTCCTTACAAGTGTAGATTTGTTGAACAACTACCCTCACTATTATTGTACCCGAGTGCATGATTTGTAAATACAATCCTAGTTAGTCATTAAATTATTACCACATTAATAGTTTTTGATTTCGGCAAACCATGTGATTGTACTATTCTAATAATAAGGTGGAATTAATTATTAAGTGATGCATCTCAATTTTCTTTTTAATTATAAAATTTATAAAATATTTTACAAGTTGCAGATGGATAGTGACAGCGCATATCAGACTTCCGATCAAAATACTGGGCCGGTAGATGAGTCCGATTATAATTGATCTGTCACTTACATAACTATATTAAGCACTAATGAGTTATTAGTCCAATGGATTAGCATTCTCCGTGTTATATTTATCCTTCAATTTTTTTAATACACATTCAGCAATATAAATATTATATTTAACGATTAACTAAAATTTATTATAAATAATTAACAACACAATAAAATTCATCGTAAATAATTATGTCATTAAATATGTATTAGAGAAAATTTGAGTATAAATGTAAAAAGTGAATTCTAAAATCTATAGATATTTTTATCGCTTGTTGTGTGAGACTTTATTTTCTTTTTATTATAAGGTATGTATTCTCACCCATTGAATGTAAAATTTATGGATTAAGATCTATTTTATTATACCTTTCATCTAATCTTCTTAATACATATATAGCGATATAAATGTTATTTTTAGTTATACAATAAAATTATAGTTAGAAATTATATCACTGGTATTATTATTAAAAATAATATTTGTGTCTTAAATGTGTATTAAAAAAATAAATAAAAAGTATAATGAAAAAAATTCTAATTTAAAATCATTAATATTGTAATTAATGTTGATCGGGAAATTCTTTTATATTGATAACATTATTCCTCCAAATTGTTTTTCTTAAAAAAAATAATAGTAGGCGCCAACGTAACTGCCAAATGTTATTATTATTATATATTTATATGGTTGACCATTGTCAGTCCACCTATGTGCTAATTGAACTCATTTATCGGAAATAAATTAAACACTATTCACCTCATGTAGGTTGACCATAATTATTTATTTGTTTATTTATTTATTTTTTATATTTTAAATCATGAGGAAATTCACAAGACTTAAAGAATTGATTTTTCCAAACGAAAATTGTATATGGGGTGATGCGGTAAGGTGTGAAATCTCTTCAGCCTATTTAATAAATCGCAGATAATGTAAAAATAATAATTAAAAATTTAGTGTCATTAAAATGCATATTTATTCTGATAATATATTATAATTAACAACTATTTTATATATGATATTTTTTTTACTACAACGTGGCGACATATCCAAAATATCCGATAAACCCTTTTCTTAGTATATAAACAGACAGATAATAACTAATAAGTATGAAGCTAGAGGTGGAAAACATTAGTTATTCTGCCATGGCAGGTCTGGGCCATTTGGCTGTGATTCCAGACTCTTTACATTTTGGTATTTTGCTCCTATTTTGTTTCACCTTAAATGCTTCATTTATGCCTTAAAAAAAGGCTTCATTTTTGCCTAAGAGATCGAAGGCTTCATTTTAAGCCATAATCTGGTTCCATCATTGCATTTGTTAATTTAGTCAATGGTAATAATTGATTCATATTCTTTTAAGCTATATAACTCAGAAGGTTTGTTTGACAAGTGAGATCAATTAATGCACCATTTAAAATTATCACACACCCAATATCCTTCAATGAAATTTGAATATTATTCTCTCCGTTTTACGTGATATGTGCCATTTACAAAACGTTACTATTAAGGTTGTATTGTTATTATATTTTTAACTCAAAAAACAATATTTTATACGACTGATAGTATAAAATAACGTAATAAATTTAAATTTATTATTATAATTTTATTGTCATGCTACAACTGTTAAACTGTCACTTAATATTCTTATGGTTATGGATAAACATACAAAAAAATTAATTTAGTAAATTTTGGTTGAATATTTTTTTTTTCTGTGAAACGGAGGGAGAAGTTGTTATTTAAGTAGCAGTGACATGTAACGAGATTATAATAACAAGTAGGTAGATGTTATAATATTTTGTATTGTTATTAAAATAAAAAAAAATTAAATGAACTCTTTATATTAGAGACTGAAAAAATTATAAATGATACTCATTTTGTAGAAGAGCGAGAATATTCCATATTTAAACGCAAATCTCGAATCACAAGAAGGAATGGCAAAGAGAGTTTCGACATCTAAGTTACATGGTTGCTTTTTTTCTTTTAAGGTTCATAACAGTTGCTCAGTTTAGTGTTCGAAAAAGACTTAAATTAAAGTTGGTCTCATAAAATAAATAAATAAATAAATTGTGATTTTATCTTGATTGTATAAGAGGGAATTTTGCTAAACCAACAATATTTTTACTTGTAAAAATATTTAAAAATAAATAAATAAATAATTTGTAGTTTTATATTCTCTATTTATTATGTTCACTTTAAGCACGTATAAAAACCATAAAGATATCACCACATGATTGTTGTTCCTGGTATGATTAGGTTATGCTCGTAACTCATCACTACCATTATTTTCTGGACATACTCAAACTGTTGGGTGTGGGTCTAGGTTAAAAAATAATTCTTTGTTAGATTGGTGATCAAAATAAATAAATGTGATGCTTAATTTGATTAGATTAATAATTTGTTAGAAAGGAACATATGAGTTAGTTATGAGAGAAACTCAGTAACAAGAATTATCGAAAGAATAAATTATGAGAATTATAAATTATTACTCGTGAATTCCGTCCCCATTTTTGTTCAATTAAAACTTGAACCTAATTAAAGAAAACTTTATACATATTCTTTCAATTTATTGTTTAATCTCAAATTTTATGAGATAAAACAAGAAATTATTATAAATTTATTAATATTAATATAATAAAATTTTGAAAATATATGATTATTTGTCATTTTCATTCTCATTAGTAAATTTTTTATTTTATTACACAAAAAATAAAAAATAATTTATAAAATTAAAATTATTTTAAGTTCACTTTTTTTCACAAACACATACTCCGTACGACATACTTGGAAAGAAATGCACGTCAAATATCATATGAAATTTTGACCCATCAGACATTGGAATTCAAATCTAATGTTATATTCTCTCTCTCATTCATCGTCCCTCTCATATACTGATTACCTCATAGTCAATGACAGTAGATAATAGATGTGACAGGAAAAGTGATAATAGATTTTCACGTCTTAAACGCTGAATTACAAAGATAGGAATTTTAGACATCACATAGATTAATTACTAATACAGAAAAAACTACTATACCAAATAAGGAGAACGTCATTTTTGTTTCTTTGGGTTTTCAGGATTCAATAACTTGTGTTAATACCTTTCCGGAGCTCCCATCAACTCCATCCGTCCATAAAAATCGACTTAATTTTTTTTTTTGATTAAATTGATTAATTTTATAATTGATAATTAATCAAATTTATTTATATTTTTGAACTTTCAAAAATTAGATGTTATATGAATAAATTAAACGTAGTTTCTTAAGGTTATAATATGCTCACTTATATTTTAAAAAAAAGATAAATTTTGATCATAAAATCAGTTAATTGGACTTCACAATTTAAACTAAGGCAGTTTTTGCGAGATGGAGAGTACCATACAAGCCTTCGGATTAAGATCTTCTCCATTACACTCTATACTTCAAATTTTTTTAATATACATTTAACGACATAAATATTACGTTTAACGACAAAATAAAATTCGTCGCAAATAATTAGCAACACAATAAAATTTGTCACAACAAATTGTATTGCTGAAAATGTCACTAAAAATAATTTTTCTGGCTAAATATATATTAGAAAAAATTAGATGATAAACGAAATGGATGAAATCCTAGCCTGTTCCCCAACCTTCTTGGCCTTGGCCCTCAAAATCTCATTCCCCATTAACTTTCCAACTTTTTTTTCCAATTTCTTCTCCCTACACCAATCTCTCCCCAGTCCCTACCCCACAATCCCAACCCCGATTTCTCAACTAACTCCGCGTTAATCTTTTGATTCTCATGTATCAGCCAAGCCAACATAGGCACCCCTCTTCCAGCCGCTTCCATCATCGAATTCCATCCACAATAATTTCTTCTATATGAAATAATTTTTGACCGAAATTTAACACCCACAATAATTATTCCCAAAACCTCTGACAAATAGACTCTTAAGCATAATGTTTTTTTTCCCTATCATAACTTACTATTCTTAAAATATATCAAGCGGCAAAGATGCATCAATTTATTTGACTTCTATTTATAAATAAGAACTTGAACCCTTTCATTTTTAATTATCAGGTTCAAGCAAAAAGACTTGTTTTAAAAAAAGGGAAATAAATAGATTTGTTTTTAGCCTAATATTATGCATGTATAGGCGGGTTGCTAACTTCACCAATTTACTAAAAACAGTTTATTTGCACACTCCACTTCCCGACTGAAGTCCATTTGGTTTGTGATATTTGCTGCAGGCCCTCGTCACATAAATTCTCAAACTTCATCTTCCCATATTCATATCCTTAAATATGTCGAGTCCAAATCCAACATTATTTTATTTGATGAGGTTGGACTCGGCGGACAGCGATAAGTGTGACCGTACAGTTTTGGGAAAGATAACATGGTGGCGAGCCGGAGAAATAGGATCAGGCGGCCCATGCCAGCACTTGGAAACAGTGCTATGTGAGGCTGCTGCGGTGAACCGTGGCGGTCCGAGGTGGTGGAGATGGTGGTGGACATCGTCTCAGTTTAATGGTTTTGCATATATCTAAATCTAAGTCTAGTGTTAAAACTTGGTTAACTCTTTTGAGTTCTCAAAATCATACAAAAAGGTAGATCTATATTCAAGAATTGAGACGGTTCATTTGAGCAGTTTTGTAGAAATAAGTTATGTTTGTAAAGTATTGGATAGTAATCGTATAACAGAAATCATCTGGCATATAAATTTTCCTATATAAATGTAACACAATTTTATAAATTGACATATATATATATATATATATATATATATATATATATATATATAGGATACACAATTTTATAAATGGTTAAAACAGACTATTTATTTTAGACGGTTTTGGTATCATGATTAGTTGAAATGACTCGAGCCCGTCACATAGATTAAATAACAAATAGAAAGTACGATGCATGCTACCTGCCGTGATTGTTTATTGCAACTTGAGCTGTAAAAACGAGTCTAAAACCGTTGTAATATAGAAAGCTTTTTGATATATAAAAATAAAAGTTAAAAGAATGTAATGTAACTATTAGTTGTTAGGTTTGGATCCTAAGAATAAAAATAAAAATAGAATAATTCATATTTACAAAATAAAAAAATTATATTTAGTTGTTTTTATTATTGATGAATTTTATTTTGTAGGAGAGAGTATGAAATGATTCATTTTTGTTGAAATGAAATGAATCATTTTACTTTTTATTTTATTATCTTCTCTATTCTATTTTTTTTTCTTTTCATTTTCATTCTTTTAATCATAATATTTTAAGATTCCCCCATGATAATTATCCTTCAATTTCTGTCGAAACACATTCAGACACAATGTTATATTTAGTAACAAAATAAAATTCATCAAGAAGAATTAGTAAATTCGTCGCAAACAATCATATCATTAAAAGTGTTTCCAATTAAAAGCAATATTGAAAAAAATTAAAAAATAGAAGTAACGAAGGAGTTCTTAATTTGAGACTCTCATTTGTTCAAAAAATAAAATAAATAAAGCACGTCTGTCGACGCCGGGATTTTAGTCGTTTCGTTTTTTAATATTAAAAACTCCTTTCCAATTTTAGCCTTTGGATTTAAGATGTGATTTTTTGAAAAGGGTCAACTTAAGTGTCGACGGGGTTTCGAAAAATCGATTTTATAATGAGCCAGTTGACTAGAGTCGCCAGTTGGTATATTTAAAATGGATGTACCAACTCATCCGAATTTTGTTTTCATAATCGCTGGCTCATATGTGACTCCGATTCAGTTGGTCCGCGAACCGAGATTCATAGAGTTCGGGGGCTTGCTTAAGCGAGGGGAAGGTGTTAGGCACCTCCCGACTTCCGTGAAACACGGTTACCGCAATCTCGATGTTTTCCTATCCTCTTAAATCCTAAAATGTGGGTGTGCGCATATGTGTGCGTGTGTGCCTAAATGAATGTTTGTGGTGAATTTTTGCATAAAAGTTGCTTTGATTTTATATGGCAAATGTGTTTTGTCGGGAAAGCGTTTAGATGTCTTTTGACCCAAATGACAAGGCTTCGTTTTTTTATAATAAAGATTGATTTTAATTTCGAAAACGATGAGGATTTTTTATTAGATGTCATTTTTAGAAAATAATAGTTTTTAAACTTTTGTCAAATAGGAATCGAGACTATACATTGTCTTCTAACAGTAAATTCAAATAAAATGTTTAATGAAAACGTTTATCTATTTTTTACGAAAACATCTTTTATGACATTTCAAAACCACATGGAGCCTTTTCGTCAAACAAGGATCAAAGTTCGCCAAAACTCTTAATTTTTAAACCTCGTGAATCTAATATCCTAATTTGATCATTTTTAGAAAATCTTCATCGTTTGCCTTATTTTGGAAAACCGTTTTTTGTGTCAAAAATCAAAACAAGCATTCAAAACGTGTCGGGGCTATCCATGAGCATGTGAGCCGTCTAAATAATTCCAAACACCCACAATCACATATTTTATTATTACGGGGCCTTAACCCGATCACGGCTTGGTATCGCTTTAAGGCCCGATATTACATATATACAACCATGGACCCTATACAATGATTACATACACCAAAAATGTCCATCATCGGGATTTGATCACGAGGATCTCCTCCATAGGCTCACAGTTACCCAAATCACTGCACAACCATACCAAGAAAAATCTAACAGTACTAGACTTGTTATTACATTACACAATTCAAAGATCGCAAACCCAACACTATGAACTATTCATTACCACAATGAACGATATATCACCGTACGGATGTCATCGGGGCATTAGGAGGAAGTTACGTTCCGATGGAACCCTCGCTAATAACCCCTAATCCACGGATCCTCATCAATATAACAACATACTACATCAAACAACCCAAAACACAAGATTATACTAGCAATACAAACAATAAAATATCAAAGAAAACACCCTTTTCACCTTGCAAAATACCGACGAAAGCTTCTTATTTCACGAATCGAACAAAACCACAAGAACATTTGACTAATTAGCAAAAGAAAATGGATTTATTACTTGAATGTATCAAAGACCCGAGCCTTTCTCTCTCCTCCCGCGTACTCTCTCTCTCTAAAACTTAAATTTTATCCTCCTCTCTATCTCTCGGGTGGAAATGACAATGTATAACATTCCGCAGGCAGTCGCAGGTGCATTTGCGGCTGGTTTCGCTAGCCGCACGCGCCGAATCCTCGGCTGCCGGGTTGTTTCCTCGAGCCGTGCAAATGTCACACTTGTCGGTGGCCGTAGGTGCACCTGCGGCTGGCCAACTTACTTTTCTCGATTTCCGTGTCATGCAGTCTTAAATCGTCAATTTCTGTTGTATTATTTTGGATGACTGTTACCTGACGTATAAATTGCTCTTTGTGCTTGGCTTCCAGGGGGGCGCTGCCCCCTTCCACCCCCGTCAGCTCACCGGCGAGCTGGGCAGCCGCTTGCTCTCCGGGGAGCCAGACCCCCAAACATCGTAAGCGTAGTGGCCATTAGTCGTCTTTTGTGATCAAATCAGATTCTTCTGGATCAACTGTTTGCCTTACCTCAAGTAACCTGATGCTCGTTGTTCGTTGTGGCGGCTTTGACCGTAAATCGTTGGGGTGACTTCGTGTTGGGGTCCACCTTCCTTTTCGCATGTCGGGTTAAGTCACGATTTTGTTTTCCTGCCAGGGTTAGTAGAGAAGTGTAAAATTTGGGTGTCTACAACGTCATAAATGTAAAATTTGTGATTAGTATAAGAATATATTTTTATTTCATGTTCATGTTTAAAATTATAAGATGTCATTTTAGTAATATGATAGGATAATAAAATTATGATACTAAATTTGAGTACATAGTATCATTTTATACTAGTATTATTATTATCAAAAAATGGATTAATTTTGTAAAATAAGAAAATTGTCAAATAAGATTCTTTTTTCGATCTCAAAATTGATATAATTTTTTTAACTACTGATAAGAAAATAATAAATATTGTAAACTATATAAAAATATGACTAGTTATAATACTTTATTATTTTATATTTATAAATAAATTATATCAATTTTTATTTAAAAATATATCATTATTAAAAATAATAATAATCTTATATTATTAAACATACAAAAAACCACATATGCTTTTAATTTTTAACAGAGGTTTGTAACAATTCCTCTAAAATTTTAAAATGCAGATTTTGTTATTTTGAAATTGTTAATTAGTTTTATCGTACAATAGTAACATATAGAGAGAGAGAGGATTTTAGAGAGAGAAAGTAGAGTAGAAAAATAGAGTCCATGTACATGGAGCGAGAGAAAGGACAGGGGACAGTAAACAACTTGACATCGCTGTCTTGTTTTTCACTGTCTTTTCCCTGTTTCTTCCATTCTCCCTAATCAGAAAATTCAGATAAGGAAAAACACTAAAATCTCTTTCTTCTTCTCTGGGAAATTTATTTACCGGGAAAATGTACTCAGCGATTCGTTCGCTTCCGCTGGACGGCCGCGGCGAGTTCCCCGGGTCACTAGACGGGTCGAATTTAGCTGGGGATCCATGCCTCGTGTTGACCACGGATCCGAAGCCCCGACTCCGGTGGACGGCGGAGCTCCATGAGAGATTTGTGGATGCTGTCACCCAACTTGGTGGCCCTGATAGTCAGTATTTCAAGTCTATGTCTTTTTAACTTTTTGTTAATTTTTCTCATCTTGCTTGAACTATGAACTTCTTTGTTCCTTTTCCCCCTTCTGATTTATTGCATAGATTATTGAAAGTTTTAGTTTTATGAATGAATGTATGTCAGTGTTATTGTTAACGCTCGATTTTGTACCCCCAATATATCACCAAAAATAAGGAACAAAATGCGTTATCAACGAAGAACCGGAATCATGTATTGACTTGTAATGAAGAACAACAATATTTCTTAACACATATGGTGTATATCACTACTCTTTGATGTTTACTGATGCGTATAAATGGTGCTTGTTATCCAATCGTTATATACCAATATAACTCTTATATATTGATGTGTGTCGGTACTTATCAAGTTGGTAGATTGTGGTTGAATTTCATGTTCTGGGTTTGAATGTTTTGTGTATTGTTTGTGATGTGTAATCTCTATGCTGTGCAGTGTTTATCTATTTTGTGGTGTCTTGTTCTTTTTCCCTTGGCTTCCGGTATATATATTCAATGACCGCCTCCCATCCATTTAATATTTAACTATTGTGAAGATATTTCTGGTAGTACCCCCACTGACCCAAAATTTCATAAATGAGTTTGTCTTTTATCTCTCCACTAGTACAACTTCATCATATTTAAGGGTCACCATTTCAGATATCTTATCCCAACAGTTATGGAGAATTTTTAATTGGTTTATGGTGAAAGTGAAAGATTGTGAATGATTATCTATTACTTTTCCTTATTTTTAGCTTTCCTCATTTAATTTAATTTTAATAATTGTGACTTATGATGGTTATGGAAAAGGTTGTAAGAGAAGAAACTTAACAATATTGTAGATCATTATCCTGTCTTCCTATTTTCCATATTAATTTTTGGCCATAATGTTTTGTATGTTGTACTCATTTTTTTCCAAAACTAGAGATACATTTTCCTTTTCGGTGTGTTCCAACAAAATTAGATATGCATTTCTACTTTTAAGCAATAAAGTGATATAAAAGGACAAGAAGTTGTTACGGCCTAAGTCCTAACATGCGAGTACTTTTATTCTTGGTTGATTGAATATTACTCATGCCAGCACTACTACATTTCTAGCCAGTATTAGGATAATTTTGAAAAATTGAAAATTTTCAAGAGACTGTCGTTTTACAAATATGTCTCTAGTTTTGAAATATGTAATAAATATAATTTCGATTCTATCTTCTTCTTTTTTCTCTCTTGTTCAAAAATAAAGTTACTACTTCATACGTATATACATATTTGAAAGGTAAATTTGTTGCTGCGCGCGATCGTATACCGAGGTGCTCCCTTCTGGTTTTTCGGGAGTAATATTTTTAGTTTTAATTTCTTAAGATATACTCCCTCAACTCCAAATTATAAGATTATTATTTAACTTTTGAAAGTCAAACTTTGAGATAATTTCAAAATTGATAAGAGAGGCCATGACCAATGCCGTAGTTCGTCTTATACGTATCTTTCTCTAATCAAGTAAGGACTTGCTTTTGAGGATTCACCTTACCAGATTTGTGACAAAAGGAAAGGCTCGAAAGACCTACTTGACGAGTTCTCGAAACATATGAAAGATCTTCTTCCAAGCCATACATATGACTTTCATCAAATATTTCATTAACAATTACGAAACAATGAATCTTATAATTATTAGTATTTTTTAGATAGTTTACAATAGTCATCATTGTATCAACTAATATTACTTTTAGACATTTTTCAAAATTTCTGAGTTGAACTTGTGAACATGTAAGCTGGGTTCAGACTTTTTCAGTAGTAAACAAGCTGATTTTCAATAACATGTTTATGCGTGTTTACTAAATGAATTGAGCCTGAATATGGCGAGCTCAGCTTGGCTTAGTTCAGTTAACCGTTTTCACTGCTAGCCTATGGAGTTGTTTGCAAGAATTGGAAGTTGGGCAAGGTTATTTTTCATTAAAAATATTCTGAACTCTAATATGGCTAGAAGAGGTTGTCAATTAGACTTATAGCTGATTTGGTTGCATTTAGAGTCGAGGATTTGAAATGGTTGTCTTAAGGAGCAAAAGTTAGATTTACATGTATACACTTGGACATGGGTTGAAATATGATTAGCTCATGTATGGATTTAAAAGATCTAGACAACTGGAGGCACTATACACTTAGACATGGATTTCATCAAGAAAGATGAGTAGCTTGTTCATGGATGGATTTGAAAGATGTAGGCAACTGGAGGTACTTGAAATCAACACAATTATGGATTTAATTTGTACACTATTGTAATCCACCCTTCTTTTTGGTATTAGAATGGTACTTTTATTTCGTCAAATTCCTTGTTTCAAATCATTATTTCTTATCAACTTATGAGAAAAAAGAAAAAAAAAATCTTCTATCTAAATGGAACCTTATTGAAACCTGGCTGCCCAGCAGGAAGAAATTTCCAAGCAAGGATTTGGGTACACCCACAGGCCACATCTGACCCAAGACATTAATGTTCTGTTTCAATATTCTGGATTGCATCATATTTGGACGGATTAAAGCACTTCCCAGATAGCCTTTTATCATACAGTACAGTATATTTTTAGATCTCTTTTTATCTGAATGTGTTTTGGTCAACAAACGTTTGTTTACATTTCCTCGTGGTTATTACTCTTGAGTATTCTTGTTGGATCAGTGAACTAATATGTTCTGCAATATATTTACATTCCAGAAGCAACCCCAAAGACAATTATGAGAACAATGGGGGTTAAAGGTCTCACCCTATATCATTTAAAGTCGCATCTTCAGGTTTGTTGTTTTTGTTAATTTATTTTTCTTTCTATGGTTGTTGAATAGCTAGAAGAAGAAAAAAATTAGCTAAAAAAGAGCATATATTATTGTTTAGACATGTATTCACATATTCTTGAAAATAAAATTGAAAACATATATAAAGAAAAGAACAGGCAAAATTAACCTTAGAATCAACACCAGAGGATGTAAAAAGCTTGTATACTTATTTTGTATGTAATTTTATATAGTTCATTTTTTAGATCTCCTTTTAGTGCGCAAAGTTACTCCATGCACTTATACTTCTTTATATATGATAGTTCCAATCTTGAGAGTAAACTCCGTATGCTTTGTATATGATATTTCATAGTTTGAATCTTAAGAGCATAACTCCCTCTCTATCTCATCTCTTTCTTGCAGAAATATCGGTTGGGGAAGCAATCTTGCAAGGAGTTAACTGACAATTCTAAAGATGGTAAGTTGCAATCTCGTATAACCTAAATCCTTGCACATTCCTTTATATGTTGATGGTATCTAGTTTTGCACACCTGTTATATTGACATGGTTGAGTCTAATTACATAAAAAGACCCAATGCAAGAACTAATTCATGTGTAGCACACAATGTCCAAGAAGCGTTTTCAATTCATTTCCTGGTACACTATGGCCAGAGAATCTTTCAGGGGGTGTACTGGTTACTCAACCGAAGTAGATCCTTGTTTGCACACATGCAAGAGAATGTGTGCGTGTGTGCCTTATGGAGAGTTGGACACATTGATGAAAGAAGTAAATGGTCTTACAAAGTAAGCAATTGAATCTCTGTTAGACCAAAGCGAGAGAATTTGCATGATGAGTTAACACTTGTTGGAGTTCTCGTGTTTTGCATGATGCATAACGCTGGTTGGAATTCTCATAAATTGATTACTAATGTGTAGCTGGGATTGCAGCATCTTGCATCGCAGAGAGCCAGGACACAGGTTCATCTACATCAGCATCATCAAGAATGATGGCACAAGATCTGAATGAGTATGATAAATATCTTTAAACTTTCTATCACAAAGGATCATCTACTAGCCATAATAATTTTAGCTGCTCTACATATTTTAAACAGTGGCTACCACGTTACTGAGGCTTTGCGAGTTCAGATGGAAGTTCAGCAAAGGCTGCATGACCAACTGGAGGTTAGTTTTCTTGTTTGTCCATTTGAATCACCTTGCCAGTTTTCACTTTAGTCACTTTGATCAGTTCTACAACTTTCTTCAAAAGATGTTTTTACCAAATCATGTGGCCTGTATGGGTAAAATTTTGATTACAAAGTCGCAATAACTTTTGGGTGTTTTATTTAACCAAATAGTAAGCGGCTTGACAAAGATCTTGAAATTTTAGAATTACAGTATACCTCTGTGCTTAAGTTTTAGTTAATATAAGGTTTCTTCTCTGGCCTTGGGGATTCTACCAGAGTGACTTCTCATATTTTATGTTGCATTTAAATGTCTAAACTATAGACAACTAGATGCTATGGAAAACCTAAATTTAAAATGAAAAAAGAAGATGCTATGGAAAACCCAACTTTAAAAGAAAACCTCCTCTGTACATAATGGCCAACCAGGGTCCTCCATGGAAACATCGACTTTACTGCCATCTTACTTAATAAGGATGTTTATACTTGTAATACTGCTCTTATTTTTAAACTTATTAGAAGGGTTAGAAATATCCTTTTGACATGACCCTTCTAGACCACAATATAATTTGATGATGAACCAACCAACAGAGGGAGCTTCCCTTAAATTGTTAATTAACCAAAGTTGTAGTTACTATAACCCCCTTCAAGGGGCAAGAGCTCATGATTAATCTTGGTTTGCTCTGGACTCTAGAGTACAAGTTTCATTAATTTCGGAGCTATTTATTAATTTATGATTTTTTAAAAATCTTTTTCCTTGTGGTTATAACGAAACCAGGTTCAGCGCCGACTTCAGCTACGAATTGAAGCACAAGGGAAATACCTGCATTTGATTCTTGAGAAAGCCTGTAAAGCTCTCAATGACCAGACCGTGGCTTCTGTTGGGCTTGAAGCTGCTAGAGAAGAGCTCTCTGAACTGGCTATCAAGGTTATGAATGACAACCAACAAGTGATGGCAGTCCCTTCACTATCTGAAGTTGCTGCGTCTCTAGAAAGCAAAAGTACTATGAATGTGCCTGCTAGAATTGGTGATTGCTCTGTTGACAGCTGCTTGACATCAAATGGAAGTCCAGTTTCTCCAATGGGCGTGGGTTCGCAGGCTGCTGCACGGAAGAAGAGACCAATAACGTTGTTCAGTAATGGTGATTTGTCCCCTTTAGATAGCAATTTGCGGCAAGTGGAGTGGATGATGAGTAACATTAACTGATTAGCAGGAAGTTTCTGCCTCAGAAATAGATGGTCTTTCATTTCTCTTTATCTATTTATTTCCTCCTCCTTCCACTGGTTGATTTAAATGGTCAATCCATGTTAACAACCGTAACATCAGTGTTTGTATATTTTCAAAACAGATCATTTAAATTTTTGTAAAATTCTCCCCGTGTTTGTGTTGGTGTGATATTTTTGTCCCTGATTATCAAATTCCTTTCTTAAAGTACAATTGTCAGTGCAAAATCTTACATTTTAATATGTAATTATTAGTGCAAAATTGATTCACAAGGTATAATTTTGCACTGACAATTGTAGCATAAGATAACGGTTTCTTATATTATAAAGTCAAGTATCATATCGATATGGGTTTGCATTGTAGTCTTTTATTTTAGTCCTTTTATATATAGTCGTGTGCATGAAACATGCCCATACTTTCTTGTATGGGCTCGTGCTATTTCTACTGGTAGTAAATTAAGGTTCCTTATCAGTTATCACATGGTGGTGTTAGGTATGTGAAGTAGTAGTTTAGAGCCGCAGCTTATAGCCAATCAACAATGACCCTTCAGAGCGGACAACTTCTTGTGTGAATTAAACCCATGCATATTTAAGTCGGTATTTTCCTGAAAACTTCCAAATTAAACTCTTTTCAATCCTCACCAAAACAGAGAAGAAAAAAATGTGATCCAACAAAACAGACACATAGTTGATGATAAGGCTACACCTGAATCAAATTATGATCGAGAATGCGAATTAAAGGCCTTCCATGACACCAAAGCCGGAGTCAAGGACTCGTCGATGCCGGAATCAGCAGGTCCCTTGTATTTTCACTGAACCAAACTTCCAAAACAATATTATTGACACAGTTGAGTAGTGTTCCAACACTAATCGACCTTAATGGCATCCATAAAGTTCTGATCCTTCATAAGGAGACGGTTGAAAAAGTCCGATATGAAACAGAGAAATGGGGTTTTTCCGGGTGGTGAATCATGGTATCCCACTAAACGTTTTGGAGGAGATGATTGAAGGTGTGCGAAGATTTTTTGAGGAAGATAATGAGGTAAAGAAACTGTAGTATACACGTGCGAGGTCATTTACGATAAAGGGTTGTTAGAATTTAAGATCCTAAGTATATCACAATTACACAGAAAATTAAATGAAGAATAGAAGAGTAAGAACACATGAAGCTCATTTACGGTAAATGGTTGTTAGAAATTAAGATCCTAAGTATATCACAATTGCACAGAAAATTAAATGAAGAATAGAAGAGTAAGAACACATGATATACGCAGGTTCATCACTTTGGCTAGTGTTGGGATGTAAATATTTGGATCATGACTCACCATTTAAATATCCTTTAAAGTCAAGTTAATGAAGAAATAAGGACATGACTTATCAGAGAGATTTTTGGGGCAGTGGGGCATTACCATAATATCTTCCCAGTAATTTAATATTAGATGAAAAAAAGAGGCGGTCAGCAAAGAAAGAGGATTATCTACAGAGAAACACAATCACATAAGCCAGAGAAAAAATAGATCATCTTCTCCATTATATCAACTATTAGACCGAAATACTCCATCTTAGTCACTCTCCGACGCACACCGATATACACAGAGTTATTGTAATACACAACGTGGACACACAAGCACCATTCATACACGTCGGTAGATATCAAAGGGTAGTGATGTACACCACGTGTATGAAGAAACATTGTTGTGTCTCGTTATAAATCTCTATGTTGTAACACTTCCAATATCTTTCTAGTGAATTTCTAGCATATCACCCGTGGTTTTTCCCGTATTGGGTTTCCACGTAAATTATTGTGTTATTATTTTCAGTATTTACTTGATCAAACATCTTTTATTCCAGCATAATTTAGGCTCTCCATTGATGACACGTTTTGGGCTGGCCGACCGGGTGATTTCGGCCCACGTCCAGAATTTGACCTAGAAGGAGGGCCTGATGTTTGATTCAAATCACCAAACTTTTTCTGAATAATTTTTATGGCGAGTTAATTATCCGATGGAAGGAGCATACTATATCTAAAAGTTTAGTGTTCTTCTTTTATAAATTTGAACCAAGCATTTTTATTAATTTAATGTATTTTCGTTTCTACAGACGCGGTTGATATTATATTGTAATATTATGTCTTGATATATGTTCATTCACTTTGAATAGTAGTCTAGGTGAGAAGGTATGTTCCACTGACATGAACTTTTATTTGAAAAGCATAACTCGTGGACTGTAAGGCATTAACTTTGGGAAGACTAAAGTTTCATTAAATACCCATTCACCGACCTAGAAGAAATTGGGTAACTTTGTCATCTACGGAAGTTTGGGTAATAGATGCAAGTCGGATGTTTGAGCTTGGGGTCGGCAGTTCTTGGTCGGCTGTAGGATGGGGCTCAGCCTCAGCGGCCCGGTGTATCCAAGCAGCCCGGATTTCTAGCTCAGCGGCTTGCAGTTGGAACTCGGCCCAGTAACTCAACAATAGAGATCGGCGGCTTTGGGTCAATAGTCTGGGTCGGACGGCAGCGACAGCTCACCGTAGTCCTTGGTCAGGCTCGGTGGTAGCTGCGACTTGGGTGGTGCTCGGAAGGAGGGTGCACCTCGGTGGCTCCATCTCTCTATTAACATTTTCTCTCTTATTCCCTTGCATGTTAGTTTTATGGGGAAGCCAAAGGCAAGGGTGGATGGTAGCTCAGCGGCAGTGGAGCTCGACGACTTAAAGGGTTGGCTCAGTAGTTGGTGCTCGGCGGTTCGGTATGGGCGGCTTGACGACAACCTCGCAATAACTCAGCAGTAGTAGTCCAGCACCTAGATATCGTCTTGGCAGCGGCAGCTCGTTGGTAGTTGGGGTGTGACTCGACGACCTGGGGTGGTCGGATGAGGCGAGATGGGAACAGTGGCTAGGGGTTCGGCCGGATGAGGCTTATTGTTCGACAATCGGTGATTGGATGTCATAAGTTGGCAGCTCAGCTTGGTGTTGCTCGACAGTTTGAGCTTGGCGGTCGGAGGTGGTGTAACTCGGCAGCTCGGTGTAGCTTGGCGGTTGGGTTGGGGCTCGGATGGGCTGGCTCTCATTGGGTGGTGCTTTGCGGCGATCTAGTGGCAGGGCGGGAGGTTGCTCGGCAGCTGAGTGGGTATGGTTTGGCAGGTTGAGGGCAGCTCGGTAGCTGAGTTTTGGGAGGTTGCTCGTTGACTGTGGCTCAGTGGTGGGTGGAGCTTGGGGCTTGGTGGTTCGTGGTGCTCAGTCCTCGGCCGTTTGGGTCGTGCTTGGTGGCTTGGTAGTTGGGTGGCTCATTGGTTAGCTCGGTGGCTGATTTTGGTGTGGGTAGTTCGGTGGCTGGGAGGTCTTAACAGCTTGGCAGTTTATGCTTGATCCTCGACAGCTAGTGTGTGGTGCGCAAAAATGGGTGAGTTGGTGAAGAAAGAGGAGAGAGAAGGTTGGAGGTGAGAGAAACGTGTGATGATGATGGGAGGCTTTGGAGGTGAGAGAAAAAGTTATTGAAGAAAAGAAAAATAAAGAAAGAAAAAGAATTGAGGAAATAGATAGATAATTAAAGAAGGAAGAGAGTTAAAAGGTTATGGGAGAAACAAGAAATAAGCAGATTTGTGGCGATGGGTGTAGCTCGGCGGAGTTAATGAACTCTTTTATATTACTCTCTTATTATAAATTTTTATATAACAGGAGAAAAGGGGGGCTATATTATATGACGTGGAGTAAATATTTGATGGAGTCAGAGATGAGATATACAAGACACCACAACGGAGTATTATTACACAAACAATACACAAATACCAAACTCAGAGGTTAAATTTTTAGATTTTTCGCAGCAGGGGTGCAACGGCAGTTGTAGAGCAGGAGAAATTTTTATTTTTATTTTTTTTGGCGAAGGCACGGCCGAAAATCAGAAGCAACACGGCAGTTGTGACAACATTGGGGAAGAAAACATAATTACAAGGAGTATAAAGGAGTAATTTTCAGTTTCACACAAGTACAATAATTCCATAGCAGAGCCAGTTGTGCAGAATAACAGTAGCACAAATCTAAAATAGCTTTATGGGGGTATCATGTGACGCCCCCAAATCTGGGCCCACACAGCCCAAACTTGAGTCGTCAAAAGACTACAACAAAATTATTACAACAAAGCACAACGTACAGCAATACAGTGTATAATAATACACAACTAAGTCTTCACTATTATTGCCACACTATTTTACAAAACGTGAAGACTATGATAACTATTCCTCGGACCCTCACTCCATTCCCCGGCTAGACCCTGTTATGTTTTCATCTCCTGTTGAAAAACAATGGAACAAAAGAAAGGGTGAGCTCAAATAGCCCAGTAAGAAATATCATGACTAAGATAATGACGAATAAATTATCATTAGCCTTCAACAGTTGAGTTCTTGATAGAATACAATAGACTACAAGGTTTATATCAAAAACTGTAGTTAAATTCTTAAACAATGTTCAGATCAATAATAGCAGCGGAATGAGCAATCTATTAGAAGAATAATGCAGACTATAATGTCCACTCGCTTCTCTTTTTCGTAAAAACATCATCAACTTTTATCATCTGAAATACCATTAGTCATGATAATATAAATTCACAGTTCCTGATCATAATCATGCACATCAACAGTTCATCTTTGCACTACGGGCCAAAGATATTCAATATAGCACCAACGGTCATGATTATACCAGATTCAGCCTTTGGTCATAATCATACCAAACAACAGTTCATCTTTGCACTACGGGCCAAAGAGAACATTCACCACGTGCCATAAAAGACACCGAACAGATGTATCGCCTTTAACCTATTATATCGCCTTTAACCTATCATCTGTTCAACAAATATATCACATCTGTGCCCCCGGCCACAGATATTCACAACAGCTTGATTTTTGGATGATTAGAATGATATAAATGATGAACAAAAGAAATAGGATAACAATAAGTATCGGAAGTTTACTTTGTACAGATTCAAATAATGTCCAAATTGTCAATATGATGTGGAGTGAAATTTAAAAATGATATTCAAGATCCACAGTTCAGAATAACGGTTACAATTCAATAGAAAGGTTCACGTAAATAGGAAGGTTCAGTTGAAATAATGAAGTTCAACTATTATGGAACATATAATATTTTCAGGAATTATAGAAGCAATAGTTCCATAATAAATTTCGATTTAGGAGTATGAAAGAAAATAATATCCCTTACCGTAGCAGGTTTGATTAACAAAAGGTGAAGGAAATTAATACAAAGGGTTATTCACCAACAGGCGGCAATCCGCTCCGTAAGGTTATTCCCACAATTTAATAGAATTTGAGTATAAAGAGTTATTCACCAAACAGGCGGCAATCCGCTCCGTAAGGTTATTCTCAGAGATTAATAATGAATGAATACGAAAGGTTATTCACCAACAGGCGGCAATCCGCTCCGTAAGGTTATTCCCACAATTTAATACATGGAAATAAAAGGCACGTCTTATGAGTAAGGAAGAAACAATATTATTATCGAGAATCAAATAATGATAATCCCTTACCATAGTACGTTTGAATAATGGAAGATGAAAAAGATGGTATCCCTTACCTCAACACGTGACTGGATATTGATTTAAATGAGGTTGATTAACTTGAACAGTACACGTATACTTATAGATCTTCACAAATACTCAAGATGACTTAAGCACACTTAGAGAGAACTTTCACAAGAAGTATTTAGAGAGAGAAAGAAAGAACAAGTAAGGAAGTTTATGAAAAATCCTTAAGTTAAGGCTTCTATTTATAGCCAAAAATCTTATCATTCATTTAATCTAAACCATTCATTTAAAGATCATCTTTTAATCTACACCATCCATTTCAAATATTATATTATCTTTAATCTACACCATTCATTTCATATCACCTAATAATCACCTAACTTTATATTATAAACAAATCAATTTAATTATTCAACAATAATTCACACTTTAATCTACACCATTCATTTCATATCACCTAATAATCACCTAACTTTATATTATAAACAAATCAATTCAATTATTCAACAATAATTCACACTTTAATCTACACCATTCATTTCATATCACCTAATAATCACCTAACTTTATATTATAAACAAATAACTTTATCAATTCAATTATTATGACTAATTGTTATAAATACAGTATAGTTAGTTCTTAGATATCAAGTCAATAAATTAATGAAATACAACTGTTTAAATAACATCATAATAGAGATAACAATAATGTAAAATAAAGCATACGTTACTGTGTAATGACAATTATTGATTCAATAATGTGAATTACTGTGCATATGTTACTGTGACAATTATTAGGTTCAATAATTTTAAAAACAGTGCAACAACAATTATTGACTCAATGATATAAAATACAGTGTAATGACAATTATTAAATCAATAATGCAAAATACTGTGTAACAACAATTATTGAATTGATAATATAAAATATTATGCAGTGACAATTATCGATAAAATGATGCGTAACAGTTACGGTGTCAATTATCAGACCAATAATATGAGACACTATGTAATACCGTGTGTTACTGTAGAGTACCGTGTGCTACAGAAAATACCATAAACTACCGTATGCTACTATTATTTTATCACCGGTATTTTAACAGTTCCGTTGACTATTTTTATTTAAAAAGGTTACTTCTGTCTTTTTCTATATCCGACAAATATTCCGTTGTGGGGTCCACCAATAATTTGTTATTTCGGCGCCGTCGGACCAAACGAATATTCCCCAACCAAACGAATATTCCCCGACAAAGCGAATATTGTCCGACAAAATAAAATTTGCACATAACATCCTTAACTTTTAACTTTATCGATTTAACCACTTACTGTTTCAAAAAAATATATATATGAAGAAAAATTAAATTTTGTATTTCATAAAATTCGGGGTCTTACATATCACATAGTAGGATGCGACAGTGCAAAATCAGTGGTGGTACAAGCAGCAAGGTGGTGGCAGACAAAACACAAGGTGGAGGCTCATTCTCATGTGGAGTACAGTCACCTTTAAAGCAATCAAAACCCAGTAGGACATTCAATCATTTCAATTGGCGATGGTCACGACATCATCATCGGAAGCTTTGATCAAAGTATGGCGAAGCATGAAGATATAAGGTGGTCTCTCTTGAAGATGAAAAACCGACACAAGGCCTCCCGAAGGGTCAGGGGCATCACCTCGGTGATATAAGGATGGGGAGAGACATAAGGAAGCCCGGTTTCGCGAACTGGCACAATGAAATCAGGTTAGACAACATACATTCATTTATGCATACGTTCATTTATGCATACATTCATACATACATTCATTAGTGCATACATGGGTGACTGACATGATGATATAAACTGACATCTCTTTAAAATTACATATATGTTTCACATTATATTATGACGTTATAAGGTCAGACCAACCTCCCTTGTTTCCTTTGGGATATAGGAGTACTGCTTTGAAAATTTGACAGGTCTCCATATTTCGATCTGGTTGGGGGGCAGTAATGGCAATTATTCTTAATTTTCTGTATAACTGGGATGACCAAGGCGATATAAGGGGTACACACTCTGCTCAGAGTCACATGAGCCACAACCGAGACGGTCGGGACGGTATAAGGGGTACATACCCAGCTCAGGGTCATATGAGCCATGACCGGGACGGTATAAGGGGAACACACCCAGCTCAAGGTCACATGAGCCATGACGGGGACGGTCGGGATGGTATAAGGGGAACACACCCAGCTCAGGGTCACATGAGCCATGACCGGGACGGTCAAGAGGATATAAGGGGCACACACCCGTCTCAGGGTTATGTGAGGCATCAACGATCAGTTTGGGTTCGAACGGTATAGTTCAACCAGTCTAGGTTCGATCGGTTTCGATTTGCCTCGATCAGTTTGAGTTCGATCGACTTCGATTCGCCTCGATCAGTTTGAGTTCGATCGGTTTCGATTCGCCTCGATCAGTTTGAGTTCGGTCGGCTTCGATTCGCCTCGATCAGTGTGGGTTCGATCGGTTTCGATTCGCCTCGATCAGTTTGAGTTCGGTCGGCTTCGATTCGCCTCGATCAGTTTGAGTTCGATCGGCTTCGATTCGCCTCGATCAGTGTGGGTTCAGTCGGCTTTGATTCGCCTCGATCAGTTTGAGTTCGGTCGGCTTCGATTCGCCTTGATCAGTTTGAGTTCGAGTTCGATCGGCTTCGATTCGCCTCGATCAGTGTGGGTTCGGTTGGCTTCGATTTTCCTCGATCAGTTTGAGTTCGGTCGACTTCGATTCGCCTCGATCAGTTTGAGTTCGATCGGTTTCGATTGGCCTCGATCAATGTGGGTTCGATCAGTTTGTGTCCGATCAACTTCAGTTTGGTTCGCTCATGTTGGGTTCGATCGGCTTCGGTTTGTCCCGATCAGTTTGGGTTCGATTGGCTTCAATCGATATGGTTTGCCTAGTTTGGGTTTGGTCAATTCTTTTGTTTAAGTTCAACAGTCTGGTGGGTTTAACATTTTTTGAGGTTTGATAATGTGTGTGATGGGTCCGTTGTCATTAATAAAGAGTTCAGTTCAAACATATGAGTTCAAGAATTTGAGCTTGTTCAATAGCTTTGGGACGATTCCATAGTTTTGGATTGATTCGGCTCGACAGGTTCACCTCACAGTTTGTTCGATAGGTTCACCTCACAGTTTGTTTGGTAGGTTTACTTCACAGTGTGCTCGGTAAGTTCACCTCACAGTTTGTTCGGTAGGTTCGCTTCACAGTGTGTTCGGTAAGTTCCTTTCACAGTGTGCTCGGTAAGTTCACCTCACAGTTTGTTCGGTAGGTTCACTTCACAGTGTGTTCGGTAAGCTCCCCTCACAATTTGTTCAGCAGGTTCACTTCGCAGTTGTTCGTTGGGTTCAAAAATTCGTGTGGTTGGTTTTGCAGTTGATGGGTATGGCGGGCCTTTTGTATTACTCTCTTATTATAAGTTTTTATAACAGGAGAGTGGGGGGCTGTTGGGATGTAAATATTTGGACCATGACTCACCATTTAAATATCCTTTAAAGTCAAGTTAGTGGAGAAATAAGGATAGGACTTATCAGGGAGATTTTTGGGGGCAATGGGGCATTACCATAATATCTTCCCAGTAATTTAATATTAGATGAAAAAAAGAGGCGGTCATACAAGAAAGAGGATTATCTACAGAGAAACACCATCACATAAGCCAGAGAGATAATAGATCATCTTCTCCATTATATCAACTATTAGACCGGAATACTCCATCTTAGTCACTCTCCGGGGCACACCGATATACACAGAGTTATTGTAATACACAACGTGGACACACAAGCACCATTCATACACGTTGGTAGATATCAAAAGGTAGTGATGTACACCACGTGTATGAAGAAACATTGTTGTGTCTCGTTATAAATCGCTATGTTGTAACACTTCCAATATCTTTCTAGTGGATTTCTGGCATATCACCCGTGGTTTTTCCCATATTGGGTTTCCACGTAAATCATTGTGTTATTATTTTCAGTATTTACTTGATCAAACATCTTTTATTCCAGCATAATTTGGGCTCTCCATTGATGACGCGTTTTGGGCTGGCCGATCGGGTGATTTCGGCCACGTCCAGAATTTGACGTCAACAGCTAGTCTTGCTACTGTGACGTATTCATTAGATGCCTCACAAACTTTATAATGATTCACACACTAAATAATTATTTTTATAATAATTAGAAAATCCTAACTGCTATAACATGGGCTCAAGCCCAATACGTAAACCAAAGACTGAATTACTAATAAATCTCTAAAACCAATTACACCATTGGGCTTCGCTTTCAGGGGAGCTGCCCTCGACTACCCTATCGTAGTGACCATTAATCGAACCCGCAGAAGTATGCGACAATCACAAAAAGAGTTTGTGTATAACACCGACTTTAATCTCTTTATTTCACCAACGACGAACTGGAAAGATTCATTTTATTGCACTTTGGCTCCGGATCCTCCTAGCTCCGAGGAGTTGCCCGAAAGTTTCAGGCATATTTTGCATTTGAAACCTTCATTTCTTGTTTACTACTGAGCTTGATTTTAATTATATTCTATAAATTTGTATATGTGCTTTGACTTGCAATATTCAGTAGGTAAGCTTGGCTATAGGGATGAACAGAACTCGAGTTGGATTCGAATTTACTCCGTAATAAACTTAGTCTGACTAGGTTAGGCTTGAAGTTTGGTCAAATAAGTCCAGGTCATATCGGTCTTTGTGTTTAAAATGGTGGACTATTTTGTGCATGTGGGTTTTGTGTTTTTTTAGACCTCTCGTCTCTTTTCTTATCCGTACTTTGATAAATGAGAAAAGAGAGCACGTGTCCCGAACATATACAAGCTTATGTGTGATCTTTTATTTTAAGAGATTTTATATATGACAATTTTAGCATTTTTACCATTTATATTCATGATTGTTTTGACATTTTATTATTTTATTAATTAAAACCACGTTATATTAGGTGCATGATACTCATAAATTTTTGTGTTTCTATGATACATACTCCTTTTTTTTCCTTATTTTAAATTTATGCTCCTATCTTACTTCAAAAAAATATAAAAGTAACATAAAAGTAAAGTCAAATAAGTAAACTCTTAATTATTTAGAATTTTAAATATATATTATAATATTCAATATCTTTAAAATTCCCTGTAGTGATATTTTGCTGGGGTTTTCGGAGCAAGTGAAAAAGTTGGGGGTCGTTTGTTTGAATTGCTATCTAAGACTCGGGCTAAAAAGAGACCACCTCAATGATCTTGATTGTGGTGAGGGTCTTGGCATTGTGGGCCATTATTCTCCGGCGTGTCCCCAGCCGGAATTTGCCTTGGGCAGTTCAAAGCATACTGACCATTGCTTTATCATAATAATTCTACAAGAACTTGTAGGAGGCCTCCAATTTGTTCATTAAAATCAGTGGGTTGATGTTTTGCCGTCTCCCAGGGCTCTAATGGTGAATTTTGGAGATCTTTTATAGGCAAGTCTTAATTTATCATTTTTAAGACAAATTTGTTTTGGAACTTAAAGTAACTTTAATTTTTGTAGCAAACCTTTTATTGGTAAAAAAAAATTGGACGAAAGGACATGTTAGATACACATACTCATTTGGGCCACGTTTATTTATAAAAATGATGAGTTAAATTAGACTGTTTGTAATGGTAACCTTGTTAGTTTGTGGTTTGATCTTTTGATTCAGCATAAGCCTATTACCCAATCTGTTCATGATCTTCTTATAGTTCACTCTGGCTTGTGCTCCTCCTCTAAAGTTGCTGCTATCTTGGACGAAAATGGTTGGCATCTTCCTACTTCTAGGCACCCTCAGGTACAAAATTTTCGTAATGCTTTTGATTTATCTAGACAGTATGACCTTACGAAGCTAGACTAGATTCTATGGGATAACTCGACTACCGTTTCAACTGCTATTATATGGAATTCTATAAGAAGAAGAGGACAAGAAATGGAGTGGACAAAGTCTGTTTGGCATAAACTACATGTTCCTAGATTCTCTTTTTCATTGTGGCTGGCATTTCATGGAGGATTTAAGACCAAAGATGTTCTCATGCGATATGGTATTGAAGTGTATATAGGTTGTAATCTTTGTTCTGCTTATACGGAAACTTTCTCCTATCTGTTCTTTCAATGCCATTATTCTTTCCAAATTCTTTTCAATGTCATGAGATTTTGCGGATGGAGGGGATTCCAAAGAGATTGGTATGCCATGTCCAACTGTATGATGCACTTACAGTGTTCAAAGCTTAAACGTTATATTTTCTACTTGGGATTTGCTGCTGTGATATACTACATTTGGAGATAAAGAAATGCTAGATTGCACAATAATCATGCTAAACCTGTTGCTTGCCTTAGCAGGGAAATTATCAACACTATCAAATGCAAACTCTATAGTTATAACCTGTTTAGGAAAAAAGCTGCTAGCTATGTATATAATCACGTGAGAATTTTCAATTTAGCATAACTTCACCATCTTAAGGCATGTCTTAAGATGGTCATGGTATGCTTAGCCTGGGGTATGTCCCTAGCTTTTTGTTCTTTTTTTCTTCTTAATATAAAATTTAATTTAGCAAGAAAAAATAAATTCAACAACCCTAAGTTCAAGGCCTTCTGTGAAGAGTTGGGAATTATGCAAAGGTTTACCTCAGTGAAACACCCTCAAGAAAATGGACAAGTCGTGGTGATAATCTGAATCATCTTGGATGGGTAAAAAAAAAATGGATCAAGTAAAAGGAGTATGGGCAGATGAACTTTAAAACATCTGAGATGCTGTCGCAAGCAACCAAAAATAAAATCTTACTTTGAAAAATATTAATGTAGTAGTGAAAGTAAGAGTCGATCCCCACAAAGAATGATTAATTTAATTTTATGTTTTCGTAAACCAAAATAGGGGGGGGGGGGGAGGGGTTGAATTAATTATTTAACTAATTAAAATTCAAACAAATAAAACTAAATAATGAATAATAAAGATGAGAAAAATCAATTAAAATAAACTTTAGTTTCTTAATTCAGTATTCCCTTCTTTTAATCAACAAATTAATCAAGTTATTATTATTTTTTTCTTCAATTGAAATTAATAATCCTAGATAACCGACAATCGCCAAGCTACCCGAAATCCTCCTTAAATTATAAATCTAATGTAGCAATCGCTCACAAAAGGCTCTAACTATCATACAACCTAGAACTATCAGTCTAGATTTAATATAATAGTTGCATTAAAAATTAGAGAATTAGATTATTCCAAGAAACATTCATAACATCGCAGATTATTTAACTTGCCATCTTAATAATCATAACAATATTCAAAAGTTTGTCCACAATTAAATATTATTAATTACTATTTATGATCAGATAAAATATCGTTTGCTTAATATCAAATCTTAATATAGCATATGATAAATTATTGATTAACTTAACAGGCCATTATCAAATTAATCAAGCAAATATCATAAAACAATTAAAACAGATTATCAAGAATAAATCTCATGCATGAAGGAATAGATTATAAAACTCAATTAAAACATTAATTAAAAATAAGGTTCAACTTCCCTTTAGAACTGAAAATAAAAGCTTAGCCTGACATCCTTCAAAATAATCTCCACTAGTTGGAAAGCTCTCTCCAAGAAATTGGCAGAAGGATCTCCCAAAAACTTATATTAAATAATGAGAGATTGACCCTCTATTTATAGGCCTCTAACTTGTCCAAACCCTAATAGGATTTACAATTAAAAATAAAAGAAAAAGAAAATAATTATTATCCTAACCCTAGTTGGAATTAAAATCCAATTTGGAATCAAAAAGTAGCAAAAATCCCGAAATAATTCTATTTCTGCCAATTTCCACGTTGCCAAACACGCCCTTCGCCCCTTGACCGGTCAAAACGCCAGCAGCCGCGCATTGCGCGGTAACTTCTGAGCTTTAAACGACGCCGTTTCTTCCTCTGTACTGCTACTGACCGAATTTCTTGCGCGCAATGCGCGCGACCCTCTTTCCTTATTCAAAAACGACGTTGTCGCTTCAATGCTGCTGCTGGCCTCACGCGCAATGCGCGGATGCGAGTTCTGGTTAATTACAAAAATGCCACCGGTCTTTTGCAGAATTTACAGATTTTCCCCCAAGCTTTAATTTTTCTACAAAAATAAATATAAAAGAATTAAAAATAATATAAAAATACTAAAAATACTAAAAATCCTAAAAACACATAATAATAAATAAAACACCTAAAATAAATAAAAAAACATAAATAAAAAGAAATATAAAATTACTATAAAATTACCTAAATTAACATAAATTAACTAAAATCCTATAAAACCTATTAAAACCAAAATAAGCTAAATAATTAAACATTTAAGCACACAATAAATATAAAAATTAAGTATTAGGGAATAAAAATATCGTATAATTTAACTCTATCAACATCTTAGAAGCTTACAAAACTACAAGTAAGTCAGCTCCGGGGGAAATTCCTTTCAATTTAGCCTGTGGAACTGAAGCAGTAGTCCTGGTAGAGATAAGACTCAATTCCTATCATGTACAAAGCTTTGATGAACAAGTTAACTAGTAAGGTCTCAAAGTTGGTTTGGATTTAATTGATGAAGTACGAAATGAGCCCAGGTGAAGATGACATACTATCAAAGAAGAGCAGATAAGTTCTACAATGCTAGAGTTAAATGAAGGTCATTCAGATAGGGAGATCTTGTACTAAGAAAGATTGAAGCCTCCAACCTAAATGCAACCATGGAAAAGTTAGCAGCAAAGTAGGAAGGACCTTATAAGATCAAGAAGGTGCTAAGGCCTGTGGCCTATCAGTTAGAAACTTTGGAAGGGACACAAGTATAAGGGTCATGACATGCTATCAAAATTCAGGCCTATTATTAACTATATGTTTATTTTTTTATTTTTCTATTTGTAAGGCCTTGAGGGCCCCTTATTATTAATAAAAGGAATGTTTTTCCAATTACGTCCTTTATATTTTTACAATTAAGTTACAACGCTATCATATCATAAATGAGATATGATAGCTTTTTTTATGGTGTCTAACATTCTTGCAAATACATATATTCTCATTCTGTTCTGAACTGTAATCTCTAATAAAAAATATAGCTCTATAAACAAAACCTTCTGTCATGATGAATCTTGCGATGTATTCGTGATGAGTATATAACACAGCTTGAGTAGTAAAGTCTTATCCTATGAATGCATAAGTCGGTCCCCTAAAGAAGCTAGAGCAAGGCCTAATTGAAAATAAAAGGAGTTATTAATTGTTTCATAAAGACCTTTATACCCATGTCCCAATCGCCCCCAGGAGGAATATATTCATTTAAAAGATCTTTCATACTGTGCCCAATATAGTAATGAGAAAAATAATGCAATAGCTAAATGATGATAAGTCATATCAATTAGCTATAAATTTTGTTTTTGTGGGTGAAATCCCCCGAGAAGGGCTAGAATGACAGTTCTTACTCATTGGGAGGTATCAAATAAATAACTACTTGAGTCGGGGTTTTGAGCTTATTAATTCCACTAACCTGTAAAAAGTGGGCCTAACTCTTAGGGGTGTGGTAATATATCTAAGAAATTATTTCATACCGAAGAGTCCTGACAAATGATGATTCAAATAAGATTCAGCATTTTTGAACTACGAAACACTCATTTTCCATTTCGGTTATAGGTGTAACTAACTTGCTATTAAAGATATAATAGAAAAAGAGATTCAGTATAAAAATATTCATTAATGCGTAAACCAATTGTATACCATTATTGATAAACAAAAGAATAAATGATATTCACTAGGCCAAGAGCACCCCCTCGAGTAAAAGCTTCTACAGCTAGTTGACCAAAATGAGGATCCCAAATTGCATGAGCAATAGGGCTTGCATGTGAAGGATTTTGTACCCATGACTTGAAATTTCCTTATCAAGCTACACGAAACAGATTTCTTGAAGTCCACAAAAAAAAATTATTACTAATTACCCGAAGTGAAAAACAAAAATATTCTGATAAAGATGTTCCTCAGTAATATTATCATGACACTCGAAGTCATATGCTGCAGCAATACCAAACCAAATACGACGAATAGTGGGGTTCTGAACTAACTTTTGGCTAAACCTTAAAAATCTAAATACTATAATGCCTTTCGAATCGTCCTAGCCATTATTCTACTATAATAATTATTGCTAAAAAGAATGCCCATGTTATGGCAATTCCACCCAAAAGGTAATGGGTTACTCCTACAACACGTCATTGTACCATGCTTAAGGCTTTCAGTTCAGTAACAGGAGAAACTTTTAATTTATTATGAGCCCAAACGATGGATTTAATAAGTTCTTGCTAATAACCATGCCAGCTAAATAGAAACATTAAACTAAAAGCTCATACAAAATGAGCACCTAGGAAAAAAAATTCATATGCAGATAATGAAGAACCATAAGACTGAATTACCTAAGATGCCTGTGTATATAAGAAATCGCGGAGCCACCCATTAATAGTAATGGAACTCTGTACGAAATTTCTTCCCGTGATATGAGTTACTACCCCTTGATCACTTCTACTGCCCTGAACATCTGATTGCATTTTTTAACTGAAATAAAATATAACTACCGAAATTATATTATACATCCATAATAGTTCTAAGAAGACATGATCCCAAGTCGATACTTGACATTTTCCCCCTCTTCCAGGTCCATCACAAGAAAAATGAAAATTAAGATTTGCTTTATCCAATATCAAAACGGAGCTATGATCAAATAGAACACCCTTCAGAAGTATCAATATCGTCAAATGAATCGTAATATGATTTACCAAAAAAAACTACAGTTCCTAATGGAATAGGTAAAAACTACTTTGCCACCCACTACTACTAAATCATCGGCCCCAAGTTAAATTGATTCTTGGCCCTAAGTTAAATTGATTCTTGTATTCATTGAGCGCACCGCCGGGGGGGGGGGGGGGGTTGGTATCAAATGGTTCATATATGTAATAAATTTCCAAGTACATTAAGACTAACACCATGAAAGTGCAAGTACAAAGATTTGGAGGAAAAAGCCTAAGAAGACTAAGGGGTAGCAATATCATCCCCCGGAAACTCACATTGAAGAGGGTTGGGCTCAACTTCACCTTTTATTAAGTCTAAAGAAGATCAATTTTGTATCCTCAACATCAACGGCCTCCTCGACATCTCTGCCCGCTAAAGTGTCTGAAGAGGTCAAGGAAGAATCAACATCATCATCTTCCACAGGGAGCTTCAATCCTCAAGGACTGAGTGCCCTATTGAGAATGAAAGCCTCATTGTACTTTGGCTTCTTCCCCTTTCCCTTTCCTTTGGGGGGAAAGGGCGAGACAACAATAGTATCAACGTTAGTGGCGCCACTAGAAGACGCACTTGGGGGATCGAGACTCGTCAACATCTGGTGGCTATTAACTAAAACCCGTCTATCACGGTCCTCCAACTTAAAAGTTAAAGAGTTAACTCTAATAGTATTCGATGACAAAGAAAATTACAGCCATGGAGATTTATTCATGACATTAATTATATGTGTTTGATGATCTTGTAGTTCAACCTAATAATACTTGATGAAGGAAAGCATTATATTCGTGGAACATACCTATTTCATGAAGGGAAAACACTATGGTCATGAAGCGCACTCTAAGTAACATTTTGAACTAAAAAGATATTTTGGGTTGTCCAGAATTTTAAAAAAAGCTATGGAGAAGCATATATATCGATCAAACGCGGAGCTAAGGTCGGCCATATATAAGAAAAAGTACAAAGAAAAATGTGGAAATAAGCTTTGGCTGGAAGTACGAGAATGCTTGAAGTTTTGCATCTTGGAACTCCAGGTCATATAAAGAAAAGTTAAGGGTGCTACCTGTTATTTGAAAAATAAAAAAGTAGGTCATAGCTAAGAAAATTTCTTCACCGAAGCTAATTAATCGCTTGTGTCAAGACAAAAGAAATGGGGGTCATGAAATGAGTTTGATGACTCGTATATTTTATCTTTGCTCCATGACCGAAAAGTTAAAGGTCATAGAAGAAGCTACATGACCGATATATTACTCCTATATTTTGATGACAAAAAATTTTACGGTCATAGGAAGGGTTTCATGTCCCCGTGTGTTATTCAAATGTTCAATGACCAAAAATGACTTTGTTATGGAAATGCATTGATGCCCATATGTTCCATTCTAATTGTTCATAACCCTATTTTGCTTAAAAGGGAGGAGTATTCTTGATGACCAAATATTGTGTTCTATGATTGGATCTTATTTGTTTTAATTGATGATGGAAAAAGTAACGGTCAAGGAATGTTCTTGATGACCCTGTTGTGATATTTGATGATGAAAATAGTAACGGTCAAGGAAGGCTCTTGATGACACTATCGTGATATATATATGATGATGGAAAAAGTGACGCTCAAGGTACGCTCTTGATGACCCCATTGTGATAAAGAGTTGGAAAATATAAATTGGCTCCCCTAGGTCTTGTTAAAATTAATTTATAATTGGGGGTTTTTTTTTTTTTTTGATAATGTGGAGTATCCCAACCGCAGTCGAACTAATCTCCCCACCCCGGGCCAGGCTTGCGCACAGGCTCTGCCTAAGACATGGCTTCGCCCTGAAACGTGTGACCCGTGGCCCCGTTGCCTGTTCTTATGAGAAGACAGAACTATCGTTGCTAGTGGGATTCGAACCCAGGACGTCCGGGTTTACGGCTCGTCCCAGGGCTGAACTTAAACCACTGCGCCAACAGCCGGGGTTTATAATTGGGTTTTGACATTTCAGAAATATTTATTGAGATTTAATTGTGCAGAGACATGTATGCATTTTACTTGCTCCTTTATAACTCTTTGAGTTTCAAAGGAGTAGGGAGGCAAATGATGTAGGTCAAAATTCTCACAAATAGCAACTTTCCATTATACTTATAAGCTCTATTTGGGCAAGGACAAAATAATAATTTTGTTCTACAGCTAATGATAAATAATTAATTGCAGTTATCTGATATTTATCTAAACATAATTATCATATAAAGATAACTATCAAAATGACCATGAATAATTAGGATTAGGAATCTCATAACAATCAAAGGTCAAATAAGAGATGACCCATACACTATATAAAGAGGTCAAACGTACAATTAAAGGCACACAAATTATTCTTACATAACTCCTATTTTAGTTTTTTTGACTTAAGTATCGAAGAGTCCTCTCGGAACACCCCAAATTCGGTGGACTTTTTGTAGGTTTAAGGAGGTCAAAGTTAACGCAGGCAGTCACGGTCAACAAATCTAGGGTTGTTCAAAACCCTATTTCTCTTGTATCTGATTTATGCATCAACAGGCAATGGTGAATCTAAGTATACCAATAACTTAATCATTCAGGTCTCTCTCACACACGCACATCTTTGTCTTTCTCTTTCTTTCACATACACATTTGTGTTTCTCTCTCTCTTTCTCTCCCTTTTTCTCTCTCTCTCTCTCTCTCTCTCTCTCTCACACACACACACACACACACACACACGCGCGTGTCGAAACTTGTGTAATGTTTATGTCTTATTTATCCATCCATCTATTTCACAAAAGAGCTCAATTTGTCAAAAAAAAATTCTTTACAAAAAATCCCCCTTTTTAATGATTGTATTATAAAAACACACGATATTCTTAAATTTGTCATCCTAATTTTAATGAGCATCCTCTTTATGACACCTTTCAAGCAATTTATCTTAATGCACATTTAGCGACACATAATATTATTTTTTAGCGATGGCACCAGTGATACATTTTTTAGAGACAACAAAATCTAATTGTTTTGTCACTAAAAATTTGGCGGGAAGTGTTCGAGAGGATTCAGGTTCTATTACACCTTTCACCCAATTTTCTCGAATACACATTTAACGTCACAAATATTATTTTGCAACAATACTAGTGATAAATTACTTGCGACAAATATTAATGCATTGTTAAATGCAAATATTTGTGACGTTAATTAATGTGCATTGAAGAAATTGGGTAAAAAGTACTGTAATGGATGGGATCTTAATTCTATAATTCATTATCATGACAAATACTACTTAACTAACAATTTATTATTTTAAGGGGTAATATATAACTGTGAGCCCATGAATAAAATTAGGGTTCACATTGAATGAACTAGAACAAAAATAATGAATAATAAAAAAATGGACAACAAACGAATAAAGACCGAAAAGATGAAAAACCTAAGATGGTTTTTGAATATTGGACCCCTTAGGGTTAGGCCCCCTAGGTGGGTCCCTTCTTAATGTTATAAATGTTCGATAATACACTCCTGATTGATTTGACCTGAACTCCCAGAACGAAACAAGGACAAAATGAATCAAAATTGGATAACATTCTAAGGAGTGTCCCCTAAGGCTCGGCCCCTCTAGGAGATGGTCACCCAGGGTTCGTTTTATGATTAGATTCCCAAACTGTATTCCGAGCAAGTTATAAGTGGGACAATAAGCGAATAATGAATCCATAATTAAGAATACTTAGGAAGACTTAAGAGTGATATTTCTTCACTTGTGTATGACAAGATGAACTTTTCATAGAAATAAAAATCAAGATAAATGGACAAAAAACTGATTGACAAAGCATGAAACGAATAAAACTAGTCGAATGGGAACGGGTCCCTTAGGGCTCGGCCCCTAGGGTGGACCCCATTTGGTAGCAGTTTTTCCCTACTCCGTGTTACGTTTCTTCAATAATGAAATTGATTCATGCGATTTTTCTAGACTTAATATTTTTGGACCTTAAAGATATGATTTAAGAGGTGTTGTCATGAGTATCGAGAAAGAAGGCTCATGAGAACAACTTGTATTGAGAATCGATTAAGAGATTGGATTAGTGGCTAGAAGAATTGAATGTTTGAGCATTATCTGAGTAACTAGGGGTATTTTAGAAATTTTTCTGTCATTAATGGTATTTTTAGAATTTTTCCTTTTGACGTGTGTTTGACATATAACCTGGACTATATAAATACCCTTCACTTGACAAGTGAAGGGACTTTTGGAACTTTGGAAATCTTTTGGCTACTCAAAGAGCTCTCTCTCTCTCTCTCTCTCAAGCAAATAAGAAGTTGAAAGGAATTGTGGAACTTGTGATCAATTTTAAATCGAGTGAATAAAAGTGTTGGCGTTGCCTATCTTAAATTCACTCGAAACACTTGTCACGACTCTCGGACACCAGCGATTACGCCGTAATTACGAGAGTTCTACCATGTGTTACTCTGGTATTTGATCACCAATTCTTATCTCCTCTCAAATCCATTGATCGATTCCATACTCTTTGCGGATTACTCGTCTCCAGCATTACTACGAATCCTAACTTTAGCAAAATACGAGATTTCCTTGTCTACAATAACAAAAATATATTTTTAATATTTATAAATTTTACAGTTGCAACTCTTTTGGTATAACTTAAACTTTTTAATTATGTTCATTTTCAAAAATGACGATTCCTATAATTTTTATTTTCTCCCCTAAATTTCTCTTCTTTTTCCTTTCTATTATAAACTCACAAATATGACGGTAACGCGTTAATGTTTGTGATCATAACACGGTAGGTTCCTGAAGGGTTGGAAAGTAACAAGCGATATATATATTTATCGATGAGCAGTCCTCCTAACGTGTTTGAAGCATACTAGAAGCA